>CM034543.1:25480775-25546566 GCA_020002185.1 Paraescarpia echinospica | reverse complement strand
GGATAATCTGCAGCTAAGAAATAGGTCTGAAATACCAGGAAATACTGGGAAAGAATTGACAGTACACTGATCATGTGTTGTGAACAGTTACTGGTGCTCAACCCCGCCATGATGTCAGCATATTCATGGCTGACATCACGGCAGTGTTACAGGGAAAGCTTGTTACAGGTCTGATTGATAACACACGAATACAGTGTAGGTGGGCACCGGTGTTATTTCCAACTTGAGCAGTGTTGTGCGCTGGTAGACAAGCCTGGCCCTCCATCTCACTTGATCACACATCTAAGAGACTGAGAACTGGCTGACCCCCTTCCTGCTTTCTAGCGGGCCAGCTGGCAGCCACCAGGTCGCTGACAGATTGGGTTGTGTTCTGTTTGAAGAGTTGCTGAGAGGCCAGAGACAGTAGATCATCCCCCGCCTGTTGTGCCAGCCGGCATGGGGTTAACCCAGTAGGGCGGCGGGCAAGCAACACTTGCGGTCTGACAGTGTGAGGAGGAGCGGGTGGGAGATGAAAGTGCAAAGAGCATATAATAGCGCTCTCAAGGGGGGGGGCTCTGGTAGCAGTCAAGCAATCACGTGTTGTGTGGCGCAGATAGTGCAACACAGCCTCCCTACCTGTCATTGGGCATCATGCAATTGTTCCCGCAATGGCAACAGAAAGTGACAGAAGCATTGTACTCACCCAGTCGGCAGTGTGTTACATCCCAGTGTTGGCGGACACCATCTAAACGGCGCTGTATTCCTTGGCTGTCAGTGGCCAGCTGATCACCAAGCAGTGTCCATGCCTGCTGCTAAATCCATGTGCTCACTCCATGTCACGTGCCTGGCATCCAAGTTGGATCTGCATATGTAATAAATCCCCGGGGTAAAATCAACATGGTACAGATGTGTGGTGATGGTGGTGATATTAGAGGCAGTGCCCGGCTACAAGTCCCTCAGGTAACTGTCTTCACTATGAACTCAGACATGGGAGACGTAGAACCGTGTCCTTTGGCACCCTCTTCCGGCAAAGATGAAGTAGGGTAGTTATGCCTGAACCATCAGTGGCTGCATGTTGCAGGCCTGCCATTAACATAATGAAATCCTGCTGTTCATCTCAAGCAAAGGCACAGCCACACAGAGAGAGAGAGAGTGAAGATGCCATTCTGATAAGCAAGCGCCCCTTGCTAAGAGGGTGCTGTCTAGAGATGGGGTAGCAAGGGGTCAGGCTGATAAGAAACACCCTCCACTTTCCCCTCTGCCCTGGCTGCACCTGCAAAGTGTTTGACACTTAAGAAATTGGTCAAGACAGATGCTTACAACACAGAGATGATAAGGCGGCACTTTGTCAGTATTAGCAGGAGTGCTTGTTTTACTGTTGTAGCACCTGATTACAATGGCAGTGCCACACTGCTGTTAGTAGCAGCTGTTCTATATATGTCATCTGTGCGGTGTTTAAAAAATTGACAGATATTCCACTGCAAGCTGAGACCTGAAATTGTGCCTAGAAAATAACTCGGTTCGACCTTGAGTGATGTGGGGTGGGGTGGGGGTGGGGGTGGGTGATTGGGGGGGTACAATTTGTAAGTGGTTTTAAATAACAGACAACATGTTGTGTTAACTGTTTTAAGTACACTGCAGTCTGCTACTTTGAAAGCGTAACTCATTTTGCAAAAAAGTAACCTTTGCAGTATTAATGTGCTAGCCCGTTTGTAGAAATTTTTTATTTCATCTTGTTGAAATCATTGGACAAACTAAAAAATTAATTATGTTTGACCAAATTTTGTGAAAATGCAGAAATGGTCCCGTTCTGCTTACATGTTACATGAAGCTGCTTACTCAGGTACTCCAATTACGTAATATCATGATCAGAATCAATCATTTAAATGATTTTACCAAAACTTTGCTGTTTTGGTATACCGACTGTACGTATAACAAATTGTTCATCGGCAAACCTGATGATTCATGATGGGCTAAATCAAACTGTTGGCTGAGTTTTATGCCGCCAAATTACAGGGTATTATCATGCGCAATGCAAGCAAACTGAACTTAAGGAGAGCAGCACGGGTGGCAGTTGTCAAATTGTTTACTATGAAGCTGAGATAAAAGCACCGAGGTGTAATTTATGAAGTCGCTTGATGCTATGTTGGTTGAACACAGTCAGGGCTGTGCACTTTGGAGCCAACCTGAGGAGACTTGGTAGGGCGCTAAACTGCTTTATAGGGCAGATGTTCAGTTAGCGTGGATCCCTCATTGAAGTGTTGGCACCAGCCTAGCAGCACCAGTGCACTATTTATTGCCTTCTGTCTGATACCTATCTGCGACAACCATTGTTTCCTTTCCCAGGAATGCCATCGTTCTGTGCTATTGTGTATTAAATTTAGAGGGTCCAGAACCTATAAATCTGTGACCCTGAATGGGTCGTAAAAATGTGGATGTAGTTTTTATTCGTTCATTGTCATGCTGTGATTGGAGGGGGGCACGCGATAGTGTAGTGGTTAGCACATCCGCCTGACATGCCAGCGACCCGAGTTCAATACCCGGACCGGACAGGTATGGTATATTTGGTGTAAAAACCTGGTTCTCAACATTGGGGACTGTGCATCCCTCGTGACTCGGAGATCACATTAATGTCGGTCCCGTCTCAATTTGGGACGTAAAAAAACCACTGAGAATGACAAGCCCCCTGGCAGTGACCAGCCTCAGTGCCAACATAGAAAGGTCGGCTTGGCGATACTGTTTTGAAAAAGGCTGACTAGTTAACTGATCATAACATTGTAACCACAATATATACAGGCTAGTCTGTTAATAGAATGTTGCCAAGTGCTGGAAACAACTTGAACTAGATAGTTGCAAATGAACACCATTCTAAAGGTGTCATTCGAGTATTTTTAATCTAATGTTATGTGATATAGGTAGGTTCTTGGATTGTATTTCAGAGATAAGGTTACCTGACTTTTGTCACGGCACCTCCAGATTTGTGGTGGCAGGCATCCAGAAAGGATATTTAAAAAATAAATGTAAAAATAAAAAATAAATTATAAATGCGTAGAAAAATCAATAAAAATTATTAAGATCACATGAGTATATAAAATAATTAAACTTTAGTCAAACCTTGCTTAATGTTCTCCTCACTAATAATGTCACCCTAAGACAGTAAAACACTATTTTAAGCTCGCCTTCATTATTTAATCTTATATATAACGTATCACAATAGATTTAGTTATTTTTTAAGTAATAAATAATAATTGATTCTAGTTATTTATTAAAAATTATTTGACTAACCTTTATCCTTTTTTATTCGTTATGTAACTCCCAATAGTACTTTATATTTTATATGTTTGTGTCTAGTTTATTTAGTCTAGTTAAGTTAATTTTATTTAACCAAATGTTAGCAATATTTAATCTTTAATTATTTATTACTATTATTTTAGCCAATTGTAAAGACTACTGAACAAACTTGTACTTTGGATTTTAATATGTAAATAAAGTTATTGTTATAAAAATTATTATAACATCATATCCGTACAAAATTTGTTACTACTGTGAACTTATATATATATATATCACTATTGTACAAAAAAGTTGATTTGGAGATGCTATAAAATTTGCCTGTTTGACGACCCGTGTGGCAATAAAAGTCCAATAAATCTCCCCTTTTGGAGATAAAATATACTGTCATACATCAGATGGTTTCATGGTCTGTCAAATTCCTGTTTTTATACAATTTCTCGTAACTTTACAACAGCAATAAAGATTAAAACATGAAGTATAACAATGTTAATTTTGGTGAACTTTGTGGTAGAAAACGTTTGGTAATTGAGGCATTTTAAATACACAACTCCCTTTGTCATTTGACTGTTGTACATTCCTTTTGTTAAATCTTGCTAAATCTGTTAAATTATTTTTAATGTGACAAACATTTTCCACCTAAATAACTCACCATTAAACGGTAGTGTCACTGTAACATGCTATGTTCCATGACAGCCAAATGTAAATACCGTCACACTTATGTGATATATGAGACAGACACCAGAACAAATGTACTGTGGAGTGTTTGTCATAAATAACGCCTTATTTATATTGCATGTTGAAGTTTCCACTGAAATTGGCTGCAGAGGTCTCTGGGGACAGGCGATTGTTTGTTTTCCACAGGTGACCAAATTAGCGTTTTTAATTCTAACTTGACTTCTGGAGACCATTTCTCTAAGATTATGAGCTCAAAGATAATTCATCATTAAATAAAATCAGTTGTTAAATTTAAAGAGCATTTTCTAAATGCAAAAAACCGCTACTGTATCACCAAGGACACTATTTCTGTTTCCGGTGCAACAGCAAAAGTGTCCTGGTGGTGCCTCGTGGTGTTAACTGTTCAAGATCACTGTTAAGGTGCAAAATCGATATTAAAGCATGGATAATCAAATGGGATACAATATCAACATTCATTTGTGATAAAAAAGTAGACATTGTGTCTGTGAATTATTTTTCTGTACCTTGTTTTTTGAAAACTGAGGATTTGATAATTTTAAGATGTCCAAGGACTCACAGTTGTTATGGCAGTCTTGCTTTTTCACAAAATGAATTTGAAGGGAGATGAGCAAAAAATGTAACGCTGAAGAAACCTCATGTGCAACTGACGTCAATGGGATGAAGTCAGGGAAGCTAGTGTTTCCTTTCACACTTGTCACTCTACATCTTATGCAAGTGAAGGCTGTAAACCATCAGATAGGTTCTTAAAGAATTACACTTACTGTGGTTAACTAGCTCCAGTAGAATCTTGGAAAGTAAGGCAAGTGGCGATAAATTACGTGTAGAATGAATAACTGCATGTTTGTCTTTCATGTACCTGCTGGGGAGCCAAAGAATACTACTACACTTACTTCGCCACATCTAATGTATGAAGTTACCAGACACATTTTCGGAACTTGATATAATCTGGGATTTTGTTGCAACTTTTTCTCGAATCACTTTGTGTATTTGTGAAATCCATAATGTGTATGTATGCGAACAAAATAAGATACTAATTATTATTGTATTTTGGTGTGGGTATTTTGAGAAGTTGTCAGGTGTATTTGAATGCTTTTATTTGGTAAAAACCCAATTAGACACAAATATATAAATATTAAACAAATATAATAATACAAATAATAAGTAAATTAACAAACTAATTGACTGTTATAGAAAAAGGGATGTAAACACTCATTTGACACTGAAAGCCTAAGTAGGTTTATACGTACAAATATTATGCTTAAGTATATCAGCTAAACAACATAACAATAATAATAACATAACAACATAATAATAATAATAACATAACAACATAACAATAATAATAACATAACAACATAATAATAGCTGCTGTAAATGTTAAAATACCACTGTACATAAAAATCCATGTACAGCACAAATAGAAATTTAAAAAAAAAAAAAAAAAAAAAAGATTGAATATATTAATGACATGTAAAATCACCATTTTACACAACGAAGTGTTCTTTTCAAGCGGTTTCCTAATAGTTTGGTTCTACTAAATGGCTGGTTCGGTTAGCTGAGATTCTGTTAAGCGGAGTCCACAGTACCTACCGCTTATACCGGAGGATCAAGTACCAATGCAAGGGAGAAATAATATTCTGGATTTTCTTTGAACTTCATAGATCCTTTGCCTACTTGGTACTGAGGTTCTTTTATCTGTCTTGCCATCAATCTTGTGCTGCCTCACACAGGCGGCTTCTCCCACCTAGCCACACACTCGTGGCATGGATACTTCAGGACATCGCTTAGCTGTTGAGGAATTCGGCATGCCACACACGTAAAGAAGATGCAAGCCGAATTCTGTGCATGTGTTGTCGGTATGGCTGTTTGGGGCCTGTTAGTCGTTGCCTTTCCTGTCTGAAAGGGAAACTTCTGCCATCTGCTCCACCATTCCCTGATGCAAGTGGCTTGGGTCTTGTTTGCAGACTGCTGAAGGTACATATATCTGAGACCTCCTGTGTTGCAGTTCATACCAAGTGTATTGTTAGGATGAGTTTGCAGCAGTATATGGTCGAATTGTGTTAGCAAGGCATATGGTCAGGTTGTGTTAGCAGGGCTTATGGCCAGACTGTGTTAGCAGGGCATATGGTCAGGTTGTGTTAGTAGCAGGGCTTATGGCCAGACTGTGTTAGCAGGGCATATGGTCTGGTTGTTTTAGCAGGGCATATGAAGGGACATGAGAAGATCAGGGGAGGATAGAAAATGGAGAGAGGGAGCGATGGACAGAAATCGTTTGAAAGAAAAAACACAGCGAGTCGTTCTGCAATATTGTATGGCAATATTGTACCTGACCCTTACCACTGTACAGCAAGGAGAATAACAATAGTCAGGTTGTGTTAGCAGGACATGTGAGGTTGTCTTAATTTGGCCTAAGGCAAGATTGTGTTAACACTGGCATATGGTCTGATTGTGTTAGCAGAGCAGGTAGCTGCTAAAATTGTGATACCAGGCCATGTGGTGTGGTTGTATTTGCAGGGCATGTTGTCAAATTATCTTAGTAGGGCATATGGTCAGGATGTGTTAGCAGGGCATATGGTCTGATTGTGTTAGCAGGGCTTATGGTCAGGCTGTGTGCGCATGGCATATGGTCTGCTTGTGTTAGCAGGGCATACGGTTTGATTGTGTTAGCAGGGCATATGGTCTGGTTGTGTTAACAGGGCATATAGTCAGGTTGTGTTAGCAGGGCATATGGCAAGGATGTGGTAGCAGGGCATTTGGTCTGATTGTGTTAGCAGAGCTTATGGTCTGATTGTGTTAATAGGGCATATCAAATCAAAACAAAATCAAATCGTGACATTATATTGCGCCGTTCCAACAATCGTTGCTAACAGCGCCGTACAGAATGTTCGGGAAAACAGATAAGTTTTAAGGTTTGATTTAAAATCAGTGTTTGTCATTCTTGTTGCAGTCAGCTTTTTCGGCATCAAGTTCCATAATGTTGGGGCTGCCACACAAAAGGATCTATCACCCCAGCGACGCGATGCACGTGGTACACATAAATGATTGTGTTCACTGGAGCGCAACAATCGAGTTGGCTGACGTCTGTTCAAACATTTGGTGATATACTGTGGTGCACAGCCAGTCAGTGTTCGGCATATGGTCTGATTATGTTAGCAGGACATAAGGTCAGGATGTGTTAGCAGGGTATATGGTCTGATTGTGTTAGCAGGGCATATGGTCAAGATGTCTTAGTAGGTCATATGGTCAGGATGTGTTAGCAGGGCATATGGTCTGGTTGTGTTAGCAGGGCATATGGTCTGATTATGTTAGCAGGGCATATGGTCAAGATGTCTTAGTAGGTCATATGGCAAGGATGTGGTAGCAGGGCATGTGGTCTGATTGTGTTAGCAGGGCATATGGTCTGATTATGTTAGCAGGACATACGGTCAGGATGTATTAGCAGGGTATATGGTCTGATTGTGTTGGCAGGGCATATGGTCAAGATGTCTTAGTAGGTCATATGGTCAGGATATGTTAGCAGAGCGTATGGTCTGATTGTGTTAGCAGGGCTTATGTCAGGCTGTGTTTGCATGGCATATGGTCTGCTTGTGTTAGCAGGGCATATGGTCTGGTTGTGTTAACAGGGCATATAGTCAGGTTGTGTTAGCAGGGCATATGGCAAGGATGTGGTAGCAGGGCATTTGGTCTGATTGTGTTAGCAGAGCTTATGGTCTGATTGTGTTAATAGGGCATATGGTCTGATTATGATAGCAAGACATAAGGTCAGGATGTGTTAGCAGGGTATATGGTCTGATTATGTTAGCAGGGCATATGGTCAAGATGTCTTAGTAGGTCATATAGTCAGGATGTGTTAGCAGGGCATATGGTCTGATTGTGTTAGCAGGGCATATGGTCTGGTGGTGTTAACAGGACATACGGTCAGGATGTGTTAGCAGGGTATATGGTCTGATTGTGTTGGCAGGGCATATGGTCAAGATGTCTTAGTAGGTCATATGGTCAGGATATGTTAGCAGAGCGTATGGTCTGATTGTGTTAGCAGGGCTTATGTCAGGCTGTGTTTGCATGGCATATGGTCTGCTTGTGTTAGCAGGGCATATGGTCTGATTGTGTTAGCAGGGCATATGGTCTGGTTGTGTTAACAGGGCATATAGTCAGGTTGTGTTAGCAGGGTATATGGCAAGGATGTGGTAGCAGGGCATTTGGTCTGATTGTGTTAGCAGAGCTTATGGTCTGATTGTGTTAATAGGGCATATGGTCTGATTATGATAGCAAGACATAAGGTCAGGATGTGTTAGCAGGGTATATGGTCTGATTATGTTAGCAGGGCATATGGTCAAGATGTCTTAGTAGGTCATATAGTCAGGATGTGTTAGCAGGGCATATGGTCTGATTGTGTTAGCAGGGCATATGGTCTGGTTGTGTTAACAGGGCATGTAGTCAGGTTGTCTTAGCAGGGCATATGGCAAGGATATGGTAGCAGGGCATGTGGTCTGATTGTGTTAGCAGAGCATATGGTCTGATTGTGTTAGCAGGGCATATGGTCTGGTTGTATTAACAGGGCATATAGTCAGGTTGTGTTAGCAGGGCATATGGCAAGGATGTGCTAGCAGGGCATTTGGTCTGATTGTGTTAGCAGAGCTTATGGTCTGATTGTGTTAATAGGGCATATGGTCTGATTATGTTAGCAGGACATACGGTCAGGATGTGTTAGCAGGGTATATGGTCTGATTGTGTTAGCAGGGCATATGGTCAAGATGTCTTAGTAGGTCATATGGTCAGGATGTGTTAGCAGGGCATATGGTCTGATTGTGTTAGCAGGGCATATAGTCTGGTTGTGTTAACAGGGCAAATAGTCAAGTTGTGTTAGCAGGGCATATGGTCTGATTGTGTTAGCAGGGCATATGGTCTGGTTGTGTTAAAAGGGCATATAGTCAGGTTGTGTTAGCAGGGCATATGGCAAGGATGTGCTAGCAGGGTATGTGGTCTGATTGTGTTAGCAGAGCTTATGGTCTGATTGTGTTAGTAGGGCATATGGTCTGATTATGTTAGCAGGACATACGGTCAGGATGTGTTAGTAGGGTATATGGTCTGATTGTGTTGGCAGGGCATATGGTCAAGATGTCTTAGTAGGTCATATGGTCAGGATGTGTTAGCAGTGTATATGGTCTGATTGTGTTGGCAGGGCATATGGTCAAGATGTCTTAGTAGGGCATATGGTCAGGATGTGTTAGCAGGGTATATGGTCTGATTGTGTTAGCAAGGCTTATGGTCAGGCTGTGTTTGCATGGCATATGGTCTGATTGTGTTTGCATGGCATATGGTCTGATTGTGTTGGCATGGTATATGGTATGGTTGTGTTAACAGGGCATATAGTCAGGTTGTGTTAGCAGGACATATGGCAAGGATGTGCTAGCAGGGCACTTGGTCTGATTGTGTTAGTAGGGCATATGGTCTGGTTGTGTTAGCAGGACAATCGGTCAGGATGTGTTAGCAGGGTATATGGTCTGATTGTGTTAACAGGGCATATAGTCAGGTTGTGTTAGCAGGGCATATGGCAAGGATGTGCTGGCAGGGCATGTGGTCTGATTATTTTAGCAGCGCTTATGGTCTGATTGTGTTAGTAGGGCATATGGTCTGATTGTGTTAGCAGGACATACGGTCAGGATGTGTTAGCAGGGTATATGGTCTGATCGTATTAGCAGGGCATATGGTCAGGATATGTTAGCAAGGCATATGGCAAGGATGTGTTAGCAGGGCATATAGCAAGGATGTGTTAGCAGGGCATATGATCTGATAGTGTTATTAGGGTATATGGTCTAGTAGACTTTGTATCGCCACCTGTTATTTGAATAATTATATAGTTTTAACCATTACGCCTAACCCACGCAGACTCAGCAGTCTTCCAAGTCATCGAACGTATCAGTGACAATTATAAAAACTTGTAACTGGCTCTCTGGTAAATCTATGGTGGTGGTTGATAAACGGAATATTAATGAAATTTCAGAAGTGTTGTGGTATTTATGTAACATTTATTTTAACCATAAATTGCGAGTTTTCGAAGCGGAATTATGCAAGACGCGCGGCCGTTGACGGGGTGCCTACCACCTTTGACATATCGGCTTCCGCCAACTACGGTGGTCTGCACGCAGCAGCAACATTACGACGTAACTAAATCTATAAATTATATTCTGCCTGGTAAATATGTGTAATATGGGCACTGTTAAAACTGTTTTATCATCATTGAAATGGTAATATAACATTTAGGAAAACATGTGTTTGTTTGCTGATGATCAATTGAATATTATCTTCGTTGGTAAAATACAGAACTTTGTTAATATTGAACTTCATAGAGGTTGAACAAAATAATATCAGATTATATAGTTTATTATGATTTTTGTGGCAACATTTCCTGGCTTTGTATTGGTCGTGTTCCTGATGGTTGAATGACATCTTCAATGACAAACTGATACAACAATTTTACAGCAGTTTTATATATAGAGTACCATATTAAACGTAAAACAGTTTTTGCAACATTATAACAAATAGCAAGGAAAACAATTGTCTCATTCCTATCATCGTAATAATTATTTGTTGTTAATAAAAGCGTTCATATCAGCATCACAAAAAAATTTGTATACATCATGTAACGTGTCTACTTTTAATATTCGTGATGAATAATAATGATAATGGACCGGAAAATAGTTGCAAATATAATTTTGCAATTTCAAAATATGCAGATTAAATCAAATTTTGTCTTTGATCACAGGTCACTCAGATATACATGCAACGAAACAGCAGGAACATTGTGTTGTTGTCATAAAAATAAGACAGACTTTTTTACGTTTTTTGTACAAGTACTTTTCAAAACTTACTTGTCCGGCGGGCAAGTACATATTCTAGCTTATTTCAATCGCTGGTGTTACCACCTTTTCTCCTAGAAGGTTTGTATCACAGATGCCAAACCTTCAGGAATTAATCTTTGACACCCACAGAAGAAAAGTAGTGGCTGTATTTCTTTTTCAAAATTCCAAGTGGCTTTTAATGGTTTTAGAGTTTCTACCAGATATTAGATGGATTTAATCGATTGTTCGTAATGCTATGCATATTTTCTATGATTGTTCCAAGGACTGGTGATCAGTTGGGAATGTTTTGTGTTTATAAAAACTGCTCATATTTATGTCAACAAACATTGTGTATGAATACTCCAGGAAACCATCTACTGCGTCTTTGTATATCTAACATAGCCGGAAGACGGGCATTTTTGCTAGTATTGTTCATTTCTGCTAATACTGATCACTTCAAGAAATGTCTTTCTTATGAGTATGATGGTTCATATTTCCAATGATGTTTTCTTCTGTTTCAGCTCGAACTGGGAGGTGCAAACTTACCGCTGATGATATAAAGAAATTCCTGGCTAATACACCCACACAGTCGAAGAACTCATCACAGTTCTTTCGTAATCTCCACAACAAAGGTCAGTGTAAAGTACATGTGTAGATGCATGAGTAAATTAAATCTGCTTATCAGATCTGCCTACCATTCTGGATTGTCCGGAATCATTCCAGAAATACACCTCAAATTACGGTATTATGGCGGGGGATTAAAATATTACGGATTCTTTCGTTGTCACAATGATCATCAATCACTTCCGTACTCCTCAAATTTAGCTTCACTTTATTCAACAGGTGGCAGTATATATACGCTGCTTGTTGTGACATGGTTTTTCATTCGCCGCTTCTGGTCGTAATCTGACTAATAGGAAACAGCGTTACGACAAATTCGCATTTCCGCGCTCATGGCGCTCAAACAAGAAGTCACGACTCACGCAGCATGAAATGATGGTGGGGATCGAAACGGCACCACTACCAGCCAAGAAGAAACATGTGCTGCAAACTCTTATAACAGCATGCACGCAGACATGGCCCGTATTGTCAAGTTTAAAGAAGGGGATCGGCTTTACATACTGCCGTATACGCAACATTTATTTTTCTATTTCACATGACATGGTGGCCGGGATAATTGCAGGTACTGACTACGTCGTTAGACTAGTACTAGTGACAGAGTAGTGGGTGTTGTACTTGCAGTGTCAGGCCAACTGGCTGTACTAAGACGAAGTTAGTGTATTTATTGAGTTTAGTCTATCATTTACAGGGATAGGCTTATATACTAGAGTTGAGTAGACTAGACGATGTCGACGACTAGCGTTGTCAGGTTTGTGTTTGTCTTTGATCTAGTCAAGCTACTATACTGTGTAGTCTATAGCCTGGCCCTAGGTATACCGGCTGCTAATATTAATCCTAATGACACCACAAATAAACAATGAGTGACGCATTGTTAAAATTTGTCATGTTTTTGTAGTCAGCATGCTGTTTTTGAGATTTACATTAAATCAGAATTACAATGTGTATAGACGCATTTGCATTACAGTTACACTTGTTCACGTTTGATTTCCATCAATGCTGGTTATGAACATCTACCTTACCTTGTTAACTGAACGCTTCAAAACACCATAGTTTATTAGAGATAATTATGTTTTGGGTTCAACTATCGTCATAGTCACAGTATTAAAGTATTACTGACAGTGGTGTTCTTTTACTGACAATATCTGACACGGTTCTGAACTATTACTGACAGCAGGCCAATATTCCTGAAAATCAGTGTAAATGGGAAGATGGATTACTGACAGGAAGTTTTAGGGGTAGGCAGGTCTGGCTTATGCAATTACGCGTTTTGCCTGTCTCAGCATTTCATGAAAAATCAGACACCTGTTTGCCTTAATTTAAATGTAAAATCTCACAAGGAATTAACCCTACAGGTGGCCATAGGGCCAAATTTGGCCCGTGTGATCAGTGCAAAACTGCTACTGGCCGAATTTTGGCCCAGTTCGGTATCACTCTTTTTTTCAACAATTTTCGTTTCCGTCACTATCATCTGACAGGGGAACGCAATGTATCATTGCAAAGCTGAATGTGATTCTTCTTCCTGTGGCATTTTTATGAATGAGTTTTATTACATCATGATTCAGTATTAGCTAATCATAATTAAGCTTTCAGATGCCCAAATATGGCCGATTTTACGACGCTCTGCTTCAGGAATTTACATTCCCATTCATATGGTCTAAATTGGGAAATGGAGGTAACGACGTTAAGACCAATGATTGGTCTATCCAAAGAAATTATAGTTAACGGTCAGCCAATCAGCGCATTTCTCTCAAACGTCTTCTTGTTGACACTGGTTTCATTCCATCACGACGAAAGTTGGCTTAGTCCACCATTTTGTTTTGTCTCGCAAAATACATGACAGTATTCAGGGATCAAGTTATTATACTAGTTTAGACAGTTAGACAGACTGGGAGCTGTCTCTCACTCGGACCTGGGCCGATTCTGCCAGCCTACCTCAAGCAAAGGATACGATGCATTCAGACTTCAAACACAACATATTCTGTAACTTGATGACCTATATATGTGTAATTAGGAACTGTAGGTGTTACTTATTTTATTGATATGTAAAGAAATTGATAATGGATACGTCATGCTATTGGACAAGTGCGCCACGGCGCGCAACAGGACTAGGCTGTAGGCCTATTGTCATATCGGTTGTATTTGAACGTTCTACAAAAAATATAATAAAATCAAAAGTTCTGAATGTATTTGAGTCTAGTTTTCTTTATCACACAGCTGAAATGTATAGCTACATTTGTCATACTGCATGTATGGACATACAACTGCTCAATAATGATTTTGTTACTGGGCGAACTTTATCCTCGTTCTGACATTCATAAAGAATAGTCTACATTTTACATTGATCTACCTAAAAAATCATATAAAAAACTAATTTTGTGTGTACTCATTAGCTTGTATATTTGGCTACATTTTTGTAATTGGACATAGACACATACAACTACTCAGTAATTAGCTAGTAGTAGGGTGAAAACATTATTTTTTTGCATTTATTTTGGATATAAGTTAAACAGTTATATCTTCATGATTATTTCATGTTATTCAAATATTATCACTGCATAATAACAAAGGGTTTTTTTGCCAACAAAATGATACCTCAATCATATTTCTGCGATAAGTATTAGCAAAGTTGTGATTTTTAGTCCTTTGGGCCGAATGTCAAACGGACTTATGCCATCATTCTGCGTCCACTATGTGCAGTCCGCCATCCGCTGTTAGCTGCCATATCTCAGAAATTATTCAGTAACTTTTTCTCGGGTAAATGTTTACATTTTGCCTTTTTTTTCTCAAAAAGTCTTCAGTAACTTTTTCTCTGATTTTGCATAGACATTTCATGTGGTAGTGCCACTAAGGGCATCTCAGGGCCCCCCAAAATGAGATGTTATGTAGTGTAGTGTGTTTGTCATAAGCTGCGTTCACACGTACACTTTAAAACGGTTTAGTTAAAATATTTTAACTAATCCAGTCAGAAAACAGACGTGTGAACGCGATTTAGCGCTAAAATGTTTTAACTAAAACGGTTTAGCTAATCCACTTCAGTAGGTGGTTTAGTTAAACCGTTTTTAGCAAAAATGGTTCAAGTTGCAAGTGTGAACGCAAGCGGATTAGCTAAAACGTTTTAAGCATGTCACAGTCATGCGCATTCGATCTCGCGCCTCGTCGCTTCCTGTCTATAACGTAAACATAAACAACATTTTGACGCAATCACGTATTCGACTTCGATCGACGCAAAATCAAAAGAAACGCAAGTGCGACGCGACAATTGGGACGATGGGGAAGTTCGGCTGTTAGTGGAGTTGTGGGGAGACGATCGGGGGTAGTCCGATTTAGAAGCAAATATAATTATATATTGGTGCATTGCCAATCGTCTGAACCGCGACCTGAGCGAGGGTGCCGAGACGGGGTCAGGGGGACATCTTTAACAATTTTGTTATGCTAGCTTGCACATGTGCGCATACCAACTTCCTCCTTAAAACGGTTTAGCTATTGCATGTGTGAACGCTCACAATTTTCAAGCATGAACCGGTTTAACTAAAACGGTTTAGCTAAACCGTTTTAATTCTGTAGGTGTGAATGCAGCTTTACATTGGACTGGTTGCTAAAAGACGGTATCCTTTTAAGAGACTGCAACCCTAGTAGACACTACACAGGTTGCATGCCATGGCATTGGCCAGATTAATGATGTGTCATTGAGGGGCACTGGATTCTGTACTGTAGTAAACAGGCAGTTGCCAAATAAAGTAGCCCTGCCCTGTGAACTAGTACCACTGTGTTGAGTATTGCCTTCATTGTTATTGTATGATACAGCGTTACTGCATAGCAAGTGACTACTATTCACTTTGCAAAGACTAAAAGCTAACACTAATAGCAATGAATATTTTATTATACCATGTTGAATTTTGTTTTCATGTGAATAATGACTCTCGACTTTAAAATAGACATAACTAATTATTGACGGGTGCTCTGTTTAAATTGTTGTAACTTTGGTTATAGTGCAAATATTTTAGTAATTTTTTCTCTGTTTTTGCATAGACATTTCATGTGGTAGTGCCACTATACACAAGAAACCTGTATTTGATTGAATAATTCTAACCCCCCAGGGCCCCCCAAACTCAAAAGGACTTCAGGGCCTCTTGTTTAAAAGCACCTACTAATAGCTCCAAACTATGTACACAGTGGAAGTTTACTGTTGGTCACCTGTAGGGTTAAATAAGTTATAGTTTTGTTTGACGAGTTCACCAAAACTACAGAAAAAGTTGCATAAACATCCTAACAGGTCTTAGTGGATACTTAGCTTTTAGTCTTTACAAAGTTAATTTTAATAGTGATGAGCAAAAAATTAACTGATGAAACACTATTAACCATTTCAGTACAACAGGCCGGTTTTCCGGCCGCACTGTCTGTGACGCTTCAGTACAACAGGCCGGTTATTCGGCATTGACGATGTCTGCTATTCAAATCGTTTTTATTAATAATAATCCACTACGTGGAGCCCCCCCTTGTTGTGTTGTCAAGGCGAATAAATTAACTATTCAGCAGTGGTCATCATTTATTATCGCTCAATAATATTTTACGCTGATTTTCGTGGTTTTTAATGATGGATTATCAAAATCTGCAGTGGCCACAATGGCGGACGGCATTACTTCAACTAGCGATTTACCACCGTATGTTTTGGACAGATTATTTGATAGTTTTTGCGAAGAATCTTTGTCGGATGTTGACAATCGACATAATAACGATGTCGGCGAACTTAGTATACAACTGAGTTCAACAACTGCAAAAACGTTGAAATCTTGGTGGCCATCTTGGATTGTTGGTTACCATGATGACGGAATGTAAAATGATATGGCTCATTGGTTAAGTTCCGAGGACATTCATTTGTACCCTTACTGCAAGCCTAAATATTTCTGATCGAAGGATTGTCATTTGTGTTAAGACACGTGCTGAGAGGTCTCACTTATTTTGCAGAATGTACATACGTCTACAGATGTGCCTATAAAATGTTGTTGTGGTAGCAAATGTGGATATAATAAATGTATACATGGTTTCGCTGCTATGGCGTAGCTGAGATTCTGGCTGCTGTTGTGATGTATGGCCACAAGGATGCTCCATCCGATTCTACTCAGGATAGGTGGCGTAGACGTCATCTGATGTATGTTTTTGTTTGTAAAAAAGCAAAGCTGCAGAAGTCGGCACTTTATCTTGTTCCCGTTGCCACAGGTCAGCAAGTTCGATCCTTGAGAGACAGTGAGAGCGGGGAGGGGGGAGAGAGAGGGAGAGGGGGAGGGGAGTTAAAGATAGAGAGAGAAAGAAGAGAGGGAGGAGAGGAGGGGGAGGGGGAGGGGAGGGGGGAAAGGAGATAGAGAGAGAGAGGGGGGAGGGAGAGAAGAGCCAGTGATTATATATGCACGAACAACTGCCACAGAAGCATGTGTTTGTGTTGTCTTGATGTCTTCATACCATACAAGCATTCTTAGCACTGAATTGTGAATGACAGGGTGTAATTGCTAAATACACACCCTCTTCTACATCCAGGCATTGCTAAACAACACAGAAGCAAGCAAACTTGTTGACTTAATTTCTCTAGCAGTCAGCTCTAAGGAAGGTATCTAGGTGATTAATTGAAAGAATTAATTACATACTCAGTGTTATTGTTGCTACTGAATGCCTGTTTAATTGAAATAGCAGATAAAAATCCATAGTTTGGACAGCAATATCCCTGACTTGAGTTTGACTCCACCTTCAATCCAGGCACACTTGATGGTGCCTGGACACTATTTGTACATAATCAACAGGTAATTTGTTCACTGAATAACACCCTTAATGAAAAGGGTCCATTTAAGCGTTACATACACTAGTAGATTTGATGAGGTGATTGTGTTGTCTGCCCTGAAGCAGGGAGGAGACTAGCAGTAGTCACAGCTAACTCTGTGTTTTCACAGTCGTTTATCATCAGACCTTCAAGTTTGATGTTCACTGGAAATGCAATTTGCAAACTCCATTGAAAGCGGTGGTCTGAATTTTTCAGTTCATTTATGTCTGACTTTTGTGGTGAATACTAAATCACAACATGTAATTGATACCAAGGATCAGTGATTGTGATTTGTTGTTTTGAGATTTTTTAACTTTGTAATGTGTTGTGTATTTGGGTTAAAAACCTGCTCAAATAGATAACATTGTAAAAATAAGTTAGTTAAAGTAAGTAAAGTAAAGTAAAGTAAATTTATTTCCTCATCCAGATAATATACAGCACAATTCAAGAGCAATGTAACACAGATGAGGTGGCTACCAGAGAAGTATAACTTATCGAGCTGGTAATTATAAAACATGAAATAAATGCATGTTTGAAAGGCAAGTAAGCATGTTAAATAAATAAGTTAAATAAAGTAGTTCATGCAGTTTTTGAAAATATTCCTGCAAAGTGACAGCAATAAGAAATTGAGAGGCAGTGACAGCAGTAAGATCTATCATGGTCGCTTGCAAATGAACGATAGCAACCCGGTCATCAAAAGAAAGGATTCCCAGGGGATAAGGGTTGCTGCACCACAGGTGTTAAAAATGGCTCAGTTTTCATCATAATTCAGGTTATTTATTAATACAGTTGCTATATTCAGAACCAGTTTATTGCATAAATAGGTATCTTCTTGAAGTACTGCCAAATTCCGTCTGGAATTGCCCGCTCATTTCACGTTGACATGGCAGGAATTGCTATTTTCTCCCTGGGCAGTCCATATTTTTGCTGAGCTATTTTAGTCGACTTTGATCAATCAATATGTTTCATGATGGGAATGTAGGATGAATCATAAAGACGTACCCGTGATATATGCTGTTTTGTCCATAAACCGAATACCACACTTGAGAATGGCATCCGATATAGATACTGTTGTATCTTAGAGAAATTATTTCCTGGAGGTAGGCGGGTACATAGGTATAGATAAACCCAAACACATCTAATCAGCAATACTACAACTAAGAAAACCTTTTTTTTTTCTGAACTACAAAATATATTAATTAGTAAAACTAATGCTTTCCCATTATACTTAATAAGTAAAATCAGTTAAATAGTTAATTAATAAACTTACGTAATAAGTAGCAAATTATGAACTTAAGATAAAATCCCAACACCCTACATAATCCACAATACTACAAATACTGAACATCCTTGTGAAAATGTTTCAAAATATAATTAATGTGCCCATTCTAACTTCATACTACTTTAGATAATGAGCAAGTTACAACATTTTTGCAAAATATCATTGAAAGCATGAATGAACAAATGATAGGAATACATTAATTTAAGAAAGCTGTAAATTAATTTAATAAAGGTAAATTAAAATTCATTTTACAAACCAGCAGAGGAACACTTTGAGGGAACACAACAAAATTGTTGCAAGACGTGGACAACTATGGTAATTGGAGGGTCACAGTCACCAGTCCCTGCCGCAGACAAGGCTACTAGAAGAAGAAAGAAAACACATCAGATGGGGTTTGTCTGTGGCGGGTTTACCTGAGCTGCTATTTGCAGCCACGCAGTTCGTCCCTCACATAGGAAAGGAACGAACTGGACAGTTGCCAGCAGTGCCTCCTAGTAACCACTGACTCAACCGATAACTTCACAGGTAATAAACAGTTTACACTTTGGTCCAGACATGAATGTGAATACTATCCTCATGTTGAAGCAATGCTATTGAACCAATCACAAAAATGCATGTCACGAATGGTATGAATCTATGGATCTGTTCACAACCTCTGTATGATCTGCTGTAGTTTAGTGGCCCAGACTGAATGGTGTAACTTATTGATCCATCTGTGGCCTCAATGATCTGCTGCAGTTTAGTGGCCCAGACTGAGTGTTACGATTCTACTGATCCATCCATGGCCTCAGTGATATGCTGTAATTTAATGGCCCAGACTGAATGATATGACTCTACTGATCCATCCATGGCCTCAGCCATCTCAGTGATCTGCTGTAGTTTAGTGGCCCAGACTTAATGGTGTGACTCTAATGATCCATCCATAATATAGTGGCCAAAACTATATGAAAATCTACTGATCCTATCATATTTTCTCATTAAACACACAGAAGGAAAATATGTTCTTAAGCAGTGCGATAGCCAGTCCTTGGGACTGCTGAAGGGCTTAACATTTCACCATATGGCAGAACTGTTCATTTGAGCATCATCTCGACTTCTGTGGGAAGAATTCAGCCATGCTGTAATTAATCCACAAAGACGGTATGGAAATACCACCACAGTACTGTGTATATACTCTTTCATACAACTGAGTGAACTGCAGCAACATAGAGAGAAGGAACTGTGAAGATTTGAAATGGCAGCAGGATGATTTGTACCAGGAATCTTCTCATTGAGAGTGCAATGTTGTAGAGCTCTAACTGAGAGAGCAATGTTGTAGAGCTCTGATTGAGAGTGCAATGTTGTAGAGCTCTGATTGAGAGTGCAATGCTGTAGAGCTCTGATTGAGAGTGCAATGCTGTAGAGCTCTTATTGAGAGTGCAATGCTGTAGAGCGCTGATTGAGAGTGCAATGTTGTAGAGCTCTGATTGAGAGTGCAATGCTGTAGAGCTCTGATTGAGAGTGCAATGTTGTAGAGCTCTGATTGAGAGTGCAATGCTGTAGAGCTCTGATTGAGAGTGCAATGTTGTAGAGCTCTTATTGAGAGTGCAATGCTGTAGAGCGCTGATTGAGAGTGCAATGTTGTAGAGCTCTGATTGAGAGTGCAATGCTGTAGTTCTCTGATTGAGAGTGCAATGTTGTAGAGCTCTGATTGAGAGTACAATGCTCTAGTTCTCTGATTGAGAGTGCAATGTTGTAAAGCTCTGATTGAGAGTGCAATGTTGTAGTGCTCTGATTGAGAGTGCAATGCTGTAGTTCTCTGATTGAGAGTGCAATGCTGTAGTGCTCTGATTGAGAGTGCAATGCTGTAGAGCTCTGATTGAGAGTGCAATGCTGTAGTTCTCTGATTGAGAGTGCAATGTTGTAGAGCTCTGATTGAGAGTACAATGCTGTAGTGCTCTGATTGAGAGTGCAATGCTGTAGAGCTCTGATTGAGAGTGCAATGCTGTAGTTCTCTGATTGAGAGTGCAATGTTGTAGAGCTCTGATTGAGAGTGCAATGCTGTAGTGCTCTGATTGAGAGTGCAATGCTGTAGAGCTCTGATTGAGAGTGCAATGCTGTAGTTCTCTGATTGAGAGTGCAATGCTGTAGTGCTCTGATTGAGAGTGCAATGCTGTAGAGCTCTGATTGAGAGTGCAATGCTGTAGTTCTCTGATTGAGAGTGCAATGTTGTAGAGCTCTGATTGAGAGTGCAATGCTGTAGTTCTCTGATTGAGAGTGCAATGTTGTAGAGCTCTGATTGAGAGTGCAATGCTGTAGTTCTCTGATTGAGAGTGCAATGCTGTAGTGCTCTGATTGAGAGTGCAATGCTGTAGAGCTCTGATTGAGAGTGCAATGCTGTAGTTCTCTGATTGAGAGTGCAATGCTGTAGTTCTCTGATTGAGAGTACAATGCTGTAGTTCTCTGATTGAGAGTGCAATGTTGCAGAGCTCTGATATTGAGAGTGCAATGCTGTAGAGCTCTGATTGAGAGTGCAATGTTGTAGAGCTCTGATTGGGAGTGCAATGCTGTAGAGCTATGATTGAGAGTGCAATGCTGTAGTGCTCTGATTGAGAGTGCAATGCTGTAGTTCTCTGATTGAGAGTGCAATGCTGTAATGCTCTGAGAGTGCAATGCTGTAGAGCTCTGATTGAGAGTGCAATGCTGTAGTTCTCTGATTGAGAGTGCAATGCTGTAGTTCTCTGATTGAGAGTGCAATGTTGTAGAGCTCTGATTGAGAGTGCAATGCTGTAGTTCTCTGATTGAGAGTGCAATGTTGTAGAGCTCTGATTGAGAGTGCAATGCTGTAGTTCTCTGATTGAGAGTGCAATGCTGTAGTGCTCTGATTGAGAGTGCAATGCTGTAGAGCTCTGATTGAGAGTGCAATGCTGTAGTTCTCTGATTGAGAGTGCAATGCTGTAGTTCTCTGATTGAGAGTGCAATGCTGTAGTTCTCTGATTGAGAGTGCAATGTTGCAGAGCTCTGATTGAGAGTGCAATGCTGTAGAGCTCTGATTGAGAGTGCAATGTTGTAGAGCTGTGATTGAGAGTGCAATGCTGTAGAGCTATGATTGAGAGTGCAATGCTGTAGTGCTCTGATTGAGAGTGCAATGCTGTAGTTGAGAGTGCAATGCTGTGCTGAGAGTGCAATGCTGTAGTTGAGAGTGCAAGGCTGTAGTTCTCTGATTGAGAGTGCAATGCTGTAGAGCTCTGATTGAGAGTGCAATGCTGTAGATCTCTGATTGAGAGTGCAATGTTGTAGAGCTCTGATTGAGAGTGCAATGTTGTAGTGCTCTGATTGAGAGTGCAATGCTGTAGTTCTCTGATTGAGAGTGCAATGCTGTAGTTCTCTGATTGAGAGTGCAATGCTGTAGTGCTCTGATTGAGAGTGCAATGCTGTAGTTCTCTGATTGAGAGTGCAATGTTGTAGAGCTCTGATTGAGAGTGCAATGCTGTAGTGCTCTGATTGAGAGTGCAATGCTGTAGTTCTCTGATTGAGAGTGCAATGCTGTAGTGCTCTGATTGAGAGTGCAATGTTGTAGTGCTCTGATTGAGAGTGCAATGCTGTAGTGCTCTGATTTAGAGTGCAATGCTGTAGTGCTCTAATTGAGAGTGCAATGTTGTAGTGCTCTGATTGAGAGTGCAATGCTGTAGTGCTCTGATTGAGAGTGCAATGCTGTAGAGCTCTGATTGAGAGTGCAATGCTGTAGTTCTCTGATTGAGAGTGCAATATTGTAGAGCTCTGATTGAGAGTGCAATGCTGTAGTTCTCTGATTGAGAGTGCAATGTTGTAGAGCTCTGATTGAGAGTGCAATGCTGTAGTTCTCTGATTGAGAGTGCAATGCTGTAGTGCTCTGATTGAGAGTGCAATGCTGTAGTTCTCTGATTGAGAGTGCAATGCTGTAGTTCTCTGATTGAGAGTGCAATGCTGTAGTTCTCTGATTGAGAGTGCAATGCTGTAGTTCTCTGATTGAGAGTGCAATGTTGTAGAGCTCTGATTGAGAGTGCAATGCTGTAGTTCTCTGATTGAGAGTGCAATGTTGTGGAGCTCTGATTGAGAGTGCAATGTTGTAGTGCTCTGATTGAGAGTGCAATGCTGTAGTTCTCTGATTGAGAGTGCAATGTTGTAGAGCTCTGATTGAGAGTGCAATGTTGTAGAGCTCTGATTGAGAGTGCAATGCAGCAGTTCTCTGATTGAGAGTGCAGTGTTGTAGAGCTCTGATTGAGAGTGCAATGTTGTAGTGCTCTGATTGAGAGTGCAATGCTGTAGTTCTCTGATTGAGAGTGCAATGCTGTAGTGCTCTGATTGAGAGTGCAATGCTATAGAGCTCTGATTGAGAGTGCAATGCTGTAGTTCTCTGATTGAGAGTGCAATGTTGTAGAGCTCTGATTGAGAGTGCAATGCTGTAGTTCTCTGATTGAGAGTGCAATGTTGTAGAGCTCTGATTGAGAGTGCAATGCTGTAGTTCTCTGATTGAGAGTGCAATGCTGTAGTGCTCTGATTGAGAGTGCAATGCTGTAGAGCTCTGATTGAGAGTGCAATGCTGTAGTGCTCTGATTGAGAGTGCAATGCTGTAGTTCTCTGATTGAGAGTGCAATGTTGTAGAGCTCTGATTGAGAGTACAATGCTCTAGTTCTCTGGTTGAGAGTGCAATGTAGTAAAGCTCTGATTGAGAGTGCAATGTTGTAGTGCTCTGATTGAGAGTGCAATGCTGTAGTTCTCTGATTGAGAGTGCAATGCTGTAGTGCTCTGATTGAGAGTGCAATGCTGTAGAGCTCTGATTGAGAGTGCAATGCTGTAGTTCTCTGATTGAGAGTGCAATGTTGTAGAGCTCTGATTGAGAGTACAATGCTGTAGTGCTCTGATTGAGAGTGCAATGCTGTAGAGCTCTGATTGAGAGTGCAATGCTGTAGTTCTCTGATTGAGAGTGCAATGTTGTAGAGCTCTGATTGAGAGTGCAATGCTGTAGTGCTCTGATTGAGAGTGCAATGCTGTAGAGCTCTGATTGAGAGTGCAATGCTGTAGTTCTCTGATTGAGAGTGCAATGTTGTAGAGCTCTGATTGAGAGTACAATGCTGTAGTTCTCTGATTGAGAGTGCAATGTTGTAGAGCTCTGATTGAGAGTGCAATGCTGTAGTTCTCTGATTGAGAGTGCAATGCTGTAGTGCTCTGATTGAGAGTGCAATGCTGTAGAGCTCTGATTGAGAGTGCAATGCTGTAGAGCTCTGATTGAGAGTGCAATGTTGTAGAGCTCTGATTGAGAGTGCAATGCTGTAGTTCTCTGATTGAGAGTGCAATGTTGTAGAGCTCTGATTGAGAGTGCAATGTTGTAGTGCTCTGATTGAGAGTGCAATGCTGTAGTTCTCTGATTGAGAGTGCAATGTTGTAGAGCTCTGATTGAGAGTGCAATGCAGTAGTTCTCTGATTGAGAGTGCAGTGTTGTATAGCTCTGATTGAGAGTGCAATGTTGTAGTGCTCTGATTGAGAGTGCAATGCTGTAGTTCTCTGATTGAGAGTGCAATGCTGTAGTGCTCTGATTGAGAGTGCAATGCTGTAGAGCTCTGATTGAGAGTGCAATGCTGTAGTTCTCTGATTGAGAGTGCAATGCTGTAGTGCTCTGATTGAGAGTGCAATGCTGTAGAGCTCTGATTGAGAGTGCAATGCTGTAGTTCTCTGATTGAGAGTGCAATGTTGTAGAGCTCTGATTGAGAGTGCAATGCTGTAGTTCTCTGATTGAGAGTGCAATGTTGTAGAGGTCTGATTGAGAGTGCAATGCTGTAGTTCTCTGATTGAGAGTGCAATGCTGTAGTGCTCTGATTGAGAGTGCAATGCTGTAGAGCTCTGATTGAGAGTGCAATGCTGTAGTTCTCTGATTGAGAGTGCAATGCTGTAGTTCTCTGATTAAGAGTGCAATGCTGTCGTTCTCTGATTGAGAGTGCAATGTTGTAGAGCTCTGATTGAGAGTGCAAAGCTGTAGAGCTCTGATTGAGTGCAATGTTGTAGAGCTCTGATTGAGAGTGCAATGCAGTAGAGCTCTGATTGAGAGTACAATGCTGTAGTGCTCTGATTGATTGTGCTCTGATTGAGAGTGCAATGCTGTAGAGCTCTGATTGAGAGTGCAATGCTGTAGTTCTCTGATTGAGAAAGCAATGTTGTAGAGCTCTGATTGAGAGTGCAATGCTGTAGTTCTCTGATTGAGAGTGCAATGTTGTAGAGCTCTGATTGAGAGTGCAATGCTGTAGAGCTCTGATTGAGAGTGCAATGTTGTAGAGCTCTGATTGAGAGTGCAATGCTGTAGTTCTCTGATTGAAAGTGCAATGCTGTAGAGCTCTGATTGAGAGTGCAATGCTGTAGAGCTCTGATTGAGAGTGCAATGTTGTAGAGCTCTGATTGAGAGTGCAATGTTGTAGAGCTCTGATTGAGAGTGCAATGCTGTAGTTCTCTGATTGAGAGTGCAATGCTGTAGAGCTCTGATTGAGAGTGCAATGCTGTAGAGCTCTGATTGAGAGTGCAATGTTGTAGAGCTCTGATTGAGAGTGCAATGCTGTAGTTCTCTGATTGAGAGTGCAATGTTGTAGAGCTCTGATTGAGAGTGCAATGCTGTAGAGCTCTGATTGAGAGTGCAATGTTGTAGAGCTCTGATTGAGAGTGGAATGCTGTAGTTCTCTGATTGAGAGTGCAATGCTGTAGAGCTCTGATTGAGAGTGCAATGCTGTAGAGCTCTGATTGAGAGTGCAATGTTGTAGAGCTCTGATTGAGTGCAATGTTGTAGTGCTCTGATTGAGAGTGCAATGCTGTAGTTCTCTGATTGAGAGTGCAATGCTGTAGTTCTCTGATTGAGAGTGCAATGCTGTAGTGCTCTGATTGAGAGTGCAATGCTGTAGTTTTCTGATTGAGAGTGCAATGTTGTAGAGCTCTGACTGAGAGTGCAATGCTGTAGTGCTCTGATTGAGAGTGCAATGCTGTAGTTCTCTGATTGAGAGTGCAATGCTGTAGTGCTCTGATTGAGAGTGCAATGCTGTAGAGCTCTGATTGAGAGTGCAATGCTGTAGTTCTCTGATTGAGAGTGCAATGTTGTAGAGCTCTGATTGAGAGTGCAATGATGTAGTTCTCTGATTGAGAGTGCAATGTTGTAGAGCTCTGATTGAGAGTGCAATGTTGTAGTGCTCTGATTGAGAGTGCAATGCTGTAGTTCTCTGATTGAGAGTGCAATGTTGTAGAGCTCTGATTGAGAGTGCAATGCAGTAGTTCTCTGATTGAGAGTGCAGTGTTGTAGAGCTCTGATTGAGAGTGCAATGCTGTAGTGCTCTGATTGAGAATGCAAAGCTGTAGAGCTCTGATTGAGAGTGCAATGCTGTAGTGCTCTGATTGAGAGTGCAATGCTGTAGTTCTCTGATTGAGAGTGCAATGCTGTAGTGCTCTGATTGAGAGTGCAATGCTGTAGAGCTCTGATTGAGAGTGCAATGCTGTAGATCTCTGATTGAGAGTGCAATGCTGTAGTGCTCTGATTGAGAGTGCAGTGCTGTAGAGCTCTGACTGAGAGTGCAATGCAGTAGAGCTCTGATTGAGAGTGCAATGCTGTAGTGCTCTGATTGATTGTGCTCTGATTGAGAGTGCAATGCTGTAGAGCTCTGATTGAGAGTGCAATGCTGTAGTGCTCTGATTGATTGTGCTCTGATTGAGAGTGCAATGCTGTAGTGCTCTGATTGAGAGTGCAATGCTGTAGTGCTCTGATTGAGAGTGCAATGCAGTAGAGCTCTGATTGAGAGTGCAATGCTGTAGTGCTCTGCTTGAGAGTGCAATGCTGTAGATCTCTGATTGAGAGTGCAATGCTGTAGTGCTCTGATTGAGAGTGCAATGCTGCAGTGCTCTGATTGATTGTGCTCTGATTGAGAGTGCAATGCTGTAGTGCTCTGATTGAGAGTGCAATGCTATAGTACTCTGCATTATTTGACTCTTGATTATTTGGGAAGAATGTTCTAAGTAGCAAAAATGTATTTTGGTAGAGCAGATGACTAGGGTTGTAATGACAACACTAAGGTACAATATGATACGTATCGCAGTACTTGTCCAATGATACAATATGTTTTGCAGTATATGTCAATACATAGTTTCAAAGAAGCAGTTTATTTGTACCACATTATAAAGAGTTCCATAAAATAAAGCCTACTAAGAACATACTGTTTCATAAATATTAGAATAACTTAAACCTAAAAAATCTTACATGAAATATTCCTTGAATCCAATGTTTCATAAATATTGAAATAACTTCAACCTAAAGGATCTTACATAAAATTTTCCATGAGTCCATGACTCAGAAATACTAATTAAAATCTGTCACCTCATATAAAATATGTGCCCTCTTACAATAATTTTGATAAGTATTGGTGATTAATCAGATTTGATAAGATCTCAATTTTGATATATGTTAAGGTAAGTGGAATACCAGAAATTCCAAGTTGGTTCTGCATGTTGTATTGCACTGCTTGGTGGCTACATCTTCCACCTATCCACACTGGCTGGCTAACCTATTCACTTTGTCACACTGGCTGGCTAACCTATTTACTTTGTCACACTGGCTAGCTAACCTATTCACTTTGTCACACTGGCTAGCTAACCTATTGACTTTGTCACACTGGCTGGCTAACCTATTCACTTTGTCACACTGGCTAGCTAACCTATTCACTTTGTCACACTGGCTGGCTAACCTATTTACTTTGTCACACTGGCTAGCTAACCTATTCACTTTGTCACACTGGCTGGCTAACCTATTCACTTTGTCACACTGGCTAGCTAACCTATTCACTTTGTCACACTGGCTAGCTAACCTATTCACTTTGTCACACTGGCTAGCTAACCTATTCACTTTGTCACACTGGCTGGCTAACCTATTCACTTTGTCACACTGGCTAGCTAACCTATTCACTTTGTCACACTGGCTGGCTAACCTATTCACTTTGTCACACTGGCTAGCTAACCTATTCACTTTGTCACACTGGCTGGCTAACCTATTCACTTTGTCACACTGGCAAGCTAACCTATTCACTTTGTCACACTGGCTAGCTAACCTATTCATTTTGTCACACTGGCTAGCTAACCCATTCACTTTGTCACACTGGCTAGCTAACCTATTCACTTTGTCACACTGGCTAGCTAAACCATACCTTTGTCACACTGGCTAGCTAACCCATACCTTTGTCACACTGGCTAGCTAACCTATTCACTTTGTCACACTGGCTGGCTAACCCATCCACTTTGTCACACTGGCTGGCTAACCCATTTACTTTGTCACACTGGCTAGCTAACCCATCCACTTTGTCACCAAGGCTAGCTAACCTATTCACTTTGTCACACTGGCTGGCTAACCCATTTACTTTGTCACACTGGCTAGCTAACCCATACCTTTGTCACACTGGCTAGCTAACCTATTCACTTTGTCACACTGGCTGGCTAACCCATTCACTTTGTTACACTGGCTAGCTAACCCATCCACTTTGTCACCATGGCTAGCTAACCCATCCACTTTGTCACACTGGCTAGCAAACTCATCCACTTTGTTACACTGGCTAGATAACCCATCCACTTTGTTACAGTAGCTAGCTAACCCCACTGTGCCACTGGCTGCCTAAGAACACCCATCGATCATTGGATGAAAGATACACAAGTCACAGTGCCATCCATACTAACATTAAATTATTTAAGTTATGTAACAAACAAAAGTTAGTTTTATAAGTATTCAGATACACATTATGCAGGTTGATAATCTATGTTTAAAATGCTCTTTGCCATCGATACCACATATAATTGTCTTGTAAAATGTAACAAAAATACACAACAAATACAGATAATCATATTATAATAATGTCCTATCTCCTGTATGGGTTTTAGGCCCACAACTGAACAATTACTGCAGGCTCGGTCAGAAGCAGACAGCAATGAGTGGCACCCCCTAGTGGCCATCTTGTAATTACTAGACTCAAACACCCCAGACTGACAAAGAAAACTATTTTGTTTTTCATTTTCTTCTTTTTCCTTGCCATGGTGTGAATTTGATCCAACTTCGCTCTTGTAGGATGGATCTTTCTTTCATTATAACTGTGCAAGGAACAAAGGAAATCTTTTCTTTCACTATGATGTAATAAGGATAATTGTTATGTGAAAAAACTAAGAAGGAGCCAGTTGCATTGAAACTTGGCTCTAGTTGACTCATGTACCATGTATTTGGTGGCAATTGACTTAGTATGAGCAGACTTGAAACCCACACATTTGGGATAATGGTTGCCACCCATACAAGTGACAGGTTGGATTGGATGTCTGGAAATATTTCTCTTTCACATGGACAGCGATAAAAGAAAGGAATAGTCCTGCTCACTAGGTGTTGGGTGTGTGTCTTTGTTTTCTTTTTTTCGAAAGAAATGAGGGGTATAATAACTGTCAAAAAGACTTCCTTGCCCCAAGGCCCTGATGTAATTGTTGTCGTGTTGTATGTGCATTTCTCTTTCTCGAGGCATTCGTATTGACAGCTTTGTCGATATGTATATTACGTGTGCTAATTTGTGAGGCGTCGGTCTATAGTACGTTGTCAGCATTGGACAATTAGTTCTGTACAAGTACTATTTTACCAGGTCATGGTTGGATTGATTTAACGAGACTTTACAAGATTGCCATCCAAAGCAGACACCCCAGATGGCACATGGACAAGCAAATCTTTTCTGTGTCCTACAGTTGTTCCTACACATGTATATGCATTTCTGAATTATTTGTTAATTTTGTTTTTAAAGGTTCACACTGCAGGCATTTACACAATTGGCAGATAATCTGTGAAAGAAATCCGAAATATAATTTTTATTTGATGTCTTTGAAATAATTTCTTATAAAAACGGAAAACAGGAAACACATTTAATTTGTACTTATACAGTACCAGGATATAGTTAATTTCCAATTAAGCTTTAAAGTATATTTACATTTTTTTAAACAGTAGCGTTAAAGTAAGGCTTCCAAAACTCTGTTTGAACATTGTAGTCAGCGTGTGTATGCATACTGCCAATGGCACATTGACAACTAGATTGGGTTTTCGTGTACATAATATATGGTTTTGCATTTTTAAGTTTAATGCAAAATTGCATAGTCTAATGTACTTTCTGGTATCTAATGTACACAGTTACTTCACAAACACTACTTTGTGTTTCTTATTCTTCTATCTTCCTGAAGTGAAAAGACAGTTTTGAAAGATTACCTTCCTTCATTCTAATGGTGCAGGTTCGAATAAATAATATGTTTATTTCTTTATTTATCTGCTGTTTTATTGCTAGTTTTTTTTTTATAAATAATGTAGTCATGTCTGTTCTACTCCAAAACAAATTTCTCAGTTCAAACAATAAAGAATTTCTTTACTCTGATGAATACATTTGTGTTTTTTAACCACATTAAACATTTTAGCACTATTAATATACGTTTTATTTTAAGTAAACATGAAGTTATGTTGATCTGATTTACCTAAAAATTACGCACAGCACGTGGCCATCATTCTTGTCAGTTAATGACCATTGGTTGACAAGTAGTTAGCAGTTGAATTGTGACGTGTAAGTTGGTGACAGTGACATGGGTAGATTAGTGACGGAGTGCCTTTACTAGACAGTGTAGACACACACCCTTTCGTCTTTATTGTCCTTCCCAAACTCGCCCCCAACAGTGATCTTGAGGACATACTGTTCGGTCTCAAAAGATGGCAGAGGATTGATTTGATGAACTGATGGATAGCAGGGGGTGATATATCACACTGGATCCCTGTGAATCTATTGTTTTGATTACTGATAGGCATTCTAGTAAAAAATGCCTTGCTGCGATTACTTGCCAGTGTCAACTTGCACTGAATTGCGCTCACTGATGATATTTCACACTTGATTGCCTGATAGTATTGAAAGAGCCAACATTTCAGGGGGGCTTAGGATGAGTCGATTGTATCGTTGGTAATTACTGTGGGGGCCGGGTGGATAGAATCAACAGTGGTTTTGTTGTGATCAATTTTTCACTTGAAAGAATCTGATCGCATGATCTTATGCGATTTATATTATTTGTGCGAGACGGTGAGAATGCATCGCATAGTTAGTGTCAATCTTATCAGATTTATCGTCAAGGGGCCAGGTTGACTTCTGTGTAGCTTTCTCTGTCTGAGACGCTGCCGAGTTCAAACTTACACTTTGTGTTCCATTAAAACGCCATTTAAATCGCATCTGATTTGTAATCGTCTGTCCAATTCATATTTAATTTTCTTGTTTATTCATCAAGGGTGACTTACATTGATGACCCTTTAGATTCAATTATTGATTTGTAATCATTTTCAACCTGTATATTTGTTCAGGTCAGTTCTGTTGACAGACTTTTTTGGTTCACCGAGTGATTTCTAATCATAATGATTAGTTTGTATGTGACTTTATTTTTCTAGGTAATTTTGATTGATTTTTAGATTCATTGAATGATTTATAATCATATGATTAGATATTATTTAATGTTGTTGTTTATGTGTTTAGATTGGTATTTTGATGGCCTTCGATTCATGCATCATAATTGCATATCATATAACAACTATTTAATTGCTGCTGATAAATATACACATCGGATCTAATACAAACTCAGAATACATATAAATTTACATTCCATAACTCGAGCCCGATAAAAGTTATTTTTATGCATTCTTGTGACTAGTTTTCACACTGGCAAACGTTGGATAAATTCCAACATTCCGTTACTAAGAAAAGCTTAGGTGAATAAATCTGCGTTCTTGCTTGGATGTTGTTTGTGATCTTTATGGTGAGATATGGATTGCGTGTTTAGAGATACTATTTTCCGTTTCCAAAAAAGGCAAATTCTGTTTCAGTTCCGTTTCATAAAAAGGCAAATTCTGTTTCAAATGACACATTTTCCGTTTCTGAAAAAGGCAAATTCCGTTTCAAACGACGTATTTTCCGTTTCAGAAAAAACAAATTCTGTTTCAAATGACACATCTTCCATGTCAAATGATGCATTTTCCATTTAAAAAATTGCATACTGGCTAAAGAAACCCATTTTTGTTCACAAAAGAAATATTTTATTTCAAAGTTAACTTTGAAAAATAATACATTCTATGAAATATCAAAAATATCACAATGTTATGATCTCTGCGTCTAAATAATACTGTTTTACGGTGTGGTTAACTTTTCTAACAACATTTATTTGTGCAATATTTGCAAAACAGCAACAACCGAACATAATCAATTTAGTTAATTTAATAATTCCTGTCACACAATTCCATATAAATGACTGGTTGTTTGTAATGCAACAGTACTTAAGATACAAGTTAACAAATGTGAATTATACAATCAATCATATTAACAATTATGAATGTTCAAATAACTGTTTGTTGTTTCACTAATAATTTTGTTCAACCATTAAATTGTTAGCTAGCGCGATATATGACACCATTCAGTGGAATTTGTGAGAACTACGAAACGCAGACTATATTACTTTGAGCCAGTGTAACCTAGGCTGTTGTTACTCCTTCGAGTTTTGTGTTCGAAACCTGAATATGTACACTTATGAGTGTTCTAACGATGTAACAACTAGGGCCTACATTTAATTAGCAACGTGTTTTCCAAGTGTTCCTACATGTTGGCATGTCTACTTTTACATTCTTCCACAGTTCAGCATCTTCCATCCTTTATCATTCATCTCCCATATAAACCGCCTTTATTGTTGATCGTGTTGATTTCATTGTGGTATGGCCCTTACAGAAACAGCTTTGATGAAATGTAGATGCTGGTTTAATGTTACACATATTTATTATGACGCGTTATTTTCTGCGAAAATGTGAAAACAAGTTGCTTTTCCACCATAAATTTTCGATGGGGCCTCATCCTGATGGACGGTTGCTTGAATGTTTATAGATTTTGGTTTGTTGCATGTCTATTCCTGCCCCTGTAAAAACCCCTATGGGTGGCTGCCCCGTCATATATTTATTGCCTTCAGGCAATTGTTTGGTTGATTCTGTTTTTAAACATATTAACCATGCAGTCACATTTGCACAGTGAGTGTTTAATTTTTGAATTACTCATTTAACATTTTCTTGCAGAATAAGAATATTGTGTAGTCAATCTACTTTGTTTTTTTGTACAGTTGAACATTAAAGCGAAAGTAAATTCTGCTCACTTTATTGGTACAGAATTGCTCTCTAAGTATCACATGATAAATATAACACAAACAATCCCAATGACAAATTAATGTCTGTTTCAAATAATATTGAACCATTTTCTATGTACTCACAATATATATTCTTACATATAATCAATTATTCATGCACCAGTCACAACACCTGTGTATGCATCGTAGGTGACAAAAATATAAATCTTACTTGAAATAGTAATAGCAAGCACTCTTCAGCTACACTCTAATACGATTAAGACAAAATGGGTGACTTCAGTGGTGTCGTTGTGATGGGATGGAGTGGAGCGTGATGCCATAACGTTAGAGCATTGGACTCTAGATTAGAACATCGCAATCTCAATTGCAAAATTCTGGGTTTGAATCCACTTGCCGCTTTTAAAACCTTGGGAAGTTTGTTAACACTACGCAGTTCACTCTGCCATATGAATGAGTACCTGGCTATAGACAGTGGTGGCTATTTCTGTACAAAGTCTGCATAGTAATTGCAGCATAGCTGAATGCTTCCCAGAGAAGTCGAGGTGGTGTTCAGTTCAAGTGTAAAGCGCTGTGATCAGTCACAAGGACCATGCTAAATAAGATCTTTCTTTAAGTAGGAACCCTAAATAGCATTATTGGCCACAATGGCAGAGAGATTGCAGGAATGTTGGAGAGTCTGTGGAAAACATAAAAAATAATGCTGCAGAATCATAGCTGAGTCTGTGATAAGTGTTTTTATGTTAGTGTTCACAACACTGTTTTCTGGCATGCCTGGAGTAATTCTACACCAATTTCACTGTTGTTACTTTGAAAAAATGCACTTTGAGCCACTTTGCGCAATTGGCGGCATTGCGAAACTTCCTTTGTGGATTCCATCTTGCTGGATGTAAATGACAATGAACAGTGGATATTTGGTGAGACACAACTCACATCTGGTCAACCGTGGAGTCCTTGGGGGTAGTTAAATATACAGCATTATAATATATAGGCATAGGCACCAGACCAGGGGGGCAAATGGGGCAGCTGCACCCCAGGAATACTTCAGGGTCAGATGTAACGTTTTGTCCCCCACTAAATCCAGTTGAAATGAAGTTACATATAAAACAAAGTTTAACTTAACAGACATTCTTTAATTGAAGCACAGACGGAGCAAGGCTGGGGACAGCTCGTTTGCAGTGGCTGCTGCATCCTTGTCTAACTTTGTCTAACTTTATTAAAACCTGTGACACTCTTGCCAGCTTTAAATGTGAACTAAAGACACATTTCTTTTGGCCTGCATATCAAAGTATACTCGAGACAAACATCCTCCACTACATTACGTTGACTTATCATAGTTATTTTACCAATAATTTTATTACTTACACTATTTTTTTATTTAATTGTTTTATTAAATTATTAATTATTATTAATCATATATATATATACATTAATTTACTTATTAGTGTTATTGCTATCTAATTGTTGTGCTGTATTAAGGTTTTAATATTTCTTATTACTAGCACTTAACATATTGATTTACACCATTTTATTGCTGTATTTATTTAAAATTATTCTTATTGTTAGTAGTATTTTTAAAACCTTATTATTTTTTATTATCTTTTTTGTTTTAAATTCTACACTATTTTATATATTTTATTATATTGTGAAGCGCCACGAACAAATATGGATGTGGCGCTATATCAAATAAAATATATTATTTTTGTCTCGTTGTCTCAAAGGTGTAGGTTGTAACTGAATTTTTTTGTGAGCCTCAATTTGAGTGTTTTGGTGAGGCTGACGGGGGTATAGCTGAAGGTTTTAGGTGAGCTGAAGGGGGATGCAGATTTGGATTTTTTGTGAGCCTCAAGTCTGTTGCAGTTGGTTGAAGGTTTTTGATGAGCCCAAACCCCCCAATATTTAAAAACTTCCGGCACCTATGTGTATGGGTCGGAGGTGGTAGGGTTGTTACCATGTATCACGCTGGTAAGAATGTCACAGTGGTGCCACCTATTGAGTGGATCGTACTATGCACATTGATGCTGTCGTGGATATCGAAACTGAGAAGCACAATGGGTAATGAATGCCTTAGCAATCACGTCACATCAGTTGAATCTGGTGGGAATTAGTGTGACTAGATTAAATTCATAAATCACAAGTCCCCTACCATGTATTGGTTGGGTGGGTCTTTGTTTGAACTAGTATGGAACGCTATACGATTCTTTGGACTTCACGAATTATGAGACAACCCATTAAACCCGCACTAAAGATGTCTTTTGAGCGCAAGGGGCCTTGAAATTGGTACAAAGCACCCATCTCTGCCAGGGATGTTAGTGGCCATGCCACATGTACTTAGCGGTAACAGAATCCTCGTCAGACACCTGTATGATTTTAAGGTGCTCATTTTGACGTTTACCTCTACTGTCGCGTCGGTGGGAATGCCTCGGAGGGAAGAGCCTGCCCTGTCGTTGCGTTCAACTTAAACGCTACCACTGTAGTCGCACGAACAATGAATGGGCACAGATAATGGCCCGTTGCACCAAGAACTAATACCAGGCAGTCTTCAGTCGTACACTGTGGTTAAGTTGTCCTTGTAGATGGCTGATAAAGATATGTTCTGGCGACTTTCAATTGTGCACAGTTATTGGCATGTCATTGCCGTACAAGGACATTGTTAGTAGTTGGTTAGCCAGACAGACAGAGAATCAGGTTTTATTCGCAAAATAAATGTTTGCTTTGGAGATGGTAGTTAGCAAGATTTGACAAGACAAAATTGCCATCCATGGTAAAACCCACAGACGGCAATATGCCAAATAAAAGTTTGGTTTGCTTTAGGAAATTATGTGTTATTGCCCCACATTATAGACCCATTCTACCAGGTGGGCTGATTAATTGACTGGGTAACAAAAAATCTTTACACTTGGCACTTGAATTTGACATCCAGGTACCAACCTCTGTGGTTTAATTTTGCTCAGCTGCATGATGTAATTTCTAACCATTTCTCAGTGTGTTTAACAAGATTTAACAAGACTGCCACCCACACACTAAACCCCAGATGTCAACTGGACAAGGAAGCCGTTGGTTTATTGAAAGTCCAACATATTTTTAATTTATATGCAACCCGCCCAACTGGGATATTTGTCATGTTTTTGTTTATGTTTTTGAACGTATTCACGCTGCCAGCATTTACACATTATCAGCAGATAATCTGTTTCATTAATTCAATATCCTCTGTGAAGATTAATACCTTCTGATATGTAGTCAACACTGTTCCTTCATCAGTAATGCTTCATGTCATCAATAGTTCTTCTTTCTTAAATGGAAACTAAATTATGAATGCTGTCTTCTTCAGGAGATATATGTCCACAAGAGTTTGCCAGTGTGTCATGTTATAATCTACTAATATTTGTGTCATGTTCTGTCATGTCTGTCTAAGGAACACACTGGAAGCAAGTGCCTTAACTTTCTTGTGTCATGCTTACACATTTAATGTACAGGCCCCTGTACTTTTAATTTACATTTTGATATATACATACAAGCTTATATTTTAAATGTGAAACAGTCAGTCACTCAGTCAGTCACTCAGTCACTCAGTCACTCAGTCAGTGAGTCACTCAGTCAGTCAGTCAATGAATCCCTGTTTTTTCAGATACAGTATTAAACTAGCAAAGAAGCAACAAAAGCTTTATATCTGTGTATTTGTAGTCAACTCGGCATAGAATGGAAACAGGACAAAAATAGAATACAGGGATAGGAGTGCCTGTACGCATGCATGCATGTCTGTGAGTGTACATGTGTTTGTGTGAGCATACTGACTTAACATGTTCTCATATTATGGAAATAATCATAGTTGTTAACATTTTTGATGCAGTATTTATATAAAATCAAAGATTACTGCTTAAACTAAAGGCCCATGGCATAGGAAATGGTTTAATAAACTGGTTAGAAAATGGCTGATTGACAGAAGACAACGTGTAGTAGGTGATGGGAAGGCTTCAAACTGGAAATCAGTTTTGAGTGGGGTACCACAGGGATCAGTACTATATTATTCTTAATATATATCAACGATTTGGACGATGATATAACAAGCAAGGTGTTGAAATTTGCGGATGATACAAAATTGTTTAGAAGGATTAAATGTGATGAAGATAGACAGCATTTACAAGATGATCTTGACGGATTGATAAAATGGTCTGAAAAATGACAAATGTTCAATTTTGGAAATGTAAATGCCTCCACACAGGACATGGGAACGAAGACGTACAATATACAATGGGAGGTTCTGTACTAAGTACTACTGTAAAAGAAAGGACTTAGGGTTAACCATTAGTGCTGATATGAAGGTTTCAGAGCAGTGCGGAATTGCAGCTTCAAAGAGAAATCAAATCCTTGGATTAATTAGACGAAACCTAACGAATAACGATTTAGAGCTAATAATACCACTGTACAAAACAATAGTTAGGCCTCATTTAGAATATTGTATTCGAGCATGGAGGCAATATCGCAGGAACGACATAGATATGCTAGAAAGAATGCAGAGGAGAGCAACTAAAATTATATCAAAACTGAGGGGTCTTAGTTATGAAATATGCCTAAAAATGTGGTTTAACAACACTAGAGACCAGGAAATTGAGAGGAGATCAGATAGAAGTGTTTAAAATATTGAATGGTTATAAAAATATTGATAGAAATATTTTTTTTCAGTTAAGAAAGATAGAAGGACCAGAGGACATGAAATTACATTAATAAAGGAGCAGTGTAGATTAGATATAAGAAAGTTCTCATTCTCACAAAGGACTGTAAACGATTGGAACAGATTATCTCATGATTGTGTTGGTGCTAGTAACGTGAATATGTTTAAAAATAAAATCGACACATACCTTAAAAGGGCGGGATACAAAGTAAAAAAAAAGTATTGGACTCTCGATAAGCCAAAAGGCTTCCTTGTCTACCTGCCATGTAGAGTTAATTTTCTGGGTGGCAATCTTGTTAAATCTTCTTAAAATCTTGTAAAAAGTAGATTTTATATATATATATATATATATATACACACACATGCAGGCATATGCTCGCATGCTCGTATGCACGCACACGTCACCCATTTTTTTTTCATAATATAACATTTATTGGAAAAGTTGTTGTTGGGTAAAGCCTTATGATTAAGAAATGCTGGAGTTTAGTTTCCACATCCGCGGAAGAAAATCTAAATAATATCTCTTGTGATATAATGCAGATTTACAAGCAAAGTGACACACATTTTTTATACTTTAAATTTTGAATATTACATATTTTCAATTATTGTAGCTAGATGGTTAGATGAATAGCAAATTCGAATAATATAATATTGATGTCTCAAAATACATGTACGTATGTATGTGAATGTGTATATATGTGTGTATATGAATGTATATGGGTGTTTACATACAGGTATATACTTATATATAAATATATGTCGGTTAAATTTACACAAAAGTCAATGACTTTGTATTTACCCCTTCATACATTGTATATTCTCACTTGTATTATAGTTAAACTTGTTTGGTTGACTTGTCTTGTGTATATATTGTTATCAATGTTCTGAATAAACGTTCATTCATTCATTCATTCATTCCTAAAGTGAAACCAAATTTGGAAGAAATGACTGTTGAAACAGGATTTTAAAATACTACAGATTGTTTTTTTGTGTACGTGCATACACAAGCATTAGTATGCATGCAAGTGGGCATACGTACATGTGTACATACATACAAATACATTCATATGCACATAGAGATGGTGTATTTGTGTTCAACACCACACAGATTCTCCATGTGTGGTATTTGTGGCCGCAGCATCCATGTTGAAAGACTGGGACTCAGCTGGATGCTGATAACAGTCGTGACAAGAATGCCGGCCTCAGTCTGTTTAATGGAGCGTATGAGATACCAGATGATCTTCCTCCTTTGATGTGCTCTCACCTGCCTTAAACAGTCGGTTAACCCAGCAGAACATCTCTATTTGTGGGCGTGGGGCAAATTAAAATATTTGCGCTGCGGCGGCGCGCGATAGCATCGTGGCGACATGCAGCATGTAACGCGAGAGCGGTGTCGCGTTTGTGCATTCGCCGCCGTGCCAAAGTACCCTGTCATATTAGAAACTTTAGCGGCGTGGATGTTGTCTCCTGTTCGCCGCTGTGCTAATTGCTTGGGGGAGCAGCTAGTAATTTGGGGGTGTTTCTGGTGCATGCGCTGGGCCTGTCACGTCTGCTCTGATGTGCATTCCATCTCCCGTCGCAATAGCATTCCGGTGAATTCTTGTCTTTGTGCATCGGATGTTGACCCATATACACTGTAATTAGGCTGTTCCCCGGTGACAGTGCTGTCGTCGGACATTGTATGTCTTAGTTGGCAGAACAATGCCCGCCGTTGTCATCGTCACTTTGTTGCCGACGCAACTTTGATCGTTTTTTTAACAATGAATAGTGCAGATGTCATGTGGGAATGAAGTGCGACGTCTTAGACCACAGTGTGCAAATTGCAGGGGGCAGAACCCCCACTGACCAGGGCGCAAACTTTGGTTTCTGACGGGGTTGTGGATCGTAGTGACATTAATGGTCATTACATGATCTCACTTGTCCACTCGGTTCTGCTTTTGAAACTCTGCCGTGTGGTCGATGGGTCAGAATGCCCACTCAGTTCTGCTTTTGAAACTCTGCCGTGTGGTCGATGGGTCAGAATGCCCACTCAGTTCTGCTTTTGAAACTCTGCCGTGTGGTCGATGGCTCAGAATGCCCACTCGGTTCTGCTTTTGAAACTCTGCCGTGTGGTCGATGGGTCAGAATCTGCCGTGTGGTCGACAGAATGCCCAGTTCTGCTTTTGAAACTCTGCCGTGTGGTCGATGGCTCAGAATGCCCACTCAGTTCTGCTTTTGAAACTCTGCCGTGTGGTCGATGGGTCAGAATGCCCACTCAGTTCTGCTTTTGAAACTCTGCCGTGTGGTCGATGGGTCAGAATGCCCACTCAGTTCTGCTTTTGAAACTCTGCCGTGTGGTCGATGGCTCAGAATGCCCACTCGGTTCTGCTTTTGAAACTCTGCCGTGTGGTCGATGGGTCAGAATGCCCACTCAGTTCTGCTTTTGAAACTCTGCCGTGTGGTCGATGGGTCAGAATGCCCACTCAGTTCTGCTTTTGAGACTCTGCTGTGTGGTCGATGGCTCAGAATGCCCACTCGGTTCTGCTTTTGAAACTCTGCCGTGTGGTCGATGGGTCAGAATGCCCACTCAGTTCTGCTTTTGAAACTCTGCCGTGTGGTCGATGGGTCAGGTTCTGCTTTTGAAACTCTGCCGTGTGGTCGATGGGTCAGAATGCCCAGTTCTGCTTTTGAAACTCTGCCGTGTGGTCGATGGCTCAGAATGCCCACTCGGTTCTGCTTTTGAAACTCTGCCGTGTGGTCGATGGCTCAGAATGCCCACTCGGTTCTGCTTTTGAAACTCTGCCGTGTGGTCGAAGGCTCAGAATGTCCACTTGGTTCTGCTTTTGAGACTCTGCTGTGTGGTCGATGGCTCAGAATGCCCACTGCACGCAAATCTGTTACGAAAACCTTTTGTTCTGTCAGCCATAAGCGTACTGAATTCTAAGAACTGAACTTGTGGTTGTAAATGTGCAAGTATGTGTGTATGTTTTGAGAGGTTGAAACAGGATTATGTACTGTACATCCAAACATGTCTCATATGTATAAATTATATATTTTAGTTGTTCTTCAGTAATGGTGACAGAAAAGGGGAAAACTGGTCAAGATTTAAATCAGGAAATTTCGTTTTGAACTATAGCTTTTTGGAAAGTAGAAACATTATAGTATATGAATTGCAAAATAAAAAATCACTTGTGTACACGGTCATTACATAATCTAGATGTAATGAGATGGATCGGTGGGGTGTAACGTGCATTACACTGTGACACTATAATCACTGCCATAAGCCCGGAAAAGTTTTGTCTATGCAGTATCACTTTGTCATTGTTAATAAATCTTGTTATCAATGAATTCATATATTTTGTTCATACTTATCCTTCAGTATGATATTGTTGTGGGGATGTTCAAGTTGTGACACCGTAGCGCAGGTTACGCTGATGACATAACATCTTGTCAGAACATAAGACAAGTTCAGCTAAACTAATAATATCATGAGTTGAGAATGGCCTAAAAAGAACTGCGTGGCTGGAAGTTATCTCACCTGAGCTCAGTTTTTGAATATACAATTTCTTTAATGTATTTTGTAACCTGCATTACATGTGACGTCAAAGCAATAAAAACAAGGACAAAGTTTAGACAGTGAAGACCTGAATCATAAGAACAGTACAGTATAGTGTGGAAATTAAAACACAAGAATCACGAAATGTTTTCATCTCTTTAATAACAAAATTAAAGGAGTTATCTTAATTTTTCAAAATTATTTTTTTCATTTGTGACATTTTTGATACCTGAACTTGTCACAAAATGACAGCATATTCTAAAAAACTACACCTGATTGTCATCACAATTTCTGATTGAAAACTAAGCTTTGAACAAAAATGAGCAGAGCTACACAAAAACCTAGTAAAATTTATTAAAACTTTCAACAGTGTAACTTTCGCGTCACGCGACACCATTACCGGAAGTAGAACATATAACCTGCACATCATGTGACACCACCAAACCACGTTCATGATGCACCGGTGATTTTCTCAGCTATCAAAGCAAACGGCGTTTAAAATGTTGTAAACATCTTAATTTTATCACGTAATTTATTAAATATTGATATTACAATGCGATAATTTGCATGTGAACATTTATATTTGTGATGCAGCGTATCGGCAGATCGGCTTCAATTCACACTCATCAAAGCTCTAAAACTTCTAAATAAGCATGAAAATACACATTTATCGAACTTTCACAACAAAATATTGCATTTTAAACTCCCTTTTTACTAAATCAGCCGTGCAGAAATAAAAAAATGTAGACTACCGAGCGACTATGCTTCACACGTAACCTGTGCATCAGGCTGGAAGAGCAAGTGATGCTGCACTATTTTTGGTCGATGATGTGATTTCAGAAGGGGAATCCCTGTATAAAACGTCATCATTCTTTGCTTTTTGCTCTTAGAAGTCTATGGAAATGCCTAATGCCGGGGAACACTGCGTAGTTTTGGACACAGATCAGTTTGAAAAACCCGCTTAACCTGCGCTTCATTTGCGACGCCACGCACAAAATCAGACTTCAACATTTCCTGTGTACATATGCTTTTTGGATAATGACAGTTTCTGATCCATTTTGATGAAATTCTGTGGTGGAAAGTACTTTTGTTTGATTTTAAGTCTAGTAACAGGTACACGATGCTAGCAACGAAATTTCGAACGCGTGACGCCATTGTCGCACAGGTTACGCCTTGAAAGAAAGTTAAATTTCTCAAAGTCAACACAAAGAAACATTGTCAGCTGTCACATATGCCTGATTATTATCCCATAATGTAAAAACAACGTAAACACATTCAGTTTCAGCAGCACAGAATGAGACCCGAGTCTGTAAAGTAAGTCAGTGTCGACATTCCCACTTTTGGCCACCATTTTGAGTGGTATTTTGAAATGTAAACACATTTTAATAACTTTTACTAAGCAGCTTGGGTCTAGTTAGTGATATGTAGCGATTCTATGATGTTTCCTTTACAATGATGGCCTTCTTTGAAATTGTGTCCCAAGACAGCAGTTACAAAATGGATCTGAATGGGCATATCGCCACTTGGCACCATTACTGAAGAACAACTCATTTACATGTCGTATATTATGCCCTACTTGTGTCATCGTGTGAGTTCAAAGAAAAATGTCCATACTATGTTAAACATTCTATGGACAATAAAGGTTTTTCAATTCAATTTTCAGTGCATTGTACATGTATAGTTGTATACTTAATCATAAGAGTATGTTGTTTAGCATTATGTTTATTTAATCATAAGAGTATGTTGTTTAGCATTATGTTTATTTAATCATAAGAGTATGTTGTTTAGCATTATGTTTATTTAATCATAAGAGTATGTTGTTTAGCATTATGTTTATTTAATCATAAGAGTATGTTGTTTAGCATTATGTTTATTTAATCATAAGAGTATGTTGTTTAGCATTATGTTTATTTAATCATAAGAGTATGTTGTTTAGCATTATGTTTATTTAATCATAAGAGTATGTTGTTTAGCATTATGTTTATTTAATCATAAGAGTATGTTGTTTAGCATTATGTTTATTTAATCATAAGAGTATGTTGTTTAGCATTATGTTTATTTAATCATAAGAGTATGTTGTTTAGCATTATGTTTATTTAATCATAAGAGTATGTTGTTTAGCATTATGTTTATTTAATCATAAGAGTATGTTGTTTAGCATTATGTTTTAACACACAGATTTAGTGATACCAGCCACTCATTCAAATTGCAAACATTGTTTTGGACTTACTACATATAGTTTGGCTGGCCATATATCTTCAGCATATTTATTCTAGTAATAAGAACGATAAAAATAAGGATTGTTTGAAATGTAAACATCTAAAAAATTGTGTTAATATAACTTGCCAAAGAAGCCATCCTCCGGATGGCATTTCATACGAACAGAGACAGAAGACGGTTTCCGGAGTATTCATTGGGGATGTTTGTTATAATGTAAATGCATGCACATACTCATACATTAGCCGAGTTATAGTTAGATATTACTTGCGAGGTGTGTGCCCATGCAAGGTTATGTTAGAAGAAGAATGACGAATGTACATTTATGTCCAACAGCACCTTTGTCCTGTTGAATAAATTGGTGAGACACCACTGAGCGCTGCGTCTGGTGACTATTGCAGCCTTGAGATGCCTGGAACCATGTGGACCACATATCCCACTGCTAGATGATGCATATGAGGCTATTTGGAGCAGGATACACACTGGATTTATCATTTTTTCTGATACTGACCACTTGTCCTCCTATACGCAACTGTTGCGACCTGCACCAGCTCCCTGGTGGGGCGGTGATAAGGTAAAGGGGTGATTGATACTGACTCTACCCCAAGATGTATGTACCTGCAGTAATTAAAGGTGATCTATGGACTTGCGATAATGAAGGAGCCTTCAGGGCATGGCATTGTTGACGGACATACTCTTCTATTCTAATGGCCTTGGAAGGCCCCCACTGTCTCCCACTGGTTTCTGAAGGGTAGGGCTTCTGTTTTCTGAGAAAAACACATCCATCTATCCCTAGTTATCAGGGTGTTAGGTAAGGTTCTGAAAGGGGGCGTGTAGAATTAAAAATCAGATTGATGCATTAAACGTGCTAGTCAGATCAATTTAGCACGCTCCTGATGAAATTTATTTTATGTGTCAGTATGACATAGTCCAGCCACCAGAATTGTTGGTCAGTCGGTACTCGTTTTGTATTATCATCTGAATGCAATGATACTATCTGTGACCATTCCACTGAATGTGTTGAAAGAAAATTCTGAGTTTACCTGATTTATACCTTGGCATCGGTGTTCTCTGTTCGTGACGTTCTTGTGAAAACGCCAACTGATCCAAACCAGTGGGTTATAGCAGTAGACATGTTTGATTAAAACATTTGTTAGTGACACTTTAATGACAATTATATTGTAAAATTAACTTATTTGATTTCATCACCAAATTGCAAGTATGGATCTTGGTTCGTATTCTGCTGCACTAAACATCAACAAGAAAGAACCATAGCAGGAAAAGCTTTTGTTGAGATTTTTTTCAAATATATGGATGGTTTGATATCTGGACTATGTTTTATGTATGACATAGTGCACTAACTTGTTATAACTGAATCCAAATGTGAATCTTGGTGCGTATTCTGCTGCACTAAATATAAGAAACAAACAAACATAGAAAGTGGAAAAAATGTGTGGACTGTTTGATATATGCGCAAATTTTTGATGTATGATGAAGTGCATATAAACTTGTTATAAGGGAATGCAGGTGTGAATCTTGGTATGTATTCTTTTGGTATGTATTCTGCCGCATTAAACATAAAAAAACGAACCCAGATAGTAAGACTATTTTTTTGTTGAGAACAAGTTTCAAAATGTGTGGATGGCTTGAAATCTGCAAATTTGTTTTATGTATAATGAAGTGCATAAACGTTTTATAACCGAATGCAGGTTAGAATCTTGGTATGTATTCTGCAGTACTAAACATCAATACGAAAGGAACACAGCAGGAACAAATCGTTTGTTAAAAATGTTTAAACTATGTGGACGGTTTAATATTTCGACTGTTTTTTCGATGTGTGGAAAAGTAATTAACTGGGCTCCGAGGCACTGACTCGTGTCAAATCCAGGGGTGACGCACTAAGCACCAGTGCCATCTTTCTTGAGCCTAGACTGTCGGACAAATGTTACCTAGACACATGTCACCCTTGTTGCGGTGTCAGTCTGTCCGTAAGTGTCTGTTAGGCAAGCAGTGATTACATCGCGCACCTGTGGGTCTGATGAAGCCATCTCCTGCCGCAGTCGCAGTTGGGAACATGACTCCCTAACTATGGCCACACAAGATCAGCGAGGGACAAATCATTGCCGGTAACCTGCCACCTATGGTAAACTCTCGCCTCTGTGTATGTGTTCCGTGTATGTGTTCCGCAGTAATAGTGGAAGCTGCATGAAACCTGAAACAGGTAATTGTGACCATTTAAGCATGTGATTGATGGCGGTCGGGGAGGGTGGTTAAAATGCCTGCATTGTGTCCACCTAGTGAGGGATGAAGTATCCCAGGGTGCCTTGGTGTGGGGCGCTCAGCTGGGTGATGGATCGTGCCCACTTCAGGTGAATCTTTGGGAGAGGATGGGGGAATTGGGGGGGTCCAATGGTGGGTGGTCCCAGGGAGGATGAGCTGACTGTGGGAATCATGAGATACATATTTTCTTCTATAGGAGAATAAAATGTGTACAAAAAGTTGCTGTGATGACATCATCGTGGTGGTCATGGTTGGCGGGTTTCGCTCCTTTCATTCCCCATCTCCCTTTCATTGTTCCTTGTCCAGACCTCTCAGTCTTCCACTGGTGCCTGGATCTCAGATATACTATCCAGCCATGTTTCCTCTTTAAGAGCTGAATGAATGTCTTCCTTCATGATCCAGATATCCTATGTTTTGTGATGATAACAATGTCCTATTGTTCTCTGTCTTTGTTCTCAGAGCTTTTGGAAAGTGTCCATATCCAGCCATGTTTCTTCTTTATGGCATTGAACAGATGTCCAGACACTGGATGTCCAGAATATCATTTCTATGATTTCTTCTTTTGTCATGTTGACAGTGTCCTCTTGCACTGTGTCTTTGTTTTCAGAGTTTTATGGACAATTTTCATATGCTTCTGCCATTGGGTGTGTGTCTCTGCCAACTTATATTTAGAGCTGCTGGGCCGTGCCCAATGCTGATAGGGCATTTACCATCCATTGGTGCGATACCCTGTTAGGATTTGCCAATTACCAAACAGAAACAATTGTAGGAAGTTGTGTGTAGCATCCTTTTAGTTTAGCCATGAGCTGTTTCGTAAGTGTCCAGTTTTCAGCTCCACACAGGAGAGATACATGTCCACCATTGCCAGGAATAGTTTACTTTGATCTTAATCTTTCAGGGTAGTGCAGATGGTTCATATGTTCACCATAGAGATTTCCAGATATGCGCTACTACGCTGTAGTGTGTTGATGACTTGCCAAGCAAATGCTTGTCTCAACTTGAGGCCTTTATCTGTGGAGACTAGCCAGGTCCCAGCTACTTGAAATATGTGACTTGCTACAAAGACATATTGCTTGGGAAGACGGTGATGGGATTGGCACGACTGATTGATTTGAGTAGAAATCAGAACAATTGCATTGGACATGTAACCAAACTTCATTTATGGTATACAACATAAACTGTATGGAAAGTGAGACCAACATGCATTGCAAGTGGTGATACATGCCCAGGAAAAATTCATTAGATGTAATTGTCAACAAAGCTAGTATCTTGATGCACACTTGATGATCTATGGTATTTTGTGCATCCTAAAGTAATCTTTGCCATCTCTCGAATATTCATGTTTTAAGACAAGATAAAAAAGTAAATTGCTTCAGAAAATGATGTACATTACTCAGAAATCATGATGGTCATGAACAATTACCACAGAGGTTTGTTAAGGTTTACTGAGCTATGGTGCAATGATTGAAGTTGTCAGTGCTAAGTTTTGTCTGTTATTTAGAAATGCCGACTTTGCACTACAATGCATCAGGTGTAAGGTTTCAAATTAAATGAGGCCTCCCTAAAATAGATGATGAGTACCCAAAAAACCACTGCTTACAAATTATTGTTTATCCGATTTGCTTGATTGGCAGATGTTTTGATTTGAATTGAGCAAATCCAGCACTTGGGTCGCTATCAGACCAAGCCGTGACTCACGTGTCAAAATAGTTCTGATGGAAGTCGGAATCGAAGACTTCACAATCTGTTCAGGGAAAAGTAAATGTAGTGATTGTTATCTATAAATAAAGAATCTCAAAACATACAAATGGAAGGAAGTGGCAAAGAAATGTGTTACCTCCCACACTGTATGTGATTCAGTGCAATCATGATATTTCCCAATAGACGCACAGTGTATGAGTGCAAAGGTTTTGGTGCACGTTTATTCATTTCTCATAAGACATAAGTTCCACAAGCTGTCAGATGTACAAACTGCGTACATGTCTGATAATTCAAAACTCGCTTACTTTGCCAATGCTTCAACTGCAAGCGTGCTTTGAGTGATAATATGAAATCACTTGCCAGCGATAGTGTTATAGTGCCATCTTATTACTAAAAGAACATGTGAACTGTTATTTAGATTGTATCCACAAGGTGGCGCCAGTGGTGATATCGTCTTTTTAGTCCTTTGGGCCGAAGGTTCAACAGACTAATGCCATCACTCTGCGTGATGGCATTAGTCTGTGTTTATATATGTTTTATATATGTTATATTATGTTAGCACTGTCAATGGCAGTGATTACTCAATCACTTGCAGTCAGTGGTGTTTAGTATGTTTTATATGCTAACTTGCAAACCGGCCTAAAATGTGAATTTTTTTCTTTTCTTTTTAAGTCTCCCCCAATTTGTTGTATTATTTCTCTCCCAAGTACATATCATAATGTTATTGACTCTAAGCCTAGTTGGCCTTTCTTTTCTTATTTTGTTATGTTCTCTGATAGAAATCCATGCGATGCCTATCTCTACTTACTCTTTTGGTTAATCATCAACATTAATGTGTTTATCATTACTTGTATGTATACAACTGTTCAACGGATATGTACTTATGATGTATATTATGATATGCATTCATACACTAGTTATATTTATGTACTTATTTTTGAATGTTTTTGTCAATTTTTCCAACGAACTCTGAAAGGATCATTATGATGTGCTCTAATACATTTGTAAATGGCAGAATCTATTAATATTAGCCAGATCCAAACAAATAAAAACTTTGACTTAAAAACAATATTCAATGAAGCCAAACACATTGAAAATGAAAAGTATGATGATTCTCCATTTTCTCTTAACACACCTGATTGTAAATAGTTTACTGCAGTTGAGTTTTCTGAAGCATTTAAACCAGAAAACATAATCAATGTTCTGTATCAATTGCCGTAGTTTGGAGACTCAGTGGGATTCTCTTCAAGAATTACTTTCTAATATGTCGTCAAAAGGCCTGACTCTAGATCTCATTGGACTAACTGAAGTTTTTAAAGTTCAACATGTTTTACGTTATAAAATAAATGGGTATCACAATTTACTATTCAATATAAGACTAGATACAGACGATGGGCATGGTGGAGTTGGCCTATACATCAGTGAAAAATACACCTATTTTAAACGTGAAGACTTGTCAATATTTATTCGTCATGTATTTGAGTCCATTTTTGTAGAGGTTCAAACTAAGAAATGTAAACCTATAATTGTGGGTGTAATCTATCGTCCGAACTCTCATCCACGTGCAGATCTTGATCTATTTATGGGTACCATATTAGACATCCAAGATAAAATCTCAAATTAAAATAAAGTAGTGTACCTGATGGTGGATTATAATATTAATTTTCTAAACTTTGTTACTCACAACAAAACTAATGATTTTATAGATAATGTAATTGCACAAGGATACATTCCACACATAACAAAACCAACACGGATAACACCTGCTACAGCAACTCTTATAGACCATTTATATTCTAATCATACTCACCCCAACTATGAATCGGGGATTATCATTACAGACATGACTGACCATTTTTGAATATTTCATTTAATATATGGTAAACCTGCTACACAAAACATAGCATATAAACAAAAACACGAGTTAAACTTGACCAACATTTTAAAATTTAGGAGTCTTTTGGCCACGGCTGACTATTCCTCTGTCCTATCTACTAGCAATGCAAATGAAGCATACAACAACTTAATGTTAACATATACATCACTTTATGAAATATCTTGCCCAGTTAAAACTATCAGAGTAAATAGTAAATATATTAAAAGAGAGCCCTGGGTAACATCAGGCATTATAGTTTCTTCAATAAACAAAGACAAATTACTCCGCAGAAAGCTAAATAAGCCCAATACAGCAAGAGAGGATGCTTATAAGGTATATTGTAGACTATTTAATAAGATCAAAAGAGCAGCAAAAATTAAGTACTATACTGAAATACTGGAAGAACGTAAACATAGCATCAAAGAAACATGGACCATACTGAGGAAGGCAATATTTAATCAAAAAAAGAGTTTCCAGTTACCTCAAACTTTCATTGTAAAAGGAGAAAAAGTATCAAATTCGGCTTTTATTGCTGAAGAGTTTAACCGTTTCTTTGCTGATATAGGTAAATCAGTGAGTAATTCAATACCTCCTCCCACAACCTCATTTCATGCGCACCTAAAAGATAACTATCCTGTGAACTTTTTCATGCAACCTACTGATGTAAACGAAATCAAAAGAATAGTGCAAAAACTAAAAACTAAATGCACTGAAGGCTTCGATAGTTTATCTACAAAACTTGTACAACAGACCATTGAGGAAATAGGAATCCCACTTGTGCACATCATAAATCATTCCTTTGTTACTTTGTTGTACCTGATAATTTAAAAATTGCTAAAATAATTCCAATTTATAAATCAAGAAATATTAATGTGTTTAATAACTACAGACCAATAAGTATTTTACCAACAGTTTCTAAAATAATGGAAAAAATAGTATGTAACAGATTAGTAATATATTTAGAGAAATATAATATACTGTATAAACATCAATACGGATTTCGCTCGAAACATTCCACTATACACCCGATATTGCACTTACTTAAAGACATAGCAGATGCAAATGACAAAACTACCGAAGATATTACATTGGCTGTGTTTCTCGACTTATCTAAGGCGTTTGATATAATTAACCATGACATTTTGTTGTATAAGTTAAATCATTATGGAATCAGAGGAATAAGTAATAGATGGTTTGCCAGTTACTTTTCTAATCGTAAACAATATATTGAAATAAATAATTGCAAATCTCAACTGATCAATATGACATATGGAGTACCACAAGGATCCATACTAGGACACAAAGACACAAATCTGTGTTTTTAGTCCTGTAAATTCAAATTACGAGGTAAACAATAGCATTAAAATAAATAATGAAGTCATCAACCAGGTTGGCAAGTATAAAAATGACGAATCTGTAAAATTCCTGGGATTGTATATAGATAAGCACCTAACCTGGAAAGAACACATCAACATAATTAGTTCCAAAATATCTAGAGCTATTTTTGCATTAAATAGAGTGAAATATTTCTTACCATATAAGTAATTAAAATCATTATATTACACTTTAATTCACAGTCATATAACATATGGTATACAAGCATGGGGGGCAATGGAAACACAAAGAAAATAGAAATTTTACAAAAACGTGCTTTAAGAATAATTAATAAAAAAGGATATAGGAGTCATACTGATCCTTTATTTAAGTCTGACAAAATACTAAAAATGTCAGATGCATATAAACTACAGGTCTCACTATTTATGTATGACTTTAAACATGATTTATTACCCAAGTCATTTACAAATTTTGCGATCAAAAAGACTTTAGACAAAAGTATAAGAATAACCAGACAATGCAACCTTCTTGTTAAAGAGACACCTAGAACACATTTTTCGTCTAAGCTACCAAAACATAATTTCACAAGAATCTGGAACAATATAAACGAAAAAATAAGAAACACTAAACACAGGTTAAAGTTTAGACGCGTGTTGTGTGACTTCTACTTAAACGCATATCTTCGTCATGTGAACTGTATAAATCCTAGATGTTCAGAATGTAATGAAACTGATTAAATGAAACTCTACCTTTGTTTGTAAGTCTATTACCGTTCTTACACTACGTTGTTAACCAAGTACAAATGTTTGGATCGCCTTTCTATTCACTTACATATACTTCAATTGATCATACTTCTCAGTTCGTTGTCATATATCACCAACAACAGCACATACTATATGTTAAATAATACTCCGGTTTAATATTATCTAGTACGGAGGTGGGTTGGAGATGAATTTGAGTGATTTGTTTAATATGATTTTGATGATTGTTATGATTGTAATCATAGAGTAATGATAATCAAATGGTGTCACTGGAAGACGGCTTTTAGCCAAGTGACATCCATGCAATGTAACACATTTCCATTTGTATGACATATATGTTAACTGTATGTTACGTTGTAAATAAAGTTACTTACTTACTGTGACATCTGCCGTCCGCCATTAGCTGCCATATCTCAGAAACCGTTATGCATAGATGCACAGAAATCTGTGTTTGATTGAATCATTCTAAGGGCCCCATAGGGCCCCCCAGGGCCCCCCAAACTGGTAAATTTTCACATTTTGCCTATTTTTTCAAAAACTTCTTTGATTTTGCATAGACATTTCATGTGGTAGTGCCACTATACACAAGAAATCTATATTTCATTGAATCATTCTAAGGGCACCTCAGGGCCCCCAAAAGCTAAATTTTCTTATCATTTCTTTACTGCACTATAGAAGCTGGCCTGTTACCTGGCCACTGATCTCTATTTATGACTGGATAGCTGGACACCCTATCTCTGATCACTGGACTGGCTGAGTGGAGCAGCCTGGTGTCCGAGATGATGCTGTAAGCCTGTGTATTGCACATTAGCTCACTGCCTGCCATTGTCCCAGTGTCAAACAGAATGCCTCCATGTAGGCTGCAACTAATGTCTAATGGAATCCCTATTGCACTGGCAGAAACCCCCTCATAGTTCCACCTGGTCAGATGATCAAGAATAGCATTTGAAAGTAGAACATGAAATCCTTGAGGATCACAATAAACAGGACAGGTCATAAATACTGTGATTGAATAAGCTTTGTGTAAATCACATGTTTGGTAATGATTTTTAAATTCGTGAGGTCAGATTTTCAGTTGCTGTATTACACTACTATCTTAAAGTAATTTCCATCATAGTTTATAAAAAGAAAACGAGTTAGATTATATAAATCAAAAGTCCAACCAAGTAAAGAGACAGTTTAAAAATAATAAATTTTATTTACCGTGCCGCTTATGTTGCATCTGTCACAATTACTGCTGGGCCAGCCAAAAAGGGGTTTTTGTTCTCTAGAGTGGACTCTATGGAACTAAGTTCCCCATGAGAGGTATACTGAGTTAGGTGTAAGACAGACAGACACAGACAGTTAATTAATTTAAAAAAACAAAAACAAATTTTGGTGGAACTTTTCTAATCGGATTTTGAAAAAGGGACACAATTTTGCAATATCAACATTGTCATTCGACCATTTCGATGGAAAATCTAATAATTCTATTTTTGTCTGGTCATTACCATCATAATAGACCTCTACAAGTTTATAAGTGTGACAGACATGACACATAAATGTGAATGATCTATTTCGTCATCCTATATAATACATACCAGGCAAAAATTATCTTCTGCTTATCATCTTGGTACATTTTCAGCCCTGTATTATAAAATTTAGTGAAAAAATAACATAATTTTGAGAAAAAATAAAATTTTCACTCCCAATTTTTACCCAAGTGTACTATTTTAGTGTGACTTCGCTTCTATACTAATAGTTCTGTGTGTTGCCATAAAAGAGTGTGCTAAAAATGTATATACTGAAGACTAATGTAGAGTGTCTCCAAAATAGCCGTGTTTATTCTAAATAGGGGTGTAATGAGTAGCAAATATACTGTTTAATTAATCGGCAAGGGTTATTTTACCCTCTCTAACCCCTCTTGTACTTTTCTTTTATTGTAGTACTTAGAATTTAAGTAGCCTCCAATTTATATTTTACATTCATCTTCCTTTGTCCTGTGTATGGGCTCTTAATGTTCTAAACAAATTATTACAAAAAAGAGTAATCCGCATTATATTTGGTGCAAGATGGTTGGATCATACAAACTCACTTTTCCAACAATTACATGTTCTAAAATGTCCAGATATCATAGAACTGAAAACATCGTTATTTATGTACAAAGCTTACTACAGCTGTTTGCCATCAAATATTCAGTGTTTGTTTACTAGACGGGAAATAACATACTCAATGCGAGCTAATCATGACCTAGAACGACAGAGAGTCTGTTCTACCATGCGATCAATGTCTCTTTGTATAAAGGGAGTGCAATTATGGAATTCTCTATGTGATCATTTAAAAACTACTAATACTATTACTGAATTTAAGCGTAAATGCAAGAACCTTTTATTTGAGAAATATCTGGTTGTGGAAACCTAAATAAAATCAAACACAAATGTAATCATGCCATTGAGGAAATTACAATATGTGTAAAGATGTGTACTTATGGCATACTTTAAATTTTGAATATGCACATATTCCATTGCATGTTTTCAATTATTGTAGCTAGATGGTTAGATGAATAGCAAATTCGAATAATATAATATTGATGTCTCAAAATACATGTATGTATGTATGTGAATATATGTATGTATATATGTGTGTATATGTGTGTATACATACATGTATATAATTATATATATAAATACATGTCAGGGGTAAATTTACACAAAAGTCAATGACTTCGTATTTACCCCCTTCAAACATTGTATATTCTCACTTGTATTATAGTTAAACTTGTTTGGTTGTCTTGTCTTGTATATATTGTTATCAATGTTCTGAATAAACGTTCATTCATTCATTCATTCATTCATTCAAACATTGAGTAACCACTACTATTTTTTAGAACATTTGACTAATTTGTCATAACATTTGATATGTGTTGTGTTATGATTATAAATCGCAAGGTTTGTGTGTTAACATCTTATGGTTTGTAATTTGCTTGGCTTGTTATGATTACTAAACTTTTTTGCATTATGATCTTGTGTATCCAATATATCTCATCTCAATACCAAAACCGAAGGTTGTGGGGGCACCACTGATGCCTTTCGGGACAGCCCCCTCCATTTCTGGTGGTTTCGGGGAAGGCCTTGGGTTGTAGCAAAGTCCATCCCGGTCCATTCTTGGATGTTGTCCGCCCACTTCTTCTTTTTTTGTTTCCCTGGTCTTCTTTTTCCGTCCACTGTGCCCTGGAGAACGGTCTTGGCTAGGCCACCTGGTCTTGGCTAGGCCACCTGGTCTTGGCTAGGCCACCTGGTCTTGGCTAGGCCACCTGGTCTTGTTACATGGCTGCACAACTGGATCTTCCTTTTTCTCACTGTTGTCATCAGTTCCTTGTAAGGCCCCGTGTGTGCTTCAGTCATATGGCACTCAGTCTCATTGGTGAAATGGTCAGTGCAGCTGATGCCCAAGATCTTTCGGAAGTACCTCATTTACATAGCTTGTACTCTTCTCTCAAGTTAGTGTCCATGTCTTGCATATGCGTGCAGGTAGATGAAGATGACCAGGGCACACATGAGTCTGAGCTTGGATTTGAAACTGATGTTCCTGTCTCTCCAAATGGGCTTCAGTCTTGCCAAGGCTGCTGTTGTCTGTGCAGTTCTGGCAAGTATCTCAGGTTTGGCACCTTCGTCTGAGATTACTGCTCCCAGGTATTTGAACTGTGTCACTATCTCCAGTCTCTGGTTGTTGATAGTGATCTGAGCCTCGATGCACTTTGAATTATTAGTCATCAGCTTGGTCTTTTCTGCGCAGATGTACATTCCATACTTGGATGATGTCATCTCCAAGCAATCTATCAGGTGCACAAGTTCTTCTTCACTGCCTGCCAAACCATCAATATCGTCTGCAAAATGGAGGTTTGAGATAGAATGACCTCCAATGCTTACTGTTCCTTCATGATCTTCAAGGGCATCTGTCATAATTCTCTCCAGAAAGATGTTGAACAGTGTCGGAGACAGGAGGCAGCCCTGCCTCAAGCTGACTGTGGTGTGGAACCACTCTCCCATGGAACCATTGACAAGAACTGCGCTGCTGGCCTTTGTGTACAGCTGTTCAATGACATGGATGAGGTTCTGTCCGATGTTGAACTTCTTCATGGTGTTCCATAGAGCTGCGTGCCACACTCTGTCGAATGCTTGTTTAAAGTCCACAAAAACGTGGTAGATGTCACGTTGATGCTGTTAACTTTTCTCACACAGGACTTGAAGGTTGAAGTTTTTTTCTGTTGTGGTTCTACCAGCACGGAAACTAGCTTGTTCCTCAGCTATGTTATTTTCTGCCTGGGTTTCAGCCTGTTGAGGATAACCTTCAGTAGTACTCTGCTGGTTGTTATAAGGCTGATAGTGCGATAGGTTTGGCACTGATAGAGATTGCCTTTCTTCAGTAACGTTATCACCAGAGACTGAGTCCATGTGGAGGGCCACTCCCCTGTTTGCCAGATCTTGTTGCAAATCTTGGTGAGCATATTGATCGTCAGTTCTCCTTGTGTCAAGAGCTCCAAGGGAATGTTGTCGATTCCTACAGCCTTTCCATTTTTGAGTGATTGTATTGCTGCCTCCACCTCTTCAAGATTTAAGATTTAACAAGATTGCCATCCAGAGAATTAACTCTAGATGGCAGGTGGACAAGGAAGCCCTTTGGCTTATCGAGAGTCCAACCCTTTTATCTACATATATCCAGCCCTTCTGAGGTATGTGTCGATTTTATTTTTAAACATATTCACACTACTAGCACCCACACAATCATCAGATAATCTGTTCCATTCATTCACCGTCCTTTGTGAAAATGAGAACTTTCTCACGTCTAATCTACACTGCTCCTTTACTAATGTAACTTCATGTCCTCTAGTCTTTCTATCTTTCTTAACTGAAAAAAACATATTTCTATCAATATTTTCATAACCATTCAATATTTTAAACACTTCTATCTGATCTCCTCTCAATCTCCTGGTCTCTAGTGTTGTTAAACCACATTCTTTTAGGCGTTTTTCATAACTAAGATCCCTCAGTTTTGGTATCATTTTAGTCGCTCTCCTCTGTACTCTTTCTAGCATATCTATGTCCTTCTTGCGGTATGGCCTCCACGCTTGTATACAATATTCTAAATGAGGCCTAACTATTGTTTTGTACAGCGGTATTATTAGTTCTTTTTCTTTATATGCTATATTTCGCCTAATCAATCCAAGGATTTGATTTCCTTTTGAAGCTGCAATTCCACACTGCTCTGAAACCTTCATGTCAGCACTAATTGTCAGCCCTAAGTCTTTTTCTTTTACAGTAGTACTTAGTACAGTTCCCCCCATTGTATATTCTACATATTCGTTCCCATGTCCTGTGTGAAGGCATTTACATTTCCCAAAATTGAACAACATTTGCCACTTTTCAGACCATTTGATCAACCTGTCAAGATCATCTTGTAAATGCTGTCTATCACCATCACTTTCAATCCTTCTAAACACTTTTGTATTATCTGCAAATTTCAACACCTTGCTAGCTATATCATCGTCCAAATCGTTTATATATATTAAGAATAATATAGGTCCCAGTACTGATCCCTGTGGAACCCCACTCAAAACTGATTTCCAGTTTGAAGCCTCCCCATCAACAACTACCCGTTGTCTTCTGTCAATCAGCCATTTTTCTTCCAGTTAATTATACCATTTCCTATGCCATGGGCCTTTAGTTTAAGCAGTAATCTCTGATGTGGCACTTTGTCGAAAGCTTTTTGAAAATCTAAGTAGATGATATCTACTGTTGATCCATCATCTACCCACTTAGTGATATCTTCCAAAAAACATAACATATTTGTTAAGCATGACCTCGCTTTTAGAAACCCATGTTGAGATGGGTTTATCAAGTTATGTTTAACAAGAAAATCCACCATGTGATCTTTAATTAGTCTTTCTAATAATTTACAAATCACCGATGTTAAACTAACTGGTCTATAATTATTTGACTTGTTTCTCGAACCTTTTTTGAATAACGGTATAATGTTTGCTTCTTTCCATTCTAAATGAACCACTCCCTCTTCTAATGACAAGTTGAAAACTGTTGTAAGCGGTATGCTAATTTGTTCTACAATTTCCAATAGTAGTTTGGGTGGAATATATCCACTCCAGGTGATTTATTATCCTTCATAGCCTTAATTTTCTTAGCTACCATTTCTGGGGTTACAATTAACTGTCTTAAATAGCCTGATTCTGCCCCCTTGAACTTAGCCTCTGGTACTGGCAGTGAACTGGTGTCTTCTCTGGTAAACACTGAACTAAAATACTCATTCAGGTCTTCTGCCATTAAGAATCCTTCTGATATTATATTTCCAGCACTATCTTCTAGAGAACCGACCTTATCCTGAACTTTCTGTTTGCTTTGAACATACACATAAAAACTCTTGCTGTCATGTTTTATATTACAAGCTAATTTATGTTCATAGCTTCTCTTTAAAATTCTAATTTCAGCTGTAGCTTGGTTTAGTGCTTCTTTATAAATGTTGTAGTCTTCGTCATTTCCAGTACGTCTATATGACTTCCACATCATTTGTTTATACTTAATTTTTCTAATGGCTTCTTTCGATAAGTGTTTCTTTTTGGACCGTTTCCCGTGTTTTTTTAAGGGAACAAATTTGATGATGATGCATTCAATTTCACTCTTTAAGATATTCCAGCATTCTGTTGCTGTCTTATTCTTTAGTGTGTTATTCCAGTCTATCTTTGCTAAATATTTCCTTATGTCCTTATATTTTCCTTTGTGGAAATTTCTCCTGTACTGCTTTTTACTATTCCTTTCTGATTTTACTTTGATGGTAAAATGTATCTGGTTGTGATCACTATTCCCCAGTGGCTCACATATCTTGACATTGTCAACTAATTCATTCTGTGAGGACAAAACTATGTCTAACACATTCTCTCCCCTGGTTGGTTCTAGCACATGTTGAGAAAGGAAACTATCTTGTACTAAAACTAAAAACTTGTGGTCCTCACTACCCATACTCTGTAGAGATTTCCATTTTATATGCCTATGGTTGAAATCCCCCACAATAACACAGTCCCGTTTGCTCACTTCCCTTATAGCGTTTTGTATTTTTTCATTCTCTTCTATGCTTATGTTTGGACTTCGATAAACTAATCCAACCGTTAACGTTGAGTTTCCTGTAACTATGTTACACCAAACAGCTTCTTCGCAATCTGCTTCTCTGTCTAATTTTATTTCATAAGCCTGGATAGATTCTTTAATATATAAAATAACTCCACCTCCCCTTCTTCCTAGTCTATCTTTCCTAAACATTACATATCCAGTCAGACCCAATTCGGCATCTGATATATCGGTGGTTGCCCATGATTCAGTTATACCTATTATGTGAGGGTCAATATCTTCTACCATAATGTTTAGTTCATTTCTTTTGTTTACTATACTCCTTGCATTTAAACAAACATATTTATATCCAGCTTCAGAACAGTTTTCCAGACTGTTCTTTGCTGAATAATTTTTGCTGTCTTTATCTATGCCTCCAGTTTCAGGCTTCTCTGCGAGTGCCCCCTGCAAATTTAGTTTAAATAGAAGCAACCTGTCCCACTGTCACCAGATCTCAGCAGATTCTCTGAGAATACTGCTGCCCCCTTTCCACTTAGATGGAGGCTATCTCTCATGTACATATCTTCTCTCCCAACAAAGTACCCCCATAAATGTATGAATCCCACGCCCTCTTCTTCACACATCTGCTCAACTAGTGCGTTGATCGCCATCGTCTTACAGTTTCTGTATGATGCCCCCCTTCCTCCCATTACTGGCAACATTCCTGAGAGAACAACCTGTTCCACTCTTGTCTTCTTTAGCTTCCTTAATAGATGTCTGTACTTCTGAACTATCCCAGTTATATCCTCCTTGTCTGCATTGTTTGTCCCTACGTGTACTAGTATAGACCCTCCCTTGCCATGCCCCAATACCTTCTCTACCCTTTCGGTCACATGCTCTATCCTAGCCCCCGGTAGACATACAACAACGTCCTTCCCCTCGCTAATTGCAAACCTTTGCTCAAATCTATGACAATGAAGTTCTTCATTCAATCAAGTGACTTGAGAATATGCAAATACTATTTTTGCAATAAAAATAGTAGAAGTACTTTGTAATTATAATAATGAGCAAACAAGTTGTATTCAGGAGAGACTTTTACTATTTTATTATGACATATTGATTTATACGACATGGAACTATGTATGATTTGTTATCCTGAAACTTATAATCTAATCATAAGTACTCACAGGACTGTTACAAAGTCAATACTTGAGATAGCTTATCCTGCAGCCATGACATTGATACAAGACCTGCCCGAGTTTGAGACACCGAGATCATCGCGTAAGAAAGCAAAGTCAACGAGTCATCATCAGCACTTGGACAAGTCTGGAGGACGGCAGGAGAATGTCCCTCCACATGGTAGGCAACTCACCGTCCCTTCACAGATCTTTACAAACATCACCAAATATACCAAAATAAAGAGCATTCATCTACATATATAATATTATAGAAGAGTCAGTCCATTACATTAAGTTAAATGACTACATGGTGATATTTGTAAGGTCAAAAGAATATTTAAAAATAAAATCTTGGTGTTTGTGATTCACAAAAAGAAGTAATTTCATTATAATTACAAATGTGATAATTACTTTTTTCATTGGGCAATATTTTATAGCACATTTGAAAACATGTCTTGGTGACTTTTCATCCACTATAAAAAAATAAGTTAAAATGTGTTTTAGAGAAAATTATTTCATAAGTGTCCTGCCTTCATTTGCTACACCCACCAGATACGTACAGATACGTAGACAAAGTTGGACTCTTGACAAGTGAAAGGCTTCCTTGTCCGCTTGACATCTGGAGTTAATTCTCTGGATTGCAAGCTTGTTAAATGTATGTCTTGTTAAATCATAATTATAAATAAAGTAGGCAATCTTTGTGTGACTATGTTTGTTTGTTCTTATTTATAATGCCTAAATTTAAGTATGAAGAAAGCAATGGCGTCATGCAGTAAGTACATCTTGATTCTAGGCAGTGCTGATACCTCAGTGCCCAGCACTGAAATGGCTACCCCACGAGAGTCGCAGGCCAAACCAAAGGGCGTTGAGAAAGTGAAAGTGACAGATGCTATGCCGGCGGCATTGTCTGTGAGCGGCACAAGGGCGGTCATGCCACTTGGTATGAGTAGCTTGCTTGAATCTGCAGGTAGATGCTTGGTAGACTTATCGCATTCTTCATGCTTTCACTTTCATTTTATGCGTTTGTTAGCTGGATGCTGGAATGTTTGTGAGGTTTTCGCTTTGTTTTGTTGTTTTCATTGCTGAATATAGCACAGCATTTTGTGTATTCTTTTGTGGTTTTGGTTTACAGTTGGTTGGGTTTGGTTTGGTTTAGTTTCTGTTTGATGGCTTACTATTTGTAGTACCCCTACATCTAGTGCTCCGAGAGGGTGTGGGGTCTGGCATTTGTTTGCTTAATGTAAGCACCAAGTTGTGAAAACAAGTCCCCTTATGTCAAACGCTGTTTGTTGTACGTGTGATTGTGCATGTTAACTATGCACCTGTGTAGTACGTGTGATTGTGCATGTTAACTATGCACCTATGTAGTATGTGTGATTGTGCATGTTAACTATGCACCTATGTAGTACGTGTGGTTGTGCATGTTAACTATGCACCTATGTAGTACGTGTGATTGTGCATGTTAACTATGCACCTATGTAGTATGTGTGATTGTGCATGTTAACTATGCACCTATGTAGTATGTGTGATTGTGCATGTTAACTATGCACCTATGTAGTATGTGTGATTGTGCATGTTAACTATGCATCTATGTAGTACGTGTGATTGTGCATGTTAACTATGCACCTGTGTAGTACGTGTGATTGTGCATGTTAACTATGCACCTATGTAGTACGTGTGATTGTGCATGTTAACTATGCATCTATGTAGTACGTGTGATTGTGCATGTTAACTATGCATCTATGTAGTACGTGTGATTGTGCATGTTAACTATGCACCTATGTAGTACGTGTGATTGTGCATGTTAACTATGCACCTGTGTAGTATGTGTGATTGTGCATGTTAACTATGCACCTGTGTAGTATGTGTGATTGTGCATGTTAACTATGCACCTATGTAGTACGTGTGATTGTGCATGTTAACTATGCACCTATGTAGTATGTGTGATTGTGCATGTTAACTATGCACCTATGTAGTATGTGTGATTGTGCATGTTAACTATGCACCTATGTAGTACGTGTGATTGTGCACGTAGGAACAACAAGATTTGCTATAATTTCTTATAATTATAGGTAAACAGTGCTGCCATCTAGTTACTACACTGTTAACATACTAAATAGCTGTCCTGTGCTGACATCTGGTGGATAGTAATGATTAATTAAAATGATGTGCATAAATCTGCCCATCAAAATCCCATTTAGATTGATACTCGGCCTAGTGACAACAATTTGTCCTGTATTGTGGTAGCCACAGAGAGAATCCAATGCAACGGAGAGCAACAGAGAGAGTCCGGTGCAAAGTATAGAGCATGCTGTAGTGGACCTTCCAGAATGGACAGCTGCTAATGATTGAAACACGATGTGACACCTTAGAAACCATAATAAATTTAACATCCAGACCCAAGCTTGTCAAACTTTTATATATTCTTAGCGAGAACAAGTATTTGGCAGAATAAAGCACATGTTTAGTAGACTGTAGTTGTATATGCAGTAGTCTTGTTTTCATACGTGTCTCAGAAAAGGTGCTCTCTCGATGATAGACTGGTTGTTTTATATATAAGGTGTTTTGTACAATAATAACATTTCTTTAAAAAAAATTATCCAGATTATTATTCTTGAGCATTGTGTACTAGTATTGTCATATATTTCCAAAAAAGCATTCTAACATCTCCAGTTATTTTCAGTAAAATATTCTGATAACACAAAAAATGTAAAACTAATAAATAACTTTAAAATAATGTATACAAATCACAGCCATTGTTATGTAATGTTTTCAAATCAAACTTGATTATGTAAGTTTTAAATAGGTACTGCTAATATAATACTGAAAATTGTGTATTTTTGATCTACCCTAAACCTAGCTTCTGGCATGTTGTCAGTTAGAAGTGGGAACACTGAGATGAACATGGGATAGTCAGTGTACTGTAACATGCTGAGTGGGCTCCCAAGTGAGAGGGAACAGTCAGTGTACTGTAACATGCTGAGTGGGCTTCCAAGTGAGAGGGAACAGTCAGTGTACTGTAACATGCTGAGTGGGCTTCCAAGTGAGAGGGAACAGTCAGTGTACTGTAACATGCTGAGTGGGCTTCCAAGTGAGAGGGAACAGTCAGTGTGCTGTAACATGCTGAGTGGGCTCCCAAGTGAGAGGGAACAGTCAGTGTACTGTAACATGCTGAGTGGGCTCCCAAGTGAGAGGGAACATTTAGTGTACTGTAACATGCTGAGTGGGCTCCCAAGTGAGAGGGAACAGTCAGTGTACTGTAACATGCTGAGTGGGCTCCCAAGTGAGAGGGAACAGTCAGTGTACTGTAACATGCTGAGTGGGCTCCCAAGTGAGAGGGAACAGTCAGTGTACTGTAACATGCTGAGTGGGCTTCCAAGTGAGAGGGAACAGTCAGTGTACTGTAACATGCTGAGAGGGCTTCCAAGTGAGAGGGAACAGTCAGTGTGCTGTAACATGCTGAGTGGGCTCCCAAGTGAGAGGGAACAGTCAGTGTACTGTAACATGCTGAGTGGGCTCCCAAGTGAGAGGGAACATTTAGTGTACTGTAACATGCTGAGTGGGCTCCCAAGTGAGAGGGAACATTTAGTGTACTGTAACATGCTGAGTGGGCTCCCAAGTGAGAGGGAACAGTCAGTGTACTGTAACATGCTGAGTGGGCTCCCAAGTGAGAGGGAACAGTCAGTGTACTGTAGCATGCTGAGTGGGCTCCCAAGTGAGAGGGAACAGTCAGTGTGCTGTAACATGCTGAGTGGGCTCCCAAGTGAGAGGGAACAGTCAGTGTACTGTAACATGCTGAGTGGGCTCCCAAGTGAGAGGGAACATTTAGTGTACTGTAACATGCTGAGTGGGCTCCCAAGTGAGAGGAAACATTTAGTGTACTGTAACATATTGAGTGGGCTCCCAGGTGAGAGGGAACATTTAGTGAACTGTAACATGTTGAGTGGGCTCCCAAGTGAGAGGGAACAGTCAGTGTACTGTAACGTGCTGAGTGGGCTCCCAAGTGAGAGGGAACAGTCAGTGTACTGTAACGTGCTGAGTGGGCTTCCAAGTGAGAGGGAACAGTCAGTGTGCTGTAACATGCTGAGTGGGCTCCCAAGTGAGAGGGAACAGTCAGTGTACTGTAACATGCTGAGTGGGCTCCCAAGTGAGAGGGAACATTTAGTGTACTGTAACATGCTGAGTGGGCTCCCAAGTGAGAGGGAACATTTAGTGTACTGTAACATGTTGAGTGGGCTCCCAGGTGAGAGGGAACATTTAGTGTACTGTAACATGTTGAGTGGGCTCCCAAGTGAGAGGGAACAGTCAGTGTACTGTAACATGTTGAGTGGGCTCACAAGTGAGAGGGAACAGTCAGTGTACTGTAACATGCTGAGTGGGCTCCCAAGTGAGAGGGAACATTTAGTGTACTGTAACATGCTGAGTGGGCTCCCAAGTGAGAGGAAACATTTAGTGTACTGTAACATATTGAGTGGGCTCCCAGGTGAGAGGGAACATTTAGTGTACTGTAACATGTTGAGTGGGCTCCCAAGTGAGAGGGAACAGTCAGTGTACTGTAACATGCTGAGTGGGCTCCCAAGTGAGAGGGAACAGTCAGTGTACTGTAACGTGCTGAGTGGGCTTCCAAGTGAGAGGGAACAGTCAGTGTGCTGTAACATGCTGAGTGGGCTCCCAAGTGAGAGGGAACAGTCAGTGTACTGTAACATGCTGAGTGGGCTCCCAAGTGAGAGGGAACATTTAGTGTACTGTAACATGCTGAGTGGGCTCCCAAGTGAGAGGGAACATTTAGTGTACTGTAACATGCTGAGTGGGCTCCCAAGTGAGAGGGAACAGTCAGTGTACTGTAACATGCTGAGTGGGCTCCCAAGTGAGAGGGAACAGTCAGTGTACTGTAACATGCTGAGTGGGCTCCCAAGTCAGAGGGAACAGTCAGTGTGCTGTAACATGCTGAGTGGGCTCCCAAGTGAGAGGGAACAGTCAGTGTGCTGTAACATGCTGAGTGGGCTCCCAAGTGAGAGGGAACAGTCAGTGTACTGTAACATGCTGAGTGGGCTCCCAAGTGAGAGGGAACATTTAGTGTACTGTAACATGCTGAGTGGGCTCCCAAGTGAGAGGGAACATTTAGTGTACTGTAACATGTTGAGTGGGCTCCCAAGTGAGAGGGAACAGTCAGTGTACTGTAACATGTTGAGTGGGCTCCCAAGTGAGAGGGAACAGTCAGTGTACTGTAACATGTTGAGTGGGCTCCCAATTGAGAGGGAACAGTCAGTGTACTGTAACATGCTGAGTGGGCTCCCAAGTGAGAGGGAACAGTCAGTGTACTGTAACATGCTGAGTGGGCTTCCAAGTGAGAGGGAACAGTCAGTGTGCTGTAACATGCTGAGTGGGCTCCCAAGTGAGAGGGAACAGTCAGTGTACTGTAACATGCTGAGTGGGCTCCCAAGTGAGAGGGAACATTTAGTGTACTGTAACATGCTGAGTGGGCTCCCAAGTGAGAGGGAACATTTAGTGTACTGTAACATGCTGAGTGGGCTCCCAAGTGAGAGGGAACAGTCAGTGTGCTGTAACATATTGAGTGGGCTCCCAAGTGAGAGGGAACAGTCAGTGTACTGTAACATGCTGAGTGGGCTCCCAAGTGAGAGGGAACATTTAGTGTACTGTAACATGTTGAGTGGGCTCCCAAGTGAGAGGGAACAGTCAGTGTGCTGTAACATGTTGAGTGGGCTCCCAAGTGAGAGGGAACAGTCAGTGTACTGTAACATGCTGAGTGGGCTCCCAAGTGAGAGGGAACAGTCAGTGTACTGTAACATGTTGAGTGGGCTCCCAAATGAGAGGGAACAGTCAGTGTACTGTAACATGTTGAGTGGGCTCCCAATTGAGAGGGAACAGTCAGTGTTCTGTAACATGCTGAGTGGGCTCCCAAGTGAGAGGGAACAGTCAGTGTACTGTAACATGCTGAGTGGGCTTCCAAGTGAGAGGGAACAGTCAGTGTGCTGTAACATGCTGAGTGGGCTCCCAAGTGAGAGGGAACAGTCAGTGTACTGTAACATGCTGAGTGGGCTCCCAAGTGAGAGGGAACATTTAGTGTACTGTAACATGTTGAGTGGGCTCCCAAGTGAGAGGGAACAGTCAGTGTGCTGTAACATGTTGAGTGGGCTCCCAAGTGAGAGGGAACAGTCAGTGTACTGTAACATGCTGAGTGGGCTCCCAAGTGAGAGGGAACATTTAGTGTACTGTAACATGTTGAGTGGGCTCCCAAGTGAGAGGGAACAGTCAGTGTGCTGTAACATGTTGAGTGGGCTCCCAAGTGAGAGGGAACAGTCAGTGTACTGTAACATGCTGAGTGGGCTCCCAAGTGAGAGGGAACAGTCAGTGTACTGTAACATGCTGAGTGGGCTCCCAAGTGAGAGGGAACAGTCAGTGTACTGTAAC
>CM034543.1:25349461-25479775 GCA_020002185.1 Paraescarpia echinospica | reverse complement strand
TTATGTTTAACAAGAAATCCACCATGTGATCTTTAATTAGTCTTTCTAATAATTTACAAATCACTGATGTTAAACTCACTGGTCTATAGTTCTCTGACTTGTTTCTCGAACCTTTTTTAAATAACGGTATAATGTTTGCTTCTTTCCATTCTAAAGGAACCACTCCCTCTTCTAATGACAAGTTGAAAACTGCTGCAAGCGGTATGCTAATTTGTTCTACAATTTCCAATAGTAGTTTGGGTGGAATACCATCCACTCCAGGTGATTTATTATCCTTCATAGCCCTGATTTTTTTAGCTACCATTTCTGGGGTTACAATTAACTGTCTTAAATAGTCTGATTCTGCCCTCTTGAACTTAGCCTCTGGTACTGGTAGTGAACTAGTGTCTTCTCTGGTAAACACTGAACTAGTAAATACTCATTTTAGGTCTTCAGCCATTAAGAATCCTTCTGATATTATATTTCCAGCACTATCTTCTAGGAGACCGATCCTGAACTTTCTGTTTGCTTCGAACATACGCATAAAAACTCTTGCTGTCATGTTTTATATTACAAGCTAATTTATGTTCATAGCTTCTCTTTGAATTTCTAATTTCAGCTGTAGCTTGGTTTAGTGCTTCTTTATAAATGTTGTAGTCTTCGTCATTGCCAGTACGTCTATAAGCCTTCCACATCATTTGTTTATACTTAATTTTTCTAATGGCTTCTTTCGATAAGTATTTCTTTCTGGTCCGTTTCCCTTGTTTTTTGAAGGGAACAAATTTATCTACGATGCACTCTATTTCATTCTTTAAGATATTCCAGCATTCTGTTGCTGTCTTATTCTTCAGTGTATTATTCCAGTCTATCTTTGCTAAATATCTTCTCGCAGAATTGGACAACTGTCCTCTTCTGTGGACTTGGCATTGTCAAAGACTGTTGGGTCTCCATTCGTCTGGTGGTTGTACATTTCGGAGCAGTATTCAGTCCATCTCTTAATGACGTCTTTTTTTTCTGTAAGAGGCTTCCCATCTTTGTCTTGTTACTCTTGTATAGTCCTGACCCTTGCTTGTTTGTTCCTCGTGAGGTCTTTCACCATTTGGAATGCTTCCTTACTGTTGTTGTTGTTTAAGCTTTCCTCTATGCCTGCACTCTGGTCCCTTCACTTCTTTTATGCTCTTCCTGATTGTTTTGTTAATCTCTCTGTATTTTGCTGCACTTTTCGCGCTGTTCCTGTTCTTCTTCAGTTCTCTTCTGGTATCGCACTGTTGGAGGATCTCATTGGTGACCCAGGGCTTTGTTGTTTTATGATGCCTGCCTAGGATAGTCATGGTGGCATCAGTCATCACAGTGGTAAACTTGTTGGTGCGTTTCCACATCCTCTTCCAAAGTCAGCAGTGGGGCAAACCTTCCTCCAATGAAAGCCTGAAAATCCTCTCCAACTTGTGTGTCTCTCAGATGCTCAAGATCAAATTTCAGTCGCGCATTTTGGGGCCTGGCAATCTTTCTCAACCGGAGTTGGAAATTCAGCATCACTAGGTTGTGATCACTTCCAATGTCAGCTCCGGGAAAGCTTTGGGTCTCGGCTCTGTTTATTCCTGACTGAAAGCATCGTGGGACCATGATGTAGTCGATCTGGGAATGGTGGATTCCACCCGGAGCATGCCATGTCATACATCTAGAAGTTTTGTGTTTGTCGAGGGTGTTTGCTAAGATGAGGTTGTTGTAGCTGGCAGATTCAAGTATCCGGGTTCCTTCTGTCATTGGTCTCCGCATTACAGGAGGAGCCTCACATGTCTTTCCAGTCAGCCTGTGCGTCATCTCCCACTTTTGCGTACCAGATGCCCTGCACAATAATGATGTCCTTCTTTGGCGACTTGTCAATGATGTTCTGTACCTGATTGTAGAAATCCTCGATGGCTTCGTCACTATAGTCTGATGTTGGGGCATAGGCCTATATTACCGTGAGGTTCAAGGGTGATGCTTTCAGGTGGATGGCGATAAGTCTGTTTGATATTGGACGGCATCCTAGTACTGTGTTTTTGATGTCTTTGTGTACCAGGAATCCAACACCATTTGTGTGTCTGTTTCCTTCTCCACTGTAATAGAGTGTGTGTCCTTCCTCGGTCTGCATCTCTCCATATTTCTTCCATCTTGTCTCACACAGTCCCATGAGGTGCCAGGTGTATCTTGTCAATTCATGCGTGAGCTCTTTTAGTATACAATATATATGTACAGCCCAAAACTTCAGTTGTATCATGGATCTATGTGACAGAATCCTACCATTGGGTGTCCATATTCAGCACATGTTATGATTTATCCGCATGGCATGGGTACCTGTATCTGGATAATTAGCAAAGTACTACTAGGATATTGCACAGAGGGTTTATTTCAAAGTATCCTTCCCTAGAATTAGGCAATATTGGGTGATTGAATTTGGCAAAGTATCAAAACTGTTGCCTGTGTCTTTCGGAAGAGAATATAAGCCAATCCTGATGATCGTTTCATTAGATATTAAGCTCTTAAAGGAAATAAAAACAAGGCATTAGCTAAAATCCGTTTTCCATATGTACAGAAAGTTTAATATTGCATGTAACATTCGAGAATATTAAAAAAATACAGAAAAATACATTTGTAGCATAAATTCGATTTTAAACCCGTCTGTGTAGCGATTCCCTCGGAAAATAACAATTTAATGAGCTAGGCGATCACGTGGTATCTTAACGTCACACATGCCTCACACTCGCAGCAGGCCGACCCTTTCTATGCATTCAGAGCATGTTTACATGGATATTGTTGGGGTCGAAACGAGCGTCAGAATGAGTTGTTATGCAATAATCCGATGTAATACAAACACTAGTCATCATAGAGGAACAAGCAGTTATCTTACGGTTCCACATGAATTCAATTTTATTCAAAACAATGAATGCGAATGAGCCTACAAGTCGACTAGGTTTCGCCGAGCTTGGGCCTTGGCCCTGGGCTCGTTTTCAGAATAATTATATCGAATGCAACCAACGGAAGATAATGTACATCAATATACGATTATCTCCCATTGGTTGCATTCGATATAATTATTCTGAAAACAAGCTCAAGCTCGGCGAAACCTAGTCGACTTGTAGGCCCATTCGCATTTGTTGTTTTGAATAAAATTCAGTTCATGTGGAACCGTAAGATAACTGCTTGTTCCTCTACGATGACTAGTGTTTGTATTACGTCGGAATATTGCACAATAACTCGTTCTGACGCTCGTTTCAACCCAAAAGCTATACTTGTAAACATGCTCTGAAAGGGTCGGCCTGATGCGAGTTTGAGTCATAAGTGACGTCACATCCCGAAAAGCGCGCCAAAAATGTGCATATTCGAAAATGTCCGGATGTACAGCATAAAATGTGGAATTTCTAATTCATTGAATTTTTTTGATTTTTTTTGCTTGGTGGACGTGGAAATAGATAGCAGGATGTAATGTAACATGAATTCAAGCAATAGATGTGTTTATTCCCTTTAAAAAAAATCCATCATAGAACAGATTCTGATGGAAAATCAAGGAGTATTTTCAAAATGCGTTTCGTTAAATTATAAGGCATAGAGCAATATTTCCATCATGATAATCGATAATCTACACAGTTGGCACAATTTGTCAAAAGAGATTGTACAGTTGTCAAAAAGTGTTTGAAAATACGGCCCAACAACAACTTGTCAACAACATATGACTTTTTGTTTACTGTGTGAGGAATTAAAACAACATCTTACAGAAGCCGCTGACATATCACAGAGGACAATATTTGCGTGTCACGCAATGTTTTAATGGGAGCTTCGTTGTTGACAATTTTCTGTTTACAAGAGCTTTGAGAGCGCCAACTGCTTAAACTGAAATTGAGCCCTCAAGTATAGTAATATGAAGGGCAGTAGAGCACAGGTTCAGTTAGATACAGCTTAAACTTGGCTCAAAGTTGATTGGCAAATGTCACAACAACTTTGACCTCTACGCACACGTCAACGGGTCACGACACTGATGTCGTGTAAACAAATCATGCTTTAGCTAACTTGTAATCGCTAACATTTGAAAGACTTATTTGGCTGTGAACAACTGGATCTCTGCGTGAAGGAGGACCAAAATATAACGCAGTTAGTAAAATCTACCTGTTTATGATACCCAAAGAGTGGTGTAATGTCGTCTTAGAAATTGGCCTTTTTTGGAGCGTTTTTATGGACCTTATCCAGGATGGATTGTTAGTGAAACGCAATTTTCATTTTTGATCGTGGGTAACGAGCAGAATCGATTTTTTGAAGCAAAATCGGCCTTAAGAGCTTTTAAGAATGTTAGTGAAACGTTCACGTGGTGTCTAAACCAGGGGAAGTAAAGATCCCATGCATGGGGTAAATGTGTAGCCTGTAGTGGACTCACTAACTCTAGAGAAGGGTACTCTGAATAAACCACCATCGCAATATCCTAGAAGCATTTCTACGATATTTAATCATCCAGAGCTAGACAGATCCAGAAGTTGTTCTGTTGCATACTAGATGGCAACACTCTCTAACATAACCTGTCGACCGTTTCACTCACATTCTTATAAGCTCATAAGCCCGATTTTGCTCTTTAAACCTGATTTTACAAATCAGTCATTTTGTGTACTGAAAACTCAACACCAGGGCACACCACCGGGACACTTGCCGGTGTGTCACAGAAATAGTGTCCTTAGTGATACCTTGGCAAAACATGTCTAGGAGTATGACTGTGGTTACACACAGTTCATAACATTAAACTGAGGATGACTAAAATATTACCCTGAAGCATGTTCAATTTCACAAAATGTGGATCCAACTGATTTGCATCATTTGCTGTCACCCCAGTCAGGTAGCTGAGGGGGTAACTTAATTTTTGCAGCATATTTTTTTTACATTTATACGTATGTGTAACATCTGATCACTAAAAAGTGTTTTGTTTCATTGTAGGTCTGATCTCCTACACAGAGTACTTATTCCTGCTGTGTGTCCTCACGAGTAAGTACCTCGTAACACTTTGTCTTCACAAATAAGTACCTTGTAATACTTTATGTTCTTACAAGTATCTTATAATACTTTGTATTCTTACAAGTAAGTACCTCGTAACACTTTGTCTTCACAAATAAGTACCTTGTAATACTTTATGTTCTTACAAGTATCTTATAATACTTTGTATTCTTACAAGTAAGTACCTCGTAACACTTTGTCTTCACAAATAAGTACCTTGTAATACTTTATGTTCTTACAAGTATCTTATAATACTTTGTATTCTTACAAGTAAGTACCTCGTAACACTTTGTCTTCACAAATAAGTGCTTTGTAATACTTTATGTTCTTACAAGTATCTTGTAATACTTTGTGTTCTTACAAGAAAATACATTGTAACACTTTGTCTTCACAAGTATATACCTTGTAATACTTTGTGTTCTTATAAGTATCTTGTAATACTTTGTGTTGTTACAAGTAAGTACTTTGTAACATGTGTCCTCACAAGTAAGTACCTCATAACACTTTGTGTCCTCACAAGTAAATACCTTGTAACCCTTTTGTGTCCTAACAAGTACCTTGTAACACTTTTTATTCTCTTAAGTAAGTACGTACTAATACTTTGTGTCTTCACAAGTAAGTACCTTGTGACACTTTGTGTTCATAAGTCAGTACCTTGTAACACTTTGTGTACTCACCAGTAAGTACCTCATAGTATTTTGTGTTCTCACAAGTAAGTACCTGATAACACTTAAATGGTTGTCACAAGTAAGTATCTTGTAACACTGTGTCCTCACTAGTAAGTACCTCATAACAAATTGTGTCATACAAGTATGTACCTCAACAAGTTCCTTGTAACACATTTATCCTCATAAGTAAGTACATAATAATACTTTGTGTCTTTACAACTAAGTATCTCAATGCTCATAACACTTTGTGTCCTCACACACAAAATATTTAAAAATTACCTGGTAATATTTTAGACAGTAGCTAAATTTAAATTTAATCTAACCAATCTACAGTGTGTAATGTATAAATGGAACTGCATTTGAAATGTGTTTGTGTGCTGGTGTTAGACGCCTTCAAAAGAGTTGGTGAATTAGTAGGCCATCTTAGTGAGGATCTAGTGTCCAATTGTATCTTCTATCAACCACGTAATCTGACACCACACAAAAACAAACCTGTCAGAGTGACCTGTAGACATACCTGTCTTTAGCTGATCTGTCAACATTTCTCTGTCCACAGTGTAAACTTCAAAGGATAACTTTCTTTCTGTATTTCGTTTCCTAGACTAGTGTATGCCTAGTGTTGAACTTGAAGATAGGGAATCCACACACATTTACTCTATGTGCTTGTACTTCCCTGGCATAGACACCAGGTGGAATGGCCAACAAAAGACACGCAATGCAGGGACAATGAAATTGTCGAAGTTTTTAACTGTATACTCTGTAATTGTTTTGAAACTTTGGCAGTTTCATTCCTCCCACCCATAACCTTTTGGAAGAAACACTTGTGTCATCCAGAAGAACAATTAAGAGCCATTGGCCTCTTCTACTAGAGCAACGTTCTGCAAACCCTGGCCCGCGAGCCAAATTTGGCCCACGTATGGTTTTCTGTTGACCCGCGAGACTCTCTCCAAAAGTAGAAATATTGAGAAAATAAAATGTTGACTCTATTGTGGAATCTAGGCAACATGAGATTAATTTGGAGTTGCGTCGTCAACCCATTTTCATGTTGGGACAGTTAGGCCTACTGTCGTACGAAACGTGTCTTGATCAACATTTAGGTTGTGCACATTTAATTATTTATGCGCACAATTGTCCGATGGCGCCGCATAGATAGTTGGTTGTTATGCATTTTTATAGTAGTTAGTCTTGATTTTTTTTTGTATCGAAGGCATTCGATTGATAAATTACCGATAGCATCGCTATATTACCCTACCCTTCTTCCAGAATCCAGGAGTTTGCACGGATTCTCTAATCATTAGTTTGTTGAAATTATAACAATTGCTTGTCAAATAGTGAAACAAGCAATGACATTAGTAATAATCATATAAATGCCATCAGTCGATTGTGCAATGAAATGCGCCCCATCGTCGGCTTTGAAGACCGTTCAAGCCTTTGTTACATCAACGTTGACTATAATTGTTGTATTACAATGATTGCTCTGTGAGAGTCTTATTGCTGCGATAACGAAAACTATGGCATCTTCACAAAAGAAACGTCGAACTGATACTTCTAGTGGAGTATGAGTTTTTATTTTGTTATCGTGAATGCGATCAAAAAGCCATGTGTCTTATTTGCTGCAATAGCATCGCTGAGATGAAGAGGTACAATGTGAAACGACATTACGATTCGAAACATAAGAAGTATTTTGACAGCGCTTTCCCGGATAACAGTGAGCTGCTGAAGGTGATGCTTTATGCATATGTGGGCGAGGCGAAGCGAGTGTCAGTTTTTGCTCAAGGTGTGAGTCATCTCAACAAAACTAGCTATCGCATTTGTGAAGTGATCAAGACAGCTTTTCTGGCTGGTGCTGAAGTTATGTTTGCAGGTTTTCGAAACAAAGAGAAAATTGTCGAACAGATTAGCAAACTGCCGCTTTCAGCCGACACGTGTGGTCGTCGCTGTGATGACTTGAGTGACAACGTCTTCAAGCAACTGTTGAGTAATCTGCGAGCCTGCCCTGGTTGGTCGATTGCACTTGACGAGATCTCAGACAGAAATGTTATTGCTCAGCTGCTGGTATCTGTTCAACACTTCGAAAATGGCGTTTTGGAAAACTTCTTGTGCCTTATTCCATTGAAAGGCACACCGAAGAGAACGAAACTTGTTTCAATTTGCATGGATGGTGCCCCAAGTATGCTTGGACATCGAGCTGGACTCATTATGGTGTTCCGACAGCGAATCGGAAAGCCGAACCTGCTTTCTTATCATTGCATTATTCACCTGCAAGTTTTGTGTGCAAAAGGAGGTTGCGGCCTTCAGGAGACGATGCAAACTGTTGTTGAGATCGTGAACGTCATTCATGCCCGTGCTCTGAACCACCGTGGTGCAGTACTGGAGAGATTTGTTGCACTGTTTCCTCACATCGTCAGCTTTCTTGAGGAAATCGGCCATCCTGTCACTAAGCTGGACACTCAGTTTCAAATTTGGCTCTGCATCCTGGCAGACATATTTGGGCATTTTGCTCCAGAGAAGGCAGAAGCTGCTGTGTAATCTGTACGAAGCAGTAAAGGGATTTAGCGGCAAGTTTTCTCTTTTCAAAGTTCACGCAGAGAGTGGAAACTTTATGCATTTCCAGTTCACAAGAGAAGTTTGCGGAGAAGACGATGAGCATACAGAAGATGCCAAGCAGGTGCTTGTTGGTGTGTTGAAGAGTCTGCAGACAAACTTCATTGAGCGATTCGTCGACTTCGCTTCTATCGATGACGTGCGTTGCTGTTTTGCCAGTCCATTGACTGCCCAACCTGAAGTGTGTCACAAGTTGTCGCAGACGTTTGATGTCGATAAAGCAGTATTACAAGAGGACGTCACTGACTTCCAAGTTGTGCCGGGCTTGAAAGAAGAGTTTCTTGCTGAAAAAGGACGACCTGGTGCTGTTCTGGTGTATGAAAGTGTCGGTCAGGTTTCTAGTATTATAAGAGCTACGCAAAGGATCCTACTACTCTTTGGTAGCACGTGGTCGTGTGAGTCGGGATTCTTGGCCATGAATCATATCAAGAACTCACTTCGGGGCTGATTGATGGACAAGTGATTGGATGCACTTCTGCGATCGATTATTGAAGAACATGCAACACCACCCTTCTCACTAACTTGTTTGTGTCGGTGTGCTGGACAGTCGTCATTGACATTGTACTTTCTGAATATAACTTTTAGAGACTGTGATTTGTTAAATGTCTGGGTGTATTTCATATAAACATGTGCATGAGTACATATATACACATGTATGTATGTGTTCCTTCCTTTAAAACGTTGGCCCGCACTGACCTGGAGAAAAATATGGCCCCTAGCTCAAAAAGTTTGCGGAATGCTCTACTTGAGGAAATAAAAGATCCCACACAATGGGAAAGTAAAAGGTACGTTCTTATGTAGTGTGGTATGCAGTTGGCTTCACCCCCTGTCAGATCTGTTCAATTGAACACCATCTTGACTACACTGGGAAGCATTCAGGCATGCTGCAGTTACTGCACAAAGTCTTACACAAATATCTACTACTCTCTCTACTGTCTACATCCTGCACTCCATCTCTCAATAACATGAGTCACGTCAAACGCATCGTAGTACTGGTAGTAAAAGTTTCATTTCACAATGTTGACCATGTCATGTTAATAGTATGGTTTTCAATGGACCATCATAAACACACACACTCCTACATCTAGAGTTATATAACTTTACATAAAACACACAATTCAAAACAACATATTATATTAAACAAATAAAAAGAACTAATAAATGTGTAAAATGTCATTAAAACAATTATAAAACACAAGAGTCAATTTACCAATTCTAGAAAGTAAGAAAATAAAAATAAAAAATAAATTAAAAATAGTAAAACATCCATGATGCAGCCATGTCAGTTCTGTGAAACACCTAGCATGAGGACGCGATAGAATGTATTTACGAGATAGCCACCTCGCAACTGACTATCTGCGATCTTGATCAGTGACTTGTGCAGGTGTGATGAACCATTTGATGAGGCCAGATAAAGCTGAATGCGGGCATCAAGCATTGCCGTAACTTAATCCCTGCCGATGAACATCATAGACACGTAAGACAGGGCTTCAAGAATTCACAAGCCAACAAAACAGAGATGATCAGATGAACTGGAAAGGTCATACAGAATACAGAAATAGGTCTGGCTGACCTAGGATGGATTATCTGTGGACATTTTGGTGCAATGCAAAACATAGACTTGTGGAACAGGGTTAGGGTCAAGTTCATTTGATCAAGTACAGTTGCCAATACAAGTATCGTGTTCATTCAATTAAGCATGCAGTATGCGTAAATAAATATTTGTGACATAAAAAATGTCTAATTTTGTATTCCAGTAAGCATACAGTGTTGTACAACCATTTTCTGGTGTTCCTGGGCACACCAATCTCAGCAGATGTGACGGGCAGGCGATTTATGCATCCACGTATAAGCAACATGACACCAGAACACTGTAAAGTCTGATAATTTAGGTGGACCTTTCGATAATTTTTCGTCAGTGAGCTTTGAATCTAGTGTGACACTAAATTACAATGATGGAGTCAGTAGTTAGGGTTGACATTGGAGTTCACTGTCACATTAAAGGTGAGTTCTTATATAGCGCAGTGTCCAGTCCTCAGGACTGCTCAAAGCGCTTTACACTTCACTCCCTGGCAGACCTGTTCAATCGAACACCATCTCGACTTCTCTGGGAAGCATCCAGCCACGCTGGAAATAATGCGTGAAGACTATTAGTACACAAATATCCACCACTGTCTATAGCCAGGTGCTCATTTATACAGCTGCGTGAACTGGAGCAGTGTATAGTTGATGAACTTGCCCAAGGTTCCACATCGACGCACAGGATTCGAACCCGGGTGCTCTCGGTTGAGAGTCCGAAGCTCTAGCCACTGCACCACGGCACTACACGGTGTTTCATGCTGCTAAAAAGGGGGTGGGTATATGCTAATTAGGGCATGCACACTTAATAGAACGAATACAATATGTCAAGTACTTTTATACATAAACGTATCAAGTACAATGCCAAGTACATTAGGTTAAGTACACGTACATTTCAGTCGTAATTAACAACAATAATATTATTCAAGTGTCAAATATTAACTTTTTTGAAAATTGGAATCTTCATATGAATGCATGAAAGGGTTATGCACATGTTTCTGTGTTAATGGTGTAGACTTTCCTTGCTCTCTCAAAAAACATGTGATGGACAAATTCAGTGGGTTGAAGGCTACATTAAATAACAGTCACATTATATTTGAAAAACTGTGTTTAATTAAAACCCATTTATCAGTGAGAATGTTAAAATAGATATACTTTAAACTACATAACATGATACCTTTAATATATTAGAAGGAGTGATTCAGAATACAATTGACAAAGACCTACATAATTATATAATTATGGTTGGAAGACACTTAGCAACTATGAACTGCAACATATTTATAAAAAAAAGCAGTATGTCACTTACAGTTAGGCCAAAGTTTGGTTAAAAACAGATTTAAACAGTGAAGAAGCTGGTGAGGAGGTGGCTAAAGTAGGCTGGACATGTGGAGTGAATGCAAGAACAGTGAGGCGGAAGAAACAGAAGGAAAAGCAGTATCTATGGCACCCTTACCCCAGACATACAGGGAAAGAAGAAGAGAACAACAAAGTGAATTCTATGTCACGGGGACCTGAACAGTTTCACTCCTGTCACGACTATGATATGTGATGGAATATCGTGTGAGATGACATATTATCAAAGTATTTGTTTTTACTGGACTTACAGGTGAACCGTGGGACGATTCTAACCTTCTCACACATGAAAGCAGCCGGCCATCATCAGAGTTATGTACAGAAATTCCCGGGGAATTTAACTTTGTTTTCAAACTTGCCACACACGCCCATGACGCAGATACTTGGTGTAGATAATCTACTGCCGTATACATGTGTGACGATACTGACATTTTACAAACATGGGAATCATTCCTTGGCCCAGCTCAGTGTGTTCGCTCGCATATGTCAGCCCTAAAATGCGTAGTTCTGCCCGTAATTCTCTCACCTCTGTTTACCTGGCCGCTGGGTGGGTTTTGACGCGGTTTTGGATCTCTTTGATGAGCTGGTAGATTCACAGGTGGGGTATTCTTTTGTCACCCTGCCCTGCCCAGCCCAGGTGGACGACCGGTAGATTTATTCTGATGAGCCGTGTGGGAGAGAGGAGCTGGTGAATAATAGACCCCATGAGTCCTGTATGATGATGTCATTGAAGGTTTTTTAAATGCAGTGAGAACTAACAAAATACGTGTGTGTTAATGGTGCATCTTTACTTAGATTTTTCATTAATCTTGTTTCAAGTTCATTTTGAGAAACACCAAAATTACCTGGTATCCACTGTAGTATGCTAGTTCATTTGTAGAACTTTGTGTTGTTTTTATAAAATTATCAGATAAACGATTACCTTACATTTAATTCATGCCCAAGAATTAATTCAAGTGATTCTCAAAATTTAAATCTCCAAGTGATCAGGCACATGGTAGAACCAGTGAGCAGTCATTTGGTGAAATAAAAGAGCATACATTTGATAGGGCAAGTGAACAGCATTTTGTGGAGCAAATGGCAGGAATTTATGGAGCAAAAGAGCAGGCATTTTATGGAGCAAGTGAGCAGGCACTGGCTGGGAAAATGAGCAGGCTTTTGGTGGACCAACTGAGCAGCCTAATAACAGCATCTAAATAAATGCTTTCAGAAGTGTATGGAAACCTAGCTACAAAACACACTAACCAGTCATTGGCTAAACAAATGCTTTGTTTGACTAAGCAAAATAGGAAGACCATTTACCAACAAAACGGCTTACAAAAATAACCAAACATGTTAGAATAAAGGGAGCATAGTAAACAACAGATGACAAATTGTGATGTTGTCAACTTGTTTGGGCAACTCCAGGGTGAGTCTCACCCACAACTTTGTAAGCACTTGTTCTCTGGTGCCATCTGGTGGATGTGTAGAACTAGAGTGTCATTTGGTCACTTATTGTACGTTTTTGTTTCTTTATCTGATGACACATGTTGATTGAATGAGACACGATTACACACATGATTTACTATAATTTAGTCGTATGTAGTGGAGATATGGTGCACACACAGTAAACCATAATAATGTACAATGTCCAATATTTAATATGCTAACTTTGGATTATTGTATCTCCTTGAAGGTATTGAAGTCCACTGGCCTCTCTCCACATTTACTCACGTGGAACATTGGTCTCTGATCTACCAATTGGCATATTTAAAAGATCTCGAAGGAAGTTATTTAGAGTTACTTATGTGTCTGCAATATGCTTTTCTCCCTGATGCCAGTGGCAAAACATGGAAACTGGGTGATGGGCAATTACCCTCGATTACCCAGGCGCTGTGAGGTGGCAGCACGTTTTCGCCCCTCACACCCACCTGGGAGATTAAGGCTCTGCTAATGTTACCAGTAGGGGGCTTTACCCCAGATACAGGTAGAGACGATGATTGGCTCTCAGGCCAACTATGAAATAACAAATTAAATAACGATACACTTTTATCAGATAATACTATACCATAAAGACTATTCAACATTAAACTTATATTGAAACATGTCACAAAAAATAAACTGACATTAAACTTTGTTTTGTAGTTTAGTGCCTTTTAATGCATATTCACTAGGTGGCAGCTCTCGTGGCTGTCAACTATTTCGTATTGGCGTTGTCTTGCTTGTGCTCGAGGAGAAATAAAAGACTAAGTGTGAATAAGCATGATATTAATACCAAACAAGGACAGATTTAACTAAAGAAAGTGCAATCGATGTTGCACGCAACGATCGGACTGCTAACTAATATATGTAATCGCCAAAGTATAACCAAAGCGTACTGATCTTGATGGGTCTTCGGTTCGAATCCTGTAGTGTACTCGAAACTGTTGTTTGTGTTCGTTTAGTTTAAGATTCATTTTATTTTGTATAATACTATTTCGGGCACTATTTCGTAATTTTATTTCATTATCAAATACGTACATAATATATAAACATTCTGGGGGATAGACATGCTAACTGGCAGTGAGCAGTCAAAAGGCGACTCTCCAGTGTTGCCAACTAGCGGATAACATTCAAAAGGCGGCTTCTGAGCTAGACTATCTTCCTGGTGAAGTCACGCAGCCAGGCGAGATTCGGTTAAGCGAGAGTAATGAAAAATGCATTTTTGATATGTGTGTCTTTTCTTTAGGGCCTTTCTCCTACAATTGCAAGTTAGTTTACCAGATGGTGACACCATACACAGCGATTGTTATTTACAGTTATTTATTGACATGTTTTTAATATGCTCTGCTTTTGTAGAGTCTTTCTCCCAGAAGCGATGATCAGTTCTGATGATACCGAGTAAATGAGTGGTTAGTCTCCCTTGGGTATAGTGTATAGTAATGTATGATGCATAAAAAATATACAATGTATAATAAATAATACATGACTTGTTATACATTACTTTCTGTAGAAGTGTGTCATCAATTCTGAAATGCCAATACTTCTTGATTCATTGCAGAGCCGAGATCTGGCTTTGACATCGCATTCAACATGTTTGACATGGACGGCAACCAGAGGGTGGACAAGAAAGAATTCCTGGTGGTGAGTGGAACACCGCAGTGATGTCATAATTACTGGACACAGAGTCTATCTAATAACAGTATTAAACGATTCATTAAAGAGACACTGGTAGAATCAGACTCTGTTCCTTGTTTTTTAATATTTTGTTCTTAAATGAGAATAAATATGTTACCTGCAAAATTGTGTACATTAAGCCCAAAGTGATGTTCGCAATTTGAATGTTGCATGAAATGTTAAAATTGTAAACAAAGCATTCAACTTGTAAAAAACTGCTACTAATGGTATTTATTGCTGAGGCACATGTCCCCGCCTGGAAATGCCTTGTTGGTAGATTGAGTAAACTTTGTGCTAATAATTAGCTCTCCTGGATGATTTCGCGTAATGGTACAGACAACATCCCTTTAACGAATCATATTAATGTTTGATGGCAGACTTTGTTTAACATGAAGACACAAAAAGGATTTTGCGTAAATATCGTTAATTGATTATCAGGATAATGCAGAATATTTTAGATTTATATTCATGAAAGTTAGTTAATGGCTAATGTACAAACTATCTCACCAATACCAATTTTGTCGGGAAATGATAAGTGGAAGATAAAATGCAAAATAATTATATTATACAAATTGGAGATTTTGATTAACAAGAATACTCAGTGGATTGTAGGCATTTTCTAACAAAATTGGAATTATGACATTCAGTTGTAATCAATTCCTAACTAGTGACATACATTATGTGATGTTTGCAAGTCATCAATTTGTGTGCAGTGAAAATAATCATTTGCACATTTATGTCATTAGCAACATTGTGTCAAACAAATCCTTGATTATCAGCCTCTGAAGCAATATTTGAATGTCCCAAAATGGTTTTTCATCAGATTAACTATGAACATGAAAGCCAGCAAATCACATTTTCTGAGTTTATTTGCTATATCAAGTAGAGCTGTGAATGTAAATTTGTGGAAGAGGGAAACAGTCTGGCCAGATATTTCACAAGTCAGAAACATAAATCAGACTATCAGTATCAATGCAGTTGAGACATTCTATCGAAAGGCAACTAACTGATGATAATAACTTGGGCAGTTCTGTTATCAAGTACAAATCGATCTTAAACATGTGACTGAATTGATACGGAAGTTTGTCATTTACAGTTGGTGATTTGTATTGTTAAGTAAAGTGATAATTAACCAACTATCGTAATTAACTACTAATGTACATAATGTAATGAAGCTACAGATTTCATGCAAATCCAGTAATGAAAATATTCCTACAATGTCTCTAGTCCATGGACGTTATCTTCCCAGACATTCTACCGTTTTCCATAATGGGATTGCTCAAGTTAATAAAATTTGAGATTCCATCAAATTTAAAGTTAATTTAAAGTAATCAATATAAAGGGAATGAGGGGGTGTTTAAATTATATAGGTGCATATTGGAACTTTGTCAAATTATTCCTTATTAGTATGGGCACGTAACATAAGGCAGGCCAGAACATGGATTTCAATCTTGTCATTTTAAGGGACAATTCATTACATTAAGAGTGCCTATAACAAGATTCAGCTGTATACTTTGCATCAGTGTATCCATGTTGTGTTAAATTTAAGGACATTACTTCAGAATAGAAGCACTGTAATATACACATGTTGAATTAGGATAATGTGTGTACTTATTGTCACGTCAATGACACTTTTTAAAACCATAATTATTATTTATGTTAATTATTTGTTATTACATAGCTCCTGGTTTGCTCCCATCTGATTACTTACTTTATGGTACTAGCTCTGATAGTCTGTCATAAAGTCATGTTACAGGTGTAATAGTGTTTATAAACAGTATATGTTGGTAGCGATACTGATATCTTCCTGACGACTCAAATGTGTTTTAAAGAACAGCGTCATTATTCTAATTTGACTGTTACCTATTATGAATATTAACCTTACAATGACCTTACAATACATTTGTAAACAGCTGTCAGCTATTTCCAATACCTGAGGACATAGTTGACCAGGTCAGGTATTCACGGGATTATTTGTATACATCAGGGTTTGGTTCAAGCAAAGCATTTAAATCACGAAGCAGATTCACTGATGTAGCACCATCAGTTGCACTGAAATAGCATTATTACGCTGTTATTTTGAGAAATTGACTATCGTTACTATTCAGATGTACTGTTGTGTCATCCATCCCACTGATTCATTCTGACAATAAAACACACTTCTGGGTGCTTTTTGAGCAGCGACTGCTGTCCCCAAAATGGGAATTCTCATCCAGAACTCGGCGTAACAATACCAGCCCGGAGCAACAGATGGCGCTACCCATTGGATTTCAGTATGGCACATCACCGAGTGATTCTGCTTCCCAATTCAGTACAATTAAGTACAATTCCAGGTTCAAGTACATTAGTCATTAGGTCAAGTACAAGTACTTTGAAACATAAACTTATCAAGTACAAGTACATGAACGAGTCAGGTCAAGTGCTTTTCAGTCGTAATTATCAGCAAAAATAATATTCAGATGCCAGTTAGCCTATTATTAACTTTTTCAAAAGTCCAAGTACAAGTACTGAAAAGTGTACATACGTGCAAGTACGTGGCCCTATCCCTGGTGTACAATTGTATAGGCAATGTAAACATGATATTCAGACTGAAATAGTTACACAGATAATGACCAGAATCTATTAAATAAATTGTAGTTCGTTAAAACACATTTGGGTGGCGAAGATGTTAGAACATATGTAATTTGTAGTACATAACAAGATTTTACAATAAGAAAAACGATTATTTTTGTACCTTTAAGGCTTTTGTAATAGTTTAACTCGTTAACTAACATAAAGGTGTTATTTTCCTGCAATAACATGTCCTAGACAATTACCTTTACTGAGTAATATATTAATTACACCTGATTACTAACACTAATCCATTAGAATTTGCGTGTTACAAAAGCAACTCAAACCATTGTTGGTGTTTGAATTATTAATGTTGTAAGTGGTTCTGATTTTTGAAATAGATGTTTATTTTGTTGTGGTTTTTGTTTCTGCGTGAAGTGGTGTTAACTGTTGAAGGTGTTAACAGTTAAAGTGTATTTTGCCTGCTATTTAGATGGAGAGGATACTTCTGAATATCGAGGTAAAGCACAGGGTGGTGTCGGTGACTAGTACTTTGGTTCGTTTTTGACTCCTGCCAACTCATGTCAATTGTATAGATTTAGGGTCTGACTTCTGGTAGAATTTAGAACTTTCTCCCCTCATGCAGTGCTACTTGGCATGGTATGTCAGTACATGCAAGCAAACAGAATAGCATCGTGGTTTACGTATTACTGCGCCGTCACTGTGCCAATTACACAGTTCAAAACTGAAATTCTGGTGAAAAGATGTGTTTTGTATTGCATGAAGTCCCAATTTTCTTTATGCTTGATGTGAAATTGCACGTTTTTTTGGTAAAGGCGTGACCTGTAATGTGTGTTTGCACGTGTTCTCTTGCATGTACCTGATTGAATTTAACAACAGGTTTAGAGAAGTTGGTCGGACTAATAAAACACCCTGTCATTAATTATCTGCACTATGGAGGTTCTGAGCAGGAAAATAAACACAGTTGAGGATATTAACGCCAGTTTAATATTTGCTGGTTAGTTGTTAAAGATAATTATTAAAAACCAACATATTTAAAGTAAATTTCTTGAAGAATCAGCATGGCACTACTGGTGTGGTTCCAAGAAGCAATATAATTAAAATATTTAGATACGCTATTGTGCAGTATTTCTAAAAACTGACGAATGACTTATTGTCTCCACCTTTATTCAGGTATAAGACAAGTGTTGTCATACAAACTTTCAAAACAGAAGTACAACCAACATAGCATAATACATTGTCATATAAACACAATGTATGTTAATTGCACAATTTATACAACATTATTTGACATTTAACAAAACTGTATGTATAATATTATAAAACAGTTCGTTCTCTGTTTGTTTGTGCACGCACATCTCCGTTAGTTTTGCATATATCAGGCTGACATTTTGCATGCGATCCTCCGGGCCCGTTGAGATGGTTTGTAGATTTAGACATTTTTGAAATTCGTCGGGGGGATGGAGAACTTGGGGAGCTCAATACTTAAAAGGCTGTATGTAGAGTTCCAGTTGGAATTTAGTGTTTTTCTATATCATCGTAAAGATAATTATGCCATCTACAAATATGTTGCTGGATGTATACAGAAATTTTGAATAGTTTTTAAGTTAATGATGTTGGTCACATCCGCATGCTTACAAGTAGCGCCCTCTTTTGTATTTCAGATATTTCCTACAGATGGAACTATGTGTCATTTTGTAATTTAGTGTCAAACTTATCGCCCGTCAAGTTAGTGGATTATCAAAAATGATTGTCAAAAGTTATATTGTATAACTAGGAATACAACATATCTTTATTATAAAACAGTTCGTTCTCTGTTTGTTTGTGCACCTACACCTCCATTAGTTTTGCATGTGTCGGGCTGAAATTTCAACCCAGCATCCGCTGTTGCTGGCTACGTCAGTTAGATGGGTGAACAATTGAGATTTCTGGCAAAAGGTTGTCCTAACAACTAGGCCAACTAGTTACCATTTATTATTGTGGGTACGCTAGAAACATTTCGGATGGGTTTGGGGTGTCTGGTACATATGGTTGCCTTTTTTCCCTGGGCAACGTCGGGTAACTCAGCTAGTGAAATGTATATTAGAAAACGGAAGCAACAAGTTTATGGCTGTTATAAATTTGGCAATGTGACAATAATGTTTCTAGTTCCTCCTTCTACTGTTGTAACTATGATAACTAAAGGGTATGTGTAGTGTTAAATTTCTTAAATTTGATCTTCCAAACATTGTAATTTTCATAGAATGCTAATAAAACGTTGTTACCAAGAAAATTTAATTTAAAATAGGCCTAGGCTATATGTTTTACAAAAGTGGATTGAGCAAAAATACTTCTTTAATGACGTAATTGATTCAATTTGATGACTAAGTAAATAAATAAATGCCTGCTGCAGGGTTTTCGATTGAAATATCATTGTTTTTTTGTCTTCATTTTGTCATGGAAAAAGGTGTTACATTTTTGCAATATGTGTTTTAAAAGGTCTTAAACCTATCTAGCTCGACACCGCATATACCCTGGAGTAAGTAAGAAAATGTAGGAACAAGGAACAATCAGTAAAGATGCACTGTTTGGTCGTGGGTTCTCAGCAAACTATTAGTTGAACTGCACTTGTGACTGAATTGTTGTAAAACTTCTTGTGTGGTGCCTGGTTTTGTAGCAACTCTAGTGTCTGGTTTCTTCACCCCTATCACTTCCCAGTGTGCCATTCCCCACCCAATACTGATCCCCAACATGCATTTTTATGTATGTTGTTGAGTTTACAGCAACATATGATTGTGTGCGCTTATGCACCTGCTTGCATGTATGCGTGTGCACGTCTTTGTAAGCTGTGTAATGTGTAAGCTGTGTGTGTGTGAAAAATGTACTGCTAGTATATGCATGTATCACCTTAGCTTATCAAACATGAACCTATACTTTTAAAAGATTATTTTAAATACTTGTAATACTTATTAAAAGCATTGCAAATATTATGTGCACTGCTGCATGGTTTTTTCATGGTATTGGAAGTACTTGAGTCATAAAACTATTCCAGTTGCGTTTGTGATACTGTTTATTTTCTATTCAAAAGATAAACGACAATACTTTTTTAAATATCGCAAAAGTATTACGAGAGTATTTGTAATACTTTTGAAAATACAGAGGAACCTCACTATTAAGGACGCCCACAGTACTGAACAAAGGTGACCTGAATGACAAGGTGACTGTATTAGCCTGTATCCTATACTTGACTCTTACAGAAATAACTGTTGTAGGGTGACCTTAATTGCAAGGTGGCTGTATAACTGTGGTCAAGCAAAGTTTGACTGTATTGCAAATGTATTGCAAGTATATGTAATATTTTGACAATAAAATGATGTACATGTGTGTATGCGTGCATGTGTGCATGCATGCATGCATGCTTGCATGTACATATATGTATACAGAAACACGGTCAGAGAACTTTGTGTTTCTGTCAAGCAGCAACATTTGCAATAGTATTTTATGCACAAACATGTTTGATAAACTTCACAATGTTTTTTTGCAGCTGTGTAATGTATTTCTGTTATCACCAACCAAACATTAATTAATGACTTGGTATTAACTTGTAAATATATATATATATATATTTATTTTTATTCAGGTTTATTTAACTGACATTTTACGTCATTTTTATATGCTACTTTTAGATCATTTCCTTTTATAATAATAATAATAATGTATTTATTTCAGACAATCATGATGTCCATATATACAAATACATCAATAAAAGTATGTAAATAATATAAAAATACATAGATAAGAACAATATGTTTAAAAATTATATAAATCCCGGACCCACTGGTGCCGCAGTTTCGAAGTACAATACACGTCGCTAGTTTTAATGCTATAAATAATGGGATTCAAAGACATGTCAATTCTATTCATTAGGCTAAAACTAGCCTTTCTGATTACACATTTACCCGAGCTGACATTAGCTGTAGCAAACATGTGGCTAGTGCTACATCTCATGGGCAAATTGTTCAATATCCTGAAAGAGTTGTTATATGCAACAACGAATTGCTGAAAATTAACTTTTCTAAAGTTCACCCATAACGCACACATATAGATATTACCAAAATACGCTGTAAATAGCTTATTTATCTTTTATCTTTCTATTTAATATTTCTATTTAATATGTTTTAGGTCATTTAATGTATTTTCACTTATACTCTACGATTGTCAGCGCCATTGAGCAGATTTGTTATCCGGACACACGGCGCTCTATAAATGCTTTATAATAAACAATAAATATTAAGTAAAGCGACAGCCACTGTTCTCAATAAAAGATAACAACCAAGTCACCTAGATGTGTTTTTAGTAGCACAGTTGAGGAACCTTTTGTTTCATTTGTATGCGTGGGTCCTTCTTCTTTGTTATAATTTCTCAAGTTATGTTATCATTGTATTGGATTGTTATGACCAGCAACTTTCTGAATCTATGTTGAGTTACCAGAATGCAAATTCCATGCAAGTCTTAAGGTTGTGGACATTGTGTTTGGTCAAAAGTCATATATATGTAAATTATAATAAGACCATCTGTGTCAATTTGACACTGTGGTTTTATCAACCTGTATTCCTGTCAAGATTGTGAAAGCACAAAGGAAGATTTGTTGGTTGCTGGTCAGAACCCCACTGAAATCACAAAGTTTTGCTACATTGATCTGGGATATCTTTCTGCCAAGAATGATTTCACTTTTTAAACATAAGTCTGAAATAGTTAACATATCTGGAACTGAAAACACAGTTAATCTATAAGTACAAGAAACTCTTTCCTGGATGCTGATGTGATGTTGTGAAGTGAAGTCATTCATGGTAGCGGTGTTGTCTCTGACAGTGTTCTTTCTGTGTCATGATTTGGTTTCATTGTCTACAGCATTGCTGTCTTCTCTCCCTCTCTCTCTCCTCTCGTAGTTAGTTCAAATCAGTCCGACTGTGTTCACAAGAAAAGACGTGCAGAGTACCGCAAAGGTGGGACCGACAGACACTCGCCAAAATATCTGGAACCTGCTAAAGCAAGACTCGCCCGTATGTTTCTCTCAGTTGTTTTGCTTCTGCATGGTTATGTGCATGGTTAAATGCGTTGCTTTGTGTTCTCCTTGTTTGCGTTTCTTGTGTGCCTTTTGGGTGATTATATATGCATACCTTTGTGTTCTTGTTTGCCTTTCGCATGTGCTGTTAGCATGATTGTATGCATGGTTATATACCTATTTGTTCTTGTTTGCCATTTGCATGTGCCTTTTGCTTAGTTACACTTGTATATATGCTTCTGTGCTATGCGTGTGCATATTTCGTGTGATTATTTGCCTTTGCCCTCTGCATTTCCACAGATGTATACATGTGTATATGTTCAGTATGCTATAGTTGGTTGCTATAGGACACTAATTACCGTAAAATGCATAGGTTAATAGCATGGCTCAAAGAATTTGTAACCAAAATGTAACTGAAACAAATATTGTAATAAACCCACAATATAAATAACCAACGATGCAATATATACTGAAAACATCCAACATTGGATTCATAATAATGACTTCTTCTGGTGAACGTTACCAATAACCATGTGTTATGACTTCCTCTGGTGAACGTTACCAAGAACCATGTGTTATGACTTCCTCTGGTGAACGTTACCAATAACCATGTGTTATGACTTCCCCTGGTGAACGTTACCAATAACCATGTGTTATGACTTCCTCTGGTGAACGTTACCAATAACCATGTGTTATGACTTCCTCTGGTGAACATTACCAATAACCACGTGTTATGACTTCCTCTGGTGAACGTTACCAATAACCACGTGTTATGACTTCCTCTGGTGAACGTTACCAATAACCACGTGTTATGACTTCCTCTGGTGAACATTACCAATAACCACGTGTTATGACTTCCTCTGGTGAATATTACCGATAACCACGTGTTATGACTTCTTCTGGTGAACATTACCGATAACCATGTGTTATGACTTCCTCTGGTGAACATTACCGATAACCATGTGTTATGACTTCCTCTGGTGAACATTACCGATAACCATGTGTTATGACTTCCTCTGGTGAACATTACCGATAACCATGTGTTATGACTTCCTCTGGTGAACATTACCGATAACCATGTGTTGTGACTTCCTCTGGTGAACATTACCGATAACCATGTGTTATGACTTCTTCTGGTGAACATTACCGATAACCATGTGTTATGACTTCCTCTGGTGAACATTACCGATAACCATGTGTTATGACTTCCTCTGGTGAACATTACCGATAACCATGTGTTATGACTTCCTCTGGTGAACATTACCGATAACCATGTGTTATGACTTCCTCTGGTGAACATTACCGATAACCATGTGTTATGACTTCCTCTGGTGAACATTACCGATAACCATGTGTTATGACTTCCTCTGGTGAACATTACCGATAACCATGTGTTATGACTTCCTCTGGTGAACATTACCAATAACCATGTGTTATGACTTCCTCTGGTGAACATTACCAATAACCATGTGTTATGACTTCCTCTGGTGAACATTACCAATAACCATGTGTTATGACTTCCTCTGGTGAACATTACCAATAACCATGTGTTATGGCTCTTCCGAAGTCTATATTTATAATTGATGAGATGCTAAAACACTGTTTTTTCATCTGTTGAAGTTTAGTAGCTTAAATTGCTTTTCACATTGAATAAAAACTTTGTGGTTACATTTTTCTAAGTATTCTTTGTAGTGTTCTTCCAAGTATTACTGGTTAGCTGCATCATATCAACAAATACCATCATCTATAGTATTGGTTACCATTTCTCTGGGCAACTATGTGTTTAGACCATTATACATTATGTATTATAAGTTATTAATAAAAATACAGTTCCTAATAAAACAGAACACTAGCCCTTCCAGGTGTGTATTTATTCATAACCAAATAATACAGTTCCTAATAAAACAGGACACTAGCCCTTCCAGGTGTGTATTTATCCATAACCAAATAATACAGTTCCTAATAAAACAGGACACTAGCCCTTCCAGGTGTGTATTTATCCATAACCAAATAATTCACAAAACAGGGTATGAGTACCAGAAAAATAGTCACATGTAACTTAGATGTGTTCTGTTATACTTCATTTCTTATGTAATTTTGCAAAAGATTTGGCAATCATTGATTATGCTACAGACTTAAATATCTCAAAAGTTTATTGTTTACATTGTGTACATTTGAACCAATTTGTACAATAGTACTCAACTGATACGTTGAGTTCATCATTTGAAATGACCGCTTCATTCAGATTGGCTCCAGCAAGAAGTTTATAAGTGTTCCTTCTGTAAAGATGCACTTAAATACATAACGGTACAGATAATTTTTGTTTAGTCTAGTGTTGAAAATACATCTGTAAAAAGTTATCGCATAAGCGTTTATGTTATAAATATCAAACAAATATCACTCCTTGGCAATTAATATTATGATACAAAATCATTGGAAGCATAAACATTTGTGGGTTCAGAAACTCTCACGAAGATGATGACTTATGTATCCCTGTTTATTATTATTACCATATATAAACTAAGTACAGGGGTGTATGTTTGAATTACAACTTCTGTGCATCAGACTTGTGCTACTTAATTAATGCTAATTACAATGTACAGGAATATACTTATGTAAGTACTGCCAGTTTAGAGAGTCAATGGCAATGAAAGTTCTGGGATATCTTTCAAATATAGTTTGTTTTTGGACTGTTATGTCAACAGTATTCTTCTCGGATGGGTATATATTTATGATGTCTGTCAACTTTACACTCCAACGAACTTGTCAAGCATTAGTGCCTTAGAAGTTAGATTTGGTGTATATCTACAGAGAAACCATTTGCAGGTATTGTCATGTGGCATTATTATATTGATGGTATGTTATACGTTTTCCTTTACATGTTATTAAGATGTTATCAGTTCATTATGCATGTTTCTTATATAAGTACTGATATGTGTGTATGTAATACAACATAAACATATTTGTTAGTATTACATAAATATTAGACAAGCATGTTTGTTACTTTAGATGTGTTTAGAATCAACCAATTAATATGTAAGAGTAATAATTATTGTTAATTTAAACACTAGCATTGATTTTTCACCCGTCCCAAAACAGTTAAATTATCATCCATGCGAGACGCACAATGTGCATGTTTATTATTGCAGATGTGGCCAGAAATAAACAGCGTTAGATAGGCTTTTTATCTTCTTTGCATACTGTGCAGAAAATTGCTTTAATGCATAATATGCTAGGCTTGGGTGGGTGGCACTTTTCTGAAATATGATAACATTTTGGCATCACCTTAAGACCCACATTTATGACCTTGCTTATCCACCATACTTCCTCACCTTACTTATCCACTCATTCACAATTTGAAAATGTACAACACTTAACCCTTTTGTTTTGACACTTCGCCGAACTACTCAAGGACCGAGTACTTTGGCACAATAGAAATGTCCTTTATTGTATAATGGTGTATTCCATTGACACAGCCTTTCAAAGACTACTTATATCTATTGAATGGTTAACATCTGGCATTGAATAGATTTGACTACATAGGGTAATTTTTGTGATACAGTGTGGTTTCACCTAACTTTGGATAATTGTGCGTGAAATGTTGGTAACTCTTCTTTCCAGCTGTGTGATTTTGTATGAGGCTCTAACTTCATAGTTTGGCAATATCAGATAGTCTTCGTGTCAAGCATCTTCCTATTACCCAGGTTATAAATTCTGCTAAAGCTACCAAATGTTGTGAATTAACCTGTGAAGGTTCAAAATGTGACAGAATATTGTGCTATTTTAAGTGTAATTTACAATTGATAGGACATCTTTCAGTGTCTTTTGTTAATGTTTTTTATGTGTTATTTAGTAATTTATTTTGTGCACATGTTGCATATTTATAACTATTTTCTGTGTATTCATGCTTATGTAATTTATCTATTCTTTTGATTTACTTTGTGTTTATCTTGTTTTTATGTTCTTTGTATTTTATTTTGTGTTCTTTATTTCTATCCTATTGATTTACTTTGCACCTCTTTGTGTTCTTTTTGTATTTGTTTTGTGTATTTTTATGTCTTTCCTTTATGTTTATTTTGTGTCTACCTTGTTTTTTATGTTCATTGCATAGTATATCTTGTTATGTTCTTTGTTTTACATTACTTATGTCTTATTTTTAGGTACTTTGTGTGTGTCTTGATTGCAAATGCACTAGTACTCGGCGAGTGAACACAGACGACTTTCTGCATCTAAGTAACAATAGTAAAATAGGAGATCACAATTGTACATGATGTCAGTTTTTCCATACGATCACTGAACAGCTGATCATGTGTATGATCCAGATCATTTGTGTACAATTTTGTGAAATATAAACAGTGTCCAGTTAGTGTCATGTCGTGATTGATTGGTTGATTGACCGATATGTACAATGAAACAGTGGTTATTAATCAGAAATCATAAAGAAATCAACAGGAATTGTGCAGATGCAAACAACATCCTGAATAAGATTACATACCATATTCATTCTATTAAGTGTACATGTCCCAGTTAGCCCCTTTTTAGCAGCATCTGATACTGTGACAGAAATCTCCAGTGCCATCCTTCACTGTTAAATCCATCATTATAATTTAATTTCTAACATTGTTACACTAAATTCAAAGCTCGGTGATGAAAAAATATCGAACGGTCCACTTAAATGATCAGAGTTTGCGGTGTTCTGGTGTCCTGTTTCTCATATGTAAGATGCATACATCGCTTGTCAGTGATGTCTTCTGAGATGGCTGTACCCAGGAACCACAGAAAATGGGTGTACATCCCCTCGTATGCTTATTGTAACACAAAATTTGACATTATTTTGAGTCTCCAATATTTGTTACGTGGACTGTATGCTTATTAGAATGAATACGGTACGTCTCATCAAGTGTGGTCTGTGGATAAAATGAGAGACGTAGAGAATCGATTGAGCAGGGTTGCCTGAAGACAGTGCTGTGTCAAAGTAGAAGGCACAGAGGAAGAATGGCTCACGGTATACACAGCTCTATATACAAATGATATAACACTGGTCATTAGGAGCTCACAATCAACTTTCTTCACAATAGTTCGCTTTTTACTCATCACAATTGGTATTAGCTTATCTGAAATACATTTTTATCAGTTATTTATTTTGTTATCTTATCAAGATGACGTCGTCTGTCCTAATGACAATTTGGATGAATGACATCATCATTTGCATCAGGTAGATAGCCCTGTGATTTTCTGTATCTCGCCTGATTGCTGGTAAAAGAAGCAATATGGATAAGAATCTAGTGGCGCGCAGTGGCGTAACATTTACAGCATTGGACTCTCAATCTGGAGATTCCGGGTTCGAAGTCCTTTGTTGTCATTTCAAACCTTTGACAAGTTCGTTCATTCCACATTGCACCAGTTCACCCAGCTGAATGAATGAGTATGTGGCTATAGATAGTAGTTGATACTTGTGTATGAGTAGTCTTCCCGCAGTAGTTACGTTTTGGCTGAATGCTTACCAGAGAAGTGGTGATGGTACTCAATTAAACAGGTTTGCCAGGGAGTAAAGTATAAAGCGCATTGAGCAATCATGCAGAATTGATACAGTGGTGTATAAGAACTTACCATTTTGTCTTGATAAGATAATAATATTATTTACATGTAAAATAGTAATTCTGAATATGTTAATACAAATTGTAATGAGTCATGGGGACCATTTCACCAATCCTTATCAGGTCATAAACCCCATTTTACTCTTTAAAATCGTTTCCATTCATTAACCATTAACAGTGATCTTGTATACTGAAAACTATCAACACCACGAGTGTGTATAGTATATATAGTGTATATATATACACTATATATATATATATATGCTGTAGTGCCCTCTGTGGGGTGGGGTGCAGTTGGAGGATTTTTTGGTGAGCAAATGTCCACTGGGAAATTTTGTGGACTGGTAAAATTTGATCCTGCATAAAGTCCTACACGAGTGTCTACTGCAAGTTTGACCAACCTCACTATTCTATACTTCAGCTGGAGCACATCATAACTCTTGTGACGCCCGACGAACGACTAACCACGATTAGTGTACGTCTTGTCATTGGACACGAGTCGTCACAGGCAAAATCTTCTCTCTGTGTGTGCATGTCCCTCTGCACTGTCTCGTTGAAGATCTGTGCACTCACAATGTGCATGGAACATATTTGCACCTTGAGTCTAAATAAACGATTGTGTAGCATATCGACCTAATGCATGCATCTGGGAGATATTTTGTGTTGTTGTGTTGTCACCTTTCCCTGTTGACAATCTTGTGTTGTTGTGTTTGTGAAGTTGGTTGTCACCCCTGTTCCTGTTGACAGTTTTGTGTTGTGTTTGTGGGGTTGGTTGTCATCTCTGTTCCTGTTGACAGTCTTGTGTTGTTGTGTTTGTGAGGTTGGTTGTCATCTCTGTTCCTGTTGACAGTCTTGTGTTGTTGTGTTTGTGGGGTTGGTTGTCATCTCTGTTCCTGTTGACAGTCTTGTGTTGTTGTGTTTGTGGGGTTGGTTGTCATCTCTCTTCCTGTTGACAGCCTTGTGTTGTTGTGTTTGTGAGGTTGGTTGTCATCTCTCTTCCTGTTGACAGTCTTGTGTTGTTGTGTTTGTGGGGTTGGTTGTCATCTCTCTTCCTGTTGACATCTCTGTTCCTGTTGACAGTCTTGTGTTGTTGTGTTTGTGAGGTTGGTTGTCATCTCTGTTCCTGTTGACAGTCTTGTGTTGTTGTGTTTGTGAGGTTGGTTGTCATCTCTGTTCCTGTTGACAATCTTGTGTTGTTGTGTTTGTGGGGTTGGTTGTCATCTCTGTTCCTGTTGACAGTCTTGTGTTGTTGTGTTTGTGGGGTTGGTTGTCATCTCTGTTCCTGTTGACAGTCTTGTGTTGTTGTGTTTGTGAGGTTGGTTGTCATCTCTGTTCCTGTTGACAGTCTTGTGTTGTTGTGTTTGTGGGGTTGGTTGTCATCTCTGTTCCTGTTGACAATCTTGTGTTGTTGTGTTTGTGGGGTTGGTTGTCATCTCTGTTCCTGTTGACAGTCTTGTGTTGTTGTGTTTGTGGGGTTGGTTGTCATCTCTGTTCCTGTTGACAGTCTTGTGTTGTTGTGTTTGTGAGGTTGGTTGTCATCTCTGTTCCTGTTGACAGTCTTGTGTTGTTGTGTTTGTGGGGTTGGTTGTCATCTCTCTTCCTGTTGACAGCCTTGTGTTGTTGTGTTTGTGGGGTTGGTTGTCATCTCTGTTCCCGTTGACAGTCTTGTGTTGTTGTGTTTGTGAGGTTGGTTGTCATCTCTGTTCCTGTTGACAGTCTTGTGTTGTTGTGTTTGTGGGGTTTGTTGTCATCTCTGTTCCTGTTGACAGTCTTGTGTTGTTGTGTTTGTGGGGTTGGTTGTCATCTCTGTTTCTGTTGACAGTCTCATGTTGTTGTGTCTGTGAAGGTGGTTGTCACCTCCCTTCCTGTTGACAATCTCATGTTGCGTTTGTGAGGTTGGTTGTCACCTCTCTTCCTGTTGACAGTCTTGTGTTGTTGTGTTTGTGGGGTTGGTTGTCACCTCTGTTTCTATTGACAGTCTCATGTTGTATCTGTGAGGTTGGTTGTCAATTCTCTTCCTGTTGACAGTCTCATGTTGTTGTGTTTGTGAGGTTGGTTGTCACCTCTCTTCCTGTTGACAATCTCATGTTGTGTCTGTGAGGTTGGTTGTCACCTCTCTTCCTGTTGACAGTCTCATTTTGTTGTGTTTGTGAAGTTGGTTGTCACCTCTCTTCCTGTTGACAGTGTCTCTTGCCACGTGTGCATTTTTCCAGTGCTCTTGTTGCTCTTGTGCATCTTGTCTGTCCCTCTACTTACATCCTCCATCTCCCACACCTTTCTCTTGTATCCATCTCATTTATTCCCATGCTTACCAGTTCTACAGATTTATCCATTTACTATTTTATTGCTAAAATAACTATTCAGACATATATTGAATTTCTCAGAACAAAATCAGGAGAATACATGAACACTTAATTTGTTTCCCGTGCCAGTTGCTAACTTGCTACATAATTGAATGAATTTGTTAACATTTTAACATAATTTCTACAATTTGAATAGAACTGATATGCTTTGGCACTACTCTGTATCTGATTCTAGCCAATTATATACACATCTGGTAAAAAAAATTATGCCCTCTAACATTTCAATTTGTACTGTAGAAATATGGCAAATTGTCATCTTTGATGAACCAATAGTGATATATAAAATGCATTTTTACCATGCCTTATCCACCCAATATACATGTATCCCCTGAATGTGTAATACACCTCTACTAACCGTGGTATTAATGTGAAAGAAATTGTAAAATTCCTGTTCCTCCACTTATAATCAATGTCAATAGGTTTTGTTTTAATCATGTAACCTTCTTGTGCAACTTACCTGTTGCAAACAGAGGTAAGTTCAGGTTTGCATATGCTGTTTGCCCAGTAGTAAGATAGTCGTTCTGCTACTCTTGTTTTCCAGTCTGCATGCTTTAGGAGTTATACAGTAATACTTTTTATTTTATGATCCTGATATAATTATGAGCAAATACAACTTTCCTGTTGCAAGTGATTGCTGTTGCGAATAAAAGTATAATTGGAGTGACCTTGATTAAGTTCTTTTAATTATAAGAAAACAGTTTTTCAAATGTAAAGTATCTTGACAGAAATGTGTGCTGGAATTGACAGTAGTTATCAGCTGTCTGATTGCAAGACATAATCCTGATGTATGGCCTGCAATGTTGGAGAATGAGATGATGTACATGTTGGTCCATGGCAACTTACTGTGTCCTCCAGGATGACGGGTCTCCCTCAGTAGTGGATACCACTCTCACTGTCCACTTCTTTGGACGGCGCGGGAAAGACGTCCTCAAGTTTGACAGCTTCCGAAGGTGAGGAGACTTTGTGGAGTGCACTGACATAGTGATTACAGCACTGGGCTCTCAATCAAGAGGTTCTGGGTTGGAATCCTTTTTTTGCCGTTTCAAACCTTGAGCAAGTTTGCTCACTCTGTGTTCCTCCAGTTCACTTAGCTGTATGAGTGAGTACCTGGCTACAGAAAATGGTAGATATTTGAGTATGAATAGTATTTGCATGGTAATTGCATTGTGTCTGAATGCTTCCCAGAGAAGTTGAGATGGTGTTCAATTAAACAGGTCTGCCAGGGAGTAAATTGTAAGATGCTTTAAGCAGTCATAAGGAATGGATTCTAGGTTATATAAGAACCCACCTTTAACTTTTTACGTTTTCTTGTCCAGTGCTCCACAGGTTCATTGAGAACTTCCTGATGGTAGTTCTTTGGTTGTATCTGATGTTCTTCACTTGTCCATTCTTCTGCGTATACAGATGATGTTCCCAGAGAAGTCGAGATGCTGTTTGATTGAACACCTCTGCCAGGGAGTAAAGTGTAAAGTGCTTTGATCACTTGTCCATTCCTCCATAGGTTCTTGGAGAACCAACAGATGGTATTTCTGTGATTGTATCTGGTGATCTACTTTATGGAGCACAGGGGCATTGTGATTAGGGCACTCAGCTCTCAGTCGAGAGGTTCCAGGTTCTAATCCTCTTGCTGGTGTTTCAAACCTTGGGCAAGTTTGTTCACTCAGTATTGCTCCAGTTCACTCGACTGCATGAATGAATACCTAGCTACAGACAGTGGTGGATATTTGTCCATGAATTGTCTGTACTAATTTTGGCTGAATGCTTCCCAGAGAAGTGGAGATTGTGGTCGATTGAAGGTGTTCAGAGAGAAAAGATTTAAGCACTTTGAGCAGTCCTACAGAGTGGATACCTTGCTATACAAGTACATACCTTTCCTTTTTACGCTTACTTGTCCATTGCTCCACAGTTTCGTGGAGAAACTACAGACGGTAGTTCTTTGGTTGTATCCGATGATCTTCCATTTTGTGTTTGAACCTTTGTCAAGGTTTTTGCTCCAGTTCAAACAGTGGTGGATATTTGTTCATGAATAGTCTTGCGGTAATTGCAGCTTGGCTAAAAAAGTAGAGATGGTGTTTGATTGAACAGGTTTGCCAGGATATGAAATGTAAGGAGCTTTTAGCAGTCGTAAGGTCTGGATACCATGCTATACAAGAAGCTACCTTTACTGTTTATGTATACTTGTCCAGTGCTCTACAGGTTCATTGAGAATCTACAGATGGTAGTTCTTTGGTTGTATCTGATTATCTTCCACTTTATGTTTGAACTTTGGGCAAGTTCATTACTCCAGTCAAACACTGGTGGATATTTGTCCATGCAGTACCTTTACTGTTTATGTTTCCTTCATAGGTTCATGGAGAACCTACAGACGGAGGTTCTTGAGCTGGAGTTCAATGAGTTCTCCAAAGGCATGCTGACCATCACAGAGGAAGAGTTTGCCAGAATCCTGCTGCGCTACACAATCTTCAGCAATGACGACCAGGAGAAGCACCTACTGAGACTGCGACATCGCATACTAGACAGCAAGGTACACACTTTTTTTTACAAAAAGTACAGTTATCACATTAAAGTTTAAAGGAACAAAAGCAGATTGTTTGTTTCTTGTTTTTATAGTAAGTATAATTTTCCTAAAACTAGAGTAAATATATTGAAGATATACTGCCTGCTTAATTGCATTTAATAAGCCCAATACAGTGTTTGCAATTGGAATCTTTAGCGCATGATATAAACAAAACATTCAGATTATTAAAAAAAACTATTGACAATGGTTTTTTATGTTCAGCATGGTCATGTTTTTCCCACATTCAAGACACACAGTTCAGTGAACTGCATGCTAATAGTGACCACCCTCACTGGTTCCAGGTAATGAAACACACAACCAACTTTTAAGTATAAAGAATATACTACTGAAGTTTCTTTTTTAAATGCAGTTATAATGATACTGTAGCTTATTTTGCAAAGTATCATTACAATCACTATTTCAATGTACTAGCAACGATAACTACCCTTGGTATCAATAATAGAATAATTTTACTAATGATAGTATATAGTGTATTGCATTGTCACATCAATGATTGCGATGCATTAATAATTTGTTTTGTATAGTTTCACCTCTAGAAAACACCACGTATCCATGTTATGGCTGAAAAGTTGCTGTTGAAGTTGCTGATGAGCCTTTGGTGGCCTTACATCACTTATTATTCTCATCAGGTTTTTGCTACTAGGTTTTAAATGACACCCTCAAGGTTTTTCGTCCCACAACCATAGGTTAATAATTGAAATGTCATTCGTGAAATGCTCCAAAATTATGTGCCGTCATCATGGAATAACGCAAGCGCCTAATAACAGGCTTGCGGTTTTTTAACAAGCAGAAGTAAATGGCTCTCCTTAACATTCTGAGGAGTGTGACTCGTTCTGTCGGCCTAGATAATCAAAATGATCGACAAGCTGTCAAATGATAGTTTTTTGTTGATTTGGCAAACACGTGGCACCATGTTGTAGTAATGCATGTTGACAGTTTTTGGCATCTTTCCGGGGGAGGGGGCTGTTTCTCATTCTTAAGCCAGATTTTGCTCTTTAAAATTTATTTTCCTCCTTAACAGTGATCTTTTGTACGGAAAACTGTCAGCACCAGGATGCCCCACTGGGATAATTTTGCTGGTGTGTCATGAAAATAGTATTCACGGTGATGTGGTGGCCGCTTTTTGTATTTTTAAAAGGCACCTTAATTTTAACAATGGATTCTGTTTAATGATAGATGTTCCTTATGAACTGTGAGACTGTAGGACAGGTATCATGGTACATAGACCGTAGAATGTCAGTTGTTATTCCTCTTCATTCCCTCTATATCCGGGTAAGGCTGGCCTTACTTAATTTCCGTTTTCTTTTCTTTTTCTTCCTCCTCACTGTAATTAAACAGCATATTTTGTTAATCTGACAGATGCCAAAGGAATGTTTTAATGTTGTCCTACCAAGTTGTGTTGCAATATGGCTGCATGCTTGAAACGTTCAAGAACAACCAACAGTTAGTACCTGGTAGATGAAATAAAGTGATGATTTATAAATGCATAGATGTGATAGATCACCATGGTTTGGACTGTAGGATAAACTTATCCGATCTGAGAAAATACACATCAGAAGGGCGAGTTTCACATAGATAGAAAGTTGGATCTTCGATACACCAAATATTTCCTTGTCCATTTGCCATCTGAGGTTCATGCTCTGGATGGCAACCTCTTTCTATATTGTCGCATAGTGAAGCCTGGTAATTGGAAAGAAAGCAACAGGAGGTATCAGACAAAAACAGATTTTTGCTAGGAAAAAGTAACAAAAAATAACATAAAGAAAGTAATTCTTTTCAGCACCTTTAAAATGTCATTCTGCTGTCAGTCTATGTGCAGTTCTCAGCACTCTTAAGCTGTAAAATGTTCACTGGCATTTGTTGATCTCTGTAATTTTTTTAAATATTTAAAGCTCTTTAGAGATTGATACAAATCAATGGAACAAAAATATCTTTAATTATTCAGTCACTTTTTTCAATAAATGTAGTAAAATTATAATATAAATTACTTGTATAATGTCTAAAATAGAAATCATAGACTAATCTGTTTTTTTTGTTCATTGCACTTGAACCTTGCCTTATGGTCACCTTGGTAATACAGCCACCTCACAGTTAAGGTCACCCTAGGATAGATATATAATAAAGACTAGGAAATTAGCCCTGTCAATATGGTTTTGCCGAGTCTTAGGGGCGACCTTAATAGCGAGGTTCCACCATACTTTCTTTCCTGTTAAGTTTTGTCTGTTCCTTTTTCCTATTACTTTTCTACATTTGTGAAGCCCACCTGTCCACAGTGTTGCCACTGCTGTGTCAGCGGACACAGGAATGTCCAACTTACAGGACCACCCAGCCTAAGGTGCCAACTGTTCCGTCCTCCTCTCCTCATTTCTCCTGCTGCAACGTGACTCTGCGACTTTTTGTGATCGTTTCGTGGCTTTCGGTGGCCATTGATATTTGATGATGTCTGCCGGGTGATTGAAGTTTGCGGTGGGGCAATCTGTCGGGGCGGTTCATCTTCTCCCCTTCACGGACTCCCTGCCGCTGAGTCCCGCAGTCACCACCATGGAGCATCAACGAAGGGGCGGAACTCTCTACTTAAAGTAGGCTTTCATAACCAACCGACGGCTTAGAGACCAGAGCAACTCGACTCATGGAACAACTGTAGCATGACAGGTGTATTGACACTGCTTTCTGCCTGTGTAACAAACGGTGGTGGTTGTTGTTATACCACAGTCGAATTTTGATCGGTTTCACCGCAATGGGTGATCTGTGGTTGCAAGTTGCGAGCGGTTCTTATTTCTGAGGTTTCAGACCCAATGTGGGGTTTCACACAAACCCTTTTAATGACTAATAAGTAGGAGGAAGATGTTGACAGATGTTCTGGGTGGTCCGGGATGGAGACAACTAGTTGAGGATGTTGGTTGTCCAAGCCAGACACCTGGTGTTATCCAGGCCTTTTACCTTGGCTATCTCAGTTTGTAGGCAATTCCTGCCAGTGGTCAGTTTTGCACAATGCCACATTTGCATTAAAATTTAAACTAAGATTCCGTAGAACAGGAGAAAGCAGGGGATTAAAGGGTAACCATGTGTGTTTGCAAAGTCCCAAAATACTTTAGCAATTATGTAGGCGGTGGGGGGTTGGTCATCACCACGTTTTGTGGAGAAAATTGATTGCTACAATGGCAGTGAAGCATATGTTAATGCAAATTTGTGCTAAATTAACAATTTTGGATCATAAAAATTGCAAGTTCCACACTGCATGTTGATGCTAATGCTAAATCGAACCAATGCTAAATGCATAACTTTTTTATAATTTGCAAATGTATAAGACCATCCCTAAGATGTTCTTTGGAAGTTTGGATGTGTTTTGAACTGATCATTTGTTATTTATATGCCATTTAACAAACATGAGCCATATACAGCTGTACTCTAATGCAAAATGCACCAACATATTAAGAAAGTCTCCTACTTCACAGGACTGCAACATTTAATAAAATCTGTTTAAGAGGAGTTAAGTTTAAGCTATAAGAGGGTGTAAGGGTTTCTCATGCACCGGGAGCACTGCTGACTATGCCAGTCTCAGTATCCCAGGCAGATCACTTTGTAAAATGCTGAAGTTAGGCTCAGCCACTAATATCAGTGCCTACTAAGATTCGACTGTTTGGGTTTTGGTTATTACATGTAGGCCCTAGTGTTAAGGTAGTAGAAATCATTATTTGAATACACGATATCACGGAGCTGCTCGTGAGAAAGATGGTGTATGGCCGTGATGTTGTATGTGTCTAGTTTTTCTTTGGCAACTGTCATGAAGTTTGCCATCATCATTTCACTGTCGTCGTAGGAATGTCGTTGCCGGGTAGTCGTGGCGTTGGTCACTGTGCTGGCGTACGTGTGCAGGTTTAATCCTGTCACGATAAGATTCTTCTGTTTGGAGTTTTATTCTAGATCATTGATTTTCAATTCGAGTGTGTTGATTCTCGCATCTTTGTCTTTAATGGCAGCTATCAGTTCCGAGATGCAACGGTCTGTCGATGCGTTTTTTTTAATTAATTCTGGTCATCTGGTAGATTAGGGTGGACTTTTATCTTGGTGATTATACTTGGTAATTATACTAGGATTCATTGGAATCTCTGGCTTTGTCTTTGATATGGGGCACAGTTCTCATGGGTGGATCAGTCGTGACCGGGTGAGTCAATTACTAGAAAAAAGTACAGTTGATTCAGCGACCTTCCATACGCTGCATAGGACAGTGGAGTCTTCTACCTACCCTGGCTTGTAAGGCTGGGTGACTTGTAAGTAGAACAGTTTTTATTCTTTGGTACGTTGAAACAATGAGGCAGAAAGCAGCACATGAATGACTGCATAGGGAGAACTGGAGGGGTGTGTATTATTAGAGACACGTTGAGGTAGAAATGTCACCTGACATTGCTCAATCGGTTGTTTGTTTGCTCCTGGCAGGTGCAGTATTCAAGTGAAGGCAGCCACAGTAGCATTTATGTAGCATGCGAAAACTTAATAGCTGGACAGCTGCAATGGTGACATTGCACAGGTCAATGACCACAATGGACATCTTGTAGTGGACAGCCGGGTGTGTGTATCATATAACATCAGTTGGGACCATTACATTAAGATAATGAGCTCGTAAAATCCATCACAGACAGACAGACAGAATCCCTTGATAAATGTAAGGATCTTTGCCAAAAACCACTGCCATATCGACAAGGACGCACCGGCAAAAACTATCCCAGTGGCGCACCCTGGTGTTGACTGTTTTCAGTATACAAGATCACTGTTGGGGAGTGAAATCAATTTTAAAGAGCAAAATCTGTCTTATGGGCTACTGATAATAATGATAAATTCCTATATAGCGCCCATCTAAATCATTGTTCTAGACATGTGCCGTACAGTGGTGTGTACATTACAAATAAATTGTAAGATAAAAATCTGTACAATTATTACTACTGAATAAAGTAAAATCTACTGTACTGTCTGTAAAATATGAATAAACACACATGTTCAGGCTATTCAGTTTCTAATAACAATAGTGATATATTAACTCTAATAATAAATAAATCATGATAAATATATGTAAAATTAATTAAGATAACAACGGGTAAATGTACTGGCAGCGGTAAAGACACAGCTCATAAGAATGTTGGTGAAACGGGCCCCTTCTCTGTGACACCTTGTCAGCCAGGCACTGTATCATTCCGCCACGTCTTTAGTAAACACAGCTGGCTAGTTGGGGAGTTCACCCAACTAACACTACCTAGTCAGTGTGACATGAAGTATTGTCACGAGCCTAGATAAATATCCATGTAGTTTTGTGCTAAGTGTGACCGTGGTGTGGTCTCCGCCTACAGCTGCTAATCAGTGTCTGTCACCACCAGTGGAGAAGGCATGCCCATTAATTTCACATCATTGAATAGTTTTTTGAAGCGGGCTCACTGCCAGATTTGCCAGCCAGGAATATATATCATAGTCTCAGATGACTTCACTTAGATTCGTCATCAACGAAAAAGACTGCATAGAAAATGTATGCTGCGTAGAATTCTCAGTTTTTGTTCAGTTCTCAACACTAATAGTCTCAGATGACATCACCCAGATTCATCATCGACAAAAGAGACCATTTAAAAAATGTTAGCTACATAGAATTCTCACCTTTTACCCATCTGTCATAAATTATGAAAATGGCTAATCTTGATTTTAATAACTATACTATTTTCTTCAGCAATTAGCACTAATTGTCTAACAGTTCTTTCTATTGTGAATAGATTAAAGAAACAATGGTGTGCTCCAATTATATGTTGATGCTTGGATGCAAGTTCTAATTCAACCGATTTAATTTATTTAAACAAATGAACATAACAAGCAATTAAAAACTATGGAATGCTGTACCTGAAATACATTTGCATCATAAACATGTGTTACACTTGTAACTTAGTAACTTACTGTCACGAACCACCTATATGTAAATGAATTAGTTTTCTATAGGGTGAATCATACAATTACATACATATAAAATATGACGGTATGAATTTCTTTCAGGTGTTCATCCGAACATACTGTGTTCATTGTTGCCAGCGAATGTTTGTTGCGAGCACAAACATTGTACACCCACCTCACCAAGGGACCATTTCACTGATAAGCCTGATTTTGTTCTTCAAAATTGATTTCAGTCCTTAGCAGTGATCTTGTGTACTAAAAACTGGCAATGTGCCAGGGGGACACTTTTGCTGGTGTGTTGCGGAAATAGTTTCCGTGGTGATACAGTGACAGCTTTTTGCATTTTGAAACAGCTCCATAAATTTAGCAGTGATCAATTTAATGAACAAGGAAATAAAATGGTGATCTGTTCTGGCGTGCAACACATTCACTGGCGACACCTGGCGGATGGACTAGACATTAAACCCCCAATAAACAAGTGCAGTTTGGGTAGATTCCATTCTTTCGATCTAACTTGTTTTATAAACTGTAAACAATGCCAGTAATAGACAATGCCAGTAATAGTAAAGAAATCTTTATAAACAGCCCTGTTCGAGTCAAAGTAAATTACATGCCAGCGTTTGTTTTGTTGGTGCTTCCATTGCGCAATACGTAGACAAAGCTGTACCTTTGTATGTACCTAAGGTATTTTGTTAGCCCGTAGTTGGTTCTTTGTGGTAGTTATTAAAGGCCCTTTGTGTGTATTCAGAGAGCACTCTGTGTATTCGTGTGTGTGTTGTTATTTTACTTGCTACAGGAATGTGGCAATGAAATAGTTGACATTCGCTATCTGTGGCGGTTGTGACGATTCTTCGGAATACTTTGCCTGTTTACCTTAGATCTCCTTGCTAGGTTCAGATGTCGACTAGAGACTTATTCCTTTCAAACCACATTTGAATATATTTTACAGACAAATCCTAGATGCTCTACTCATTGCTATTTAAAAAGAAATATTTTTGTAGTCTTACATTTGTTATCAATATCATGACATTTAATTTGACCATTTAATATATTAGATGTATTTAAATTAGTATTTATCTATTTTAACTTATAATGTATTAGTCTGTTGATATATTGTGCTGTATTTATTTAGTAATAGCTATTAGTATAAGTATTTTAATGTTTATTTAGCAAGTGTTTTAATATGCTGTGAAGTGCCAATTTTGGACATGGCGCTGTGTCAAATAAAATGTATAATTATTATTATTATCTGCTTTGCTTCCAGGGAATATCCTTTGAAGAATTCAAGAAGTTTGGGCTGTTTCTGAACAGCCTGGAAGACTTTGCGATCGCAATGAAAATGTATTCATACTCCAATCAGCCTGTCTCACAAGGTACGTGAGCAAGTAGTTCAGAATCTATATTATTAATTGGCAGTCTTTGGATCATTGTATGTACATTTCCTCCAAGGCACTGACGTCCAACAGCTAGTTTGGCGATTATGAAACAGAGGCCACCATGACATGATTTCAGACTTTGTTTACCTACCCTTGCTACTGGTGTGTCAAGTTTGCTGACCATGCATGGGAGTAGGCTGAGTATGATTACAATTCTATGCCGGGAGTCATTGCCAAATTAATTGCTCGGCCTCTTAGCGTGGGACCGTCACCGAAACGATGGCATATGAGAATGGGCTGCATGTAGATGCCTTCTCCATCAACAGTGTCATGACTGCGCAATAGTAAAGGGTGGGGTTAACGCCCCAGGAAAATCCCACCGGCTGCACGCAGCGGTAGGCATTCAACGATCCCGCACATAAATTAAGGCGCGGCCACGTTGTGTTGTGGCTAGCTGCTAGTTCGATATTTTAAAGGTACAATGTTCGTTCCTTATTTATTAACATTTATATATATTGTTCTTATCACTGCCTACCAAATTGCATTTAATAAGCCCAAAAAAGATTTTGAAATTTGAAAGTTATGCCTGTGAAAGTGTTCAAATTGTAAACAAAACATTCAGTTTGTAAACAAAATATCCAATTTGTAAACAACTTCTGGCTTTGAAGTTGGCTCATTCCCGTGCTCCAGGCCAAATTGGGACTAAGTACAACTGATTCAGACAGAATAACGGAACTGACAACCTCTCTTTAAAATATTCACCATTCTTGGTCACAGTGTTGGTGTAGCCAAATAAGGGTTGTCAGAGAACCAGCACCGAGACCAATCATGCGTGTAGTTCCTGGAAACCGTGGTGTCGTATTTGCCACTGCTGGATGGCTGAAATATTGCATGCTTCCTATTACAAAATTTGAGTTCTTAATTCTTGAAAGGAACCGCAACAAACACCTTGTTTACATGTGTGTCATCTGGTGAATCGGTCACCACTCAGTTGTCTCAGATAGGAGAAAGGCCCTCCAGAAAAGCCATGCAAATAAAAAACTTGTAAATAACTATAGTTGTGTTTTCTGAAATACATTGCCAATGGATTGATCAGAGGCCAATGGTCCAACTATCAAGGAAGCAATTGAACATAGGAAGAGGCAAGTGGACAATGGTGCCTCAAAGGCATGCACAGTTGTTTAATTATCATGTGTACAAATAATGCTTCAGTATGTCTCTTCTAGTGAGTGTTCCTAAGGACATTACCTGACATGGAATATGTCCATGATAAAAGGTAAAGGTGTGTTCTTATACAGTGCAGTATCCAGTCATTAGGACTGCTCAAAGCACTTTACAGTCCACCCCCTGTTTATTCAAACACCATCCCAACTTCTCTGAGAGGCACTGGTGTTGACCAAATGTCTCTCTCACCTTCTGACCATAACCAGCTGTGTCGTTTTGCAGACGTAGAAACTGCTCGCTGACAAATTAACGAATGCTACATGCAGTAGGTCGTGTTTGTCTAACTTGTGGGCCGTGGCTGTCTGTCATTACGCGAGCCTCCCCACCAGTCATAGTTGACCACACCCACTTGTTAGTGACGCTAAAAACCCTCCCATTTCTCCTCGCTTGTGTCTACCTATGTCACAATCATACGCATGGTTGTGTCCAACATCACAGTAATGAGTGGGCTGTCTGCATAAACATAGCAGAGGCTCATTTGTCGACACGTCAGTCCCTCTTTAACAATGCACAGTTATTGAAGACTCTACTGTGTATATTGGTGTTACTTTGGTGTCCGGATGGGGTGTAATTGCATTGTTTTACTAACAAGAACAGACAAACCATTACACCAAGACAATTTGAAGAGAAACCCGTATTGTTTACTTATTGTGCTAGTTAATACGCCTCATTGTTAATGCAATATGCTAATTAATATACATAATTCTTAATGCTGTATGATTGTTAATAAATGCAGATTGTGGAAAACGAGGTTTGAAATGAGTTACTGTTTCACATTTTGTTGTTTTCTGAGCTCAACAAATAAACTTGTATTAAGTACAAATGCACTATTATTCTAGCAAAAAGAGTATATAATCATGTGAAACACTTGCAATATTAATTATGCAAACTGCATTAATTATTGTTGGTCAACCAGGCTTTTAATCAGTCTTCACTTACTGATAGTGGTTTTAGTAATAATTATGTTATTAATAAATTAATTTAGTGTCACCTGAACAATGGGGAGCATGCATTATTTTGTTATGATGTTATTACGTTACATGTAAACATCAAGTGCTTTTTATTATTTTAATAATTTATACACAGATATATAATTATGTTAAAGGAAATAAAAATAAGGCATTAGCTAAAATCCTTTTTCCAAGTGTACACAAAGTTTAACATTGTATGTAACATTTGACAACATTAAACAAATACAGAAAAATACATTTGTAGCATAAATTCGATTTTAAGCCCGTCTGTGAAGCGATTCCCGCAGTAAAATGAAATTTTAATGAGCTAGGCGATCACGTGGTATCATGACGTCACTTATGACACACACTCGCATCAGGCCGACCCTTTCCATGCATTCAGAGCATGTTTACAAGGATAGCGTTTGGGTCAAAACGAGCGTCAGAACGAGGTATTGTGCAATATTCCGACGTAATACAAACACTAGTCATCATAGAGGAACAAACATTTATCTTACGGTTCCACATGAATCGAATTTTATTCAAAACAACGAATGCGAATGGGCCTACAAGTTGACTAGGTTTCGTCGAGCTTGGGCTCGTTTTCAGAATAATTATATCGAATGCAACCAACAGGAGATAATCTACACCAATAAACATACATAGCAAACATTCAGCTACATAAAGTAACGTGTATAATCTCATAATAGCACTAAAATATCGATATATGAAGGTGTTGTACAATTTATCATAACAACTTAAATCAGTCAGACAGTTTTCCGTTGGTCCCGTTAGCTCGGTGGGTAGGCGCGTTGGTTACTAGTCATTTATTTTACAATCGGGCGACGCCGGTTCAATCCTAACAGCATGCAAACTTTGATTTTCTATACACTTTTGTTGTTTATGTTTTCACGAAGTAATATAAACAAAATCATTTTATAATATAATGCACTCTTTGTAAATATTTTTTTATTTTTGTAGTAATTATTTATTCGCCACAAAAATGAAAATATGGTCATTATATATAACGATGTTTCTAAATTGTATTTATCCAGACAGATATCAATCTGTTTTCACATATATAATTACAATATATTACCGTACAATATATTTACAATTAATAAATTATATATCCATTACATTATATTTGTTTGGATAAATAAAATTTAGAAACATCGTTATATAATGACCATATTTTCATTTTTGTGGCGAATAAATAGTTACTACAAAAATAAAAATTATTTACAAACTGTGCATTATAGTATAAAATGATTTTGTTTATATTACTTCGTGAAAACATAAACAAAAAAGTATATAGAAAATCAAAGGTTTGCATGCTGTCAGGATTGAACCGGCGTCGACCGATTGTAAAATAAATAACAAATAACCAACGCGCCTACCCACTAAGCTAGCGGGACCAACGGAAACTATCTGACTGATTTAAGTTGTTATGATAAATTGTACAACTCCTTCATATATTTATATTCTAGTGATATTATGAGATTATACACGTTACTTTATGTAGCTGGATACAATATATGTTTGCTATGTATGTTTATTGGTGTAGATTATCTCCCGTTGGTTGCATTCGATATAATTATTCTGAAAACAAGCTCAAGCTCGGCGAAACCTAGTCGACTTGTAGGCCCATTCGCATTCGTTGTTTTGAATAAAATTTGATTCATGTGGAACCGTAAGATAACTGCTTGTTCCTCTATGATGACTAGTGTTTGTATTACAAAGTCGGAATATTGCACAATAACTCGTTCTGACGCTCGTTTCAACCCAAAAGCTATACTTGTAAACATGCTCTGAATGCATGGAAAGGGTCGGCCTGATGCGAGTTTGAGTCATAAGTGACGTCACATCTCGGCATCCCGAAAAGCGCGCCAAAAATATGCATATTCGAAAATGTCCGGATGCACACCATAAAATGTGGAATTTCTAATTCATTGAATTTTTTTGATTTGTTTGGCTTGGTGGACGTGGAAATAGATAGCAGGATGTAATATAACATGAATTCAAGCAATAGATGTTTTTATTCCCTTTAACATTGTTTTATAGTTTTGAGGAGGTCTCATCATCAGACAAATTACTAACACTACATTTATAGTCCAACTGTGAAATCCACAAAGCTAGCAAATATTGAAGATGTACTGGTTAAATATTGCCATTTAACCGCATTCTCAGGCACGACAATGCTACATCTGCCGGCAGGGGGCAGCATCGTACAGTTGTTTAACTTCATAATTGTACTTTATTATTTGAGAGGACACATGCGCTGTGGTCTGCTGAATGTGCTAAAATATATTTTATACACTGCCACTGGCTATTAATATCAAGCAGGCTTTGTGTTAAACATGCAGATAAATATCGAAACTACAAAGGGTTTGACGGTGGGCTGGTGGTGTCTGAGTAGTGATAAAAATGTTATGTGCAGGTGCAGCACAAAGCCTTTGGGGTAATTTCACCCCGCCCAAAACAAACACACCCTGATGATGCCATATTTAGCTATGAGTAGATGGTTGAGATGTGGTAAAGTCGAGATTTATAGCAAGTTATACTTGTTTGTTTTATACTGCATTTGTCTGTGTGCACAGTGCTGTAGATGTGTAGGGAACACGATGGGATGCCGTGATTGATGAAATGTCACGGTGATAATAATAACAGTCGAGTTGCATTGGGCATGTGGCCTCATAGATGTAGGTGTATGAATGTGTAGCTGTGAATCTGCACATCAGGCCTGTGTTCACAGGTGACTGGTGTACACAGTTGACTGGTATACATAGGTGGATGCTGTACACAGGTTACTTGTCTTTTGTGTACATATGTCGCTGGTATACGCAGGTAATTTGTGTGTACACTGGTCATTCATGTACACTAGCTATTCATGTACACTAGTTATTTATGTATAGTGGTCATTTATATGCAGTGGTCAGATGTGTAAACTGATCATTGGTGCACAGTGGTCATTCGTGAATACACATCATTATGTACATTAGTAATTTGTATATACTGGTCATTCATGTACACACAAATCATTCATGTACACAAGTCATCCCTGTACACAAGTCATTCATGTACACTGGTCATTCATGTACCCTGGTCATTCGTGTAGTTGACCAGGGTACAGTCACTGATGGTCTGTGTTGGTCAGGGTCTCTTGTGGTCTGTGTTGTAGATGAGTTCAACCGAGCAGTGAAGGCGTGCACCGGTCACAGTCTGGACAAGGCTCTGGTCAACGTCGTCTTCCAGCTGTTTGACAATGACGGTGATGGACATCTCAGCCACGGAGAATTCATCTCTGTCATGAAGAATCGACTCCACCGAGGATTCCGAGTAAGTCTCTAATATAGACTTACCCCAAAGTTTTTTGGTTGATCTAAGGAGCATTTATTCTAAGATTGTCTCACTTTCAAGGATAGTTAGTGTTGTTTTGTTTGCCCATATCTAGTAATAATATACATTTCTTATTCACACACACACACTCACTCACTCACTCACTCACTCACTCACTCACACACTCACTCACTCACTCACTCACTCACTCACTCACTCACTCACTCACTCACTCACACACACACACACACACACACTCACTCACTCACTCACTCACACACTCACTCACTCACTCACTCACTCACTCACTCACACACTCACTCACTCACTCACTCACTCACTCACTCACTCACACACTCACTCACTCACACACACACACACACACACACACACACACACACATACTTATGTATATTTCCATCACTGATGAAATTCAGGGTAAGTTTGGGCAAAAAGTGCTAACATTTAGATATTGAGTAATATAGTACTAATAATTTTATTTTATTATTGAAGACGGCGACCTATAAAAGTAGACTAAAAGTGACTAGAAGTTGGCTAAACAAAATTGACGTACACGAACTAAACACACCGAGAAAGTTTAAAATATTAAGTACCATTAGTAGTTAAAAATAAATAGTTATATTACTGTAGAAATTTGATAAATAAATATACCTGGTACATTAAAATGCTAATAATTAACTAGAATATTTTGTACTATTAGTAGTCAATTAAAAATGATAAATATTATGATAAGATGTGTGATATGTGAAACTAGCCATTAAGACAGTAATTTGTGTTAAGGTGGGTTTGCCTGTGATCACTACAGATTCTTAGCCTATCCAATCATCTGTCGATGACTTTTGCATTGCACACAAGTATAAGAATAGTGAATTGTTGCACCACTGAGGTTGAATTCTCTGACGATATTGGCGCTAAAGAAGTAATTTTGTTTTTTATTTTTATTATGTGTTTTGTGCTTCAGTCACAGAAGCTGCATCCGACCAAGTGGGGGAGCTTCAAGAGCTGTGTCACGAACGAGATGCGGACGTAGACATTGCTGCAGAAATGGTGTTTATGAAGAGATTATCATTTAGGGAGCTTCAAGAGCTGTGTCACAAATGCGATGCGGGCTCAGTGCTGTAGAAACAGTGTGTATATTCTCTATTGAGCGGTGATCACATAATCATTATATTTGTGATACATCTCACCATATCTGTGACGTATCGATGTAAATATTCTGCTCATTTGTTCTCCCACTGGTGATAAACTGGTGTTGTTGTGTCTAGATGTGCATGGCCTTTCTTGATGCATACTGTTTGTGGAAACCCATTTGTGATAATCTAGATGTGTTGGCTATAATGATATAAACATGTCCATCATCGATGTACAACCTGACTCTGACTGACTCTGGGTAAACACTTCAATAGTTGTTTAGACATTTCTGATGGGGCCTGCCACACTCTAGGTGTTGCAGTGATTGCTTAGATATTGTATAAATTGTTGATTGAGTATTTATAGGTGTTTAGTGATTTCCGATATCATTAGTTTGATGTTGATGTCTGTAAAACCTGCGAAGCCTTCGTGATGATATGATACAGAAGCTTCACACGTCATATGTCTGAACAAATTTTTCTGGCCCCATTTAGTGTGATCTTTGGAATGGTGCATAGTATGACCTCCATTAAAGGCTCCATCTCAATTCAATTTTTTGGCTCAATTTGTTTCAGACTAATTTAATAAACAAATTGAATGTACCAAGTATCCACAATGTTATGCTTGTTCTTTTATGCAAATTTCTTATTGAATTTTGTTTAAATCGTTGGACAAATTAATTGGTTTTCTGACCGGATCAGGTCAAAATTCTGCAAAAAGCTATCCTGCTGTATACACTATACAACAGTTTTGCAACAATCAAAGTCAAATATTTCAACGACTTCAGCAAAAGTTTACTGTAATTAAAATTGTGCATATTATGTAAATTTTTCAAGCTACAAATTAGAACATGAAATAACCTGATTCATGATGGGCTATATCATTTGAGGAGGGCATTTTAAATGTATGGAGCATACTGATGGTGGCAGGACAGTCGTCGATATAAAATGGTGATTAGAATGGCAAGAAATAAGACGGAAGTCTATCATGGTTTAGAAGTCTACTCTGCACTACAGTGGTATTGTAAGACGGCCAATAGGGTGACTTCGATTGGCACATTCTTATGCTGCTAAACATAACAGGACTGTGATGTCGTACAATGGTTACGTTATCATTATATGATAAAATCATACACGAACATTCTGTTATATAGGACCCAGATCTACCATCTAAATGAATGCTCTACCATTACATGCCGTAAACACGCATGTACAGTGTATTGGGTTTAGTACTGTTGAATGCACAAGGTGGCAGCACCATATGGTGGGACAGTATATCAGATTTAGTACTATTAAATGCACGAGGTGGCAGCACTATATTGTGTCAATGGTTCTTCCCATTACAGCACTTGGCAGATAGTAGTTTGTAAATCTATATCATGTGCATCGGAACGGGTGGGAGGGGGTGCTTAGCCCTCTAATATTTAGCGAAAATGTTCAAACAGAACCACAACAAATCTCCAAAGAACCCCCATCTTTCAATGTAACGTCCGACGGCAGTGAAGTGTTGAGGCTCCATCTCGACCCCCCCTCCCCCCTCCCCCCTCCCAATATTGACCGTATTCCAATATGTATATACATATATGTTGTGGATACAAAAAGCTGACTGTCTTACGAGATCTCTTTCACGTAGTTATGCAGAACAATGCTAAGTTTGTGTGCTGGAGATATGACTTTGTGAACAACTTGTTTCTTTAGTATAATATATATCCATATTTGTAATTGGTGTATTAACAGTGTATTGTTATTTTCTTATTTATACTATTTACTATACACCTGTACCTAAAACCTGCATAAATTTATTCTATATTTAGTATGTGCGCATGAACATATTTATATAGTTATCTTGGCAACACATGAATAGTTCTTGTGTTTATCTGAATGTGTTTGATCATGAATAAATCTTCTATTACTTCGCAGTGTGGATTTTTAGTTCAGCAATCAGCAGAGTAGATGAAATGAACCGAAAATATCTGGTTAAAGAACCATTCAAAGCTATCCTAATAAATAATGAGGTGAAATAAATACTGTACTACATAACTAATTTAGGCATGACATTTGGTGGTTATAATTTTTTTTTAAGGAATTGTTTTCTTCGGTGTGTAATAGAAAAATGTTTGGAGAACGTAAAGTAACTGACTGTGATATGTACATCGACGTTCTTGCACTGCAAGTCTACTTCCTAGCAATATTTCCATAATGTTATCAACAATCACCATTATCACAAAATTTGCTGCAAGACAAGCAGTAACTGCACATCTTGCCTTATTTGATAAAATCCACATAGCTTTTAGCCTAATCCAAAGTACACAAGTTAAGTACTTGCAGGATGTGGAAATTCACCAAGTCATGCATAGAATAGTTCGTGTTCCCATGCTTTTGGCGACTTAAGCAGGCACAACTTGGTGGTCAGTACAAACAAGGAAATAGAGTTTCCTAAATTGTAAAGGGGATTCCCATGATTGTAAAAAAACAAGTTTCATTTGTGATTTGTCAATAAATTTAATACTGTCACAGTACTTGGTATTATCAATATTAAACTATCGTGATAAATATATAATTAAAACATTGCTAACTAAACAACTACATTTATAGCGTGTATTTAATCTTATATGAGAATACTGCAACAAACTAAAATTAACAATTTAACATGCATCTAATTATCCAAGGTTGTCACCAGAATACCATACAATGCTACCTGGTTCTATATATCTGCCCTAAGCTCGGGATAGCTTTCAATGGCTAGCTTGATAGCCTTATCCATTGGCACGACAGGCTTGTACTCCAAATCTTTCTTGGCCCTCTCGCAACTGTAGAAATGGTGTGTACCAGCAAGGGCGACTGTCATTGGAGTGAAGGTAGGACGAATCTCTTTGATTGGCTTCAGAATCTTGCACACAAACTGAAGGATGACAGCTATTATTACAACAAGCCAGTACGGCAGGTTGTATCTTGGGGCAGGGTAGCCAAGGCCTGTTATGATGCGACGCATGAACTCCCAGAAGAAAATCGGGTCATCATTTGTGATGTTGTATGCCTGAAACAACATAAAACATGGATGGAAGACGGACAGTGTTTTCTTCATATATTTAACAAGATTTAACAATGTTGCCACACAGAATTAATCCCAGTTGGCAAGGGGAGAAGGATGCCTTTGGTTTATCGAGAGGTCACCCATGACATGTTCTAGTGTATATGGGCAAAAGAACGGTAATGCGTTACAAATCCATGACATGCATCACACAAAATTTTTGTAATTGCTTTTGAAAGTTACCTATTTCATAAGTTAAGATATCTAACATTCAGATTCACTAAGCTCAAAACTGTCACGTGGACTCTACTTATGTTTTTCTTTAATTTTTGGGAAAAAATGTGTTAACGTATGTAATTTTTGACGGACAAAAATGACATAAAAGAACTTATTAAACACATTTGCCAATCAATATTGTTTTAAATGCTTAAACATACAGTGTTAGGTAATGTATCCAACCATTTAACACTATTTTCATGGTATAATTAACACTTACTGACAATTTATGCAACACTGATACCCAGACCAAACGCTACTGCAAGAACAGTTGTGATCATCATTCAAAAATGTTATTATTCACAGAATAATTCACCTGCTTTAAATTAAGCTACTACCTAACTAACCTAGGACTTTTACTAACAAGTAGAAATTATCTATGGCATTGAGATGTGTTAATGTATCCAGTTTGCTTATTAAGCCAAGTATACGTACAATATATTTGACAGAGACCATGTGTTAAAAAGACAATAAACAACATCAGTGTAAACATTGTTAAGGACGTTGGAGACATTAGTTACAAAACTTTCTACAAACAATCATTTTATACCATTGGCCATAAACATTCGTCATATTTTATCACGTATGATAAGTTTTAACAAACGCATGTTTCGAGGAGATAAATCTACTAACGATCCAAATACTCTTCGATGGCATTGACGAATGCAACATGCGTACTAAAAAGCTGCGTCACCGCTTCTGTGGCCATTGTTTCTGGGAAATACAGCGCAGTTTCACATACGTAATTTTTGACAGATGAACTTTTCTACTTTACCGAGACTAGAGAACTTAAGAAAACGGTTTCACACAACTAACATAATATATACGTGCATCTGTAAATTACCATTTTGTTGATTATCTGCCATATTTTACTGTGACTAATGACAAAGATTAAACATTATGTCTTGACAGACACATTCGACGTACGTGAACAAACAAGCCAAATAAAAATTCAATTAAAAACAAATAATACATGTTTCTGACTTAATAGACGTTGAATTATCAAGAAAATGCATTTATCCAAGTAACAAGTATCTTTATTACATGAATCTGTGATTCCAACAATGTTTTCTAGCCGTATGTAAAATGACCCTTGTGAGCATGTCACAAAATTGTCATGCATTTTTCATCACATTTTGTCAGTTAAACATGAAAATAGGAAAAATAAAACATGTTGACACAACATAACTTGCCTTCCCTGTTAGCTTGGCCTTTTAGCTGATGGCATTACAGAAGGGAAACAGAATAGGTTCTAATAGTTGTTTATGGTATTATTTGCAAACACTATCAAACCGTCCACGAAAATAATGCATTACCATGCTTTTGCTCATATTTATGTTATAAACTCGCAACACATAAAAAAATTAAATGTATACTTTATCAGGTTTATCACGGATACATTTTTTTTATTATTGACTCACAAGTAACGTCATCTGGTGACATAAGAGAAACCACATCTGTGACCACGTAGACATTTCTAAAGAAAACATCTGTTATTATATATTAGGGTCATCGCACAAGTTCACAGTCCCAAAAGGGGATTACTTAGGGGGATGGGTGGTTTGGTTGCCATATGTATCGAGGGGAAAATAAATTGCTACAGTAGTGCCATCTAGTGAGTGACACAAGTTAGTGCAAACTGATGCTAATAGCAATTTTTGGCTGAAAAATTGCGGAAACTGATACTAATTGCAATTTTTTACTGAAAAATCGTGCAAACTGGCACTAATAGCCTAATAGCAATTTGTGACTGAAAAACCATGCAAACTGGCGCTAATAGCAATTTGGGACTAAAAAATTGCGCAAGTCCCCCACCAAGTATTGATGGGGATGGTTGAACCAATGTCAAATACATAACGCTTTTTTTTACTTTGCAAACTTGTGAGACAATGGCTGAGGTAAACGAACTGAAGAAGTCCTAACTAACCTTTCCACAGATTACCGAGCCCTTCTGCAGGTGTTCTGCTGCAAGAATGTGGCCGTGAACTACGTTCTCTACGTAGGTGAAGTCAACAATGTTCTTGCCGTTCCTGTAAATGTAACGGTTCACCTTTAACAAATCCACAAATGTTGTTCTTAAATGGAACAGGTTGACTAACACTCTTATGAGCTCATACACCCAATTGTGCTCTTTAAAACTGATTCCACTCCTTAACAGTGATCTTGTATACTGAAAACCCAGCACTAGATACACAGAACACTTGCTGGTGTATCACGGAAATATTGCCCTCTGTGATAAGGCAGTGTTTTTTGCAGTTTGAAAATGCTCTTTAAACTTAATAACCGATTCTGTTTAATGATGGATTTTCTTTATGAGTTCAATATCTTGGAGACACTGGCAGATGTTGTGCAAAAGATAACTGGAAACGTTAACTCAAAATAATTCTAATTGTGTATTGGCTAAAAAGCATGCTTTATTTGGTTTCATTTAGCAAAAGACAACCAATCAAACGTATACATAAATTTGCTTTGGTACATTCAGCACACTAGCTTATTCCAATAAAATGTACTGGTATGTTTTTATAATAATTTCTGTTAATAACAGCGGAGAAAGACTGACTGTGGTAAATAACTGACAGCGGTGGGTGACTGGTAATAGCTAATGATTGACAGCGGTGGGTGATTGACTATGGCTAGTGATTGACAGCGGTGGGTGATTGATTATGGCTAGTGATTGACAGCAGTGGGTGATTGACTGTGGCTAGTGATTGACAGCGGTGGGTGATTGACAGCGGTGGGTGATTGGCAATGGCTAATGATTGACTGCAGTGGGTGACTTGGCTATGGCTAGTGATTGACAACAGAGGGTGATTGGCATTGGTTAGTAATTGACAGCAGTGGGTGATTGGCTATGGCTAGTAATTGACAGCGGTGTGTGATTGGCAATAGCTAGATATTGGCAGCAGTGGATGATTGGCTATGGCTAGTGATTGACAGCAGTGGGTGATTGGCAATAGCTAGTGATTGAAAGTGGTGGGTGATTGGCAATTGCTAGTGATTGACAGCGATGGGTGACTGGCAATGGCTAGTGACTGACAGTGGAGAATGACTGACATTGGTTGGTGACTGACAGTGGTGAGTGATTGACAGTAGAGAATAACTGACAATGGCTAGTGACTGACTGTGGTGAGTGATTGATAGGAGAGAATGATTGACAGCGGTGGATGATTGACAAAGGATAGTGACTGACAGCGGAGAAGGAATAACAATGGTGGATGCCAGAACAACTTGTTCATCAATCCTCACTACTTCAGAAGTTAGGAACACAACAATTTCTGATCAAATGCTTAGTCACCACTCTGAACATCTAAAACAAAATAATTAGGGTTCATTTCTTCATTGAAAAGCATGCACACTGACCCGATGATAAACTTGGTCTTGCCAGCTTTGGCCATCCGCGCAGTTGTTGGCAGCATGTGGGGATCTCTGGGGCCAAAGATGCCGTGGGGACGGATTGCCACGGTGAAGAAGTCTTCCGAGTTTTTCTCCAACACCAGCTGCAACCAACGACAACGGTGCATGTACAAGAAATTCTATCCAGTGTACAACAGATCGCACCACACCCTACAGTGTGTGTGTGTGTGTGTGTGTGCATGCGTGCATATCTTAAGGTTTTCCTTTTAAATAGTTTGCATATTGGGTTTCAAACTTTCAGAGATTCATCTATGACTCCTAGAAAGAAAAGTGGCCTGTTTATTTTTTATTCCCAATAGGTTATGTTATTTGCTATACCAAACATTATACAGACGTAACTTGGTTGTTCGTAACATCGTTATCTGTGAGACGGGCATTTTTGTTAGTACAACTAATGACACATCAGATCCCATCCCCAGACATGCCACATTTGTTTGGTTGAAATTTTTACTCTTCAACTTGCAATTCTGTATAAATCTATAGTAAGTTTTGGAAATTTAACTAATTAACCAGCCCACTGCATTGCCATTTCAATCGAATGTTATTGTCTACCAGTATGTAAATATACACCAAGCATATTAGTTGTGTTTTGTCGGAATTATGCATAGCATCAAAACTATTTGCTCATCAACTACAGAACTAATTATTCAAATTTAAATTTGTGTAATGAATACAAGAAATAACATATTTTATCATGATGTTTATAGTTGATGCAAATCCTTATTATATTAAACGGCCAAATTCCTCCCAACTTTCAAAATATCTGTATATTGTATCAATTTGTACATATGGGAAATCTGTATGATGCTGTCTGTTTGTATCCATCCTACAAACTAACAAATTGAGTGACTTCATCTGTATCAGAGTATGTACCTGTTCCTGCAGGATCTTCGTCTCGGTATAGTAGTCCATGGGCTGAGACGCATACGGCAGGTCTTCGTTTCCATTCTCTATGTCTTTCCCCTCATACACCACACTAGCACTGCTTGTTAACACCAGTCCCTGCAGACGCAACAACTTAAGGATGGAGCTAATGCAATCAAATAACAGGTGGTGAAATGACATACAAGTACAAATCTGAGCATTTTGTAAACATAATTTTGGTATTGGTTAAAAGAACAGGTCAGGTTCAAACTACAACATCTGGTCTCGGTCAGTTTTTCCATAATGTATAGTTTTGTGTGAATCTAAACACAGTAAAGAGGCATCTGTACAACCCTAATCAAATGAATCATCGCATATTAATCTGTAGTAGCTTACACCCACCCATGAGCAACAAACCCAGGGCATCAATTATCACCATTACTGTGGCGCCTTATCAAGGATTCATCACCACATAATTCTCTCAGGTAGGACAAATGCCCTAAAAAGCATAGTAAAAAACATGTCAGTAACAGTTCTAAACAACTTGTCTTATTTCCTGAAATATAATGTCAATTGGTGGGAGGCCAATGGTCCAAGGACGTGAATGAACAAGGAAAGACACAAGTGGACCTTGGCGTCTGGGAGGAGATGCACTTACAACAGTCCAAAGTTAATGCAATAATATATAGACACTTGGTACAGTATTGTGGATGATCCTACCTGTACTCCGGCCTCCTGTGCTGCCTCCAAGATGGTCTCTGTACCATGGTAGTTGACGGTGTGGAACAGCTGTTTGTTGTTGCTGAGGGGGGACGGCGTGGCACAGTGGAACACCGTGTCCACGTCCTTCATGGCAGGCAACAGGTCCTAGCAATGGACAACAGACAAACGTTGATTCTTACCACTCATAATTCCTGCTGATTCTGCTGAATACATCAGGGGACTGTTTCACTGAGATAATGTGTTCATTAGGAAAATCCATCATTAAACAGATTCAATTGTAAAATTTAAGAAACGTTTTCAAAATGCAAAAATATGAGCTGCTGTATCATTGAGGAGACTATTTCCATGACACACCGGTGAAAGTGTCCCAGTCTTGACAGTTTTCAGTGTATATATAATAATAATAATATATTTTATTTGGTATAGCACCACATCCAATATTGTTCGTGGCGCTTCACAACATATTAAAATACATAAAAATGGTAGAATTGCAATAAATATGTATATTAATTTAAAATAAATATTAGTGGTAAAGAATAAAATAAATAAATACCTACATATTGAATAATGTAGAATTTCAAAATAAAGAAGTAAATAAATAGCAGTTATTCATCAAAATTAAATAATATTAATAATAATCAATCTAGCACAATAACTATATAAAATAATACTAATAAATAAATAAATATATATCTGTATGATTAATAATAATAAATAATTTACTAAAACATTTGATATAAAATAGTTTACGTGAGGAATAATGAATAATCATTACGAATACGATAACTAATTAAAATTGGTTTTAGTAGAGGGCAGTGTTCATGTAGTGGCACTAATATGAAACACAAAAGAAATGTGTCTTCAGACGACATTTGAAGCTGGCGAGAGTGTCACAGGTTTTAACAACACTCGGTAAAGTGTTCCATAGGGACGCAGCAGCTACAGCGAACGAGCCGTCCCCAGCCTTGACACGAGTGCGCTTGACTTCCAACATGTTACTGCTCGCAGAGCGCAGTGCTCTTGCCGGTTGATATGAGTGCACGAGTTCACACAGGTACACGGGCGCGTCATTGTGCATGGCTTTGTACGTGAGTACCAGTATCTTGTAATCCACTCTGCGCACAACAGGCAGCCAATGAAGTTCGCGTAACAGGGGCGTGGCGCTGTCACTACGTGGACAACGCAGGATCAGTCTGGCAGCCGAGTTGTGTATTCGTTGCAGACGTGCGATGTTAACTGCAGACGTGCCGTACAAGAGTGCGTTGCAGTAGTCAATCCGCGATGTGATGATGGCATTGACTACGCGTTCCTTTGTTGGTTTGGGTAAAAAACAGCTAATCTGATTGATGTGGCGGAGGTAGAATGAGCATGCGCTGACAGTTTGCGACATTTGCTTTTTCATATCTAGGTGCCTGTCAATGAAGACACCGAGACTTTGAACACATCTTGAAGCTGTAATTATAGAACCACCAACGCGAATCACAGTGCCATCAACGATTGCATCCGCAGACTTGGGTACAATCGGAAGATACTGTGTCTTGCCGTCGTTCATGCACATAGAATTCCATGCCATCCAGTTCTTTATTTCACCCAAACAGTCCTCCATTTGCTGAACCGCAGCCGTTAAAGCGAAACGATTCAGGTCGAAATGTGAGTAGATCTGTAAGTCGTCAGCATAGTGGTGGAAGAAGAGTCCATGGGCTCGAATAATGTCACCGATAGGTTGGACATATAATGAAAAGAGCAGTGGTCCAAGGACGGAGCCTTGTGGGACACCTGTCGTTAGAGTAGTAATACTCGACGATTGGTCACCGATTACAATTCGCTGCGTCCGGTCTTGCAGGTACGATGCCATCCAGTCCAGTGCTTTTCCAACAAAGCCATAGCGCAAACGTAGACGCTTAATCAAGATGTCATGGTTGATAGTATCGAAGGCGGCACTAAAATCAACGAGAACCAAGATGGTTCCTTGTTTATTGTCCATGGCTGTTTTGATGGCACTTGTAACGTATAGTAGCGCGGTTTCGGTCAAATGTTTTTTCCGATACGCCGACTGAAAGCACTCAACCATTTGCTGGTCAGAAACATGCGTCATTATCCTAAGCGCGACCACTTTCTCAATTACTTTGGATAATTGTGTAAGGTTACTCACAGGTCGATAACTGCTCAGAATGTCTTTGTCAAGTGATGGTTTCTTCAAAAGCGGACGGACAGTTGCATACTTCAGCGACTTTGGCATGACTGCCTCGTCCAGCGAAGCATTTGTAATCCGTGTGATGACAGACACAATACTTGTCATATTGTCTCTTAGCTGAATTGCAGGCAGAGGATCCAACGCGCACGTTTTGCCAGTAGTACCACAAATCGCTGTGATCTCTGTGTTCGTTGTTGGATCAAACGCATGGATACTGTCAGTGAAACAACGTCTTTCATCTGTTGGCCTATCGATGATGTTGAAACACTGCAGACCTGACAGGAGCTTGTCAATCTTTTCACTAAAGAAACGTGAGAATTGTTCGCATCTTTGGGCTGTCAAATGGAATTCAGGGTGTTCCTGTATGCGGTGGCCATCAAGCGATCTCAGTAATCGAAACATGGTTTTGTTGTTTGCTTTCTCCAGGCGGTTTTGATAATAATCCGTTTTGCGTGCTGATATCAAAGCAGTGCATTCTTCACGAGCGGTGACATATAATTGCCGATGAATCTCCAGTTTAGTTCTTCTCCACACATTCTCCCGTTTCCGCTTTTTATCCCTGGCGTCGTCGATGTCAGAGTCGTACCAGGGATGTGGTGTGCTGTCTCTTACTTTCACATTGCGTAACGGGGCATGTCTGTCAAGGCACTCAGTGAGACAGGTGTTGTACATATCCACCAAATCCTCTGCTTGTCGATCATTCGCGCATGTATGCAATGTCATGTCAGCACATACAGACTCGATATCGTTTCGGAGTGCATCTGTTTCAATGTTCCTGAAATTCCGCTTTGCAATCGCCTTAGTTTTTACTGCTGGCTTCAGTGCTCTTAGTGTGAATTCAATGCGATGGTGGTCAAACAGAGAGTCAGGATGCACAGCAACGGAAGTAATGAAGTCGTCATCAGTTTGACTGATCACAAGATCCAATATATGTCCAGTTTGGTGCGTTGGCAAATGTACATGTTGAGTTAGATTGAACGATTCACATAGAGTGCGAAGTGGTTCTGATTTGAGGGTATCATCAAAATGAACATTGAAGTCACCAATGATGACAGTAGGAACAACGGAGATGGATGCCTCGATGAATAGCTGCTCAAGTTCAGCGTAAAAATTCGATATTGTCCCAGATGTCTTACTTGATGCAGGCGGGTGATAAGCGACCCAGACATTGTATTTCAACATGAACGGGTTGGTGAGTTGCAGACGGAGAAGTTCGATGGTTGTGAATGGCAGCTTTGGGAGGATCTTGGTGTTGAAGGTATTTCGATGAACTATGGCAACTCCGCCGCCAAGACCAGAGGCACGTGCTACATGATTGAATGTGTAGCCGGGAGGCGTCAGTTCAGCCACAATCGCTTCGTCTCCAGTTTTTTTTAGCCACGTCTCGGTGATGGCCAAAACATCCCAATCGTGTTGGATAATTTCCTCATTTATAGTCAGCGTCTTATTTTTAACAGATCTTGCATTGATCAATGCGATGTTGGTGTAACGATTCTTAAAATCCTTGTCATCAGTTTGACGAGACGACAGTTTCACATGTGTAATGTTTGCGTTGTTGACACCGCGTTGGTGATAAGTGGGTGTAAAGCTGGGCCGACGTCCAATTACTGGACGTATTGTACGATGGCGATTGCGACCGGCTCTGCAACCTCGTGTGACCACACAAATTCCATTGTCCTTTAACGTGTCGAACAAAGGCTGAGGCAGCCTTCTGCCAGTGACACTCGTAATGTTATGGGCGAATAGTTCCTGCCGAGTGTAGGTCACCATGGGTACAGGTGTGCCACCGGAATAAAAGTCGCAGAAATACACGCACATATAAAACCAATAACACGAACGAACAGCTCAGTGCATTCAGGGTAATGTTATCAAAACGATGTTCAAATCTCACCAGTGTCGTAGTAATACAAATAAGTAAAATTCAAGTTTAAACACAGAGAAAATTAAATAGCTGCCACTGGGGCGCTTGTCACATGACCTCACCATATATATATATATATGTATGAGTGCAATCGATTTTAAAGATGTGCTTATGAGCTTATAAGAATGTAAGTGAAACAGTGCTCTCTCCCAGTACCTTGGCATATCAACCTCTCTACAGTTGTTGTGCCAGCCAATCATATTACTTGCTTTCTCTTCTTGGTTTTATGACTGTGAGCCAATGCGTGTGGATGGTTGGACGGGTAAAGATGGGGATTTCGTGGAATAGTTCTTTGATCCTGGGTGTGGTTCCCACGATGAAGACCAATGAAGACAGCAAAAATGTGATGAAGAACAAATTATTCAACTAACTTCCGTACATTGAACATTTAGGTGTAGATTACATGCCAGGGTAGAAAACAAGATTTATACGTTAGCATGAGCCACTGTACTATTTGACCAAAAAGTTTAAAAACTGTGTTGCATGCAATATGTTAATAACAATACATGTTGCAAGCATCATACGTACCTCTTTCTTACAAAGATCACCTACAAAGAATTCCACTTGTTCATCTTCAAATGTGCGTCTGATGTCGAATACGTGGACACCATACCCTTTCTCCAGCAGTTTCTCAACAATATGTCGACCAAGGAAGCCCCCTCCCCCAATCACCAGACAGGTTTTGTTCTGTAGAACACACGTACATCTCAGTTTAAACAATTCTGTGAAAGAAAACCATCTCTTAGAAACCACAAATGTTCATGTGTATAATTATAAACTGTTGTAATTAATGTAGACTGGAATATTAATTTTAGTAATTTATGTGTTGTAAACATCACATCAGTGTGGTCTAGGGATGTATGAGTTAAATCATTTAAGTTTTAACGAGTTAAATGATGTGAGTGAAATAATTTAAGACAGTCACAATGTTATTCCAGTTTGGCGCTCCATAGAATTACAATTTACCTGCTGATATTTTAATGTAACATTTCCCCGTAGCACTATTACTAATTCATAATTGTGCTATATTAAGGGCACGACAGTGCCTTCAATGTGTAGAGTTGTATAATATAATCTGAGCGAAAAGGTATTACAAATTATACAAAATAAGTCTAGACTTTCGTACAAACCTTCCGGTTTCTGGCCGCCATTGGGCTATTTAGTATTCGACCAATTACAAAATAGAACGTTATTAACTGCGGAAACCTTTGCGCATTTTAGCGGCCGATTCGTTTGTTTACAGCTAAACACTGAGGATAGAATGGTGAGTATTAAGTAACTTCGCTTCCAGATAAATGCTTCACATGCCATATTTGTAAACCAGGATTCACTGTATTTCGGGCAGTAGAACTGTGCAGTATCAACGCGTATTTCTGATACGATTTTCGTGTTTTGCCGACGTTCCTAACGAAAACAAAAATCACTGTTAATCACTTAATGTTATCCCTGTTGACGGCGACACAATCATTGGTCAACATGCACGCTTCAGCCTTCAATAAATTACTAATTATTAGAATTCTATCCTGTGGTTGGATGTTGAGACAATGTGATTATGGCCATAATTATAGATCTTTCGATATTTATTCAAATATAAAGACATACCCAGTGTGTTTATTATAAGCATAATTTGCAGTGAGCGCTTCCAAATCCAATACCCAAATTCACGTGTGCTGTTCTGCATGTTGAAACACGACCAGTCATCCAATGCATTTGCAATTCGCGAACTTTCTAATAGCAGTCAATGACTACAGTGACTTCCAGTCATTGTAGTTAATATAAGTTGTTATAGCTGACTGGACTTACAACATAAAATGGTGTTTCTTTTTGCCTAATAACTAAGTCCTAGTTAATAAAATAATTGTAAATATTATTTATTTGTCCTCCCTCCAAATCCAGCACTACTTGCATAATTATATCATAACTAACTATCGTGTAGGTCCACCTAACTTAGAAGCTACAACATCAAGTCTACTTTTGGCACTTGTGTAAAATCTTAACCCACCTTGATTTCGCCGTTATAACTTTTTTTGGCTAACTTTGATACCTCAGAGCGTTAGTTCCAACATTCAACATCATCCCAGGTATAATATATTATGAAAATATTGTGTCTTAGTGCACTTTTAAAGCCCAAATAATGACCCGGTTTACGCTTGTCTGCACCATTGCGGTAGTGCATTACCACATTGCTCTCATAAAATGAGCTATATAGCGGCCTAGGTTAATGCAAACCGGTGCTATTTATGCCTCAAAAATGCACTAAGACGCAATATTCTTAAACGTAAATATGCCTGGGATAATGTTGAATAACGGAACTAATGCACTGAGGTATAAAAGTTAGACAAAACTCAAGTTATAACGACAAAATCGAGGTAGGTCTGCCCTACTTTTCATTCATCCATCTACATTTAGACAACTCTCTTGTCTTCTTTTGATGTATGGGATCTAAAACCAACAGACTGTCATCTACGGTAATCACTACCTTGCCCCAATGCTTCCCAATTGTACAAGTTATTACCACCCAAACAAATATAAGATTATTACAGCTCACATAGATCTAGGTCTAAAGCAGCTCTTTCTTCCCATGCACTGTCATCTGGTGGAACGCCCTCCCTGGGAATGTGTTGGTAGCCCCAACCATCAGGACTGGCTTTCAGGGGAGTCATTGTTTGACATTTCTAGACTATTGTCTATTCTTTTACTCCCACTTTGTTCATACTTCTTCATGCACCTTCACATCTGGCACAGTTATATTATCATTATACACATCATCGTTGTTCGGCCGGGACCAGAGCATAGATGAGCCGTTTCAATATGAATTAATCAGTCATTTTCGTTGGGAGGTTTGTCACTTCACAGATCAGCTTGGTACACATATGTTTTCCTCTCTCCCTCTGTTTTTCTTGCCATGAGTCGGTGTCTACAAGATGAATATTAATACTAATCTGTGTTAAAAAAGCAATGATCAGCTCGTTGTATGAGCATCATGCAAATCTTATTTGTGATAAACAAGATATGTATGTGCACATTGGGATTTGTGGAATTTACTTTCTATCAGTGTTACGTCAATAAGAAAAAAATTTTCATTTCACCATCATCTAAAAACATATTTTTAATACTGCCTCCTTAGCTTCTTAGCAATTCCATCCATCTGTTGATGACTTTTGCACTGTTCTGTGGACATGAGAACGTGTAATCCTCTGGATTTGTTGCGCCACTGAGCTCAAATATTCCCAGGATATTGACGCTAAAGAAGTCATTCCTTTATTATTATACTATTATTAAAATCCTGACTGACCCTGCCAGTGTAGGTTGATGTAGGTTTGATGCATGTTTAACTTGGTGAGCGTTTGTACATTCAGGCGAGTTACAGGAAGGGCAATGTAGGCGGGAGTCGTAGGAAAAACCAAGGGCCGAAGCCTGAGCTGACAGAGGAACAGAAGCAGGAGATCAGAGAAGCCTTCGACCTCTTTGATGCTGATGGATCTGGCACCATCGACGCCAAGGAGTTGAAGGTAGGATATTCAGGTTGAATTTAACATGTTAAACATGCATGTACTTTTGTACCATTAAGAATAGTTTCGCTACCACACATTGTCTTTTGAAGGGTTACAGGGCAGAATGTAATATATATATTTTGTTTGATTTGAGAGAAAAATCACTGGCAACTTGTACATGATGTTGGAATATCTTTAAGAATCTGAACTAAAGAGAATGACAACAAGGGCGGAAATGTTTATTTCTGAAGATGTGATATATAAAATAATAGAATGAAATATTATCAAAACATGTTGTATCCATGTCTTTTTTGTCAAGATACGATATAACCATACAGTGAATGCCGTCACTGGGCCTAGTGGAGAGAGGGGCAAGGCAGTGCTGATTGGTTGAAAATGATATATCGCATTTTTGTATAAAAACGACAGATGGCATTCCAGTAACTCACATTTGTGTCTAGTATAAAAGAATAATAGTAAAAATACAATAACTTTATTGAACCTAAACATATAAAATAAAATATATGTGATAATAATTTATTTTCTTTCATAGGTTGCCATGCGTGCGCTCGGGTTTGAACCAAAAAAGGAGGAGATTAAGAAGATGATCTCAGATATAGACAAGGAGGGTACCGGTAGGTAGCTTCCCAGAGAAGTCAAGATGGTGTTCGATTGAACAGGTCTGCCAGGGAGTAAAGTGTAAAGCACTTTGAGCAGTCCTGAGGACTGGATACTGCGCTATATAAGAAATTACCTTTACTTCACTTACCCTTAGGTGCCAGCACTGGGCACTAGCTCATGGTGTGGTTCATTTGCATAATTGTATTATTATATCTGCCCAAGTACACAGGGTAAAAAAGTGCCATATCAACAAGAACATTGTTTCGATCATTTGTTCCTATATCTATGGCGATGCATGTAACTGACAAATAATATTCAGACTTTCTCGTTAGATTTGCAAAGTCCAAATAACTTTAAGGCAATTCTACCGTCACGTTACATTTATACTTTTTTGGGTCTTTCAACACATCATATCTTAATATAAAACATTTAAATCAAATAGTAACTTGGGGTTATGGTCTACAATCACTACATGGGCAGTTATTCAAAATTTTGATTTTCTAGTACATTCAAACTATTTAGTGGTTGTTACTCACATTAAAAAAAGACAAATATTTTTGCATCAACTTTGCTGCTAAATTCTCCTAAAACTATTGGCCTTAGAATGAAAGCACCTGACTATTTGTTTAGGTGTGAATTTAAACTAAACAACATGTACAGTTTAATTTCATTCTATTATATACTTTAACCACCAACTGCACATCAGAGAGAACAAATATAACTCATGTTACGTCACTCACGTTACAACCTCACAACAAGTGATACTTGTACTTATTTCACAGTCATTTTACCTTTTGTTCTTGTTACGTTTCGACTGCTTTCAGCAGTCTTCTTCAGACGACTACCGCTAGAACAAAAGGTAAACTGACCTGAAATAAGTAAAAATATCACTCATTTGAACCATCCACTCTTCATTCAAACCTCACAACAACATTACATGTGCAAATTCAACCAGTAAACAAAGGTATTTTAAACAATATTCATGTCTTCTTGCCTTTCTGACATGTACTATAAAGAAACTTGTAATAACGCATACATTTATATACAGGTATTCATTTCAACCTTTCCCTCGTACATAGGTACCTAGGATGTATAAATGATAAAATGTCAGAACTGAAACGTAAATTGACCACTTAAAAATCTTTGAAATTGTTAGAAATTTTAAAGTGTCCACTATCCAGATTCACAGTGATTACATTACTTAGAAAATAAGCATAATTAATTATGATTAATTTTGCATGTAATCATCATTACAAAATATGAAGGGTAGACATCATCATATTCCACAATGACCCAGTCACTAAGATGCACTATGTATTCTTGTCACTCACCAAAGATACACCACTATTGTCTGATTACCTCGTCAGGAGTGAAGTGATCAGTGTGTGATTGGGTAGATTCACGTGTAGCAGGCACTTTGTTAAAGCCATTTACTTATCAAGAGTGCAATTGTTTTTTTATTTATGTGTAATCCGTCCTTCTGATTTTTTTTGTAAATTATGTTTTTAGACATATTAGTGCTGCTAGATCTGACACAACCAGTAAATAATTGTAGTTAATTGACCTAATTCCATATCATTTTGGACGTGACAATGAAAAATATAACTTCACATATATTGACAATTTAATGTTTGTAATATATTGTACACATATTTTGGATGTAATAAATAAGACAGTTACACATAAATGGTATATTGCAGTTGTGAACAGGACATTTGCAATAGTTTCAGGGGTAAATGTTTCTAATTTTCTCTCTAAAACTTTCTGCAACTCAAGATCCATTTCCATTACAGCTTTCAAATGAAGAAAATTATGTAATCAATATTTTAATGCAATTTTTTGATCATCACTATAATTAATATGGTCACCATACGTCACTATTTTCAAGCTACCTATATATCCAGAATCACCAGATCACAAGAGCTAGAACTAGTATGATTCTAAGGACGTCACGCACGTTACATTGTCACTCATGTTACAGATTTTAACCTCAGATTGCATCAATTCAAAAATATTCATATTCGTTACTCATGTTACATGACGGCCACCAGTAACACATCTGACAATATGCACTAATGTGGATAACACATAGACGAATACCAACTGTGCACTACTAATTGCCAATATCCATTTTAATCAAAATCTAAATTACTTAACTTGGTTCACTGTAATGCTAAAATGGAAATGGGCCTAGCATTTGTGGTAAGTTTCAAAGATAAAATTTAAAAATAAAAGCCTGACCATTCCAAATGCTCCTATTCATAATTACTAAGTAGCATTTGTGTGTAACTTTCATTTTTATTACACCCAACATGTGTACAATACAATGCAAGTAATACATTGTCAATATGGGACGATTTATTTTTCATGTCCAAAGTTACATGGAATTGCCCTTTAGCATTGGGACTTGCAACTTTTATACTGCAATTTTTGTACTGGATACTGCGTTAGATACAAACCTACCTTTACCTTTTTCATACTTGTGTGCAGGTCAGATTGACTTCAATGACTTCCTGACAATGATGACGCTGAAGATGAGTGAGAAGGACTCGAAGGAAGAGATCCTAAAGGCGTTCCGACTGTTTGATGACGATGAGACGGGCAAGATCTCCTTCAAGAACCTCAAGAGGGTGGCGAAGGAACTCGGCGAGAACCTCACTGACGAGGAGCTGCAGGTATGTACATGTACCAGGACCAGGGTGTGGGTCATGTACTTGTACCGTGTACTCAAGTAAGTGTGTTGAGTGCAGTAGCACAGTGGTCAGAGCTTCGGACTTTCGACCGAGAGAACCCGGGTTCAAATTCTGTGCGACGGTGTCGAACCTTGGGCATGTTCGTTTACTCTACGTTGCTTCGGTTCACTCAGCTGTATTAATGAGTACCTGGCTATAGACAGTGGTGTATGTTTGTGTACGAATAGTCTTCGTGCATTAATTGCAGCATGGCTGAATGCTTCCCAGAGAAGTCAAGATGGTGTTCGATTGAACATGTCCGTCGGGGAGTAAAGTGTAAAGCGCTTTGAGCAGTCCTGAAAACTGTATACTGTGCTATATAAAAACTCGCCTTTTCTTACCTTCACATTTTTTCAGTACATTCAAACCTTGGTTGATGGTTACCCTTATAGGGGAACCTCTCCATTAAGTTCACCCTAGGACAGTCTCAAATGATTTCCACAGTAAAGTATATGGTGTCAATCTCGCTAATTAATATAGTTGCCACACTATTCAGGAATACAGTCAGTTACCCAGTGTGAAATTACCAGATTGTCCACAAATTCCTCCCGCAATTATGGTCAGTCACTGCCAAGCAGACACGACCAGTGGCTTGGCACCCGCCCATCAAGGCAATGCTGACAATGCAAAGCCATGCACTTAGCGTATGTTTAACACTTGGAAGTCAGATTAACGTGGTGGCTCTGCAGCAGTGGGCTTCAAACGCTGACATTAAGGCAGCATCAGTTAGAGGAGGCGCGATTATCTATCATAAAACGATGTGATATTGAAAAACTATATGATCATGTTATTTATTGTGTGCGATTGAATAATAATCTCCCCAAAATATGGATTTGCAGTAAAGTGCTGTTAGATCTGGGCCGTGGGCATTTGTCTGTCGTAATTCCCACAATATGGCACAATGAACTGGTAGTGCTAAGCCCAAGTACAGCTGTACACCTAATTCAGCAAACGCCCACAGATATCTACCGGGGTAGGGTAGTCATCTGCCAAGTTGGCTTGTGAGGGTGTTGTCGCCTGAATAATGCTGTTGATCGTTATGACTGAAATGTGTAACAATATGAATGCCTTCTAGGCTAATGCCAAATGATGCCCTCGACTGGCCTCGAGGCGTATGCCATGCGAGCAATCTAGTGTGTGTATTATCCGTGTACCACGAGGCGGCCTGCAAAAATAAAGTACTCTCGTTTAAACAGTTTCCAGCCTCTTCATGACATGAAGACGGACTTGTTACAAAATGTATTTACCATGTTCCAAAGTATTTGTACTTGATGGTCTTGATCTAATGTGCTTGTATTTGACAATTTTATGTTTCAAAGTATTTGTACTTGATGGTCTTGACCGAATGTACTTATACTTGGCATAGTAGTTGATCAAATGTACTTGATTCCATTGTGCAACAACACAAATGATAATGTTAATGCCGCCTGTCGTAGGAGATGATCGACGAGGCAGACAGAGATGGGGACGGAGAGATCAACGAACCAGAATTCCTACGAATAATGAAGAAGACAAGCCTATACTAAGCCACCAGGGTTCCTGCGACAGAAACGTGTCGAGTACATGACTTGGTTGTCATGGTGATACACTTCACTGGAGGACAACTGATCGTTATAGACAGGGTTGACCTGATCACAGTACCGAGTCCTTTTTGTCTTGGCGGAAAGGGTGCTGGGAACTAGGGTGTTTTATGAACATGTTTTGAGGCCATCTGGGGATCATTTCACTAAGATAAATCCATCACTAAACAGAACCTGTTTGTAAATTTACGTAGCTTTCTCAAAATGCAACAATATTAGAATCAACGAAGACACTATTTCAATGATACACCAGCAAAAGTGGCGCATCCTGGTGTTGATAGGTTTCAGTATATACAACATCACTGTGAAATTGATTTTAATTATATATAAAAAATTGGGCTTATGTGTTCATCAGAATGTTTGTGAAATGGTTCCCCGTATCTCATGTCATTGGTACGTCTTGTGGGTGTATAGGTCGTCATTATCTCCGGATCAGAGTCGGGTATCTCGGTGTTGTAAACTCCAAACAGGCACCTATTAAGGGAAGAGGCTGATACTGACATATATGTAGTGGCAGACGTGTTTTGAAACAAAAGCAGTATTTCTATTTTCTGAAGAGTACGTGTGTTTCATGTTGAAATATTTGTTGTATAAGGTGTCTGCGGATGTCTGTTTTCTGCATTCCTCAGTGTTCCTGTCTTGTTCTACAGTGTTTCAACCAAGTTAGTGCACTGTACCTGTTGTGATATGAACCAGTTTGGTGTACACAATGTTAAAGACAACAACACTGGTATTTAGATTGTCTTGCATAAAGTCATACTGGCTGCAGTAGGAAGTAATTGTATTGCATATCCTTTTACAAGACGCCATTTTAAAACTAGACAACAAATATTGTAATTATTGATCCGTTATCAAAGTTGTAAATAAATGAGGTATCGAAATGTTGGACTTGTTTATGCATTGTTATTATTACGTTATGGATACTACAACTTTTATTTTTATGTTATCAATATTCCAGGCGTCAACATCAAACTATACAGATTTGTTTCTAGAAATAATTTTTTCAAAGTAAATTTTTTGTGACACGCATAAAATCCTGCAGTTCCGGACCTTAAACGCGCATGTCCGGAAATAGAAGTTCACTGTGTAAGGGAACAGTCTGCCCTATTCTAAACAAAATATGCGTACTATTTTACTTAAATGACCCAAACTACGTTAATCCTAATTACCCTAAATCCCAAACCTATGCTTCAACCCAGGGGAGTACCTACCAGGTGGATGTTGCTAATAATGTACTTAAGTAAAATATTGCCAAAATATGAATCTAAACGTTAGTACGGATATTGGCAATGGGATGGGTGTAAAATTATTAGAATGTTGCTCATCTGAAGCATTTGGAAGAAGGATATAAGTGGAAGTATTTATGCTAGACAACTAAGGTGTTGTAAGTTGTAATCAGAACAAACTACCAAAACACATATTTGGCGCTAAAATAATTGATGTTTCGGAGGAGAATATTTCTTTACACAGCGAACTTTCATTTCAAGACATGCGCATTAAGGGCTGAAACTGCATTATGTTACAACTGCAGGATTTTACGCTACAACACTTCAGCAGCTTTCATCATACTCTACTAGATGGCACCACTAACAACACCTGCGACCATAACTATAGTGCTATCATCTTGTAGTATTCTGTCTGATTAAAAATTTGGCCTGCGCAGGAGAACGTTTCCGGCAGGAAATCTCAACTAGGGACAATGGATTGTAATGTGACCATAAGAAATCATGCAGAAGGTTAAAATATATATTTATTGCTATGTAAATCACGTATAATGATGTTATTTACACAATATATCATAAACAACAGATAACAAGATATGCAATATCTCATGCTTTCTAAAAATTTTGATTAAATATGCACATTTTATACAATAAATGTAACAGCCCATATTCATATGTTGTCATACCCGTTAGCTTTCTAAAAATGTTGATTAAATATGCACATGTTATACAATAAATGTAACAGCCCACATTCATATGTTGTCATACCCGTTAGAAGTATATACACATTTGATATACACTGTCTATTTATTACACATTCTTTGGAATTTGGTGAGTCAATAAATTATCATTACCTATACCATAACAATAAAACAATAGTATTGTGCGTCAAAGTCCTGATTATATTTTAGGACCAGTATCTTGTTCATTGCCACTGTAAATAATACTCTTTCCCGGGAGGTTAAGAACATCACTGAGGCCCAACTTCAACCTGACAAGACTATCGGCAGATGCTACACAACACTAACTCTTCAGATGTAATTTTAGGCTCCAAGTGACATTTGACTTGGATCCTTGCAACTGTTTGTGTGTGTGGGCGCATGCATGAGTGTGTGTGTGAGTGTGACTGGTGTACATGCTATGCGTGACCTTAGTGTCTTTTTGTCTATTGTGTGGGTGCGTCATATGAAAGTGAAATATTGCAGTGGAAAGATAATCACAGTTCCGAGGCCCTGCAAAATTATGCTAGTCACCAAGCAGTGCAGTGTTTGAGACTTAAATAAACAGCACACAATATCTTCGTGTCAACCGAACAAAAAATATATGTCTGTTTTGCCTTGGAGTGTTATATAGTATATAATATATTATTTGATAGTGCAGGAGATCCCGGGAATCTTCACTATGCTATATAATTACTTCGTGGCGATGCCTTTAACATGTGGCTTGACAAGAGTGGTTTTGATAGTGTCCGCCCAGAAGTGTGTTTGTTCGACATGACTGAAGCCCGCCTGTTCAATGTGTTTGCCAGTGTCGCGCGTCATATTGCAACCATCGGAGACGCGTTTCCACACAGGGTTGACAATATGCTGGAAGGTTCTCACGCAGGTACCCTTATCCCCTCGCACATGTTCAATGTAGTAGAACTTGCCGCCCTGAAACCACATGTATAACATTGTAATAGTGGTTTTGTAATTGTTCTGTTAAATACTGACAGTGAACTCAAAATTGACACCAAATATAACCTTTAGAAGGAGGCACTATGTTCCTAGTTTTTCATTTATTAATTAATATAATGTTCTTAATACTATTTATATTTATAACTACGTTGAAGATATACTGCCAGCCAAATTGTGTTTAGTAAACCCGTAACAATGTTTGCAATTTGGAAGATGAGCATGTTCAAATAGTAAACAAAACTTCCAGTTTCAAAACAAGGTTTATTGGCAATAATACCTAGGCAGGCAGAGTTAACTGCAATACCCTTTGATGTTCAACGTTTCCAATTTTTCCACATTCAATATGACAGATTTCTTGTTAAAAATTTCTTCTCTGGCTAATTCAGGGTAGAGGAACAGACTGTCTCCCTTTAAAAGTTTGCTCCACAGTACTGAGACTTGTATATTAGCACCTTGAAGAGTCATAGGCGTGAAACTGCATCCTTTGCAGATGATGCCACCGTTTACCAATCAGGATATAATGTTGAACATTTAGTTATAAAAGTGAATCAAGAATTAAAACATTTACACTTGGTTGTGTTCTAACAAATTGTGCTTGAATGTCAAAAAGACACGTTTATGTGTTTTAGTCTTGTAGGTACAAACTACATAGTAAACAATAGCAATAAAATAAATAATGAAGTCATCAACCAGGTTGGCAAGTATAAAAATGACGAATCTGTTAAATTCCTGGGATTGTATACAGATGAGCATCTAACATGGAAAGAACATAAACATAATTAGTTCCAAAATATCTAGAGCCATGTTTGCAATAAATAGAATGAAATATTTCCTACCATATAAATCATTAAAATCATTATATTACACTTAAATTCACAGTCACATAACATAATATGGTATATAAGCATGATGCAATGGAAACACAAAGAAAATAGAAATTTTACAAAAACGTGCTTTAAGAATAATGAATAAAAATGGATATAGGAGTCATACCTATCCTTTATTTAAGTCTGACAAAATACAAAAAATTACATGTATTTAAAGTACAGGTCTCACTATTTATGTATGACTTTAAACATGATTTATTACCCAAGTCGTTAACAAATTTTGCGATCAAAAAGACTAGACAAAAGTATAAGAATAACCAGACAATGCAACCTTCTTTTTAAAGAGACACCTAGAAAACTTTTTTCATCTAAGCTACCTAAACATAATTTCACAAGAATCTGGAACAATATAGACGAAAAAATAAGAAACACTAAGTTTAGATGCATGTTGTGTGACTTCTACTTCGATGCATATCTTCGTCAAGTGAATTGTTTAAAATTAAATCCTAGATGTTCAGAATGTAATTAAAGTGATTAAATGAAACTGTACCTTTGTTTGAAAGTTGTTACACTACCGGTACTTTGTAAACCAAGTAAAAATATTTGGATTGCGTCTCTATTCACTTACATATATTTCAATGGATCAAACTTCTCAGTTCGTTGTCATATTATTCTTATACCACCAGCAACAGCACATACTACACGTAAAATGATACTCCAATTTAATATTATCTAGTACGGAGGTGGGCTGGTGACGAATTAGACTGATTTGTTTAACATGATTTTGATGATTGTTATGATTGTAATCATAGAGTAATGATAATCAAATGGTGTCACTGGAAGACGGCTGTTAGCCAAGTGACATCCATGCAATGTAACACATTTCCATTTGTATGACATGCATGTCATGTGTTAACTGTATATTACGTTGTTACATTGTAAATAATGTTACTTAATTGAGGAGGACTGAGGAGTGAGGGACACCCAATAATTAAGGTGGGGGAAGTCAAGGATAATTTACAACCCTGCAATATTTCCTTAAGATTGCTAGAATCCAATCCTGTGCAGATTTAGTGTGGACACGTGGCCATCACCTCTATCCGAAGCCAAAGTCCCCAATATTACAACATAAATTTACATAAGCCACTATATAGTATATATATACAGTATATATAACTTGTTATTGTTCAGCTGCACTGTTTATTTTAGATATGAAGTGAGTTATGGCATAGTCTATGGAATATATTCGATGAGATGATTATTGACTCAAATAAGCAGAACTATTACTACTTCTGTACTGTACCGAACATTATGTAACAATAAATTATTATTATTTAGTAAACTAAACAACCATCAGACTATTAGTTTGAAAATTGACTCGAGTTGATAGATCTAAATTTAAGTATGTTTATAAACTCAAGGCATGATAAACATGCACAGCGTCAGGAAAGAATGGAACGGACGAGATTGTGACGGGAGAGCAGAAGACAGGGGAACAAGATTACAACCAGACAGATGCAAACCGTAGAAAGAGCTACACTGAGGCAGTGATTGAGGGGGCAATGAGGAAAGAGAGGGTGTTTATGGGCGATTCGATTATGAGAAAGACAGATAAGACTCTAAGCGAGGGGGAGGACGTCGTTGTTTGTCTACCGGGGGCTAGGATAGAACATGTAACTGAAAGGGTAGAGAAGGTACTGGGGCATGGCAAGGGAGGGTCTATACTAGTACATGTAGGGACAAATAACGCAGAGAGGGAGGGAACAACTGGGATAGTTCAGAAGTACAGACAGTTAGTGAAGAAGTTAAAGAAGACAAGAGTAGAACAGATTATCCTCTCAGGAATTTTGCCAGTAATGGGAGGAAGGGGGCCGACATATAGAAACTGCAAGAGGATGGCGATCAACGCACTAGTTGAGCAGATGTGTAAAGAAGAGGGGGTGGGATTCGTAGATTTATGGGGATACTTTGTTGGGAGGGAAGATATGTACATGAGAGATGGCCTACATCTAAGTGGAAAGGGGGCAGCAGTTTTCTCAGAGAACTTGCTGCAATCTGTTGACAGTGGGACAGGCTGCATCTATTTAAACTAGATTCGCAGGGGGGATTCACAGAGAAGCCTGAAACTGGAGGCATAGATAAAGACAGCAGAAATAAATCGGCAAAGAACAGCCTGGAAAACTGTTCTGAATCAGGATATAAATGCATTTGTTTAAATGCAAGGAGCATAGTAAACAAAAGAAGTGAACTAAACATTATGGTAGAAGATATTGACCCTCACATAATAGGTATAACCGAATCGTGGGCCACCACTGATATATCAGATGCCGAATTGGGACTAACAGGATATGTAATGTTTAGGAAAGATAGAATAGGAAGAAAGGGAGGTGGAGTTATTTTATATATTAAAGAATCTATCCAGGCTTATGAAATAAAATTAGAAAGAGAAGCAGATTGCGAAGAAGCTGTTTGGTGTAACATAGTTACAGGAAACTCAACGTTAACAGTTGGGTTAGTTTATCGAAGTCCAAACATAAGCATAGAAGAGAATGAAAAAATACAAAACGCTATAAGGGAAGTAAGCAAACGGAACTGTATTATTATGGGGGACTTTAACCATGGGCATATACAATGGAAATCTCTACAGAGTATGGGGAGTGAGGACCACAAGTTTTTAGTTTTAGTACAAGATAGTTTCCTTTCTCAACATGTGCTAGAACCAACCAGGGGAGAGAATGTGTTAGACTTAGTTTTGTCCTCACAGAAAGAATTAGTTGACAATGTCAAGATATGTGAGCCACTGGGGAGTAGTGATCACAACCAGATACATTTTACCATCAAAGTAAAATCAGAAAGGAATAGTAAAAAGCAGTATAGGAGAAATTTCCACAAAGGAAGGTATAAGGACATGAGGAAATATTTAGCAAAGATAGACTGGAATAACACACTGAAGAATAAGACAGCAACCGAATGCTGGAATATCTTAAATAGTGAAATTAAGTGCATAGTCGATAAATTTGTACCTTTCAAAAAACAAGGGAAACGGTCTAAAAAGAAACACTTATCGAAAGAAGCCATTAGAAAAATTAAGTATAAACAAATGATGTGGAAGTCATATAGATGTACTGGAAATGATGAAGACTACAACATTTATAAAGAAGCACTTAATCAAGCTACAGCTGAAATTAGAAATTCAAAGAGAAGCTATGAAAAAAAATTAGCTAGTAATATAAAACATGACAGTAAGAGTTTTTATGCGTATATTCGAAGCAAACAGAAAGTTCAGGATAAGGTCGGTCCTCTAGAAGATAGTGCTGGAAATACAATATCAGAGGGATTCTTAATGGCAGAAGACCTGAATGAGTATTTTAGTTCAGTGTTTACCAGGGAAGATATTAGTTCACTGCCAGTACCAGAGGCTAAGTTCAAGGGGGCAGATTCAGACTATTTAGGACAGTTAGTTGTAACCTCGGAAATGGTAGCTAAGAAAATAAGGGCTATGAAGGATAATAAATCACCTGGAGTGGACGGGATTCCGCCCAAACTACTATTGGAAATTGTAGAACAAATTAGCGTACCGCTTGCAACAGTTTTCAATTTGTCATTAGAAGAGGGAGTGGTTCCTTTAGAATGGAAAGAGGCAAACATTATACCGTTATTTAAAAAAGGTTCGAGAAATAAGTCAGAGAACTATAGACCAGTGAGTTTAACATCAGTGATTTGCAAATTATTAGAAAGACTAATTAAAGATCACATGGTGGATTTTCTTGTTAAACATAACTTGATAAACCCATCTCAACATGGGTTTTTAAAAGCGAGGTCATGCTTAACAAATATGTTATGTTTTTTGGAAGACATCACTAGGTGGGTAGATGAGGGATCACCAGTAGATATCATCTATTTAGATTTTCAAAAGCTTTCGACAAAGTACCACATCAAAGATTACTCCTTAAGCTAAAGGCCCATGGCATAGGAAATGGTATAATAAACTGGATAGAAAAATGGCTGAATGACAGAAGACAACGTGTAGTAGTTGATGGGGAGGCTTCAAACTGGAAATCGGTATTGAGTGGGGTACCACAGGGATCAGTACTAGGACCTATATTATTCTTAATATATATCAACGATTTGGACGATGATATAACAAGCAAAGTGTTAAAATTTGCGGATGATACAAAAGTGTTTAGAAGGATTAAAAGTGATGGAGACAGACAGCATTTACAAGATGATCTTGATAGGTTGATCAAATGGTCTGAAAAGTGGCAATGGCTGTTCAATTTTGGGAAATGTAAATGCCTCCACACAGGTCATGGGAATGAAGAGGTAAAATATAAAATGGGGGGTACTGTTCTAATTACTACTGTAAAAGAAAAGGACTTGGGGTTAACCATTAGTGCTGATATGAAGGTTTCAGAGCAGTGCGGAATTGCAGCGTCAAAGGGAAATCAAATCCTTGGATTAATTAGGCGAAATATAGCGTATAAGAAAAAAGAATTAATAGTACCGCTGTACAAAACAATAGTGAGGCCTCATTTAGAATATTATATACAAGCATGGAGGCCATATCGCAAGAAGGACATAGATATGCTAGAAAGAGTACAGAGGAGAGCGACTAAAATGATACCAAATCTGAGGGATCTTAGTTACGAAATACGCCTAAAAGAATGTGGTTTAACAACATTAGAGACCAGGAGATTGAGAGGAGATCACATAGAAGTGTTTAAAATATTGAATGGTTATGAAAATATTGATAAACATTTTTTTCTCAGTTAAGAAAAATAGAAGGACCAGAGGACATGAAGCTACATTAGTAAAGGAGCAGTGTAGATTAGATATAAGAAAGTTCTCATTCTCACAAAGGACTGTAAATGAATGGAACAGATTATCTCCTGATTGTGTTGGTGCTAGTAGCGTGAATGTTTAAAAATAAAATCGACACACACCTTAAAAAGGCGGGATACATGTAGATAAAAAGTATTGGACTCTCGATAAGCCAAAAGGCTTCCTTGTCCACCTGCCATCCAGAGTAATTTTCTGGATGGCAATCTTGTTAAATGTATGTACTATGTTATCCAAACAAAGGCCCAGGCCCAGAGCCAGGTTACAATCTTATGTAATCAAACTTGACTCTTGAGTAATCGTGTCGAAATAAACAGTGTTTGACTGTGTGAATATGGTATTCATTTTTTATTAAAAACCCTAGGTCTTATAGTTTAATACGTACCGGCCGAAGTATTCGCTTAATCTCACTCAGTGACTTGTCTATGTCATCAACGTTACAGAGGACAGTCGTACACACGGCTGCGTCAACGCTGTCGCTAGGAATCATCGACATGTCTTCGGCTCGCCCGACCACAAACTTGACCTTATCCACATTTACCAGCGGGTATTTCTCTATATTCGTCTTCAGGTATTCCTCAAACTGTGGGTTTGGGTCTACGGCTGTCAGTTGGCTGTCTTTCGGGTAGTAATTCAGATTCATGCCTGCGCCAACCCCGACTTCAACGATTTCCATGGGGCGTTGGAGCTGCGCTTGTTGATCGGCCATTCCGGCGAATAACTCCGACTTATGTTCCTGCATCGCTTTTGTGTACCCTATGCCGATATTGTTGATGATGGACGCGTAGACGCGATCGTGAAGCTTGTTGTAGCTGTCACACAATGACCCAAACATACCCATAACTGCCGTTGGATTGTCACAAACTAAAAATGTCAGGTCATGGCCTCGTTTTATAACCGCTCCAGGTAGGGAATTCCCCTACGCCTACGTTACCAAGGCTGTGCGGTCACAGCAGCAGCGTAGTCCGATTGATGTTATGTGTACATCCTCGCAAGCCGGGGCTGTTTTCCATGCAAAACCATCCTCGCAAGCCTATATATATATATATGCATTATATATATATATATATATATAATGCATATATATATATGTATATATATATATATATAGACTTGCGAGGATGGTTTTGTTTGGCAAACAGCCCTGGCTTGCTAGGATGTACACATAACATCGCGACACCGTTTCTGCAGCGCGATGAAAAGGTCCTTGCCACGAGATGACTTGCCTCTGCCGTCTCTTTGTTCGTTTGAATTGAAAATGTTACACCAAACTTGGTGAACGAACCTCAATAAAGGGATTTGATTCCACATTAGTGCATTTGACATTTGAGAAGTTTGGTGCACTAGAACATTTTGGTGTCAGAAGTGGGATATAATCGTCTCGCACCTTGAGGGCGATGCAAGACACGAGATACGCTATTGGCCCAAGGAAGACGCAAGGACTCCCAGACGAGTACTCGAAATCCTCTTGGAAGTTTTTGGCTAGAAACGGCCCGTGTCGCAGCTACAGGAGCTGTTCTACCTGAGGAATCAGTTGGAAGGCGAATCCATTCGCTGCTTTGCAGTTGCATTGCAGGGGCTTCTCGAGACGCTGACACGTAAAGATTCACGTTCCGTCAACGATCCAGACCGCATCTTGGCTGAACATTTTGCAGAAGGTTTGAAGGATCGCGTCTTGAGCAGAGAAGTGAAGCAGCAGCTAGTTGGTGGTGTGTGCCTAGCATTAGGCTTCGTCCAGACATGGCGTTTGTCGAACTGCGTGAGGAAGTGATCAGGTGGTCTGAAGAGGAAGAGCGGCCACCTGCAGTGAGTCGTCATGTTGCCGGTAACCGAGAGTTAGCCGCAACGTCAACTAGTACCACCGAGTCCGCTAGTCACTCAGCACTGTCAACGAATGAAATCAATACGGAAGCCACCAACAGTACCATACAAAAGGTACTTTCGGCACTGGATGACCAAACGCGAGATATATGTGACCTGCGGCACTCCGCGGGTCCCCAAAACAAATCGAATTTCACTAAGGCAAACAGAATATATATTTAGAAGATTTATTCAGAGAACAACTGAGAAATAGCTTATTATGGCAGACTAACTAAAATTTATGACTGTTTAACTTGAACTAAAAATGGAAACGGACGAAACGGCGACTGCTACTCAGAACTCTGATTTCTGTCATGGATAAAACACACGTTATTATTATCATGCCGCAACTAAATACCACGTCTGATTTTCCTATATATATATATATATATATGTAACCGGCAGGTCGCGACTGCGTCACCCGTGAGAACAGCGCAAATACCCGCCGCAATTTGAAGACGGATAAACGACTTATGTGAATCCCAATATATAATGACCCGTTCGCCCATTAGCACTAGCAGCTGAGCGGTATTGTGTATTCGAATGATTGCTTCTACTTCCTATACATTGCATGTTACACGAGCCACGGTTGATTGAAATGAGTTTTGTTATGACCACCTGACCTGCCGCCAACTACTGATATAGTGAGCGATTTCATAAGCTGAGCTTAAATTCTGAGTTTCGCAAAGCGATCAGCCAGGGGGTAGGCTACTGCTGGCAGGTGATGTGTTGTACGTGTCCGTTTTATTAATACCTGGTTTGCAAACACAGCTTCAATATGGCGACGGTGTATATCGGACTACTTCAACATAATGTATCACTATGCCGTGATGCTTCTAATACAAGGAGTCCCATATTACAACATCCCCCTGTATGAGATAAGTAAAACTCCCACGGATTATTGATGGCTTATATAAATATAATTATGCGAAGTTTAAAATAAATTGTTACGAGTCCGTATAATTATAAAAAAAACATGTAAACAATTAATGTCTGAATGTTGTATGTTCATAGAAATGTTCGCTTAAAACAAGTGTTTTTAATGAGATTAATAATTCTCTAGAGCAGTCATTGGGTAGACAACCCTCGTGTTCAGGGGAGTGTTATGCCCCATTAATTTTGCTGATATCGTGCTGGGACTCTGATACGACGTCCCGAACGAGTGCTAGTGACACCTTGGTAACTTCTTTCCTCTCAGCTTGCGGCTCTGGTCACCGATTGTCACTGGTTGATCAGAAACGTTTTGTTGAATGTTGGCTCATCGCTGAACCGAACAGTTTTCGTGTTGGTTGCCAAGAGTTCACGAAGATGTGCGCGGTTACGTCTTAGGCTAGTGCCATTTGGCGTCTCTGCCATATAGCTTCTGGCTCATCGCATTTGATGACAACTTTTCCAGGACAACACGTTTTATTCTGATGATCTAGGATTCTGACCTCTTGACCGGTGTACAATAGCGGGAGGTCGCTCTTTCTGCTCATCTTATCGTGTTGCTGCTTTGTTGCGATTTGTCGTTCTTGCATACGCTCACGATGCTCTTCCAGGCCTGGTTCACTGCGATTTGGCAACAGGGTGGTTAATGGTCGGCCCAAGAGCATCTAGGCAGGTGAAGTTAGTTTAGGGTCAACCAGAGTTGCACGGATGTTCAGAAGAGCAAGCTGCATGTCGTAGACTTTTTCAGCGTTCCCTTGATGTATCGAACGTACCGTTCCGCAAGACCATTGCTTCGAGCATAGTGTGGGGAGCTCGTCACGAGTGTGATCCCCAAGTTTCCACGAACTTCTTGAATGCTTGGCCTGCATATTGTGGACTATTGTCTGTCAAGATTTGATCTGGTCGTCCGAACATTGCGCAGTTGTGGCTTAGCTTCTCAGCCACGGCATGGCTGGTAATTGGAACTGTCATCTTGTCGACCATCGGGTATTTACTATATCTGTCCACTGTAAGCAAGTAGTGGCGATCACCGATTTGAAACAAGTCGGACGCGATATGTTGCCATGGTCTGGCTGGCAGATTGTGTGGTAGAAGAGGTTCGCGTCTGTTTGCGTCTTGCTGCTCTTGGCAACTTTCGCATGATTTGCAAGTGTGTTCAATCTCTTTGTTGATTTTCAGCCAGTATACGTTCTCACGTGCAAGCCGTCGCATCTTTTCGAATCCCTGGTGATTTAGAATGTCCTTTTGCATGGATTGTGGTACCAGGATCTGGCGTCCTTTGAAGATGACACCTGTTTCCACGGCTAGCTCATCGTGAAAAGACTAGTATGCTTTTAGGTCGACAGGTAGTTCTTTGATATTTTCCGGCCATCCTCTGTATATCACTTCTCCCAGCTCGTGTAGGATAGGGTCACGCAACGTTTCCCTCTTCAGTAACTGCTGTTTAGCTGTGGGAAATTGATGAGTGCGATTGTCAAGTGTTGAGGATCATCAGCCTCCAACGCCACGCCGTCGTCAACATCGTCGTTGTTGATTGGTCCATTTTGGCTTGAAATATGTCTTGAGAGACAGTTTCTGCATTTACTTCCATGCATGTGCACTGCGTGTATTTTTTCTGAACCCTGGGCCAATTTCTGTAGCTGTGCATTACCCGCAATAATTGATTCGTATTTTCGCCCTTCAGCCAGTGTGTCTGCTTGTAACAAACCTGCAGTGGATACTTTACGCATTATATAAATGCATTATATAAAAGAATGCTGCACAAGGCAAGCATATGATCGCCGTCACTGTGGGCGCATTTCTAAAGCAACAAGGTTTGAACGATTTGTTTATGTTCGCGTCTGTGGGCGTAGTTCTTGGTGTCTACCGGAACAGAATGTAGTTGACAGTTAAGAGTCATGACTGGAATTTGGTACATACATTGGCCTGACCTTAGATTCACTTCGTGACCATGTCCTGGTTTTAAGATCGAACCGGAAAGATGAAAGTATGCAAATAAATGCAGACCCCCTCACGTGAGTGAGCACCCTCATCCCCATAGTATGACGACATAAAAACACGCATGCGTAGAGCCATAATTCTACAAATTTCATACTATGCGTTTAGATCCCTTACGGTTTAAAGACAATTCTCGGATTTGGCTTGAGGCCAAGCCAGTTTGTTTAAAAGGGAACTATTTTTGGAATTACGGGAGGGCAGAAATTGACACACATAAGGAGAGACGGTTGACGCTCTTCACGGGAAAACTAGGAAAATGTTTCCCACAGTTTAGACTTCTCAAAATTCCGGCAAATATAAACCACGGTGGATTATATATTGCTTTATCTTTCGATTTTCAAAAACCACGGACATTTTAAATGTAAAATAGAGTTGGACTGTCGGCGCACATGAATGTGTAAACGTTGTACGGACATCGTGTCTGAAGTTTCTACTGATGAATAAAACATATATATTCGTGACGAACGTGGAACGCTTGTTTGTTCAATTTCATTGACAAACAAATACACACTTAGCCGCGAGGGGACAATGCATCACCACAGAACGATGATGCACACGGCTTGGCGAGCGACATACCCGAGGTAAGGCTCAGGTCTTCTTAAGCCATTTGCGTACCGCCCAACCGAAGGTAGGAAGACGGAGGGGTCCACAACTTTACAACTGGCCCATTTGCGTACCGCCCAACTGAAGGAAGGAAGGAAGGAAGGAAGGAAGACGGATGCTGTGTGTATCCTTTCGGTTTTCTCAACAGGTCTTTGCGAAAGCCATCATATACTGGCTATGATGAGTTCCAACATGCGTTCGTTTAATTCAACGTCCGATAATTCACATTTAAGTGCTAGAGTGGGTGCGCGTGTAACAAAATCATCAAGTGTCTCATCAGACTTTTGTCGATATCGCATAAGAAGCAGCCTGTGTATTCTGAAATTCACGATGGTTTTTAGTGGATTGTCAAAGAAATCCCATAACTGTGAAGGAGTTTTCTTTTGGTCATCAGTCAGACCGCTGGCATTTAGCCGCCCGAGGCCCTCGTCGCCTATGCCTCTGCAGATTTTTCTCGCCTGCGCCGGATGTAGGTCATGCGAAGTGTGCGTGCAACGCTGTGTTTAACTAGCGTTGTGTGTCAAGCCGTAATCAGGTTGACTGTCGCGCCATTTGGAACACGCTAATAACAAATGTCATATTGCTTATGGGTTTGCCGCAAACGGAACATAATGCTATGTCACAGTTGTTCAACAAATACATGCGTGTCTGCATTTCACTTAGCTGCCACCATGATGTGTTGTGTCCGTTTTATTCATCTCTGGTTTTACAAGTACAGCTTCAATATGGCGACGGTGTATATCGGACTCACAGATAAAAATAGAACACGCTAGTTGAACTATACTGTCTATAGGGGAATGACTGATGATGTAACTCTATGATCGGATTACTTCAACAAAATGTATCACTACGCCGTGATGCTTCTAATACAAGGAGACCCATATTACAACAGCTGGCACTGACGTAATTAGCAGCAGCGATCCCTGGCACGCGGGGATGTGCAAAGCTACCCCTGGCTGATCCCCTACGCGAAGTGGCGGAAGTTAGCTGAGTCAAACTAGTAATTGACTTCACCAGTCACGATTGCGTCCCCCGTGAGAACAGCGCAAATACCCGCCCCAATTTGAAGTTTATTATACTTACTTTTAGCACGCATGATTTCATTATGCATTATATTGTAATTTAGGTTGGGATCTTCATTTTGTTGTTTATGTAGTTTAATTGTAGTATAATTTATGATAACCAATTTCAATATTGATTGTTTGCATGGCTTCAACACTTTGTATGTTAATTTTTTTTACAAATTTAGGAGGAAGTTCAGCTTTAAGTATAGTGTATATTATTATAAAATAAGGTTGATGGTCTGAGAGAGTGTTTGTGAAAATCCCAGCAGTATTTACTAATATAAATTGATTTAGTGAAAAACGATGTATCTATTAGTGTTCCGTTGGTTCTCATAAAATGGGTTGGGAATGTTATTTGGGGGTGAAGACTATGTGATGTCAAAGTATCAAAAAAATCACTGTAATGTTCTGTTATCGTTTATTTTAAATAAGTTAATGTTAAAATCCCCTGCCATAATGAGATTATTATTTTTGTTGTTTTCTAGAGACGATAAAACTGATGAAAATTCATAAATAAATTGTGTAATATTTTCGTTGCAAGACCTTGGTGGTCTATATGTATTTCCAATGGTCATTTTCTTTGATAAACCATTTCCAGTTATTTGAATTATTAACCCTTCCCAATTTTCGTATGTATTAAGATTAATTTTTATTTCAGATTTATATTTATCATCAACGTATATTAATAACCCTCCTTTGTCGTTACATATTTTCACCTGTGTTATACAATCATACCCGTCTAATCAAAATTGAGAGAAGTCATCATTATCAGCTTTCCACGTCTCATGTAAGCACATTACACTGAATTAAACGTTATTTCTACGTAGGTCCTCTATGAATATTTCGAGTTAATTAAATTTTGCATTTATAGACTGAATGTTAGAGTTTAGAATAGTAAACGTTTTGTTTTTATTACCTCCTAAGTATGAGAGGAAAGCCTCATCAAACATTACTGAGCCTGCGTTTACAGAAGTGGTCATTCTTGTGCTTAATAATATTAACATAATGATGTGTATATAAAATTGCTAAGTGATACAAATGATTACACCGATAGTTATGATTATTGTTACTTGCGTACATCAAAAGAGTGATATGCATAATGTAAGTAGGTGGATGAGTTGAGGAAGACACGTCGTCTAAAAATAGAACAGAGTTAGGCCTACCAGTTGCACTAATGGTAAAAACGGCAAAACAACGACTGCCAATGAAGAGAGAGAAAAGTACATAAACATTTAGCATTGCGCATTTTGTACAATACATCGTAAAACCAACACTAGGAAAATACAAATATATATATATATATAAGAAACAGAAAAAAAGTGGATTAGAATGCATGGCTGGTCTTTGGAGTTGCTACATTATGTACAATGTGATGTTCAAAACCCTCACGATGCGGTCGCAATCGCCTCGTTTACCGCCAGATGGAGCCGCTGCAGCCGTAAAGTAAATATCTTCAGTCACACCAGGCGTTCAATGCGCCGGTGTGACGTCATATGATGTAGATTCTTCGTCGTCTGAAGGGCGTCAATGGGAACGAGATGTTGGGCTGGCTCGTCTCACTCAGGTTTCTCTTCAGAAGCATACCAGAATCGCGCTGGAAGATTTTGTGTTCAGTCTATTATATGTCTACGGCTTTGTAGATGGCTAATAAATGTTCAGATCCTTCATTGTCTGTATTTCCTTTATAGCACCTGTGTTTGATTTGACTAGTACTCTTTCCGCATATGTCCAGCAGTCTGCGACTTTATGTTCCCTCTTGAGTAGTCGTGTTTTGTAAGCGAATGCTGCACGTTTCATGGTTAGATCTTCATTCACGAATATCTGTTCTTCGCGGTGTTTGTTATTATGTTCCTTTAGTTTAGTCCGGGCTCGATAGACCTCGTCCCGCATTCCTGTATGTATGAGAACCGAACTGATGGCAGTTACACACGCAAGCCATGTGGGTATAGAGGGATGTCTCCGCCGTGCTAGGGAGGCACTCTATTGGCCACTCATGTCTCAGGACATGAAGAAGTACACATTGACGTGTGACGTCTGTCTAGCACACCAAGCCTCTCAGCAGAAAGAGCCACTTACGTAGCATGAAGTGATCATGCATCCATGGGCCAAGCTGGCCGTAGATCTGTGTGCCTTGCATGGGCGCACGTTGCTGGTGGTTGTTGACTGCTTTAGCAACTACCTACAAATGGAGACTCGCATCTGTGACATCGCAGAGCGTGATACGCATGTTGTCACTCCTGTTCGCCATACGGGATACCAGACGTACCAGTATCGGATGACGGGCCACAGTTCGCATCCGCCGAATTTGCTATTTTTGCAAAGAAGTGTCCTTCCAACATGTGACATCTTCACCACACTACGCGCAGCCGAACGGTAAGGCGGAGATTGCCGTGAAGACTGAAGAGGCTGTGTAAAGAAGATGGAGTGTCCGAGTTCCTAGCTCTCCTCGACACGCCATCTGAGGACAAATCAGGAGCTCTTCTACAACGCAAACTCACGTCCACTACCAGGTCTAAAAACTGGTGCTAGTGTGCGCATACGACTGCTGGGTGAAAAGACGTGGACCCCTGGTACCTGCGACGGAGACGCAGGCCCTATGTCATACGACTTCCGAGTTGGTACGAGCACATATCGTCGAAATCGTCGAGACATCAGACGTACAACATCCCAGGACCCACATTTGAACGAGGATTTAGGCAATGCTGACTGGTTAGAGATGCATATGAGCAGCCAGATGCGCTGGCTGTTCTTGTTGAGCTTCCAGTAGCTGCCACTGCGACACCTGTGAAGAGTGCATCTCCAGCACTCAGACGCTCGAAGCATTTGCATACAACAAATGTCAGACTTCGTGACTATGTCTGATGACGTTGCGAATCCACTTGGACTTTGAATGTTTCGATTTTGAACATTAATTCAGAAGATTGAGACTATAAACAATTAAACTGGGAACATTTCGATATTGACGATATAATTAACATTTTTGCTATACAATTCTTGTATTGCAATAACGATTAGTTGCTGTTTAAATTGCCTTGATACAGATGTTCTTTTCTGTTAGAGGGGAAGATGTAACGAAAAAAGGTATGCTCCCCATGTGACTAAAATACTGTATGCTCCCGACGAGAAGTTGGTTCGAGCCATGTTGTTACTGTCAATCCGAGATATTAAATTGCACTCAAACGTGTATCTTTACAATCACTACACGTGTAATTAGATGTTTAAGTTCTATGTCATTGTTCGAGGTAAGATCCATTAAAGATTAACGTCATTGTCGTCAACATTCTTATTCATTGTCATTAACAAAATTACGTTCAGACTTCAGCAGCAATTACGGTTTGTTCCTGATCCTGTAACGTTGAGTGGGCGATATTAGAGGTTCTTTGAAATAATTGTTCAGTATTATAATTATTCCAAATTCACGTAATCAGGGTAATTTGAGCACAGTGCCACATCTTAATATGAGCAGGGTGTTCATATTATCCTAATCAGTATAACTACAACACATAAGTCATAAGCCCAACATGTAAGAACATTCGTATTGTAAGGAAGTGATTATTGCAATAAAACTACAAAAGACAGCGGGGATGTATTCCTATTTTAAATATTTTTGGATGTTTGGGTTAGGACAATAGTTCTAGGTATACATACATATGTTTAACTGTAGTGCACTGGCCACTGCCTTATTTAATGTATGGATTATTTATTAATTATTATTAATAAATTTTTTCTTTTAGATGCCCAAAAAGTTTGTGGGAGCTTTCAAGCATTCAAGCTGTGGTGAAGGATGTCATCATGTACAAAATGTCTGAAAAACTAGCAAGCACCAGAAGCAATGTTCCTAGAGAAACTCTGAGAAGACACCTAAAGAAAGCTTGCTCGGGAAAAGGTGTTGCATAGGGACTCGTTCGGAAGCCAGTTTTATCTCTGGAACAGGAGGAGCTAACGATGATACAATTAAACATGGCTTTTTGATCTAACACAAGATGATGTAAGGTCTTTTGTGAGAAAAACAAGATCACACATCCCTTCAATCATAAAGAAGAAAGGGTTGGAAAAGCCTGGTTCGCTGGTTTTCTCAGACGTCACCCTGGTGTCAGTCTTCTAGTTCCCAAGCCGACTTCTATTTAAAGAGCTATCGGCTTCACCAAAGCGAAAGTGGAGTTCATGAACCTTTTGGAAAACACACTGTTTGACAAGAACGGCAGGCGGTTGATACCTGAAGGCAACATGTATAATGTGGTTGAATGTGGCTTCACTATTTTCCGTAAACCAGGAAGGATTCTTGTCAAGAAAGGAAAACGAGGAGGCCTTGACAAATGCTGAGAAGGACAAAACAGTGACAGTCGTGGCGTGTGTCTCCGCGACGGGTGTATAATATGTTCCCCCAATGTTTATATTTCCACTGGTCCGCATAAACCCTGTGTTTCTTCATGCTGCGTGTAGTGTATTCAATTGTATCGTATCTAAACATTGATTAATATAGAGACTCACACAAACAAGTGCTTTCCAATTTTAACTCTGTATTTCTACTCCTCGCTTCCGCCCAGGGATCAGGCCTTAATTACACGAAGAGGGGAGCGGTCTTTAACAGTAGACACCACATCCCTCCCTTATTCAAACTGGAAACATGTTTTCTCAACGTTCATATCTAACGTCCATTTGGTCAACAGTTCTTCTTTTGTAATTATTATGCTTACGTGATCTGGATAATGTTTACCAAATAAAGAGATACTTGTTATTATCATCACTGTCCATCATTTCGTTACGATCAATCTGTAAACACAATCAGTCTCAGAATTTCCACTTCCCACTCATTACTTTAAAATAAAGTCATTCAGGTACTGAGGCGGTCTTCTTTGACGGGGTTGTCTACGATCACCGATGTTCGGGTTGTCATGATCTGCAGCCTCGGGTTCTCTTCTTTCACGGGGTTGTCTACGATCACCAATGTTCAGTTTGGCATGATCGGCAGCCTCGGGTTGATCATCTTGTCTCACCAATGGCTCATTTCTTGAAACAGAAATAGAGTCTGGAATATACTCAGACTCATTGTCTGTTTCATCATCGCATGGAGTTATGTCTGGGGGAACACATGCGAACAGTTTCTCTTGTACTGCACACCATCACGTGATTCAATCACTACCTGGTTACCGTGTTTACGCGTAACTGTGTACGGCACATGTTCGTATGCCGGGGTCAGTTTCTTCTGTTGTAGTAGAACTTTGTCACCCGGTTTAATGGTACTTTCCCGTGCACCTCTTCTGTCATCCGAATACTCTTTCATCTTCAATTTAGTGTCACGATCGCGTACACCCTCATCTGTCATGTTGCTGTTGGATTCGAAGGAAGGTAGTTTCGTGCGAATTTTTCGCCGGAACAACAATTCAGCCGGACTCACATCTGTAGTTGTGTGATTCGTGCTTCTGTAAGCGAGAAGATGTGTGTTGAGTTCTCTTCTCCAATCACGTCCTTCGACTTGTGCTGCTCTAATAGCCTTCAGTAGAGTTCTGTTGGCACGCTCTACTTCTCCATTAGCCTGTGGCCATAGCGGAGTCACGGAATGATGCTTGATTCCATTTGTATGAAGAAATTCTTCAAACTCTGCTGACACTAGGTTTGGCCCATTGTCAGTCGTCACGGACATAAGTAATCCGTGCGTCGCGAACATCGTTTCAAGACTCCCGATAAGCTTGTCTGTCGTAGTAGACTTCAGTATCGCGACTTCCGGGTATCTGCTGTAGTAATCAGTCACAACAAATACGTGTTCTCCATTTGGGAACGGTCCCATCAGATCAAGCGCCAAGTCTTGCCATGGACCATCTGGTAGTCTTATACGGTGCATAGGTTCTGGTTTTGACTGCGGTGTCACAACTTGACACGCATGACATGATCTTATGGCTCGTTCCACGGCCACATCAATTCCTGGCCACCATACTTTTTCGCGTAGTCTACTCTTGGTTTTTACTACTCCCTGATGTCCCTTATGCGTCAACTCTATGACACGTTTCCTCAGTGATTTGGGTATCACTATTCGTGTTTGACGTAGGACCATTTTCCCTACGACAGAAAGTTCATTTTTTACCCACTTGTAATCCTGGGGGCACGTTCGTGGGTCACCACTTTTCAGGAATTGTCTCACCGATTTCAGTTCTGAATCAGCTGCTGATTCCCGTTCAATTTCTCGCGCTGTCAAAGCTTGAGGTACCGCGTTAGTTGCAACGAAGTAGATGTACTCATCTGCAACCTTTGACACTTTGCATGGTTCATGTTTCACTTCGGTAGGTAATTTATTCACTTGTGTCAGTCTAGACAAAGCATCCGCAATGTTCATGTGTCCGGGTACGTATTTCACCACTGTTGCCAAGTCTGGAATGAACTTCCCATGAACCTACGGACTTCTGATGCATTTTCCGGTCGCTTTGCCTTCGTGATTGCTTCCACTTTGGAATCGTCTGGTGCAATTCCATGTCTCGACAGCACATGTCCCATGAACGTTAACTTGGACATGTAGAACTTTGATTTTTCTTTGTTTAGTGTGAGACCTCTCTCGCTTAGACGTTTGAGCACCGCTTCGAGTCTTCGTCGGTGTTCGGCTTCGTCCCTCCCATGGATGATCAGATCATCAGAGATATTGTTGACTCCTTCACATCCTTGCAACACATCCTGTATGACATGTTGGTACATCTCTGGTGCTGACGATATCCCAAACATTAATTGTTTGTATCGCCACAGTCCCACGTGACTTGTGAACATCGTGATCACACGGGATTTCTCGTTTAGCTCTATCTGGTGGTATCCCATTTTCAAGTCGATCTTGCTGAATACCGTGCTATTGTTCTTGTCCTCGAGGATTTCATCCACTGTTGGAATTGGATGTCGCTCTCGTTCTACTGCCGAATTTGCTTGTCTCATATCGACACATAGTCTGATATCTCCCGACGGTTTTGGAACAACAACTATGGGAGACACCCAACGGGTTGGTCCAGTCGTTCGTTCGATTATGTCCATTTCCTCCAGCTCTCGGGGTTTGCTTTCCACTTTCTTCCTCAACGCAAACGGGATTCTACGCGTTGGCTGTACAATCGGTTGTACATTCTCGTTTATGTGCAGATTCAACTGAGTGTTCATTTGTTGTTTTACTCGTCGCCAATGTAGTGTATTCAGTTGTATCGTATCTAAACATTGATTAATACAGAGACTCACACAAGCAAGTGCTTTCCAATTTTAACTCTGTATTTCTACTCCTCGCTTCCGCCCAGGGATCAGGCCTTAATTACATGAGGAGGGGAGCGGTCTTTAACAGTAGACACCACAGTGCGCCTCCAGGAAGTATTAGAAAGGTTAGCAAATCTGTCTGGATCAACGCAGAACTGTTTGAACAGTGGTTTGATCAATTCGTATTTACAGTTCAACCCGCCCGTCGCTCAGAGCAAGTTCCATTGTCTTAGATGGACACAGCAGTCGTACAAAGAATCTGACTGCCATTGAAAAGGCGAGACAACATCGTTGTTATCGTATCCTTGCCTTCACACTGCACCCACCGGCAACAACCACTGGTCGTGGGTGTGTTAAAAAGTGTCAACTCATTCTACGACAAACAAGTTCAGACGTTTCTGCGACAACACCCTGGACGTGCTGTTACTGAATTCCAAATAGTTGAATTATTTGGATGTGCATATGCCAAGGTTGCTATTGTGCAAGAGTGGAATAAACCCTTTCGACCGCTACATCTTCTCTGATTAAGACTTCGTTCCAGCAGATGCAACTGGTAAACCTGAACCAGATACCCAGCCGTCCACAAGTGCTGTTCCTGATGCCCAGCCAGATCCCCAGCCGTCCACAAGAGCTGCTCCTGATGCTCAGCCAGATCCTCAGCCGTCCACAAGTGCTGCTCCTGTTGCCCGGCCTGAACCTCAGCCCTCCACAAGTGCTGTTTCGTCAACAGCAAATGCAGAAGCTATGTTGGTTTCTGTTGACAATGTTATTAGCACATTCCAATGTGTAGTTCTCAAAATACATGCAATTTAAGTCAAGGAGCTCATTATACCCGATGTTGCCCTACTACGTTTTCCTCAGTGGGAAAATGGGCATTTTTCATTGAAGAGCAATCACCAAATAATATAGCATTCCATTGTGAAAAGTACAAAAGTATACTACAAAAGGATATACAGGTACCAAAGTGGGTGATTTCATGGTAAAAAGTTTCCACAAACTGGTTATTTACTTCTGGTTGTAAAATTACAATATGGGGCCTATTAGAGGTTTTGTCCCCAAACGGCATATTTGGAAAACAAAGGTATAATTTTCATAAAAAGCAACTTATTAGAACAATGTTCCAAAGGTAACAAAATGCCGCTCGGGAAAAGGAGACGATATCCTAGTTAGGTCCGTCATCTGAATTGCCTACGGAAATAACTTCACCAGCTTCCAAAAAAATAATCTAAAGGGCAACAATGCAATGCATAGAGATATACCCATAACCCACGTACGGGCGCGCGTTCGCACGGCCACACACACACAACTCACAAACATGCGCACACAAACGCGCGAGCGCACGCACACAACCACGCGCGAGGTGTAATGTCTAGGCCTGGTGCGTGACGATATAAGATTCTCATACATTTATTTGACATGTATGTGTCAATTTACTATGATCGAGCTTGTGTATAATTATGTTAACGTTTTCCCCCTAAACGGCTTAAACATCGGGCGCCAAACTTTCAGGGATTATTCTAATATCTCCTCTGCACCAGCCCCCAGTTTGAGAACTGCTGAGTTAGATTGTAACAAAACGCGAACAAAAAGGTAATCATTATTTATAGGTTAAGCTTCATTGAGATATATAATATGATGTATTAATTACGCAAACACGCACACGTGGAAAATAACAACACAGATCGAACCGCCAATATTGTCTAGCGCAGCGCGGAAGGCGATGATAAAGGTTGCATGTTTCACCAATGCACGATTATGATAGATGTGATGAACTGGAAAGGCAATAGGTCGATGAAGTTGGTCAGAAAAACACGTGACAAACAACTTTTACAAATATATTTATATTATACAGGGGGCAATACACTATGACGCGAACATTTGCTTTCTTTCACGTTTCAACTTCATTTATGTTGACATTAGCACTCGCTTAGAAGCTCAGTATAGCCAAACAGTCGAACGTCATTCCCGGCGAAAGAATCGCCATTGTTCCCGACGTGTGAACTACTTCGTCAATGTGTAGACATCAGATGGGTAACTAAGCGAACGAGGGAATTTGTTGGAAAGATGAGGCACTGCAACAGAGAATATAACACATATTTTATTTGTTGGCAAATCTGAGAAAAAACTACGCTCTTGCACAGCTTATTTAGCGATTATATTTGGCAGTTTCGGACACAATTAAGGCCAATGAAAGGGAATGGTTAACGGCAAAGGAGACTGGGAAAGGCGGGAATTTACACAGAAAAATGGCACCAACGTATGGATTGGCAACATGACGTATGAAGAACTCGCAAGAACAGTAAGCCTCCAATACAGAGAAGAGTAGCGATCCATGGTTGCCAAACTTGCAAGTAGCCGTATAATGAGATAGTTGAATGACGGCATAGGCATATTGTTCTGACGGCAACGTTCTACTGCGGAAACTATTCATTTTTTGGCTTGTCTAGGGCACTGTTATAAATATTACTCGAAAAATGTGAACGTATAATAAGATAGAAGACGACTACTGCATTGCTAAATTAAAAACAGGGCCCAATCACATGATACATAAAACGTGTTTTGGGAATTCAACGATACATTATAATGGTTGCCAATGTGAAACATTCCGCGGTCTCTTTCATATTTCTCCGATTTAAGAATATGCAGCTTATGCTGATTTCCTTTGCGCATGTTCGTGTCTATATTGCTAAGAATACTATTCTATCAACTTTAGCAGATTAGTATACATTGGAGCATAGACGAAGATATATACGAATTGTTCCACACAGGCATGGAACGAAAGCGTGTTTATACATTCCCACTAATTGTTAATAATAATAATAAAATGGTAACTTCTACTTCGCCTAAATCCTTGGGAACCAAGCTCAGAGGCGCTTCAAGACAAAAGGGTTGGTCAATCTCAAAATCGATAAGCGGTATTCAAGTTGTCAATGGATGGACGTATACGCCAGGGAGCCAATGGTGAATTAAGACATTTATGGGCTCTATGCACCCGGCACTTTCGTAAGCCCTATGTTGGCCCAGGGACCCAACACATTCAATTGCATTCACCTTGAACCTTCACTGTCGCTTCAACACGACTTCGCCATTGGGTCATGACATCGGAAGATGGGGGGAGGGGGTAGGCCTACTGTTATTGAGTATTGAATGCCTATAGTGTATATTGAATAATTCGCTACTGCAGGGAGCTATGGTGGATAAGCAAGGCAATAAATTAAGTTGTTTAAATGACGGCGGAATTGTGTAATACTTCAACTGATCTAACACTATGAGGGAGCATATTCCAAAGAGTTGGTGCAGCAACAGAAAAAGCCCTAGTTCTAATGTTAGTGTTGAATCTAGGAACATACAGAATTTCAGAACTGGATGACCGAAGCTGAATAGGTGTTCTTACAGGAATAGGCAATGAATGTATGTACTTTAGAAGTGGCACTGAGCGAGGTCTAACGTCGTGCAGTTGTGTAACGTAGATGGCAATTTGATTGGACGAGGTAGACGGTGTAGCATTTCTGCTATTTCTGGATGTTTAAATCTACTTTCCTGAGGTTTAATTTTATAAATGAGGAAGGTCAAGCCAGTAGATAGACATAGTGTTAACCAACCGCCTTAGTTTCGTAATTACAGCAACTTGGTTGCAGATGCGCTCAGTGAAGCGTGGTATTCTGTTGCTAGTGTTTCTAGGCAAGCAGGTGGTTTCGCCGTAATCGTAGAGAGGGTGTCCCACAATGCCTAGTTTGAATAGTATATTGCATTAGCCACTAGAAATGATGGAAACCTGTCATATGATGTGTAATTAGTTCTGCTTATATAAACGTTTGTTGTACGCATTTCGCCATTTGGGCGCTGGCGAAGGACTGGGACAGATCCAGGGTTGAACTAGACAGGTTGCCCTGCTGCCAAGAGAATGGCAAGGAAAGTCGTAAAGCGTGGTGGGAATCGTTAACGTGGGTTACGTTCCCAAGCTTTTGTGTGTGTGTGTAATATTCAGTGTCCAGAGTGACTATTCGATCGAAATTCGAAGAAACCATGCCGCCACGTCAGCAGTACTTTGAGACAACGTTCCGGTCGGCCCCAACGTATTTGCGTCGATGAGCGATAATCGCGACGCGATCACCCAGCACGGGCCATCATCGAACAGCGGTCTCACAGCGATATCGTCAGAAAGCTTGACCGAATGCGACTCGTAGCGGCCGGCGGTAAACGTATGCTGCCAGGCGTCGTCATTCGCGCGAACCCGTTCATCCGACTTCTCGATCGTTTGCGACAAAACAAGACCTCTCGTTCGAATTCGTAGCGGCCGGCGGTAAGCGTCTACTGCCCGACTTCGTCTTTCAGTTGAACGTATTCAACTGACTTCGCAATCGTTTGCGATCGTGCGATCATTGAACGGACGCGACTCGAGATTTCGCGGCGTACGACAGCAATCGTCAAGTGCCCGGCATCATCACTCGTGCGCCCGAGATACACCGTTCTATTGTTGTTCTGAGCTCGGCGTGTTGACATCAACAAACGTTCGTATATATTCGAGATGGGACTAGCCCAGTATAAATGTTTATTTTCTGATTGAACGTATCTATTATTTGCTGTATTATGATTAGTAGTTATCTGTGGGTTTTGAAGTGAGGTATTATTACCCATGAAGTATTCACATATATATAAATATATGTGTGTGTTGTAACATATTGCTGTAATGAGAGTCCACGAGGACTAGCTTATACTGTGTATTTATATTATGGGAGTTATTCTTAGATAACACTTGGCGCCTAGTGTATGGTCGTATAGCGGTATAATCCACCTTAGAAAGGAAGTGGAATTTGATAATCGAAAGATTCAGTGTTATTGTTTATTATGTTCTATTAAGATTTGGTTACGGGATTTCTTTATTCTGTTTATTTTGTTAATCGAGATATTTACCAAAAGGAAGATATCTTGTAATAAAGTTTATTAAATTGTCCTCGTTCTTTGTTGCTTGTTCACGATAACCGTTCTTTGTCATATGCGTTGACCTTGATATATAAGAACCCTACTAGACTGAGCCATCTAGACCTCGCTAATCCGTGACATAATTGGGGGCTCGTACGCGGGATTCCGGCGAGGGGAAAATTAAAATAACACCTTCGGTCAACGCTATGAATTGCGGGTAACACGTGACGGCAACATAGAACATGCCTGAGAACTTAGTTGCACTCTTGTTCCGTGGAGTGTCAGCGTTGTTCCGTGGCTAGAGACGAAACCTACATCTATTCCAGTAGCTGTAGTGTAGGGTAATTCACATGCCCTTGTCGTTTCTGCCCGGACATAATTTTGAGTCCCATATATCTCGTTATATTTATAGTGTATCATTCACGTTTTGAGGCGTTAGACTGTTTATTGCAACAGTAAAGGACCATGAATTAATCGTATAATTATTGTAAGTAGGAGCTTTGTTATTTTTCAGCTGTACGAGGAAGTTGAATTACTTGTTGCAATTGCCGAGTTGGCATTGGACAGATTAAAGTCTCACAGAATTTCCGTGTGTTGATAGTTGACAGGACGTGGTTGAAATCGTATAGTGATTTCATTATTCCAGTCTTATGAGAAGATGGTGTGGAGTGTTGTAGCGTAGCTAGCACTTTTGTGGTTTACAGGTGATTGACCTTGTGTAATACTTAAACGTGATATCCGTTTAGTGATAGTTTCGTGTGTTGCACTAGTTTGCAAACATGGATCTTGCTCAATTAATTGAGTTAGGCGAGAAGTTAGGGTTAACAGGTCCCGAACTTCAGGCATTTGTTCTCGATGAACAAGGAACCGCCCGGGCTGAGCGACAGGCCGCTCGCGAGGCGGAGAAAGAGAGGTTCCAGGCCGATATGGAGAAGGAGAGACTCCGAGAAAAGGAGGCGGCAGGGCAAGCCGATATGGAGATACGCGCGCGTGAAATGGAGCATGAAGAAAAGATGGCCAGGCTCCACAACGAGGCTACTACCTTAGAGAACCGAGATTCGGTGAGTAATGCTTCAACCATTACTAAGGGAGTCCGCAGTCCTCCGTTACCCTGTTTTAACGAAGACAGGGATTCGATTGATGCCTATCTCCAGCGCTTTGAAAGATATGCGGAAAACCAGGGTTGGGAGCGGGAGAATTACGCTATATTTCTGAGCGCATTGTTAACTGGTCATGCACTGGAAGTTTATTCCCGTTCCCCGATTTCCGTGGCCAACGATTATGACCAGTTAAAGCAAGCATTGCTCGGATGGTACCGACTGACTGTAGGCGATTTTCGTAAGAAGTTTTACACCTGTTCTCTAAATTCGACCGAAACAGTGTCGCAGTATTTTGCTCGTATGGAGCATTATTTGACTCAGTGGATTTCTTTGTCAAACATTAATGAGTCTTTCGAGGGCCTTAAGGAACTCATTCTGAGAGAGCAATTCTTGTTTATGTGCCCTAGGGAACTGTCCGTGTTTCTGAGAGAACACAAACCGGTGGGGAAAGAGAATTTGTTAGAGTTGGTGAGAACATTTACAGATGCCCATTCATCATATGGTAAACGGGAAATCGTAGAGACCGAGTCCGACCCACTCCCGTCCCTTCACCCGTCCCGAAAAGTAGATCAGGGGAAGGGAGGTACCCTATTCCTAGCCCTACCCCGCGGCCCGTTCCTCCGCCGCGTACATGTTTCCTTTGTAATCGGCCAGGTCACATCGCGAGACAGTGTACAGTGGGAGTGCAGATTAGGAATCCTCCACCGCAAAGGATGAAACCAGTGGTTGGGAATTGTGCAGTTGTGCTAAACCAGAATTCCCCTAGTCACCAATGTCCTGTGGGTGGGACTGATGTCACTTTGCAATGTGGATGTAAGATCCCCGTAATTGCTAGTGCTTGTGTACAACATGAAAACGGTTGTAACTTACCTGTTGTCGAGGGGTATGTGGGGGGATCCCAGTGAAAGTACTACGCGACAGCGGGTGTAACGGAGTCGTTGTACGACGTAGCCTAGTTCCGGAAGATCAGTTAACTGGGAAAACCAAAGTCCTTATGCTGATGGACCGATCCGTCATTGAAGTCCCAACTGCCCGGTGCTATGTGAGAACTCCCTTTTTCACAGGAGAAATTGAAGCCCTATGTCTAAACAACCCCGTTTATGACTTAGTCATTGGCAACGTTGTTGAATTAAATTTGCCCTGTTCCGATAACAGTGAAGGTTCTCCTTTTCGAGGAACCAAGTCAGATGGTGTCCCCGTTACTGTTGAGACCCCTTTGAATGACACCCCAGTCACCGGTTGTGCTGTAGAAACCCGTGCTCAAGCGCCTTTCTAAACCCACAAAACCTTTGATAGTGCCTCAAGTTGTTGGTGCGAGTATATCTGCCGATGATTTCTTGAGAGAGCAAAAAGGGGATGAGACCTTAAAGAAATGCTTTCATTCGGCTGAAGAGACTAAAGGGAAACATAAGGGAGAACAATCAAGTCAATTCGTGATCGAATGGGGGCTCCTTTATCGCTTGTATCAGAAAGAGAAAGAGGGTGAGACTGTTACAACAACTAGTAGTTCCCCGAGTGTTGCGCAATCGTGTCATGACGTTAGAACATGAAACCATCCTATCTGAACATCAGGGAATGAAGAAGTCGCTATACAGAATCTTCCTTAACTTCTACTGGCCAGGGATAGTAGGTGATGTCCGTAGATTCTGCCAGTCATGTGACATCTGTCAGAAGACCGTTAGTCGAGACAATGTCCCTAAGGCTCCTGTACAATTGAATCCCATCGTAAACACGCCCGTTGAAAAGGTAGCGATATATTGGGTAGGTCACTTAACCCCAGTGACAGAGAGAGGTAATGTTGAGACGCTAGGTTTAGCTGCTGTTGTCGAAGAACAACCTGAATGTGAGACTGATGAGGAGTTTCCCATTCCTGAGAGAGAGGAAAACATTGGGGACGTCCATGTGAGTGATAGTTTATCACCTGATCAGACACGAGACTTGAAACAGCTAATGGAAGAATTTCCTTCCATCTTTTCGAGCACTCTGGGGCAAACTAGTCTCTTGTCCCATGCCATTGAGGTAACGTCCTCTAGTCCCGTGAGATGCAAACCGTACCCTATTCCATTAGCCAAGTTGGGAGTGGTAAAACAGGAGGTTGAGAAGATGCGAGAAATGGGCGTGATTGAGCCATCTCATTCACCGTACTCATCGCCTTTGTTGCTAATTCGTAAATCTGACTCCACATACAGACCGGTAGTAGATTTTCGCCAGTTAAACAAGGTTACTAAATTCGACGCAGAACCTATGCCAAATCCCGATACTATCTTGGCTGAGGTGGGGCAGGATAGGTACTTGTCCAAACTAGATTTCTGCAAAGGCTACTGGCAAATAAGGATGGAACCGGAAGATAAGGAAAAAACCGCGTTTTGTACTCCCCAAGGGTTGTTTCAATTCTGCGTCATGCCTTTCGGTCTAATCAACGCCGGCGCATCGTACAGTCGCATGATGCGCATACTCTTAGATGGCCTCAGTGGTGTTACCAATTATGTTGACGATGTATTGATTCACACCTCAACATGGGCCGATCACTTATCAACACTGCGGGCAGTGTTCGTCCGAGTGAGACAAGCGGGTCTCACTATAAAACCGTCGAAGTGTTATCTTGGGTTTGAATCCGTCGATTTCCTGGGGCACCAAGTAGGTCAAGGAGAAGTGAAGACCCAGGAAGACGAGGTAAACAAGATTAGGAATGCGCCCATTCCTACCACGAAGAAACAAGTGAGGTCTTTTCTAGGTTTGGCAGGATATTACCGGAAGTTTGTTAATGGGTATTCCATAATCGCGGCTCCATTGACTGATCTCACAAAGGCAAAACAGCCTAACAAGGTAAGTGGGAATGATGAGGCGGATAAGGCCTTCATTCAACTGAAGCAGGCCCTGTGTAAGGCGCCTATCCTCAAATTGCCTGACGTAAACAGACCCTTTGTCTTGCGTACACATACGTCCGATACCGGACTCGGAGCAATGTTACTCCAAGAGAATAACGGAGTCTTATTCCCAGTCGCGTTTGCGAGCAAGAGGCTCAATCCCATGCAAAGGCGATATTCCGTAGTAGAAAGAGAATGTCTGGCAATTGTTTGGGGACTCGAGAAATTTCACTTATACCTATATGGGCGAAGTTTCATTGTGCAGTGTGATCAACGATCCCAGAAATTTATAAACACTGCGAAGTTAACAAACAATCGCGTTATGCGATGGGCTCTTAAAGTCCAACCCTATCGTTTCCGGGTAGAGTCAATCCCTGGAACAGATAACATAGGTGCAGACTACCTAAGCCGAATGGAATAGATGTAGGTTCCATCAAATTAGTTGAGACAATGAAGTGTCATTAATTTTTTCTGTGCAACTAGATAGTTACTAGTTCGGCGAGTGATCGCCAGGTTATTTATTGTATTAAATGTAATGTATTAAATTAGTGTATTAAATGTATTCCTTAATACTTTTGTTCAGGAATTAGATTCTTAACGGGGGGTAATGTAGCATTTCTGCTATTTCTGGATGTTTAAATCTACTTTCCTGAGGTTTAATTTTATAAATGAGGAAGGTCAAGCCAGTAGATAGACATATTGTTAACCAACCGCCTTAGTTACGTAATTACAGCAACTCGGTTGCAGATGCGCTCAGTGAAGCGTGGTATTCTGTTGCTAGTGTTTCTAGGCAAGCAGGTGGTTTCACTGTAATCGTAAAGAAGGTGTTCCACAATGCCTAGTTTGAATAGTATATTGCATTAGCCAATAGAAATGATGGAAACCTGTCATATGATGTGTAATTAGGTCTGCTTATATAAACGTTTGTTGTACGCATTTCGACATCTGGGCGCTGGCGAAGGACTGGGACAGATCCAGGGTTGAACGAGACAGGTTGCCCTGCTGCCAAGAGAATGGCAAGTCAAGTCGTAAAGCGTGGTGGGAATCGTTGACGTGGGTTACGTTCCCAAGCTTTTGTGTGTGTATAATATTCAGTGTCCAGAGTGACTGTTCGATCGAGTTTCGAAGAATCCATGCCGCCACGTCAGCATTATATTGATACAACGTTCCGGTCGGCCCCAACGTATTTGTGTCGATGAGCGATAATCGCGATGCGCTCACCCAGCTCGGGCCATCCTCGAACAGCGGTCTCACAGCGACATCGTCAGAAAGCTTGACCGAATGCGACTCGCAGCGGCCGGCGGTAAACGTATACTGTCGGCGTCGTCATTCACGCGAACCCGTTCATCCGACTTCTCGATCGTTTGCGACAGGACAAGACCTCTCGATCGAATTCGTAGCGGCCGGCGGTAAGCGTCTACTGCCCGGCTTCGTCTTTCAGTTGAACGTATTCAACTGACTTCGCAATCGTTTGCGATCATGCGATCATTGAACGGACGCGACTCGAGATTTCGCGGCGTACGACAGCAATCGTCAAGTGCCCGGCATCATCACTCGTGCGCCCGAGATACACCGTTCTATTGTTGTTCTGAGCTCGGCGTGTTGACATCAACAAACGTTCGTATATATTCGAGATGGGACTAGCCCAGTATAAATGTTTGTTTTCTGATTGAACGTATCTATTATTTGCTGTATTATAATTAGTAGTTATCTGTGGGTTTTGAAGTGAGGTATTATTACCCATGAAGTATTCACATATATATATAAATATATGTGTGTGTTGTAACATATTACTGTAATGAGAGTCCGCGAGGACTAGCTTATACTGTGTATTTATATTATGGGAGTTATTCTTAGATAACACTTGGCGCCTAGTGTATGGTCGTATAGCGGTATAATCCACCTTAGAAAGGAAGTGGAATTTTATAATCGAAAGATTCAGTGTTATTGTTTATTATGTTCTATTAAGATTTGGTTACGGGATTTTTTTATTTTTTTATTTTGTTAATCGAGATATTTACCAAAAGGAAGATATCTTGTAATAAAGTATTAAATTTTCCTCGTTCTTTGTTGCTTGTTCACGATCACCGTTCTTTCTCATATGCGTTGACCTTGATATATAAGAACCCTACTAGACTGAGCCATCTAGTGTACGGAGACCTCGCTAATCCGTGACAGACGGTAATAATTCATGCTACGATGCATCTACAGTCATTTCATTTTTATATAAAATAAATACGTTAAATACCAATGAGTACATTAAAATTCCCGCGTTTCCGTGGTTTTCTGCTTTTGGCCGAGTCATCAGTGATGCAAGGAGGATTCGGAGTATACTGATTCTCTGCCTGCGAACAAAACAGTTATGCAGTTAACTTTTTACTGTGGACAGACCTAAATATGTATTATGTGTTACAGTATCTTATATAATATATAGATTATAATTAATTGGTTTATACTACAACATGCTTTAGAAATTCTGTGCAGTGACTGTCATGAAACACTTAAAACAATTAAGTCGAATAATTGACGTATTTTACTTCAAAAACAACTAACAAATTGTCGATTTAATAGGTAACCAACAACAATTAATTAAAATTATTGCTTAATGAAATGTATATTATTCTAAGACTAAATAAAGGCATAACTATAAACAAAGGCATAAGCCAAGCCGAAGAACAAAAGTAAGCAGTAACCAACCCTGGCCTAAGACTACCATGCTTGGCCCGTATACTATAAATCATAGTCATAAAATAGAAACTTAAATAAATAATATATCTAAAAGTCAGAACATATAATGTTGTTTTTGTAGTGATTTAAATTCAGAGAAATAGAATAAGTCATGATTTGCATCTGCCTCAGGTGACCCGCTGTCGGTCTGATTGACAGATCAGTCAAATCAGACAAATGTGGCATGTTTTTAGTGGCGCTAAAACCAGATTTCTCTTGTCTTCTCTACACAAATTTTTTCAACACAGACTAATAAATATAGAACTGGCTAAAGACACCATTTATCGTTATTAATACATCCGTTAGTGTCAAATCCGGCCGTAAAATCAATGAAATTACCTTAATTTTGGTCAAATTTCAATCAGAAAAAATCGTAATAAGCCAGTTCGGAGTTCTAACTAAGCGTGCGCTAACTCCCTTGTTACGCTTCCGGGTCAGAGTGCAATCGACATAAACAGTCGTTGACAATAAACAAGTTAGTTATGCGATGTAAACGCAAACTATTGTCATGTATGAAGCTATTAGCACACTAGGTCCATTCGGGGAGTAACTCGCTGGTACATTGTACATTGTATATTAAATAATAGTTATGTCAAATTAGTAGCCTACTCGTCAACTCGGCACTAGTGTTAGCAGCCTGCAGCCGCAGGTTGTGTACTCACAACCGGAAAATTCGTGCCAGGTCAAATAAATCTCGCAGTGGTTACCGGAAGTGCGGGAGATTCCGTAAGGGAAGTGTTGGCAAAGTACTCGGAATTATTCCAGGAAGGAATTGATACCATTAGAGGGTACAATGCGCACATCTACATGGAATATCATGCACAAAGCTAGACCGTTATCGTATGCGCGTCGAGATAAAGTGGAAGCTGAGCTAACAAGGCTGGAAGCAGAGAATATCATCAAGAAGGTAGATCATAGTGATTGGTCGGCACCGATTGTGGTGGTGCCAAAGACAAACCTGTTCTGGATCAAGTTCTCACCCGCTTGGAACAGTGTGGAATCCGGATAAATCTGGCAAAGTGTTCGTTTGCTCAGAAATCCGTGGAGTGTCTGTGTCATCGAGTGGATGCGGAGGGTATTCACCCGACATCTGAGAAGCTGAAGGCAGTCACGAGGCTCAGAAACCGAGAGACGTCAAGCAGTTGCGTTCCTACCTTGGGTTGATCAACTATTATGCAACGTTTGTGCCCCGGATGTCTACAGTGTTACGTCCACTACATCTACTGCTGATGAAGGAATGTAGGTGGAATTGGTCTCCAGAATGTGACAAGGCCATGGAAGAGTGCAACAAATTAATGTTGTCACACAACGTACTGGTTCATTGTGACAGTCGTAGGCCATCACGATTGGCTACAGATGCTTCACCGGTATGAGTGGGAGCAGTGTTATCACACATCATGGAGAACGGAGCCGAGAAGCAAATAGTGTGTGTATTAAGGCCTCTGTCGGCAAGTGAACGTAACTACGCACAAATTGAGATGGAAACCTTGTCAATCTTCTTCGGAAGCAATAATTCCACAAGTATCTCTACGGACGTTCGTACACGTTGATAACGGATCAGAAACCGTTGGTGACGATCCTCGGTCCCAAGACGGCTTGCCAACACTAGCAGCACTACGGATACAGCGTTAAGCACTCATGTTACAAGCGTACACCTACGAGATTGAGTAACGAAAATCTGAGGATCATGCCAAATGCATTGTCGCGTTTACCACCGCCTGTGGAAAGTGCCACAGATGAGCCTGGAATCTTCCAAGTGTCGTATGTTCACGACTTACCTGTCGATGCTTCGGACGTTGCAGAGAAAACGCGTCGAGATCTAGTGCTGTGGCGAGTACTAGAGTATGAATACACGGGGTGGCCAAAGCATGTGGATAGTGATCTAGGAGTGTACTTCACTAAACGTAAAGAGTTGTCTACAGAACAAGGATGTCTGTTGTGGGGGTCATTCGTGGTGATTCAATTCATCTATCATCAGACGATGTTAGATGAACTTCATGCAGAGCACAGTGGAATCAGCCAAACCAAAGCGTTTGCGCGTAGTTACATCTGGTGGCCATGAATGGATGCGCCTATAGAGAATATGGTGCAGAAATGTGCTGTATGTCAGTCAGTGCAGAATCAGCCATGTGTGGCACCACCGCAACCTTGGCACGGCCGACACGCATCTGGCAAACAATCTACATTGATTTTGCAGAGAAGGACGGTGAGAACTACCTAATCGTTGTTGACAGCCATTCGAAGTGGTTGGAAGTAGTACCTACGAGGTCTACGACAGCGAGCAAGACCATTGATGTTGTCAGAGGTCGTTTGCCTTTCGTGGTCTTCCGGACGAAGTCGTATGTGACAACGGGCCTGATTTGCTTGAATTTAAAACTTTAATGGATATCAATGGAATCAAACATACCCGAGTTGCTCCGCATCACCCAACTTCAGACGGTGCTGCAGAACGATGTGTCCAGACGGTGAAACAAGGTCTTCGAAAACACACCGCCGGAAACCAACTAACCAAGGAACATTGGCTTGCTAATTTCTTGCTGCGATATCGCTGTACACCATAGACAGTAACCGGAGTATCCTCAGCAGAACCATTCACAAAACGCAGACTGCGAAACAGGTTTAGTCCACTACGGCCGCTCATGGCTACACACATGGAACAGAAACAGCAGAAGTAGAAGCAGCAACATGATCGGAACAGTGTCATTCTTCGTGAACTGGTCGGATGAGATCCAATTCGTGTGCATAATCATCGGGTGGTCACGAAAAGTGGATCCCGGGTAAGATCATCAGGCGGTTGGGATCGCTGACTTACCTTGTGCAAGTCTGCGCACAGCGTCGCTATGTACACGTAGATCATTTGCGGCTAACCGCCGAAAATTATTCTTATTGGTCTGTATCTGAGCATACAGAGTCGGTGATTCCAGATATGTTGGAATCAGTAAGGGTTTCATCATCTGTGATTGATGAGAGTGTTTGTCAACCGGTGTCGGTTCCTCCAAATACTCAGTAAGAAGCAAATCAACCTGCCGGAGTGCAGAACAGGAAGACTGGTTTTGGCAACACCACCTTCTACTATTCATCGACCAGGAAGACGTATATGAGGCATTGTGTAACTTTAAGGACACCCATACATGTAATTATGTAGGGTGCTTGGACTCTTGGACTTTATTAAAATTCCGGGTAACGTTTAGCCTAAAGAGGAAGGAACGTGATAGACTGTAACGTGCTGCCACCTGTGGAATCAGATAGATACTATATGGAACCGTTGTAACGTGTTTTAATACTATAAATTGCTGCCGATGTTTACCTGTCGAATAATAAAATGTTTTCAGACGTCAGCTGGGGTAAGACCACATTAAGGATTCGTCCGCCATTACCCACCGAAAGAGTGCCCTTGAAAATACCGTGTTGGTGTCATGTGTGAATTTTGTTCGAGCACTTTGGCATGGCACATGTCAGTCCAGTGAATACTGAATGTACTACTACATTAGATCTTTCACGAGGTAGCAATAAACATACGCTAGTCGCTCGCGTATTCGCACAGTGGCTATTTTGCAGAACGCACCAATATTTCAAAATCCGTCACCAGATTGGGGCGAAATTTAGGGGTGTCAGGTTTGGATGGATTTTTCTGAAAACTGAGGTATGAGAATTTTACGAGTTTTCTCCAGCACTTGTGTCAATGGAGGTTAAATATGCTGTGAAATTTTCAAGAAAATTGTTCGTCAAATTTAGCAGAAAATTAAGGAAACGTTATAATGGCCGCCTATGTAAAATTTAAATGTGGTCTTACCCCAGCTGTCATAAATGCAGTCAGCTTGAAGGCGCACGGCTGGCCTGGACCAATCCACTATTGATAAACGGGGGTGTGAGGTTGTGAATGGCTTTGGGGAATGGGGACCATTGTGAATGGGGGTCTAGTTGACATGGCTTTGATTAAACATTGATGTTTCAGTGCCGTTGGAATTTGGAGTTGGACTCGAAGTCGGCCAGTCTCTGAAGACTTGTAAAATATGTGAATAAAATGTTTTTATGTGTGGGTGGACACGTAACTAATTATACTAGTTATAGAGCTACCGGGTTGTCGATCACGACACGTTGGAATTTGGAGTTGGACTCGAAGTCGGCCAGTCTCTGAAGACTTGTAAAATATGTGAATAAAATGTTTTTTGGGTGGGTGGACACGTAACTAATTATATTAGTTATAGAGCTACCGGAAAGAAACTGCCTGCCCTCACGGAGTGGTAGGATCGAGATCCACACTTGAAGTTCTTACAGTGCCATGCAAATCGGTCGCTCAGCTGAGCGCGTGGAACCAATTTCATGTCGCCAAAACACGTCGGACAAGATCTGCGAGGAGCGAGAAGACCATTTGCAAAATAGTATTCCAGCACAGCACGATGATCAGCTCCAAAAATTACGGGAGCGAGTTCTTCTTGAAATAAATGCATGGTGAGAGTGACTGGTTTGCCCTGCTCCTACTGCTTTCATACCGTAGCCGCGTGTCGTAGACGCAACATCAAAGAAGTGTGAACATGACCCGTTGAAGTGGTTTCTGCTGTAATCCATGTATTCAGTACATTTGAAGTGTAGCCACACAATAGAGACAATTGTTTTCCTTGTTATTTCTTATAATGTTGCAAAAACTGTTTTTGTTTAATATGGTATATATATATATATATATAATATATATAACACTATGAACGTCAATATTCTGTACTTTACAAACGAAGATAACATTCAACGTATCATCAGCAAACAAACGCATATTTTTCCTAAATGTTATATTACCATTTCAGTGATGATAAAACAGTTTTAACGGTGTCCGAATTACATTTACCAGGCGGAATATAATTTATAGATTTAGTTACGTCGTAACTCGCAATTTATTATTTTATTGTTAAAATAACTGTTACAAAGATACAACAACACTTCTGAACTTGAATATACCGTTTATCAATCATCACCATATATTTACCGGAGAGCCAGTTACAAGTTTAGAAAATTGTCACCGATCAGGATCAGCTAACGTTCGATATCTTGGAAGACTGCCGAGTGAGTCGGAGTGGGCGTAATAAAGGTCTACTATTTCCAAAGTTCATCAAATATGATCCGTGAGTGGAAGCAAGTTGTACGTCGGCCAAACTGAACGATTTTGTGAAATACAGCCTCGATCAACGATATCTGCAGATGTATGATATAAATGTTGTTGTTTACAGCGGGTATACAATGTTATACCAGTGTTACTACAGAGAGTTGATACAGAATGATCTGAAATAGCTAGATCAGATGGTGCTCCGTTTGCTATCTCTGCCATTAGTAGGTTTCCGTGTGTAGTGAAATAAACTATTAAAATGTTACGTTCATCTGATAATTTTCTGATTGATACTTTATGAAAAATAAAAACCAAAAATAGACTCAATTATTTTTCTTCACGCATTCGGTAAGTCAAGTAATAGCTCATGCATTCGTTATCGTTGATCTGTATACCAACTGATGCAACAGCTGTCTAAACAACTAGTTCGTTTGCGCGAGAGGCAAGTAGGTTGGTCACACGCTGACAACTTCGTCTGGCCAATCTCCATCTTCGGATGCTGAGTTGGCTGATTCCCATGCGAAATACGCTATTTTCAACTGTTTAGTGATTTTTCATTACATTGTAATTATTACTATAATTTTAAAATAATTCTGGGTGTTCTCAGTTTCCCCAAAGACAATTTCTAAAAACAAAACGGGGAAGCATGTGGAAGGACCTAAATATGTAATATATGTTACTGTATCTTATGTATTTATATAATATTGTTCATATGTTAGTGCTTAATCGCCGGTGGCAGCACCGCTGCAGCTACAGATTAGTAGGTGCTGCCACCGACTGGTTCTGTCTATACCAGCAGTGTTAAGATATAAGCGCCGTAATGGAAAATAAATAATCTGTTTAAAAACAATTCTGCATCTGCTAATAGTAGGATTGTTCGCAGAACGTTCGTGGAACGTAAAGCTTCAATAACGTCATTAGAACGTTAGAAGAACGTTTTTACACAATGTTCGCACGTTGCGTTACGTTCGTGGAATATAATAATAACGTTCTGACACGATGTGCATTTTATTACAAAAAACGTAAGATCATAGATTTAGATTTTTTAAAAATCATACAAGGGTGAGATCTTGGATATATTATATATATATATATAATATATATATATATATGTATATATATATATATATTATATATATATATGTATATATATATATATATATATACATATATATACACAGACGCACACGCACACACACACTCACACACACTCACACAAACACACACAGTATGTATATATAATAATAATTATTATTATATATTCATGTATCAATGATCTTACCTTGGGTTATTTCTTCGTCTTCCACTTCGTGTTGTTCAACAGCAGCCGACGTCGTCGCCTGTATTTCTAGTATCTCATTCGATTTAGTGATGTAAAGTATCGGTGTGTAGGGCTCGTCGCCCAATTTTCTTGACAACTGTCTACACAGGAAGATGCAAGACCAGGATTCACACTTCCGCATTGGCAGTTGTCGCTTTTTATATTTATTGATTTTATTTCAGCAACATCATTTATACAATATATAGTATCATTGATAATAATGTGTTCAGAAAAGGGCAAAAAGAAGTACAATACTTATATTTTTATTCGTTGCACATTAGAAAGACCCGAATTGCTTGTTATGTTCTCATCTATTATATGAACTTAGTAACACAGATAGATCAGACCAGATGGTATGTCAAAGTCTGTCCGATGAACATAATGAAGTTAGAAAGAGCCAAATCATCAGTCCTACTGTCTCACATTTTTACGCAGTCAGATTTATAATTAAAATTAAAGTAATTTCCATAATTCCTACTACACTATAATAATGGTATTGTAATGATTCTTATTAATTGACAAAGCGCCAATTTTATGCAATGATATGCTTTGACACAGTACAAATGACGTAATAATAAGATAAATATGAGAGACCGACAGGCAGGCAGGCAGGCAGGCAGGCAGGCAGGCAGGCAGGCAGGCAGGCAGGCAGGCAGGCAGGCAGGCAGGCAGGCAGGCAGGCAGGCAGGCAGGCAGGCAGGCAGGCAGGCAGGCAGGCAGGCAGGCAGGCAGGCAGGCAGGCAGGCAGGCAGGCAGGCAGGCAGGCAGGCAGGCAGGCAGGCAGGCAGGCAGGCAGGCAGGCAGGCAGGCAGGCAGGCAGGCAGGCAGGCAGGCAGGCAGGCAGGCAGGCAGGCAGGCAGGCAGGCAGGCAGGCAGGCAGGCAGGCAGGCAGGCAGGCAGGCAGGCAGGGAGGCAGGCAGGCAGGCAGGCAGGCAGGCAGGCAGGCAGGCAGGCAGGCAGGCAGGCAGGCAGGCAGTCAGGCAGTCAGGCAGTCAGGCAGTCAGGCGGCAGGCAGGCAGACAGACAGATCAGGCATAAACATAGATAGAGACAGAGACAGACAGAAACAGGCATATTGAGACAGACAAAGACGCTGGCAGACAGAAACAAGAGACAGACATATACAGAAAGATACAAACAGAGATAAAGAGACAATTAAGACAGACATATATAAACAGAGACAGACGGTGTCAAACAGAGAAACAGAAGGGCAGAAAGATAGATGAGAGAGAGAGAGAGAGAGAGAGAGAGAGAGAGAGAGAGAGAGAGAGAGAGAGAGAGAGAGAGAGAGAGAGAGAGAGAGAGAGAGAGAGAGAGAGACAGACAGACAGACAGAGACAGACAGAGACAGACAGAGACAGGCAGAGAGAGAGAGAGAGAGAGAGAGAGAGAGAGAGAGAGAGAGGGCAGTTGATTAAAGGGGAATGGAAAAAAATAACTTATTAGAATAATCGTATGCCATACAAAATAGTTAGCCTTTTGTTTGCTATTAAAAACTCACATCTCTGATCAATCATAATATACTTATGGTAGCGCGTACCACAATTTATATTATGTTGTAAAAACGATCAGTCATTGTTTCTTTGAAGAAGGCAGAAATGAAGCAGATGCAAACCTATAGACGCTTGGTTTGATGGGTTTTCGTGAAAAGCTGGCGTTTTTTCGACAAACATGTTTACAATTTCCCAGCTTGCCATTCCTCCCCAGCCCCCGTCTCTCCAGCACGAAGGCTATGGGTTGCTTGTAGTCCAGGGACACTTTCTCAGTTGTCTCCCCCACTGTCAGGTCGATGACCAAATCCTTCGTGCGATACACCGTTGTCACCATGTAAACGCTTCCGGCAGTAGCGATCACTGTTGTCGAAATGTCGATGATAGTTGTGATTGCATTACAACTCACGGACCGTCAACAGGATGTGTGTGTGTGCGTGTGCGTGTGCGTGTGCGTGAGCGTGTGCGTGTGCGTGTGTATGTGTGTTTCTGTGTCTGTGCGTGTCTCTATTTTTCTTTGTGGGTATCAGTGTGTGTCTCTGTTGTTTGTTTCTGTCTGTCTGTCTGTCTGTCTGTCTGTCTGTGCGTGTGCGTGTGCGTGTGTGTGTGTGTGTGTGTGTGTGTGTGTGTGCGTGCGTGCGCGTGCGTATGTGTATATTTGTTTATTATGTAGCTGTATATATGTAACAAGATTTAACAAGATTGCCACCCAGAAAATTTACTATAGATGACAGGTGGACAAGGAAACCTTTTGGCTTATCGAGAGTCCAACCGTTTTTATCTACGTGTATCCTGACCTTCTGAGGTCCGTGTCAATTTTAATTTTAAACATATTCACGCTACTAGCACCCACATAATCAGTAGATAATCTGTTCCATTCAGTTACAGTCCTTTGTGAATATGAGACACACAGCTCTTTTACTAATGTAACTTCATGTCCTCTAGTCCTTCTATCGTTCTTAACTGAAACAAATATTTATATCAATATTTTCATAACCATTGAATATTTTACACATTTCTATCTGATCTCCTCTCAATCTCCTGGTCTCTAGTGTTGTTAAACCACATTCTTTTAGGCGTATTTCGTAACTAAGGTCCCTCAGTTTTGGTATCATTTTAGTCGCTCCCCTCTACACTCTTTGTAGCATATCTACATCCTTCTTGCGGTATGACCTCCACGATTGTATACAATATTCTAAATGAGGTCTAACTATTGTTTTGTACAGCGGTATTGTTAGTTTTTTCCTTATACGCTATATTTCATCTAATTAATCCAATGATTTGACTTCCCTTTGATGCTGCAATTCCGCATTGCTCTGAAACCTTAATATCAGCACTAATGGTTAACCCTAAGTCCTTTTCTTTTACAGTACTACTTAGTGCAGTACCCCCCATTGTATATTGTACATCTTCTTTCTCATGTCCTGTGTGGAGGCATTTACATTTCCCAAAATGGAACAACATTTACCACTTTTCAGACCATTTGATCAACGTCTCAAGAACAGCTTGTAAATGTTGTCTATCTCAATCACGTTTAATCCTTCTAAACACTTTTGTATCATCCGCAAATTTCAACACCTTGCTTGTTATAGCATCATCCAAATCGTTGATATCTATAAAGAATAAAATAGGTCCCAGTACTGATCCCTGTGGTACCCCACTCAAAACTGATGTCCAGTTTGAAGCCTCCTCATAAATTACTACCCGTTGTCTTTTGTCAATCAGCCATTTTTCTATCCAGTTAATTATACCATTATTTCCTATGTCATGGACCTTTAATTTAAGCAGTAATTGTTGATGTGATACTTTGTAAAAAGCTTTCTGAAAATATAAGTCGATTATATCTACTGGTGATCCATTGTCTACCCACTTAGTGATATCTTCCAAAAAGCATAAACTATTCGTTAAGCATGACCTCGCTTTTAGAAACCCATGTTGAGATGGGTTTATCAAGTTATATTTAACAAGAACATCCACCATGTGATCTTTAATTAGTCTTTCTAATAATTTGCAAATCACCGATGTTAAACTCACTGGCCTATAGTTATCTGACTTGTTTTGTTTTTCGAAGCTTTTTTAAAATAACGGTAAAATGTTTCCTTATTTCCGTTCTAAAGAACCACTCCCTCTTCTAATGACTAGTTGAAAACTGTTGCAAGCGGTAAGCTGATTTGTTCTACAATTTCCAATAGTAGTTTCGACGGAATTCCATCCACTCCAGGTGATTTAGTATCCTTCATAGCCCTTATTTTCTTAGCTACCGTTTCTGGGGTTACAATTAACTGTACTAAATAGTCTGATTTCGCCCCCTTGAACTTAGCCTCTGGTACTGGCAGTTAACTAATATTGTCCTAAATAGTCTGATTCCGCCACCTTGAACTTAGCCTCTAGTAATAGCAGTTAACTGATATCTTCCCTGGTAAACACCGAACTAAAATACTCATTCAGGTCTTCTGCCATTAAGAATCCATCTGATATTATATTTCCAGCTCTCTTCTAGAGGACCGACCTTATCCTGAACTTTCTGTTTGCTCCAAACATATGCATAAAAACTCTTGCTGTCATGTTTTATATTACAAGCTAATTTTTGTTCATAGCTTCTCATTGAATTTCTAATTTCAGTTGTAGCTTGGTTAAGTATTTCTTTGTAAATGTTGTAGTCTTCATCATTTTCCAAATTTATCGACGATGCACTCAATTCTTTAATATATTCCAGCATTCTGTTGCTATCTTAATCTTCAGTGTGTTATACCAGCCTATCTTTGTTAAATATTTCCTCATGTCCTTATATCTTCCTTTGTGGAAATTTATCCTGTACTGCTTTTTATTATACCTTTCTGATTTTACTTTGATGGTAAAATGTATCTAGTTGTGATCACTACTCCCCAGTGGCTCGCATAACTATGTCTAACACATTCTCACCCCTGATTGGTTCTAGCACATGTTGAGAAAGGAAACTATCTTGTACTAAAACAAAAAAGTTGTGGTCCTCACTCCCCGTACTCTGTAGATTTTTCCACTGTATAAGACCATGGTTAAAATCCCCCATAATAATACAGTCCCGTTTGCACACTAATTTTATTTCATAAGCCTGGATAAATTCTTTAATATATAAAATAACTCCACCTCCCCTTCTTCCTATTCTATCTTTCCTAAACATTACATAGCCTGTCAGTCCCAATTCGGCATCTGATATATCGGTGGTGGCCCATAATTCGGTTATACCTATTATGTGAGGGTCAATATCTTCTACCATAATGTTTAGTTCACTTCTTTTGTGTACTATGCTTCTTGCATTTATACAAGCCCATTTATACCTAGCTTCAGAACAGTTTTCCAGGCTGTTCTTTGCTGATTTATTTGTGCTGTCTTTATCTATGCCTCCAGTTTCAGTCTTGTCTGTGAATCCCCCCTGCGCATCTAGTTTAAATAAATGCAACCTGTTCCACTGTCAATAGATCGCAGCAGGTTCTCTGAGAAAACTGCTGCCCCTTTCCACCTTGATGGAGGCCACCTCTCATGTACATATCTTCCCTCCTAACAAAAATATCCCCATACATCTATGAATCCCACCCCCTCTTCTTCACACATCTGCTCAACTAGTGCGTTGATCGCCATTCTCTTGCAGTTTCGATATGTTGGCCCTCCTTCCTCCCATTACTGACAAAATTCTCGAGAGATTAATCTGTTAAACTCTTCTTTAACTTCCTCAATAAATATCTGTATTTCTGTACTATACCAGTTGTTCCTTACCTGCCTGCATTATTTATCCCTACATGTACTAGTATAGACCCTCCCTTGCCATGCCCTGATATCTTCTCTACCCTTTCAGTCACATGTTCTGTCTTAGCCCCCGGTAGACAAACAACGACGTCCTCCGCCTCGCTCAGTGTCTTATCTGTCTTTCTCAGAATATACTCGCCTTTAAACACCTCTTTTCTCATTGCCCCCTCAATCACTGCCTCATTGTAGCTCCTTCTTCGGTTTGCATCTGTCTGGTTGTTGTCTTTTCTCCCTGTCGTCTTCTCTCCTGTCACATTCTCTTCCGTCCAATTCTTTCCTGTCACTTGTACTCTTGTCACCTTTCCTCCTGTCATCGTCCCTTTTATTGGCTTCTCATCTGTCACATTTACACTCTCTTCCTTTCGTCCCGTTAACGTTCCTCCCATCGCATTTTAGTCTCTTCTCTCCCATTTAATTTTCCCTCCTACCTCCTTCTCTACGGTCACTTTCTCCCCTGTCACCTTCACGCCTGTCACATTTCCTGCTCTCAGTCTCCTTTCCTCAGTCTTCTTGCCACTAATCTGCTCCGTCAATCTCACAGTATTCCCAACTCTCTCCCTGTCTTCTCTTTCCATTCCACTTGTCTCCTTGCTAATTCTCATCTCCATCCCCTCCACAATATCTGTCAAACTAACTACCTCCTTCCGCAGACATTCCACCTTCCAATACCCCACGCACTGAAAGGTGAATCCCTCTTCCTTAGTATCAGCCCATGACTTCCCACAGCCGGACAAGGCAAAATCAACCCAGCTGTGGCAGTCATCGCTTTGCCTTGACTTGCCGCTTGCAAGGCGCCATATCAGAATTTATTTAATAATAGTGATAATAATCTAATTAGCTATTCAAAATAGTTTTGTCAATTATGTTTACACTAGTCACTATGTAGTCTTTAAGAAGACTGTTTACTGTGCATAAACGTTACACTTTATCCTAGTTTGGCTTGTTTATTTCGGTTATTCAGCGCCCTAGCAAATACGCGGGACACTAGCCACATCAACAAACTCGATTTGTAAGTAACGGTGTGGTTACTAGGTAACGGCGTGGTTACTAGGTAACAGAGTGGTAATAAAGCAAGCCTGTAAAGTCTTAAATTCTTTTTAAGCATTTTAAAAGCCAACAGAACACTCTTAACAGATTTGCTGACTTCATCTGGAATTAATAAATATCCTCTCCTGGCATTCACAACCACCACTTACCACTTCGTTATCATTTAGATGTAACGGAGTGGGAAGTAACGGAATATAAATGTCATCACTTGTTGTATCGCTCTCAGCTGATAGTGTGCGACAATGTGATAACAATCCGTGCATGCGGAGGTGTCTCGAATGCTTTCAGTCCACATGTATCAAGAACGAACTATGTCGCTTTCCCACTTGGAAATATTGGGAACGGAGTAGTACACGAGGAAGTACACTCAACACACACGCCACAAATCATGTCAGATTTCTCTGGAAAGTGGAGAGCGTTTTGAATATGGATATCTTTCGCAAATGTTTCTTCAGATTTTTATGAAAACTGCACATTTATTTTATTGGCACGATCGTCGACAAGACCATTATACATACGGTTCGGTCGGCCGATGGCGTTTTTCTTGGACATGTCTAGTACGATGTCGTGATTGACTTTGAAAGAGACGGCAACTTTGAAACACGATCGCACGGCTATTTGGATCCGTTTCTTCACTGGTTTCCGCGGGTCCGACTCCTCCTGTCACACGCAGGGCGTTGTTTAAATAAATTGTTTATAAGCTAATAATATATTCGAGATGCCACTCATTTTTATGCAAAATGATGGTCGCATACATGCGGAACATAGTTGACAAATAATTGCGTTTACACGAATCATGTTGAGCTTGTTGCCACATGGATGATTAATTATGCAGCCAGAGTATACGTCTGCACGCCTGCCCAGTGAAATACACTTTTAAATCAATCAATCAATCAATCAATCAATCAATCAATCAACCAACCAACCAACCAACCAGTCAATAAATGTGTCATGGGATGCCGCTATAATTACTCTCCGTTTATTCCATAGATTGTTCCTTTTCCTACGTGTCGTTGTTGAATTCGTGACACAAACAGCAGCTGGATGTTTTCTTTCATCAGTAAACTCCGCGGAGATAACCGAAGTCCGACGGACGGTACCGAATAATCATGAGCATGCCTCATGTGGATCGTGAATGCTGGTGCGAAGTGGAAATTCCGCGTACGCAGAGTTATTATACTGATATATTTTCATGGTCATTTGTGATTAAAAAAACATAATTTTAATTAAATAAGTACATATAATTATATGAATTAGTCTTATGAACAAGATTAATGAATAATTATGTACATTATAAAGATATTAAAAAAATCAAAGAATTGTCTTAAAGTAAGATAAGATAAGACAAGAAAAACACTTATATAGCGCCATAAATCTAGATAAATCCATTCGGGGGCGCTTAGAATAAATAATTATATATATGCAGATCATTAATAAGTTACATAAAATTAATGATCTTAAATTAGTTAAAATAATTGACATATTGACAATATATATATATATATATATATATAAAATATAAAATAAGTTACATAAAGATGATCACTAGAGTTAAAGGTATAATGATAATAAATATTTAAAGCCGTTGTGTAAAATTAGTATAAAACATGTACAATATAATAATAATAATAAAAAATAAAATAAAAAACTGATTGGTGGTGCATATGTTGCGTAAGCAACCCAAAAAAGATGCGTTTTCAAAAATCTTTTGAAAGTCACAAGGCAACAGGTTGTCTTCATCTCGGTTGGAAGTGAATTCCACAGTCGTGGAGCAGATACAAAGAAAGTTGCGTTAGTTTTGATGGAAGCGCCACCTGGTATATTTACAGACTGCGACCGGTCGGTTAGATATGATCGCATCCAAGCCAGGACGGAGCCAACCATTCCGAAGCGTAATTCTAATCGGCTGAGCAGAATTGCATGGTTAATTGTGTCGAAGGCGGCCGAAATGTCAAGTAGAACCAGATCTCCATCCATACCGCCATGTGCGATTTGTAGGCTGATTGGTATCGTTCAAGAAGATTGTTATCAGTCATGTGGATGATCAGACAGCGTACAACGTACCATTCGAGTAGCTTTGACACAAAATGCAGGTTTAATATTGGTCTATAACTGTTCATATAGTCCTGATCGAGATTTGCCTTCTTAAGCACAGGGGTGACGTTGGCATGTTTCAGGCAGCATGGAACAACACCAGATGCTATTGCTGAGTTAACGAGTTGCGCCAGGAATGGTACTAAGTTGTCACTGACTTCTTTCAGCAGGCATGTCGGTAAGGGATCGAGCGATGTTGTTGGTGACTTGTTGAGCAGATTGTAGATGATTGATGTTGTCGCAGTCGGAAGTGAGTGAATTTGTGACACGCAGGGTGCTTGATGGTGGTGGACATGAGTGTAGACTGGGTATGTAGCGCCACACGAATCGTCTCGATTTTCGCTGAGAAGAAGTTTGAGAAACTTGTTGCATTATCTTGCATGTTGGCGTTAGCTGGTAGACACTGGGACTTACTTCGCTGCAGCAGTCCGTTTAGCAGACGATACAGCCGCCTGTTGTCACTCCCGCACTGTTCTATCTCAGAAGCATAGTAATCAGACTTGGCTTCTTTGATCGTCCTCTTTACCTGTGCGCACTGTGTCTTATACATTTCGCGATGCACTTGAAGTGATGTCGAATTTGAATTTGCTTGGCTTTGATCACCTTCTCGTTGTACCACGGTACGAATGGACGATCAGCGATACGACACATATGTAGTAGTGCGTGCTTCTCAATAAGTTTGGTCAAAACCACATTTTAGTGATCTGCAAGTTCAGTCATTGTTTGTATGACAGACGGAATTGTGGTCAAAAGCGACGATGCGATGTCATTACGAAACGCAGCCTTGCCAATGTTTTTGTAGTTTCGGTATGTGATCGTTTTCCGCGGAACGACCAGTTTCTCTATATCGACGACACATTCCACCCACATATGATCAGACAGCAGCAACGATGTTTTTGTTGAAGTTATGCCGTGATTTTCGGATGGAGTGAGAATCAGATCAATGGTGTGACCGTCGATGTGTGTTGGAACTTGAAAGTGTTGAATAATGTTGAATGACTCAAGTAGGTCGGCGAAACGTTTCATACTGTTGTCAGATGGCTGGAAGTTGAAATCACCGACAATCGCGAAACGGGAGGTCATCAGGGCGTAGTGTTCGACGAAACCAACAAATTCAACGAGAAAGACAGCGTACGAATGCTTGTTCTTTTTCGACGGAGGTGGACGGTAAATTATTACAAGGTTCATGTAGTTTCCCGATGATGAAACATCAACATCCATGAACTCGAAAAGATGTCATATCATCACGTCGGTTAACAACCACTTTGAAACTCGATCGGTAAACAAGGCCGATACCACCATCGAGGCAAATTTGTCGAGGAAGATGTACAAACTTATATTTTTTCGAGGAAGATGTACAAACGTATATCTTTTATAGTATTATTGTTTTTAGTCCTTTGGCCGAAGGTCCAAGGGACTATTGCCATCACTCTGCGTCCGCCGTCCGACGTCCGCCGTTAGCTGCCGTATCTCAGAAACCGTTCAGCAACTTTTTCTCTAATTTTGCGTAGACATATCTTAGGGCACTGCCACTATGCACGAGAAATTTGTATTTGATTCAAACATTCTAAGGGCTCCAAAGGTCCCCTAAAATGCTATATTTGTTAACTAAATGGTCTACTGTAGCAGCAGATCTAGCAGGCTTCCAGTCCTTTTGTTCAACTAATCCCTTTTCCCACAACGTCTGCTGTACCAGAAACAAAACACCATTCCCCTTCCCAAAACATCTGTCACATGCGGAGTCTGTGTCTTGTATGGATATATATTTTTATGCATTTTTTTTATATAAGCAGAAAGTTAATTGAAATTAGTTATTCTTAGGTCACATAAAAGTAATTCCCGGTTTCTCATTGATGCAAGTATTTAAAAATATGTGCCACAACATTTTATTTTCTATTATAAATTATTCCTCTAAATGCAAGACGTGGTGCAATAAGTGAACAGTAAACCTGTAAACATTTTACTTCCATCATAACCCTTAATGATCTGTAACTATGATTCACCAAAAAAACATTTGATTAATAATTACCTACATGGTTTTTATATTTATGCCGGGCAGAAACTGTTTCTGCAAAAAACATTTGATTAATAATTACCTACAGGGTTGTTTGATTTATGCCGGGCAGACCCGGCAGAAACGGCAACAATAGGAAATATATGCCATTGATAGGCAAACGTGTTCTTTTTATAGAAAACGTCAGTTTCTTTCTGTACCTGTCTACGTATGAAAACCATTTGTCCGCCATTCTCACAATAAACATCACATGAATGATAAAAGGAAGATCACTGCCACTTAACTTGTGGATTATTATTATTATAAAACTGCTACTGCTTGGTGGACAGTAAGCTGCAACTGTCTTTGAATTTTTTTACATTTTGACACAAACTACTATTATATAGCACTAATTTTGGAATGAATCACATTTTGAGAATGCATGTCATTGTTTGCGATGTAACTTTTGTATGCTTCATTTTCTGCTGCTACAAGTTGCATTCACCTGAAAGATTGTTAAATTACCTATCCAATGATAATACATATGTTGTGGTGTTGGAAATATATAGCTTTGGTATATTGTACACGAGGGTTGTGATAGGAAACTGTTGGACATTGCGACAGTCTAGAAAGACAGTATGAGATGTGTCACTCAATATATGAAGTGTGACTTTCAGATACTTCATTTTGCAGTGCTATGGATTATGATGGGCCTCTCCATTAGCTCGTTATATATCTATATGAAATATATCATTACGTCATTAAAATATTTCAGAACAGGCTAACGCTCAGCTGCAACTGTCTTTGAGTTTGTTTACATTTGAACAAACTACTATTATGTAGCACTATTTTTTGAATTGGCACGACTAATGCTAATATATCCCACAAAATGACTTCTACAAAAAAAACTTTAGTATAAATTATTATCCCATTATTCTTACTGACAAAGACCTGTAAGTTAGGTGAGTAACACCTTCGAAGTTCTGACAGCAGGACACCGCCTTCGGTGAAGTCGAGACAACAGTTTGACAAAGGCTTCAAGTTCAAACGGTCTATCACCGTCCAGCTTTTTTTATTTTCTTTAGACTACTTTTGCTCTCAAATAATCTGTCCTCTTAATTTTATACATAAAGACATAATCTGGCATAATTTTATACATTTTTGTAGCAGCATATTTGTACTTCCAGTGTATCATATATTTATCACTTGTTGTGTATTACACCCAGCTGTGGAGCTAAGATTCTCTGCCTGCTATTGTTTGATGGAAACTGTGACTAATATGTAATTGGTCACTGGCAGTAGCTTGTGTCAACAGACAGCATTAAGCCACTAGACCCCTGGTAAACTGGACAGTTGCCTGTAGGTTTTAAACTGTGTCAAACAGCGAGTCTACCTTTTACTCTCAGATAATATGTCCTCTTAGTTTTACACATGAAGACATCTTTGTAGCAGCACATTTGTACTTCCAGTGTATCATTGCAACATAACATACATATTACATACTGTGTGCCACATTTGAATGTTGTGCATGTAATATTTCCATGCAATCCATTTGCATATATAATGTAAAACTTCAACAGCCGTTTTCTTCATTTTCACTTTTTGACCCCTACCATGTTCTATGCTCCATAACTTCACCAATTTTTGTAGCAGTCATATTTTTTTAAACCGTGTAAAGCATCCTAACAAACCTTTACAAGGATGTAAGAAAACAATGTTATCATTTTCCGACGTATCACTCATTTGGTCAGCCGGAGTCACATATAGACGTATTAGTCCAAATGACTTCAGGGCCACTTGGCCCATTTTTTCTCCAGTGCTTAGCCACGTCATTGATCCTTGTTCACCTCGGTCACGTAATCCGTGAATACATTGGTCTTGTTGCGAATTGAACTAGCGTTGAGAATGCCCAATGTGAATTGTATTGTGACACGGCTGACCACACCCGTGTAATTGGCGGATACAGCAATCCTGGTAACCGGATGAATCTTTTAACAAGACAAGATTTAACAAGATTGTAGCCCAGAGCTATAAGCTCCAGTCGACATGCGTTCACACTGCTAGCATTAACACAATCATCAAATAATTTGTTCCATTCATTTATTGTCCTCTGAGAGAATGAGTAGTTTCTCATATCCAACCTACACTGTTCCTTGACTAATGCTGCATTGTGCCCTCTGGTTATACTGCCTTCTTTCAGTTTGAAGAAAATAGTTCTATCAATATCCTCATAACCATTCAATATCTTAAAAAATGCCTATTTGGTCTCCTCTTAGTCTCATAGTCTCTAGTGTTGTCAACCAACATAATATATAATAGACGTCTTTCATAACCAATATCTTTCAGTTCAGGAATCAGCTTAGTTCTTCTTCGTTGCACTCTTTCTAGCTTATTTATGTCCTTCTTATGATATGGCTTCCATGCTTGTATACAATATTCCAAATGTGGCCTAACTATTGCTTTGTACAGTGGTACAATTAGCTGTTTCTCTTTATATGTGATATTTCTCATAATTAGCCGTAGTACTTGGTTACCATGTGAAGCAGCAATTCCACATTGCTCCAAAACTTTCATGTCAGCATTAACTGTTACTCCTAAGTCCTTTTCATTTTTTACAGTTTTACGTAATATAGTATCCCCCATTATGTATTCTTTGTTCATCTTTCCATGTCATATGTGGATGTATATGAACAACATTTGTCATTTTTCAGACCATTTGACAAATTTGGCTAGATGATACTGTAAAGTGTGTTTATCTGCATCTGTTTTAACTGTTCTGAACACTTTTGTATGGGCTGCGAATTTCAGTACTTTGCTTGATACATCATCATCCAAATCATTTATATATATCAAGAATAATATAGGTCTCAACACCGACCCCTGTGGCACTCCACTCAAAACTGGTTTCCATTTTGCTCTCTGTTAACCATGTTTGTATCCAACTGGTCACACCATCTCCTATACTATGTGCTTTAAGTTTAAGCAACAGTCTTTGATGTGGCACTTTATCAAATGCTTTCTTAAAATCTAAGTATACAACATCCACTGGTGACCCATAATCTACCCACTTTGTAATTTCTTCTAAAAACACAAGAGGTTGGTTAGACAAGACCTAGCTTTTAGGAACCTATGTTAAGATTCATTTATTAATATGTGTTTTACAAGGAATTCCACTATGTGGTCTCTAATAAGCGTTTCTAATAATTTGCTTAAAACTTATATTAAGCTCACTGGTCTGTAATTCTCTGTATTGCTCCTCGATCCCTTTTTAAATAATGGTGTAATATTTGCTTCTTTTCATTCTAGTGGAACGATTCCCTCTTTAAGTGACAAGTTAAAGAATATAGCAAGTGGTGTACTGATTTGGTCTACAATTTCCTTAAGCAGTTTTGGTGGTATCCCGTCAACTCCAGGTGATTTGTTTTCTTTTATCATCTTAATTTTCTTTGATATCATTTCAGGAGTAACAAACAACTAATTGGTTTGATTCATCTCCCTGAAATTTATTAACTGGTAATGGCAGTGAACTTATATCTACTGTGGTAAACACTGAGCTGAAATACTCGTTCAGGGCCTCTGCCATTTGAAACCTCTCAGATATTACGTTTCCTGCACTGTTTTCTAGTGGTCCCACCTTATCACGAACCTTCTGTTTACCCCTTACATAGAAACTCTTGCTATCATGTTTGATATAATTCGCCAATTTTTGCTCAAACGTTCGTTTGGATTTTCGAATTCCGGTTGTAGCTAGGTTAAGGGCCTCTTTGTAGTTGTTATAGTCTTCTATATTTCCAGTGTTTCTGTAAACTCTCCACTTAATTTGTATGTAAGTAATCTTTCGTATAACTTATTTTGATAGGTGTTTCTTCCTGGATTGTTTCCCTTGCTTTTTAGGGGAACAAATCTTTCAATAACGCCCTCAATCTCATATTTCAAACTGGTCCAACATTCTGTTGTTGTCTTGTCCTTGATTAAGTTAGTCCAATCTATGTATACTAAATATTTTCTCATCTGTTTATATTTGCCTTTGTTAAAGTTTCTCATCCATCGCTTTTCACCATTATTCCCTGGTTGTACTTTTATACTAAAATGGATCTGGTTATGTTTATTAGATCCCAAAGGTTCATGTATTTTAACATTATCAACTAATTCGTTTTGAGAAGAGAACACTAAATCCAACACATTCCCATCTCTGGTTTGTTCCAAACGTGTTGGGTAAGGAAACAGTCCTGTATTATAAGTATAAACTGTTGGTCATCACCTCCAGGACTATCTGGTGATTTCCACTGACTTTCTCCGTGATTAAAATCACCCATTATAACACATTCCCCTTTACTCATATCCTTTACAGTACTGTGCAGTTTTACATCATCCTCTTGTCGTATGTTAGGACTACAATAAACTAGTCCTACTGTTAATGTTGTGTTTCTGGTAACTATGTTGCACCAAATAGCTTCCTCACAATCTGCTTCCCTTTTCATTTATACTACATATGCCAGTATAGATTCTTTAATATATAGAATGACTTCGCCTCTCCTTCTCTCTTGTCTGTACTTTCTAAATGTGACATAACCCGATAGAGCTAATTCAGCATCTACCTTGTCTTCATGTGTCCATGATCCTGTGATGCCTATTATATCGGGGTCTATATCCGCTATCATGATGTCTAAATAGCTTCTCTTATTTATTATGCTTCTGGCATTTAAGCATACACATCTAAGTTCATTTTTATAGATATTTGGTAAATCTTTCCTTGTAGATTTGTTTGTACTATTTCTTTGAGGTGGCTCTACGTATCCCCCCTGTGCATCTAGTTTAAATACTCAACTGTGCCTGTACCTTTACCTATGCACCTAATGAACTCGCTCCCTAGAACTGCTGCTCCTTGTCCTGTCAGATGTAGCCCATCATTCATAAACAGATCTTCTCTCCCTACAAAGCTTGCCCACACGTCTACGAAGCCGACTCCTTCCTCCATACATAACTTCTGTACCAGCGTGTTGATGGCCATTCTTCTGCAATTCTGGTAGTATTGTCTCTGCCAACCATTACGGCAGTATACCCGATAACACGATCTGTCCAATGCGTGCCTCTTTCAGTGTGTAAACCGGTCTCCTATAGTTATCAATGATGGCCGTCGTACCTTCCTTCTCAGAATTATTGGTGCCCACCCGCACAAGAATAGATCCACCGTTGCCATTACCCATGACCTGGTCTGCTCTTTCTGTGACATCCTCTATCGTTGCCCCTGTTAGACATACAGTCATATACCCCCCTTGTTTATTGTCAATCCCCCATGACCACTCGCAGTTCCCTCTCTTTCCCCTTAACTGCTGTATTTGCATAAATCTTGCGTTCCTTCTGTTGCAGCTCCTCAACACCGACCTGTTTACCTTTCCTTTGCTGAACACTCTGTCCTCTTCCCTCTGTCTTCTTCTGAGTCTTTTGTTTCACAGTCTTACCAACTGCCTCTGTGGTATCTACCTCGTCACCACCTGTATCGTTGTCGCGTCTTTCCTCGTTTTCTACAGTCTGACCACCTGTTGATCTTTCCCCACTGCCCCGTTTTCCTTTCCTCTGCCGAACACTTTTCCTCCGCCCCTCTGTCTTCTTCTCATTTCCTTATTTCTTCACACCTGCCAATTTCCCTCCTCTCAGTCTCCTTTCTTCAGTCTCCGTGTCACAACTTTGCTCCTTGTGTGTTGTAATATTCCCAACTCTCCCTATGTCATCCCTCTCTGTTCCATCTATTTCCATGTTGAGTCTCACCTCTAACTCCTTCACTATATCCGCCAACTTACACACTTCTTTCATCAGACATTCTACCCTCAAACACCCCATACACTGAAAAGTGAATCCGTCTTCTTTGATCTCTGCCAATGATTTTGGACTCCAGCCAACTTACACACTTCTTTCATCAGACATTCTACCCTCAAACACCCCATACACTGAAAAGTGAATCCGTCTTCTTTGATCTCTGCCAATGATTTTGGACTGCCAGATATATATATATATATATATATATATACCTGGCAGCATTTGTCACTTGCCGTGTATCCGTCCATAAGAACAGAAATCCAAAGATGAAAGAGAAGTCATTGCCGACTCATATAATTTTAATGGGCGTAGCCATATTGTTTTTGTTTACAAGCTACACATCCGAGAACTAACTGCACCCAGTCCTCTAAGTTGCCAATATATATATATATATATATATATATATATATATGCCCAGTCTGTTAAAGTTGCATTCTGATGTTTTAATTTGCAACAATTGTAATATATATATATATAATGATGTGTGTGTGTGTATGTATATATATATATATATATATATAACCTTGGTATATACATATATATCAAGAAAATCATCACATATATATAGACGTATAACCTTGGTATATATATATATATACATATATAAGACTATATTTTGCTTGTTAATTAAACTATGTGATGGTCTGCTTGGTCTCTAAATTTAGTAAACGATTACATCTATAAATATCGCATACAGATATGGACCAACTGGGATCTTGACAAGTTTTGTCCGTGTTTTGAACATTTTAAAGAGAAACGTTGCCCGGTTTTAACCAGACTTTTAAACGGGTTGTTTTTTTGGTTTTCTCCAAAAATGAAAAATGAAGGTGGTCATGAAATAGAAGAAGAAGAAGCCTGGTTCTGGAAGCACACATTCAAGACTGCACACTCACTTCGTAGATGGCGTCGATGTCAAGTGCTTCTTCGTCAGTGAGAGTGACATGGTCGTGGATATTGAACTGTTCGATTCTGTCGTCGGCGATCAGCCGATGCAGTTGTCCAATGACGTGGAAAGTGCCACACATGTCGATGATACTGGTCCTCTTGTGCACAAGTGTCGATAATAGGTCATATTTTGCTGACTCTTTGATGTAGGGTACCGCCCTCGCTCCCATACCTGCCCGCGGACATAGTCGAATGGAAAGTTGGACCAACTCGATGTGTTGTGCTCGCGGAATGTCATCACATTGGTGTGTGTGTGTGTGTGTGTGTGTATGCGTTTGTGTTTGCGTGCGTGCGTACGCGTGCCACTGTGTGTGCGTGTGCGCGTATATACAAGTATATGTATTTCTGCCTGCCTGCCTGCCTGCCTGCCTGCCTGCCTGCCTGCCTGCCTGCCTGCCTGCCTCTCTGCGTGCGTGCGTGCGTGCGTGCGTGCGTGCGTGCGTGTGTGCATGTGTTTATGTATATGAAACGTGCAGGTGTAATTGCGTGCGTATGTGCGCGTGGCTCTGGATCAGCTGTGCTTACTCACCGAACGTGCTTAGTATAAACCCGTCCTTAACCAGTTCCCACGCCTCATCATAGTTACAGGCCGTGAGTGATTCGTAAGTATTCTTATCCATTAACACCACCATGGCGGCACCCAGAGCGCACGACAGTCTACTAGCCAAGCACTTTTTATAGACAAAAGCAGCTCACGTGATACACATGACGTCATTACTACAGCTTCCCGAGTTTAACGTAATCTCCATACAGAGGCTCGCTTCCGGTCATGGGTCATTCTACCAATTCGGTATAATTTGTACCACCAAGATTGTTTCACGTCAGCAAGCACAAATGTTAAACATTAATTTTACATGTTTTGTTAACTCTGTAACATACATCCCCTGTCGCTGTATGTTAATGAAATTTAATCATAGACGAATTATGCCATGGTAGACAACTTGCGCATGTGTCCCCTGATCAATTTATCATAAGAAATAATTAATTTAATTATCATGCTGCTTGGTGTTTTAAGGGGTCATGTTCTAGAAGAAAAATGCAGTGTATTTTTTAGAAATGATTTTTTTACAAAATTCACATGCTGTGACGTAAGTGCATTTGATTGGGGAGATTTTCATGTGGAAGGTGTTGACTGTAAAATGGTGGATTTCTAGATGATTTGAATAATGCCGGCATTTGTACATATTGACGGGTGTCACACGTACAGGCAATTTACGAGTATGCAATTTTTGTTAAAATCTATCGGCATGTCAATGAGATGATGATAACAGCAGGTGAGAAGTTTAAGACATTTCATAGGTCACGTTTTCTTATAATCAGACAAAACGTTGACATGGTCGCCTATGGAAAAACCAACAGAGGGCTGACCTCAATAAAGACCCTGGCAACGGAAGCATGCTGTTGTCATTGCACAATCATGGAGGACGCATTTTACTTTAAATATCTTGAAACAATCACTGATAATATATGTATGGCAAAACAACAGTTGAACGGAACAAACCGTTTTTGGATATTGCAGACTTCTCATCAGTCTGCAAGTCCAAATCACAGTGTCGGAACACATATGTCTTATAAGGGGGGTGGGGTGTGTATGCTACTAGTTAAGCCTCAATTTACAAATCTGTATGATAATGAACCAATGACATTGCAGCAGGGTGATCCATCAATCTTTTTTGTTTACATATGCTAGTTATACACACTTGAAGATCGTGTCATTGACCCTAATGAAGCCTGACGACAGTGACTAGCTGGAGTCGGCTGTAGCCCGAGAATGTTATCATACAGCTGTAGGGGAAGTGTACATATATTGAACCCCCTCATTTCCGTACCCTCTACCTCCATTCTTATACGTGATACAGAGGACTATTAAGGGTCAGGCAGCGAGTTATTACATGTTCTCTATGGAAACAGGAAACAGAGTCAGTGTATTTGTAATTTTTTCTCAAAAAAATTGAGAGAAAAAGTGTATTTTTAATTGGTCCAATTTGTGACATATATTGGACTACAGTGGTCCTGATATTGGACCAGGTGGTGTAATATAGGTCATCAGTCAATTGTTGGTGCTTTGAAAGAAATCAAGGTTCAGCAGAAACTTCAGACTTATAAAAAAGGTAGGGGTTTAATGCATAACTCACGAAAACTACGGCGTTCCAGTAAGCATACAAATGACATATGACGACCAAGTGCCAAATAAATTCGACATAATTTAATTTAGAACTGAGAAGAAACAATTATATGTTGTCACGAACAGACTAATACCAACAAAGTGATTGCCATGATAGAATATCTTACGGATAAACGAACAAACAATGGCCAGTAGAGTGTTTAATAATGGCAAAAAGATACCAGGCAGTAATTGATGGTCCCTGATCACCAAATTACCAATGCGATCTATTACCGACACGTGTCACATCATAACGATAGTTATGGGGAATGCCTTCAGCACAACTCGGGTGTATCCATGTCCAACAGTGTACACATTTCACCATGGTTTCTTTTCGCTCTTCGTCACATAGTACACAGTATCAAGACCCGTTGTCTATTTGATTTTGTTTTGACTAGCAGGAAAAGCTGCCGTATTTGTCTTTTCTTACCTTAACTGAATTTGTTGTCTTTCTGGTTCTTTTGCCAACTCTTGAGTTATGGTTACTTTTGTGCTTTTTTTGTGTCATCACAGGTTTTTGATATGGACTGAAGGTTATGATTTCCGACTTGGTGGTTCTTCTCTTGGCCCTAGAAATCGCTGGTTTTGGGATGGGAGACAGCATTGCGGGAGTTATTACTTTTCTACCCGGATCTGGGATGGGAGACAGCATTGCGGGAGTTATTACTTTTCTACCCGGATCTGGTTGATGAGATGGACTGTTGCTCGCTCGTGGACAGGCTTTAGTTGCTGGACTGTTGCTCGCTTGTAGACGGGCTTGGATCATTGGACTGTTGTTGCTCATTCGCGGACAGGCTTGGCTTGTTAGACTGTTGATCGCTTCTGGGTGGGCTTGGGTTGATTGTGACATGTCTGAAACCATTCTGCATGTTGCTTGTGGATGAGCTCAGCACATTGAGCGGTTGCTTGCTTGTGGGCGGACATGGATCATTGGACTGTCGGTCGCTCGTAGACAGGCTTCGGTTGTTGGACAGTCGCATGCATGTGGACGGCCATGGATCTGTGGATTGTTGCTCTCTTGTGGACATGCTTCGGTTGTTGGACTATTGCTCGCTCGTGGACGTGTTTGTTGTATTTGACGAGTTGTCACAAATCGAACCTTCCAGCCGCAGCGAAATCTGCATCAGTCCATATATTCCGAACACAATGCCAGGTGTATGTGCACTTGAAACCACTGTCAGCAGTTGCCATGGAAGCAGAGCGTATGTACATGCATGTATACCCTTCCGAAGATACGTTAGACTAGGGAGATGGTGACTGTAGTGTTTTCGGTCCTCAGCCAACTGCCACATTCCTGATTGTAACAAGTCATCAGAGATTTATAGTAAACCCGATCAAGGAGTTTGAGACGGTTCGTTGTGCATGGAGAAAGAGACAATATGTTACACTAATACTTAAATTTATCTTTTGCAAGTGGATTTTAGTCCCATATTTGTAACCCCCAGTTTTTAAATGTAGGTCTAACCTCTCATTCAACAGGGCTCCGATCCATAAATAGGAGTGTAATATCCACATGCAGAAACTTCAAATCAAAATTATGACACATTTCCAAACCTCATGTGCGTTGGGATGGTATATATTTATTATATATATATCCTTATACACGTTATATGGATTTCCTACGACAATCTATTGTAATCCTATACAATCTACTACGTAACCGGCTTTGTATCACACCTTCTAAGTTGGTTAAATATTACAACAAGATGGCTAAAAATCGATTTTTATCACCTTTTGCGCATCTCCGCGCTGGCCGACATTTTTCGCTCTGTGTGTAGATGGTATGTTGTATGAAGCATCCCTTGGGCGTCATTGTGATCTAATTACTATATACAGGACTCAGAACGGACGGTGGTCCAATTTAGGTACTGGTCCAATATCGGTACACTTCCCCTACCTTTGCTGTGGCGAGGCTGGTTTGTTTCTCATGATGTTTGATGTCTTCGTCGCCGAGCACCTGTATTATTGCTGTGTTATTGCAGCGCATCCATCACGAACCCAACACGCGGGAATTTGTATTCTCAAATAGATTCCTGCGTACCTGACAATTTATGCAATTATGGCAGATTTTTCTCAGCTAAGATATCATCAATTATTCGATGTCGTTTCTTTGCATCAAACAAAACCTATTGTATGTGATGAATACCAATGATGCGAAACGTACAGGAAGTAGGTTAATCAGCGCCATCTATCGCCCACTCGCTCAGTACTCTTTCGTAACTCGGTCGCAGAGGACGTATCCCATCGGGACCAAGTTATTTTATTCAATTTTACCAAATTAGAGTCTGGGTTTAGGCTATGTTAGTTTAGGTTAGGGTTTACGTTGGTAATAGGGTTATGGTAAACTTAACAAATCTTCGCCCCAGAAACGTCCCCGTCTACGACCGAGTCACATGCGACAATGCAAAACTTTGCGTCGCGGAATCGTGGGAGGTAATGAGCGCCATCTGTTGCGGGGTTAAGTACCTCGACTTTGCGTCTACACGGTGTTTTAAGGGGTCATGTTCTAGAAGAAAAATGCAGTATATTTTTTAGAAATGATTTTTTTACAAAATTCACATGCTGTGACGTAAGTGCATTTGATTGGGGAGATTTTCATGTGGAAGGTGTTGACTGTAAAATGGTGGATTTCTAGATGATTTGAATAATGCCGGCATTTGTACATATTGACGGGTGTCACACGTACAGGCAATTTACGAGAGCTGGAAGTATGCAATTTTTGTTAAAATCTATCGGCATGTCAATGAGATGATGATAACAGCAGGTGAGAAGTTTAAGACATTTTATAGGTCACGTTTTCTTATAATCAGACAAAACGTTGACATGGTCGCCTATGGAAAAACCAACAGAGGGCTGACCTCAATAAAGACCCTGGCAACGGAAGCATGCTGTTGTCATTGCACAATCATGGAGGACGCATTTTACTTTAAATATCTTGAAACAATCACTGATAATATATGTATGGCAAAACAACAGTTGAACGGAACAAACCGTTTTTGGATATTTCAGACTTCTCATCAGTCTGCAAGTCCAAATCACAGTGTCGGAACACATATGTCTTATAAGGGGGGTGGGGTGTGTATGCTACTAGTTAAGCCTCAATTTACAAATCTGTATGATAATGAACCAATGACATTGCAGCAGGGTGATCCATCAATCTTTTTTGTTTACATATGCTAGTTATACACACTTGAAGATCGTGTCATTGACCCTAATGAAGCCTGACGACAGTGACTAGCTGGAGTCGGCTGTAGCCCGAGAATGTTATCATATACTGTCTACTGGCAGGACCTTCTGGCCAATCAAGCAAGTGGCATTGTTTTCTGAATGTCTGCTAATTAGGCTGTGTAATAATATGTAATTAAACTGCATAAGACGTCTTGCCTTTTGAGATTTCACACCATAAGGTGAC
>CM034543.1:25306961-25344461 GCA_020002185.1 Paraescarpia echinospica | reverse complement strand
ATGTATATGTGTTTTGTGGTGTGTGTGGGGGTGGGTGTGTGTGTGTGTGTGTGTGTGTGTGTGTGTGTGTGTGTGTGTGCGTGCATGCGTGCGATCGGGCGTGTGTGCGAGTATGCGTTTGCTCAGTAAATGCCAAACCATCCTCCATTGAAACGCTCGAATAAGACAATCTACGGTCGTGTACTTTGGGTCTTGACGTCAATATACAGATGCCGTGGCCTACAGTCTTTCAACCATACGTCTACGTGTATGAACAGTGCATCCAAATAAGTAACCACCTTGCACTGCTTGACCATATGGTAGACGACATGGCCGTATACGTCCGTCTCCTTGCGTAGTTTGACGACACGCACCAACCGGCACTCGCCAGAGATGACGAAGTGCACGTTGTCGGCAGAACGCATCGAGCTCTTCGTCTGCAGAACCTACGCGTAGGAACATCGTCACGTGACGACTGTGAACGATGACCTTTAAGATGACATACACAAAATTTCGTATTGGCCTGATGGTAGCTGTATTGGCCTGGGACCAATGAAGTCAATACGAAGGTTATACGAATATGACCAATCAATACTTATGATAGTTATACTTTTTTAACATATTCATCAATAACATTATTTAAAAATTGAAAAACGTATAATTTATGTAACTGGAATAGCTACCGTAACATAATGTATAGCGGCGTTCCTGCATTTTAAGTTCAATAATGTAATGATGATATTTGCTGCCCTTTCTGTGTCACTCGTGGGTTATGTAAGCTAGCTGATAATTAAAAACTGCATTTCTAAGTAGCTAGTGAGGAGTCGACTAAAGTGTGCCGGACACGTGAAGCGAATGGGAGAAGAACGGTTGGCAAAGAAAGCAGATGACCAGAAAGTGGAAGGTAACAGGAGACGAGGACGAGCAAGGTTGCGTTGGCAGGATTGTTTAAATAAAGATTTGGAGGGATTGGAAGATAAGTGGAGCATGAGAGCGAAAGATAGAGGGGAGTGGGGAAGGTTGGTGGAGACAACAGTGCAAGAGGAATCAGGGGAAGAAGAAAAGAAACAGAAACCGAGAATTAGTATCGAAGCCTGCCTCATCCGGATGTACAGGGAAAGAAGACAACAGCATTCCCCTTTGTTCCGACTTCAAGTTAAACAATGTCCACTGTACATATACCTTGTTCGGGGGATAGTCGATGAGTTTACTCCCTCTGGTTGTTAGATCGATCTCATGGTGGGTCCACGTCTTGAACTGCGGGATCCAACTGAATGTCTTCAGGCGCTCACGGGTCTCCTTGTAGTGGGTCACTCGCAACACACTCTCGTAGTCGTTCTTGTCAACGCGTAAGAACTCCGAATCGCCTGGTGGATGAAACGGGTAGCGGTGGTCGAGTGATAGAGCGCCGGACTGTTGGCCGAGGGACCGGGGTCCGAATCACACTACCGGCCGCCGTTTCGAAAGGTGGGCAATTTCGTTTACCCCACGTTGTTTGTGACTTTCAGAAGAGACACCATAAGTTTGGTGTCTACCTGGTGATTATACTAGGGTAAATAAAGTATCACCCACAGGGTTAAATGTGTAAGCTGTAGTGGAGTCACTAACCCTAGAGAAAACTCTGTTTTGATGCGCCTCTGAGTTTGGTTTCCAAGGATTTAGGCGCAATAGAATTTATCTTATTATTATTATTATTATTATTAAAATAAGCCACTCCTGTGTTAGGGCTAAATAGGGATGTTTGAAATTACATCATAAGTCGTAAGTCAATACATGTACAGCTACAGACTCCCCTGTAGGAAGTCAGCGAGGACACCGATTGGCGTCTCCCACCCGCACGACTGAAGAGCAACTCCGGGCCGCTGGGAGAAAGATCCAGTGTGTTAGAGACAGAGACCATCACTCTGTGAGTCCACGTTACACATTTTCACCTATGTATAATACTTTTCTTGCCATTGGAATAACCACCATGTAAAAGGGACCAGGAACAGTAGCGTGAACAAAGTTGCCCAAGTTTTGTTCAAATCACAGAATTTGCCTTATCTACTCCAATAAAAAAGCACACCTAAATGCGTGTTTGCATGAACAATGTTCTGCTAACCTTTAGCGCAAACGGAAAGGTTGCATTGCATTCTGTCTTGTGAATACCTAACATAAAATTGTACGGACACCTTGCACAATTAAAACGATCTTGTATATTCCCCATTTTTATATTTATCGCAGGGAGGGCTACTACAATAAATATGTTAAAGTGATTTTGCCCGTCAAATTGCATTTAATAAATCCGTAATATTGTTCGTAATTTGAATGGCGCGCCAACTAAACATTCAAATTGTAAACAAGAAACAAGACAGTCAAATGGTAAACACCAGCTGTAACATAGGCAGGTGGAACTAACAGCACGTTACTGGAATTTTGAAGTTGGGCACGACTATCTTGTTTTCCAAAACCAAGACTACAAGTGGGACGACATTCAGCTGATTCAGCAAACTCCCGGCTAATACTATTACTACCCTGGCTTGAGAGGAAGGTTCCAAGTTGTGAAACAGCCAACGTCACTTAACACAGTTCTGTAGTCGATGTGGGACTGGTGACCACGAACCTTTGCAGATAATTGTGGCGTTCCTCGTCGTTTTGTGTATGAGCGCCAGGTCGCCGAAGGTGGCGCCTTCGTGAAGTTCACCCACCGTCTTCGTGACGAGTCGACCTGGACCAAACAGTGTAGACCAATACAAAACATTACTTTCGTGACATCAACGCAATTTCCGCCCACGTGATCCTTCGGGAGGTGATTCCGCTCCGTTCCTGCGCTATCTACATCATACCGCTCTGCGTTAAAAGGAGGCTGTCTGTTTGTATTTATTGTAAAATCGTGTTATACAGTATATTCTATAGAGCATGTGTATTTTGGTATAGACCTACATACTGCCCAGGTATAATTTAATGTTGCAGAAACAACTTTTGAATAAAATAGTTCAATGCTATTAGTCAATTCCCGGAATACTGAGCTTGGATAATTCCAAGAAAGGTCGTAACCTGACGGGGGCGTGACGACGTATTACATGACGTGATGACGTATTACATGACGCACACATCAATCTTAGTAAGTGGACCTTAGGCCACGTTTTCGAAAGCGGCAATCCTGTCATGTAAACAAACGGTTTCCTCCCAAAACGCAACAACTGATAGTTCATGAAAACACTTTTAAGCGGTCAACATGTTCTAATAGATATAATTTTCGTCAAAATCACATACCTCTAAATTTTATTTTCCAAAATAGCCACATAATTCTCCTACCCTCTTGTGTTCTGTGAATCCAAATGACAAAACCTTCCTCCGCCAATTACACGCTTCCAAATATGCATCATATCATTGCCATTACATTCTATCTCTAATCCTGCTAATATAATAATAATAATATGCCTAATCAATTGAACTCTGTCCAGAAAAAAACTGTTTTTAACTTTCATATATCACTATTTCCAGGTACCGTGTTTTATGCACCACAACACGAAGGTTGACTGTGTTCTGCCCCCACGTGACTCACCTAACATGTCGGTGAGTCTGACCTGCACAGTGACGGCGCCGCTGACGATGAAGTAGAAGGCAGTAGCGACGTCGCCTTGATGTAGTATCACCTTGCCGTCCTCGTATGCCTCGTAGTGGACTACCTTTGTTAGTTCCCTCTTCAGCTTCAGACTGTAGTTTTGGAAGCACTTGAGTTGGTAGCTTACCTCCTGTAGCAATGTGGGCGATAATGGTACAACGTCCCGTACCAACGTCCAGCGGCGTGGGCGATAATAGAGAAACACAACTTAGCACACACTGTGGCTTGGACAATAATGCAACATCGCGTAACACTACGCATATCTCGTGGTGTGGGCGATAATAGAGCAAAACCATGCAACACACCCTATGGTGTGGACAATAATACGGCAACATTACGTAGCATTTATTGTGGCGTGGGCAAATATTAGAGCACCATCGTACATACCTTTCCAATGCACCGCATCCCTCTGTGAATGATAGATGAGATTATTTGGATCGAGACTCCGACGTTTTAAGTACTACGCGATCGCGCCCCACCCACTAGTCCCACCTGCAGTCGCCGGACGTCCTCCTCTGTGCGTTCGGCCGGGCCACGGGACAGTATCTCCCGGATACGAGCCGTCAGCTTGCCGCTTGCTTGCTTGTTCGTCCGGAACTGGTCGGCGTTGAAGACGAGCTGGTTCGTCTCTCCGTCCGTGCCCATCGTGACGACGAAGGCGCTGCTCTGGTCCACCTCGTCGTCGTGAGTAAGCGCGAATGCCTTCGTCCACCCGATGTCTGTACGGATACAATTGGCGACCACGGGGAAGCGCGCATTTGTGCTCGCTTGGGTGTCCCAGTCCTCACCGCCGCCCTGAGGGTATGACAGCAGAACAAACGTTGGTTAAATTATATAAGTAGGCCCTACGAAGTGTTAAGCACCGCTGCGTCCACAAACAACTATTGGTCCGTATTCGTTAGTGTCAGCAACATATGGCAACATACACACACCAATCTACATTGCCAATATATCTCACGGTGTGTGTGTGTGTGTGTGTGTGTGTGTGTGTGTGTGTGTGTGTGTGTGTGTGTGTGTGTGTGTGTGTGTGTGTGTGTGTGTGTGTGTGTATGTGTTTCAGATGATGAATTTCAACAAGTAATTTCACTTCACAAACCTGTACAAAAACCTTATTGTTTCTGCAGATGTCGAATGCTTTTTGAAATCATGTAATGACTACATCAGCAACTATCAATAATCGTTTGCCTGTCCGTAAGCCACAAGTGTCCTTGAGCACCTGGATGCTTTACTTTGCCATGCCTATCTTGATAAAACTGACTCATCAGAAATATCAATTTTCTACACATGTTACAAAAAACCACAACAAAGACACAAATGGGGTAATTGCAAGGGTCACTTACAAAGGATGGCTTGCCATCAAGGTTGTATTGACTAGAGTCCTCCATGGACGGCGATTCCGACAGACAGCCAAATGAGCTCGGAGACGGCGTTAGTAGACATCTCGACTGATGCCGACTCTACACGACAGCAAATTGTAATTTTCATTTGTGACCACCAACCCTTCCTGACCGAGTAACTGTCAGTTGGTTGGTCGGCGGTTGATCGGTCAGTCGGTCGGTCTGTCGGTCGGTCCGTCGGTCTGTCGGTCGGTCTGTCTGTCTGTCGGTCGGTCGGTCGGTCTGTCTGTCGGTCGGTCGGTCGGTCGGTCGGTCGGTCGGTCGGTCGGTCGGTCGGTCGGTCGGTCGGTCGGTCGGTCGGTCGGTCGGTAGGCCGGTCGGCCGGTCTAACTGGTGGTCTCATCAGTTCGCAAGGTCCAAAAATGCCATATGTTTAGCATTGTTTGAATCTCCCATCGATGCATCATATGGGATTTGAGATTCAATAAGTAAGACGACACCACCCATCGATATACCACGACAGACCATGTGTGGAGACAGCTATAACGTTGGGTCCAGCCACGAAGCGGTTGCTTTCAAAGAAGCAATATCCAGTGGGTTAGCAATAGAAACACCACTCTGAGAGTCGACGACAGGTTACACATTTACCCCTGTATGATATATCTTACTTCCCTCACGTAAACGTCAGGGCCTACGCTTCTGTGTCTCCCGAAATACATAGGCAAGGTGGAATGAACGGAATTGCGTAAATTTCGAAATAGCATCTAATATACTCGAACTGCTGTGGTGACAGTCTGTGTGTGATTGAAAGACAGGCAGGCAGGCAGGCAAACCGACAGACAAGAAGACAGACAAGAAGACACACAGAAAGGCAGACAGACAGACATACCTAACATAGACCGACAGACAGACACAGACAGACAGACAGGCAGACAGGCAGACAGGCAGACAGGCAGACAGGCAGACAGGCAGACAGGCAGACAAACAAACATCACATAGACAGACAGCGCAGACAGCGCAGACAGCGCAGACAGCGCAGACAGCGCAGACAGACAGACAGACAGACAGCCAGCAGCGCAGACAGACAGACAGACACCGACCCTTGAAGGCTCGCTGATCGTTGACATGCGGCGTCTGGTAACGACAATGCCTCCTCGACTTCCCAACAACGAGTGTCTTCTGGTGTTCTTCGACGACAAGTCGAGGCTGAACTTGAAGTTGTTCACCCGTGGCCGTCCTATGCACGCCAATGCGTTGGTACAAACATGATGTTTACATGATTTACATTTGCGATTTTCCTAGAATAATATAATTACCAAGTATGCCGTCGACCGTAGGATAATAACTACATGGAGACGAATTATGGATGTCTTGAAAGACGGAACATATACAAAGGACAAATATAAGACAAATGATGCGTTCTCGCTAAAGGGAGTTGCAGTGTAAGGAACATTCGCTTAAAATTAACACTTCCGAACCCTCCCCGTTCAGGTATGCACTGTGGAGAGTCGATGCTCTAGTCTTTGAGATCTCTTTTGACGACATCTTCAAATCTAAGTTATGGTCTGTGTACTGGGTATATGCCAGCATCTAGCTCCCCATGGATTAGTGTTCCGCAAACGCTTTAAGGTGCGGGCCAATTTTTGTCCGGTTATCTCACAGCGAGCCAAAGCTTTCACTATATGTTCCATGCAGGTGCTCGCAAAGAGCACGTGTTTGTTTTACCCTAAATCACAGCTATACAACAAATAACTCATACTATTTAAACGTCATGTAACAACAAATTGGTGACGCTGTCTAGACTATTCTACTACAAACTAGGCCTAGTACTGCCTGGAGAGGGCAGATATACTGAAGGTCGGGAAACAACCACCAAAGGTATCGAAGGTTTCTTGGTGTAATTCGTCGTTGGGAATTCCAATATTGCTCAATCAAATGCTGCCGACAAGTACCAACCATTCATGCACAGTATCAAGCCATGCTGAAAATCGGCACTTTTATCGCCCAGTAAACTCTCAAAATGTCCAATTATAATGGCCCAACAATAATAGCCCAACTCAAGAGGTTGTCTTTCATAGTGAAACATTCTACTTTCAAATCCTTAAACGTCTTAATCTCTTATAGAGATTCTCCAGCAGAGCAGATTTGTCACCTCCAAATGATGGCGAAAACTTCGGAAACATTAGGCTGAGAGATAAACGAACTTGCTAATATGCAGCGAAGTCGGCAAATCAATCACTGAAGGCGGTTAGGATGTCCAGCATTATTGGCGTAATGACCTTAGGGTTTTTGCCAATTAATATATAGACATATACATAGACCAACAAACATCGGGTTGACATCTTCGATACGCACATCGTCTTCACTACAAAATTTGCTGGTGAACTTTAAATTTGAAATGAAAAAGTTCGGGATGAATTTCGAAAGGCGACAGTTTTTGTTGAAACATCAACTGCGTCGTATACTTTGCTAATCACGGTTGGTCTTCGTTGAAGCAGCATATTCAACCAGTTCAAATGTCCGAAAATAAGTGTCAGAACGCAATGCTGAACTCGTAATTCAGTACCTTCCTACTGAGCGTTCGGTCTGCTAAAAGACCAATCCATCACGTGACCTGTTGCCTAGCAAAACCTCCGTTAAGGATGACGAACACGTGGTGGGTTGGGACATTCTGTCGTATATTTTGTTGAAATTTTTCCAAAAAAATATGCGGGAATGTTTGATTTATGAGATGTCATGCATCAATAGTATATAACGAATATAACCATTATAAATAATGTTGGCAAAGGCAGAGCTTGGCGGAGGTCACGCGTATTATTTTATTGTGACCTAGGCAAACGGACACGTACTGGATACGTCATTTCCTTGGAGAAAACTCACACAAGTCTTATATGTCTCGTCAGAACCGATCCACAGCATGACAGAACATGAACATTTTTGATTGCTCTTGGTAATTTTGAATTCTTAGCGCGGGTCTCGCGGGTCAGCTGTAAATCGTCCGCGGGCCAAATATGGCCCGCTGGCCAGGGTTTGCGGAACGTTGCCATAGAGGATGGTCTTTGGGAAACGGTCACTGCGCACCCACTGCCCGTGCCCAAGCCATTGTAGGCGACTATCTTTACGAACATCGTTCACTTGTGTTAACCAGGCCCGGCAGACTTTCAGTGTCGGGTTCTTGTTGAAACAGACTCGTCTTGTGTATGTTCCAAATAATGTTGCTGCTTCGCCTAGGCGTGTTTTCAATTCTTTGTGAAACGCGACATTTTTAGATATGGTGTAGCGTAGGTAGGATAAATTCTCCACAGTTTCTACGGGTTGATCGTGGGACAAGGTGGCCTAATAAGTAGAGCTGTGGATTCTCAGTCTACTTCTTCCCACATTGTTGCCCAATTTTCCCCAAATTGTGGCCAAATTCATCCCAATGTGTGGTCCAATTCTTCCAACATTGTGGCCAAATTCGTCCCAAATTGTGGCCAAGTTCTTCTCACGATGTGGTCCAGTTCTCCACAGATAGTCGCTGATCTATACATGCTGGCATTCAGTTTTCTCCACGTATGGGAAGGCTGGCTCACCTTGCAAAGGTAAGGTTTATATGTGTTACTTACGGCTCACGGATCCCTTGGGCGCCACGTGTCGCACAGGGCATGCACAAAAGTCCGCCGCTCCGCGAGGATTTCCACCCAAACGCATCTCATACTTTCTCCACCATTCGTCGCCACGTCTCTTTTCGTCTTCCGATTTATATGTGTAGGTCTACGAATTGTCGACCCTGGTTTATTTGATTGCTTAACTAACATCGCGCTGGTGCTTTCCATCAAGAAGATGTCATTTTTCTTACAACGCGTTTGCGCTCTTAATAATTATTTTCTACGGTCACAATCGCGTTTTAGCAGGAACTTACAAAACTAACATTAACTAAGATTTCGAAGGCCGATGATTAGGATGTTTCAACTGTGAGAAAAATTGTAGTTTCTTCTGTGCGCGGATATCCGCTCAGACATATCATATTTATTAATTCTGCAAGAAGGTTGTTATTTACCGTTCCTATAGTCAAACATGGGCGTATCCGTAGGCCGTACCCTATACCGTCGCCAATCTTAACCAACTACCAGTGGTTCTACGAACTCCTTGGTGAATAGTTCGTTGATATATTTGACTGTTGTTTTAAATAAATACTTGTTTGTTGGCTAAATACTCTCCTTTGTTGTTTCAGTTAACTCCTTGGGTACATGGCCAATTAAATCTCGGTTGTTGATCCTAGCCTAGGAGCACGTTGGACGATCGTTCAACGGTTTATATAAAATAATGATTTTTACAGTACATTAAACCCCGGGCGAACCAAGCAAAGTCTGGACCCCTCGCTATATATATATATAGTAATACGCTAACCTTAGAGAATTGCAAGTGCCTCTCTCCCGAGGCGCCGACGTTCACTTGTCTCTTTCTATGGTCTTTCTCTTCTCGCCTCTTTCTTGTTCTTTCGCTTCCTTTGACCATAAACTTCTGATCTATCAACTGGTGATGCATTTCAGAAAACACAGCGATAGTTATTCACTTTCGCGTTTTTGAGATGCTCTTCTTTTTCTATAGGGTCTTTCTCTTACCCCAGGGAACTGGGTGGTGAAACACTGTCCTCCAGAGGGCGCCAATGTAATGATGAAAATGTATGCCCTTTTACTCCATTATCAGTGTAATAATTATAAGAATTGTTCCTTTCATGTATCGTGTAACGTGGCGATCGAAACTGGCCTTTGGTGTGGGGAACTATCCAATAGGTGGCTGGGTGGTTGATACACGTAACTACCTGGACGAATGCGAGACTTCCGGTCAATGCACGTCTTACCTCGACTAGGCCCTACCTGTTTTTTTCATAGGAAGCAACGTGCTCGGAGTGGCATTAGACCGTCGCTCAGAAGCCGTACCCAATGAGTCGGGTATCATGCGCAATATACTTTTGCGATCGTCAAAACCTCGATCACCAAGTCCGCCACAGTAGGTGAGGATGTCCACTTTTGGCTCGTCATTTCCTTTAACGTCTCCTTCCTGTTTTCGATTCGCTCGATCAGGTGGATTAGCTAGCAATTCGACTTCTTTTTGCTCTATTGTCGGTATTTTAAGCCGCAGTATTTTTCTTTTGGCATTCTGCGAATGCTGACTATTTCTCGAAGCACTTGTCACTGATATCTTTGACCCAATTTCTGGCAAAGATTGCATTTTCTATTTACGTATATTCGCGAAGTTGTTAACGTAACTATACATGAATTTGTCTAACGTTTCGCGCCGTTTGACCCGCGGGATTATGGTACGCGTACTGCTCTTAGCGCCATCTACTGGATAGCATCTTGTGAATTGTGATATAACTCTTTTGTGATTCGCATGGTGACGCTGTTAATATGGCGAAATTGCGCATGTCCGGAAGAAAGCATTGACCCTTTCCGATCGCGATCGGTCACGCTGTTAACTGCAAGTTGCAATTTATAGGTATGGATCTAGCCTTTTTGCGCAGTGGTTTCTGCATTGCAGCTGTGCAATAAGCACAGATAATCGTTACTTTTAATGTCGACATAATGGTTCGAATTGCAATTGCATCAGTATCTACTATTACAGTGCGCCGCATAACCATGATAATGGGCGATAAAAAGGAAACCCATGGGCATGGCTATGTATTATTAGGGTTTGACTAGTAAAAGGCGCACGACTACGAAGTTAACCAACGACCACGCACGTCCATGTAATATAATATGTTGGTAGATAGTTTGGCCGTTGTTGGTATATATATGGTTTGTTATTAAAAATGTTGAGTCTGTATTTCACCCAGGAGTTACACAATTCAGTCATTTTATCCGATCTTCCGGACGAGTATTTAGTCTTGGCCCAGTAGCGCCACCTGGCGAATGGAACCGGTGAGTTACCACAAGCGATGATAAAAGTTGCGAATTTTTTACTCCAATGTAAAGAACATATATCTTAAGTTTGGTTACCAACACTACATACATTTTGGTCGTGCGCCTTTTAGTCATACTGATGTATTATCGATTATGGCTACGTGATTGGGAGCGCTGTTGAGATAATAATTCGTACAAAATACCCTAAAACATACTATGTAGAATGATTGGCAGAACGAGCACTTGTTTAGAATTTGAACTCACCTCAATTTCGCCATTACACAGTGATAGCTATATTTTTGCTTACATTTGATACCTCAGTCAAGGCTCAGAGCCGGTATGACTAAAAGGCGCACGACCAAAATGTATGTAGTGTTAGTAACCAAGTGGGCTGTTGGTGGCACGTAGGAGGTATGTGTGTGCAGCTCGCCAAATGTCAGATATGTTCTTCACATTGGAGTAACTAAATTCGCAACTTTTATCATCGCTTGTGGTAACTCACCGGTTCCATTCGCCAGGTGGTGCTACTGGGTCAAGATTAACTAGTGGTGGTCGTTCGTCAACTTCGTGGTCGTGCGCCTTTTAGTCAAACCCCTCAGAGCCTCAGTGCATGAAATCCATCATTCCACACATCACAGTCATGTTGATTTATTTATAAACAATTAAACATACTGTGTATTTTTAAGAATACACATGCGCTGTTATTATATCACTCAAAACTGACAGTGTGGCAAACCAGAGTGTTAATTGGGCCTAAAAAGACATAATAATTAGGTAGAGATAAACGTAGTTAGAGAAGAGTCTGGGTTAACGCAGTAAATTATCTAAATTAGGCACACTTAGGCCGTATGTGCAATTCTGAGTTAAGTTGGAATTTTTTACCCAAAAAATAAATTACCAGTAGAGCAACATTTTTTATTGTATCACATACTGACACATAGTATGTTTGTACTTTATAAAACCACATACATATTAAATGTTTCAATCCATTTGATATGCTTGTTGCATCACCAAAGTTGACTTGACCAAAACGTTTTTTAGTCCTTTGGCCGAAGGTCCAAGGGACTATTACCATCACTCTCCGTCCGCTGTAAGCTGCCGTATCTCAGAAACCGTTCAGCAACTTTTTCTCTAATTTTGACCCCTGTTAAACTGAACCCTTGCCTAACACTTTTAAACTGTATCTTCAAAACTATTGATTTTCTATAATTGCAAGTTGTGTTTATTTTGATGTTCATTTAATTATTATAAAATGGTGCGACTGTGGTGTTTATTGGTTAAAGATGTCTGTAGAAACCTGTAGGTGACACACTTAGAAAATTAATATTCTGGACAACTATAGAGTGAAATATCCTACACTTTATTTATATCAAATGCATTCTACTGTTCTGTTTACGCTTGCCATGCCTTGTGTAGACATGGTACTGTGTAAATCAATTGTATCAATATAGACTAATAATTACAGATTCACAATATAGTTGCCACCTGAAAAAAACAAATGTCAACCATTAGAAGAGTTGACATAGTTCCGCTATACACTGTATATGTAAATTTAACCAGCTGCCATGTCAAGTCCGTTATAATTGTGACTAACAGTGTTCAAAATTATTCAGGTAAATAGCAAATAACAAAGGATACAAGTTTTCTCCTTGCCATACTCTACACATGAGAAGAAGGCTGACACAGCCTGGCCCTCATTTATACATGATTTAGCATTTTTGTACATGTTGTATACAACTTTCAACACAATACCATTAATACCGCATGAAATTATCTTAGACCACAGGGAGGACCGGTCTACTAAATCAAATGCTTTCTTATAATCGATGACGACACAATAAAGCCTTTTGAGTCGAGACAAATACAATTCAACCAATGCCCCTATCTGAACACTGCCCGTTCTTCACCTATTACATTTGCTTTGTTTAGGTAGGTGGTCAGTCTGGTGTTCTGAACAATCACTAAAGATTAATGAACACTTGTGCAGAATGTCACCCACTTGGCAGGTTTAATTGATCTATTCAGCAATGAGGACACTGCTTAGGCCTCACTCTGGACACTGTCACTCACAGTATTGTGTATTGTCTTAGTTGGTGCATTGAGCTAATCTACTTGACCATGAATCAGTGGTGGCTCTGGTTGTGTATTACACCCAGCTGTGGAGCTAAGATTCTCTGCCTGCTATTGTTTGATGGAAGCTGTGACTAATCTGTAATTGGTCACTGGCAGTAGCTTGTGTCAACAGACAGCATTAAGCCACTAGACCCCTGTTAAACTGGACAGTAGCCTGTAGGTTTTAAACTGTGTCAAACAGCGAGTCTACCTTTTGCTCTCAGATAATCTGTCCTCTTAGTTTTACACATGAAGACATAATCTGGCATAACTTGATAAGTCTTTGTAGCAGCACATTTGTACTTCCAGTGTATCATTGCAACATAACATACACATATACATATTACATACTGTGTGCCACATTTGAATGTTGTGCATGTAATATTTCCATGCAATCCATTTGCATATATAATGTAAAACTTCAACAGCCGTTTTCTTCATTTTCACTTTTTGACCCCTACCATGTTCAAAGCTCCATAACTTTGCCAATTTTTGTAGCAGTCATATTTTTTGAAACCGTGTAAAGCACCCTACCAAACCTTTACAAGGATGCAAGAAAACAATGTTACAATTTTTCCGACTTATCACTCATTTGGTCAGCCGGGGTCACATATAGACGCATTAGTCCAAAGGACTTCAAGGCCACTTGGCCCATTTTTTACTAGTTTTTGTCATCTCTGCATTTGTATTTCAAGTAAAATTATGACACATATATATATATATACTTAAAATTTGAAACAATTGGCATGTTAGCAATTACAGGATTTCTTCTTTAAAATTCTGCAAGAACAAACTTGTTTAACATAATATTGTTTGTATAATATCAACTTCGCTATCACCTACTTACGAGATATGCCAAATGCCACATCCATAACAACAAAATACAAAAAGTTGTGTTATCTTGATGACCATAACTCATATTTTGTCGTCTTTTTTCCTTTATGAACAGTATTCAACCATATGTATATTAAAATTAATAACAATTGTAATGTGCCTATTAGCCAGTTATGGGCGTGGCATACAATACTACTGAGATGTCACGTCCATAACATCACTTTAAGTTGTTTTTGTTTTACTCTGATATTAATACTGTCACATGATGATGCTGTGGCTTCACTCATAGTAGATCTACCATCCTTTTGTGGCATGTCTGTGTAAAAAGGTCTGACGAAGTTACACGCCAGCACTGTCCAGTATGAATATCATGATATAATCCGGTGGCTGGTACCAGTATACAAGAACACTTAACATCTTCTTGCATTGTTCAAGAAGGTTTTTTTTACAAAAATTACCTTTTTGAGCGTAAACATGAAGTGCCGCCTGTACACTGGAATCAAAAACAATTGTATATTTTTATGTCCAAACTTCTTACTTCACTTTCACTGTCATTGTTTCCGATAGCATCGTTGATGACAAGACAACAACCCTAGAAAGAACTGTCAAGGGTGAAACAACTAAAGATTTGGTTAGACGGGCAAGCATCATATTTAAAAAATTGATACACTGTCTCTCTCTCATTATTGCATACACAATTCTGGTGTTTTGTGGGTTTTTTCGCCACCTCACGTAGGAAAGGCCATGTTGATGGAGTTGGTGGTGTATTGAAACATGCTGGTTGTATATGGTTTGCAGTCAACTAGTTGGAGGTTACATATATTAATTCATATGTGTAGACATATGTCAAGTGTTGGGTGGACACATCAGACTGATACTTGCACCCATCAATCAAACTGCCACACAACCCTTATCCAGTGACACCAGGCATTAAGACCAGCTACCACGTCAAGTGGCTTGGTGGTGAGCTGCAGGTTTTCCTAAATCAGTTGCATCAACCACGATGTTTCCATGATTTAACAGTGGCATCAACATCAGGAATGGGAGACTCTATTGTTTCCAGGAACATCTGCATAGTAGTGTGCATGTTTAGTAAAAATGACAATGCAGAATTACCTACAACCAGACTTAACGATGGTGACAATGTCCACTGGCTAGTAATATTGTTTCCTTAACAAACATTGGTGCAGAATTATCCATTGATGACAATGATGAATGGTCAGTAGACCTAAATGTCATGTACTGCACTTGCAAGTGCAACCTTTGCTTGACATGTCAATGTTCAGAGACTTCGTATGTCTTCGGAGAAATATACATTTCCCTATATATAGGTGATATTATAATTAACAGTCTACTAACTATGATGTGTCGAAGAAGTCATGAAAATAATAAATTCATGTTTTTAAATTTTCAAATGATAAATAGAAAAGATTATTGTCGTCTAAATTTGTCTTGTTCATAATTTTATTATACTTTAATGAAGATTTGATAATATATAATAACACTTTCCCAGCCATGCTTAGCTGGTGTTATTAACTGACACTTTAATTACTGGTTTTCTGAGTTTGTATAAAACTTTCTATCAACTGTATGATTTAATTAATAATATATTAACATTATTTAGTCAATATAGGCTGAATAAATACAACGTGCCATTGAACATTTTCCACGATGCCCGGTCCATAACAGACATATAATATAAACTAATCTAATCATACAGCAAAATTTAGGTGGGCCCGGATTCTACACAAATGCCACGGAACGTCAACAGTTAAGTGCAGTTACATTATCTGTAAAACATGATTGTGGTTTTTTTTAGGTTCAGCTATGGCAGACCAAGGCAGCGTCGATCCCGAAGTTCAGCAGTTCCTCATGATGGAACAGCAGAAGGCCCAGTTTCAAAGTCAAGTTCACCGGCTGGTTGACACTTGTTGGGACCGATGCATTGACAAACCCAGGGAAAAACTTGACAGCCGTGCAGAAACATGCCTGTCGAATTGTGTCGAGCGCTTCGTTGATACCTCGATACAGATAACGGGTCGATTCCAGCAGATGCTGCAACGATCCGTCCAGCAGTGATACAAACATCAGTTAATAATTTGAATCGACAGTGTCAGCGTTTAGTCAAGACTTAACTTCTGAAGACTGACTGTGCCTGTGGGTGCCAATATCATCACATATTCTTGTTAAATGGTGAAGACAGTGTTAAGAGTATGTGGTGATTACTTGTGCCGTTGTGGGGCGCATTTCACCACGACCCTGAAGTGTTATTAATGATGGGAGTGCAACATTACGGTACCACTGTATTCCAAAGAAAGTTGACATAGAACCAATTGACGTTGTGGTGCCATATCTACCAGGGACCTGAGCAGCACGCGTGATGGAATGCTCTAATTTGTGGAGTATTCGTTTGGAGGCGATTTGACTGTTAAATTTCTTTAATGATATGCAATGTCTGCAATCAATATTTAACATCATCAACTATTTGCAAACAAAATCATCATCTACACTAAGTTAAGTTGCATCGACGTACGGTGATGTCTGTTTACGCTCTCTTATTAAAATAGTTGCATATGTGTTTACTTAACTATTCACTCACTGCAGACTTGAACATGAATAAACCTTCATCACGATGGCTTTAATCAGTATAGGAGGGAGTTTAATTTAGGACGTTTTGGAAGATGTAATAAAATGTCCGTTTAATACGTGTGAACCAGCCTGTTCGAAGTATTGTTGGTTTGTTATTTTAAATTGAATCCTGCCACTAGTTTTTTATTATCATGTTAGTGTAATTTGAGGATCATCGGTGATGAAAATACATGTTGGCTAGGAATTTGCTTGTATACTCATCAAATTGAACAATATGCAATTTATTTTGTTAATTAATTTCCTATCAGAAAGAGATAAGAATTTGTATGTATGTTACTGTCAGTATAATAATATCGTAATTTCCTTCTACAAAAACCTTACCAAAAAAGTTCCCGCGTTGTGCTATTCCTGTGGACGAAGTTTGCTAGTTTTGCCTGTGAAAAGCTTCTCATCTACTGAGTAAATATCAATACTTCTTTATTATTTCATATGTTTCAGAAACCATTTTCTTTGTTTTTTGTCAGTAGATTTCCACTTTCATTGGTGTAAATATACGTCATCTACAGAAGCAAAGTGACTGCAGGGGTCATCATTGTGGCAGTTACTGTTAGTCATAAGTACGTAATGCGAAAGGATAACGCAAGAAAATGCAAGCACTTTTTGTCATTGTGGTCCTCAGACAGGCAAAAACATGTGACTATACTCTTTAAACTACCAGGTTACCTCATTCTGACTCACAAATATTCGCCTAGGTTTGACAACTCAAATAACCGTATCGCAGTGCACTAGGGGGATGGGGGGACTGAAGCCCGAATCGCTGGTAATGATAAGCTGAACTGTATCACACGCACGCTATTGCATTGCATTTTATTGTATTATTACTATTGATATTTGACACTACATAGACGTCGAAACGGGAGGTTGGGGGTTCAGCCCCCAATAATTTACGTGTGGGCTGGAAATACAGCGTCGGGGGGGAACAAATCGAGGTTTTTCTGGAGCATGAAGTTGTGGTGTTTTGGGCGAGACCCGGGGGATGCAAATAGAGGTTTTTGGTATATATATATTTACGCTTTAAAAAATACCTGATTACCTAGGTAGGGCAAACGGAAGATCATCCTGTTAAAGGTGTGTTGTCTGTTCCGCTACACAGGATTTGTTAGGAGTTAAAATATGTTTAAAGAAACCAAAAGACCTTTAAGAAGACGTTCATTGTATCGGTTGTATTTCTTACTCGTGATTTGGTGCGCGGGAACCAAAGGACTTCAAACGTATTTGGTGCGCGGGAACCAAAGGACTTCAAACGTATTTGGTGCGCGGGAACCAAAGGACTTCAAACGTATTTGGTGCGCGGGAACCAAAGGACTTCAAACGTATTTGGTGCGCGGGAACCAAAGGACTTCAAACGTATTTGGTGCGCGGGAACCAAAGGACTTCAAACGTATTTGGTGCGCGGGAACCAAAGGACTTCAAACGTATTTGGTGCGCGGGAACCAAAGGACTTCAAACGTATTTGGTGCGCGGGAACCAACGACTTCAAACGTATTTGGTGCGCGGGAACCAAGGACTTCAAACGTATTTGGTGCGCGGGAACCAAAGGACTTCAAACGTATTTGGTGCGCGGGAACCAAAGGACTTCAAACGTATTTGGTGCGCGGGAACCAAGGACTTCAAACGTATTTGGTGCGCGGGAACCAAAGGACTTCAAACGTATTTGGTGCGCGGGAACCAAAGGACTTCAAACGTATTTGGTGCGCGGGAACCAAAGGACTTCAAACGTATTTGGTGCGCGGGAACCAACGACTTCAAACGTATTTGGTGCGCGGGAACCAAAGGACTTCAAACGTATTTGGTGCGCGGGAACCAAGGACTTCAAACGTATTTGGTGCGCGGGAACCAACGACTTCAAACGTATTTGGTGCGCGGGAACCAACGACTTCAAACGTATTTGGTGCGCGGGAACCAAAGGACTTCAAACGTATTTGGTGCGCGGGAACCAAAGGACTTCAAACGTATTTGGTGCGCGGGAACCAACGACTTCAAACGTATTTGGTGCGCGGGAACCAACGACTTCAAACGTATTTGCAGGCAGGGACGCGTGTATTTGCAATAATTGCCAATTTGTTTACAGATACTCGCGGCTGTAGTATTAAAGTTTTCGAACAGAAAGCATGCTTCTTATCTTTTAGAACGTGCGTGATTGTTTCGAGCAAAACAGCCCACTTGCTACTTTAATCAATGGTTTCACATGCGATTAACCTTTCCGATTCGGCTGTTTCCCCATCGTGGCTGGCCTAACAAGTAGGTCTAGTAAATGTCGACATCCTCGCGCGTCAGGAGCGCGCTGATGAATAGTCTGATCTCACTTGTGAAGCCAACTATGTATGCAACTCCTGGCTTACAAGGATCATTGTCGAGGTTGATTCACAGAATCAATGAATTAGATGATGTGACACTGCAGAGTTGACGTTGTATCAGACAGGGTAGTTGCAAACATTTAACTAATTTGGCTCACAATTAAATAACCTGTTTGGTATTATTTCATATAAGATTATTAGCTAGCTTCCAACCCACACAAACGATAAAATAAAATGAAATTCACAATATTGGGCATTTGCATCTAAGAGTTAATAAGAGCAATCCATTAAACAACTACAATCAAGAATATCATGTCAGTAGTTTACTAGAAACACATTGGTGAACACACGTAATTGTATTTGCACAGCGTCTTTGTAACAGATATCCTGACGTCATCATGTCGAATGTTTCCAGTTCGTCGGTCGCAGAAATGGAAACGCTAGTCTAGTTTGCGTCGCATCAGTCACCCGTACATTTCCGACAACTGTTTGGTAGCGTGATTAATTATATTTTCTCAGCTGATTATGCCAGTTATGGTGATGTAATTTTGTGCTATATATAGTTGGACATGTTTTTTCCCCGGCAGATATATATATGTATATTTTCTGCGTACTTCATCGCCACTGCTTCGTCGCTGTAACAGTGAATAATAGCCCCTACGCACGAAAGCTGAGCAGTGTGGCATTGTAAACGTTTTTCACGCCCAGCTTTTCAAATGAAGGGAATACGAGAAACCAATGTAGGAGCTGGCGCAGTATATATCCTTTAAAGCGTAAATGGGACTTATGGACGTCACAGCAGGGTCGATGTCAAATAAGCGCTGGGTGTTTATTGGTCAATCATCGGGGGCGTGTTCCAATATGTCAGCCATCGAGAACAATGAAATTTCACCAGAACCTACCATTTTGAGAACACGTCCTGAGTAAATCACTGGCAAGATAGGTTTGATTGTATCGTTGCAAATTGTTATTTTTATAGGTGTATGGGCCCAGTGAGTATACATTTCATCTCCCCTTAAGTATTCGCTTACAGGCCAAAGTTCTGGATTCTCGGAATATCATTGATTGCTATAGTTGCTATAGTTTTATTGGATTGATTTACCACGGCTAATGTACTCAGCAGCCCTCACGATGGACGAGGATAATAATGACGTACAGCCTAGCATTACGTCTATTTCTCCTAGACGGAACTGTTACGTGATAGCCCGCCAAAGCATAATTATAGAACGCACTGTTGGAGGTACAAGACCTAGAAGACGCCGCAACCAAACACCTTATAATCACGGCGTCGTGAAAAAACGGAGACGGCGAAACACGACAATGGCAAAGAGAATACAGAGTAGGCCTAGACGAAGTCTAGTCTGGCAATGCAAGGTCTAAAGATTCATAGTTAGTTAGAACAGTAGGATCTACTTGTGACTTTATGTAGAAGCATGACAACTGACAAACCAGTGTGTGACTATGCAAGATGTATAATATTTTGAAATAAAATTTGTATATGATGCAGAGTTATAAATGAAAAAGGTAGTGTTCTGATGTACATGGATTAGGTAAGGAGAGGGACTGTTTTGCTAGGGTGACCCATCATCCACTGCCCAGAGTTTACAATTCCCACCAAAATTATGTTCTTTTTACGTTTTGCCAATGTCCTCATGTCATTCACTGACGTGTGCTTCCAGAATATCCGGGTTCAAAACGAATGTAAAAAACAATGATTTATGTCGTGCAAAAACGACCGTTTTGCAACACAAGATTTCATTGGATGATGGAGCATCCGGAATCAATGTTCAAGGTCACGTTTTTTCGGCCGGTTATAAACCAACATCCGCGTACCCTAAAACGGGTTTAAACGCCGATTTTACAAATGGGGTACATTATGCTTTACTGGGTTGAACCAGTTCGTTGCAGATCGGTATTTAATTTTCTATAGAAGATCCTGTCAACGTTTTTGAGTATGCAAGATAATAGTTTGGATTTTATCACAATGATACAAGTTGTTACTTGTCACGTCACATACCTGCAACGCAGTTGTCGTCAGATCGGTTGTTTCCATCCTCCTTTTCCCCTCTGTACAGGGGTGAGGGTTAGGTACAGTAATGCTGGATCATTCGCTGTGTTTTTTTCTTTCCAAAGGTCTGTACCAAACGTGTTATTTCAAACAACACGAAGGTTACAAAAACTAAATGTGAAACATTTATTAGAGGAATATTAAAATAGCTTCGGCTTTGACACAGTCGCCTTTTTCCGAATGTTATAAGCAGCTATTGCATTTTTATTCAATATTTTGATTGCCAACACATAATAGCCATTAATAATTAAACACATCGCGTGTACACACAACTTTGATCTGTGACAAATACAACACATCGTGACAATGCACCTCTTTGATCTATGCGTCTACATACGCTTCATTCTTGCTCGACAGATGGCGCCTCTTGTTAATAACACGACGCGCGTCAATACTCGCTAATTCCCACATATTTGGAGATCAGACGGGCATTCAATAAGTCGTAATTGTTCACTGCTTACAACGCTCGTCTAGGGCAGAGTTCATTGCGCGATTGTATGATTACGTTCGATCTGTTTACAATATTGATAAGGTTTGATCACAAAGGAACGGCGCCTCTTCTAAGTCCACGCAGCCGCTCAATTAATTATATTAACACCATAACGATTTCCAGCGCATTAGCCTTTGTTATTGAACTTCCATATGCTTTGTCGTACGGACTAACGCCGTCTAAAGTAATTGTAAGCGTCGTCCGAGCCGCTTCGTGCTACACGCGTGTGTTCTTTCCGCGTCCATCGCGTGTCAACTTGGCAAAGTAGGAGACCAAACAATGAATAATTATCCTCGTTCTGTCCTTCCCTGCATTTGAAATTCACCGAATTGCGGTGTTGATACTTAACAATCGAACGAAGTCGTGTGCTATTGTTACACACTACGAAGGGCGAGTTGTATGGCTAATTTATACAGGTACATTTTGGAAAAACGACAGGACACGTCTTTATGCCCAAGTTAAACCCACGTGAAGGACCTGCATTGTCCGTTTCACAAAAGTATTAAACTACAAAAGAAAGGTATTATATGCATTCCCACCATGTTGGTGATACTACGCGTTCCGTTCCGCTTGACCGAACCGACGAATCTCGCACAGGGCCAATTGTGCGCAATATTGAATATGGAAACGTCAGATACGGAAATAGCAACCTGGCTTGTCATGGCGTGTCTCGCGTTCACACCTGGAGTGGTACGTTCACAATAAAAAGGAATTTATGTCAATGGTAAGGCTAACCAAGAACCTTGTGTTATGAACACAGGGCAACTAAAACGGTCAACAGTATGTTGATTAGAAATAAATACTCTGAGAGTATATTGGCCACCAATACGTCCAGCGAATAGACCTAAAACGCCCGCGCAGAATGTGGTATTATAACGCGATACGCCGGTATTGCATAGCATATTGGAAACCTTTTAAGTTTTCAAAATAACGACATCTACAATCTGATTGATCTTGAACTAGGCCTAAATGCATTTTATTACAGAACTATGATGCGTATGCGGTTTGAATTTGTACATGGTTAGCACAAATGCATCATTTGGCGTCGCGCAGTAAATCACGTCACGTCACGTCACGCCAGATCGAGTCTCGTCACGCAGACTTATCCCGTTCTATACAACGCCGCGTTTGTGACGGTGCTGCGGCGTGTCGTAATGATTGGAAATCTCTCGTGCGCAGTGACATTTACCGCCTGTCTCATGCCGACCGAACAGTATGCGCAACGACACGAGAAGTACCTCCCTCTGTCGTCTTAAGCGCCAGTTGAAGTACTCGGTAAACAAAGCATAGAGGTGGATTATCTGACAGTCGAGTCAAACAGGCTTGACCGGGGCATTGTCCGGGCAGCGTCGCTGGTATGAATAATTAGCGGTTATGCACAAAGTCAAGCGAGCGTGCGTAGGCAGCTTGGGAGCGCTCCGGTGTATTAATTACGCTCGTGCAAGCGCGAGTGAGGTTCAATCGTCTTGACGCGGTACGGGTCGTGTCGGCGTGAAGAGTTGCGTCGTAAAGGAGTACAGTTTAACGACAGGTTCGGACTAATTGCCCGGAAATCTCGTATCGACGGAGACCGGCGCACGAGGTGTACAGCTGGGCATTGTGTCGGCAGAATTAGTGAGGTGACAAGCGCGGCGGAATCAACCGCGGGCTACCAATTGAAGTGGCGTTGAACGTTCTAGGTCGCGCATACAGGAACGTTTCAATATGTTTACGCACGGCCTTTAAGGCGTCATTCCGTGTCGGTGTCTCGTTCACTTGCGCGTGTCCGTTTTCGTTCCGCGTATCGCCTCGTGACGGGATCTGCATCGGTCTATGACAAACGCATTCGTCTCGTTCGCGGATCAACAGTCATCGTTTTTGACAGTTCTGCGACGAAATACGACACTGCGACACGGAGCCGAGTCATCGGCGTCGATAAGGCACTTAGCCCAGGGCGCTGGCTGGGAAAGAAGGACTTCCGCGGGAAGCCGCAGTAGCACCCTTCACCCCGCTCTCCCGGGGTGTGTGACGTCATGTCGCGGATTTCCCTGAGTAGTTGACTGGGGAACTTGATTTGACAGGTCGCGACTGGGAACAGTCTACTATAGGGGCATTATCCTCTGTTCGTTCCCGCTATTGTTCTACGTACGATCGAGTGATATTACCCGAGCTGCACCATCGGAAGTGGCGCACTCCGTCCGACAGCCGCTGTCTTGATCGATCGCGTCGAACATCGGGGATTATTTTAGTGTTTGTGAATCGTAGGTCGGTGACTGGCGCAACATGACGGACGCATGTACGAGGCTCTCGCTGCTGCTGTCGCTGGCCGCGCTAGTCAGGGGCCTAAGCGGGAATGTGACGGAGTACGGGGTGCTGGTGTTGCTACCCCTCTCCGGGGAGTGGGAGACGCGGGGAAGGGCCCAGCTGGCCGGGATACGGGAGGCAGTGAGAGAGCGAGAGAACGGGTTTAAGGGAGTGTCGTATGTGGACGTACACTTGGAGTACTATGATTCACAGGTAAGGCTGAGTGTATGTGTGTCTATGCATGTATGCGAGGCGCTGTACCGTGACGTGTACGTATTGTCGTGTGACAGTAGAAGGCACGGTACCAGTGATATGTTGTGTGTAATCGTTTCACTGTCGTGTGTGTTTCAGGTATTCACACCTGTCAACACTTATCATGTAGTTAATAATATATCGTGCCAGTTAATCGAGTGTGTAAACACACTGAAGGTATGTTGTTTATACACAACGTTACTTCTCTTCTTTATAACCGTTCAGTGCACTTTATTCACTTCAGTTCCTCGAACATCCTTCAATCTAAAGCCAACTCAACTTTTCTGGGAAATATTAAGCACGCGACAATGATTGCGCGAAAGTTACTTCTTCACTTAAATCCAGTATTAACTGTAACCTGGTACTCAAATTTATCAATGAACTGAGGCAATGCGGAGTGAACACAATTTTGATTAGAAATCCAGCCCTCTTGATTGAGAGTCTGCGTTCCTCATTGGCACACTGTTTACTTGTCAGACTCTCTCTATATGTATCTACATGCGTGTCTGCTTATGTGCGTGTACGTCTGTCCGTCTGCCTGTCTGTCTGCCTACTCACCTGTTTGCCTGCCCTGTCTGTCTGTCTGTCTGCCCGCCCGCCCGCCCGTCCGCCCGCCCGCCCGCCCGCCCGTATATATATATATATATATATATACATATTTATCGCCACTCAGCTTCCTCTAAGAGAAACGAGTGGAGCAGCAACCTAAAGATAGAACTCTGAAACCCTTCTCCGTCCATTTGAAAGAAGACTGCAATAGTTATCCAGACTGATACGCTACCAAACCCAGTACACAATCTATCCACACTCTGCGAGTTCCTGCAGCTTACTGTCTCCCTCTCTTTTCCGACCGTGAACAAGTAGGCCTTATGTCTTCCCCCAGTACACCCTCTTCGCTGCTTCAGCACCCTTCCCATTCGGGACCCACATTGTTAGTTCGTGTCCTGTATCAGTTCTCTTATTTTATTTTATTTCCGGGTTCTCGATAATCGAATAAAGTGCCAATTATTTTAAGATGGTACTCAATATTACGGTTTATTGCATCCTGGGGAAATTAAATGGGAACAGTTGCAGACTACGATACATCTATGTGGCAATGTGTAGTTACTGGTTAGTATCACATACAAGAATCATGCTGTGATTCATGAATTTTTGACTACGATAACAGAATCGGACGGATTTGGGCGATAAATGACGGAGATCATCTTTCATGCCAATTATCTCAAAAGTTAAATTATAGGTTTTCAATAAAACGCTACTGCCGGTTAATGACAAGACAATGTACAAAATGTACAGTTTACATAAAACCGAAACATCATTTCGCGCTCAGTGTGTGATTGTCCGACTCAAGGTTTCCGTCGGTTTCAATCGGTAACTGTTTAGTAGTCGTTCCCCGTCAGTGAACCGACTAGCTCTCTCGCTTACCAACATGGTAAGCGCTTGGCAACAGCCTGGGTGGTGACCGTAACATGAACGCTTGTTAATGCAGCAGCATCTACTGTCCTGTGTAGGCGACCTTCATCCTTCATCTTCTTGGTCTACTTCATGGTTTCTTGTGGGTTCAGGACCACACCGTTTGATTTGTTGCGCCCTCTCGACGAGCCGTCTCCACCGATCATGGTCCTCTGCCATCATCTCCCATTCTCAACTGATCACAAATGTCCTTTCGAGACCACTTGACGTCATCTATCCATGTTAGTTCCAGTCTACCCCACCTCCTTCTACCATCATCTCCTCTGTTCCGCAATCTCTTTCATAATATTTAATTACTTTAAGAACATTTAATTGTCGATCTTTTCTATAATAATCTACTTCTTACCATAGTAATTGTGTATAACTGCATTTATTTCCGGCGTTCATACAAAACGTCATAACTCGGGCTTTTCTAGTTGCTGCATGCATTCCGTACAGAACACACTTAGTATTTAACTGGACACTAGTATAGTCACATTGCATGTCATAAAGACCCACCGTTTTGACCCCCGTATAGCTCACTGGTGTACTCATTCTACAGTCGACGACTTGAAATAGTAAACCTTCTAAGTTTGTGCACTTAACCCGCTGCACAGCTTGGGTTCTCGTGGGATTCGTTGCCATAGGAATTTTACATATTGTATCATATCATGTTTATTTCGGTGATAATTGACGGAGAGCATTTACGATATATTTTTTATAGAATTTAACTAAATTAAACGAATAGACACGTCCATGATTTACAATAAACAACTTCTACTGTTGTCATAAAGTTCCTTTCCCAATGTCGCCGACTACAATTTTAAATAGTGCCATTCTCGGTTCACTGTTCACTTTTACTTTCGTTTTGATCACAAAGTCCCAAAACTTTCATTATTTGTTACATCTCACTGGTTAGAGCTGGCCAGCTGAACAAAAGTGTAGAGGTCATTATTCTGTGAGTCCACAACATGTTTCACGTGTAACCGTTATGGGGACCTTTCAGAAAGACAAAGAATGTTCGCCGGTTCTGCGATAAACCCGAAGATAAAACAACAGCGATTTCTTCATGTAATTATACCGTTATACGTGCGCTATTTATATCCAGTTGCGTACAATAATTAGTTCCAACCATCACACCATACGAATCTGGGTATACGAACTTTTTATACTGGACTTCCCAAACGGCAACGCGAGTACTAGAAGTCGCATGAATACGTTCTCGGAGCGCCATTGTCTGCGTTTCTGACTACTCATTCTTGCGTAAACTGGACTTGTGCAGATACCCGCGTTAATGGACATCGTTTATATATCGATTAGATCCGCGGAAGTTGTAACTGGTCTCGTCTTGCCGGCGCACCCACATGGGCAAGCAAGGTAGAACGAAAGGTTAACGGCCGAGATAACATTTAGATGAGAACAAACGGAACTATGACGTGTGGTGATCGATGTCGCAAGGTTATGATTTGTGATAGAGAAAATGATGTGTTTCTCCTTCTTTGTTGCTGGTGTACTGAAGTGAGAATTAGATACAATATTGTTGTTCCACGAGTTATGTTCTTTCTCTCTATTGTATCTGTATCAGCAGCCTCTTATCTCCATCTTTCATCATCCTACGAGTTTCTCAAATCCATTTTCACGCAATCCTACTATATCAGCTGTGTCACTCCAATTTTCCTGCGTCCTATCCCTTTATTGGATGAATTATTTCAACTTTTCCAAATAAAAAAAATTCTTCACCACCTATGTTATGATGTTGTATCCAATAGACCATATATAAAAAATATATGAAGTAAATATTTATTTACACTAACTTAATGTGGCAACAGATTTTGCACTGATTATAGTTTTTTCTCAAAAATGGCAATAAATCAAGCAAAAAGTATAAAACTGGTACGTTGCCTCAGGGCAACAACGTCCAATAAAGGGTAAAACGTTTTCCGTCACTGTTGTCTTCGATAGTTTACCGCAAACGCAAACATGTTTACCAAAATGGCCTCTCCATCTTATCCGGCTTCTCGCCAATCTTCCTTATAGGTAGTACTGCATTCCAACGACGTTTCTCTGGCCGTTCATCCTTCGTCTGTCTACCGTCTTTGTTCTTGTGAGAAAACCACAGGGCACTGAAATGAGCTGTTAATTACGATCCACGTTTATAATAACTAGCAAAAATGCCAGTCCTCCCTTTGGCGCTACATGCACTAGACGCATGCAGAAGACGGTTTCCCGAAGTATTGTACTCAGGTTTGTCATGACGTAAATACGAACCCTTTTTTCACAACGCACGTTACGTAAAGCGTCCCCAAAGTGATCGGCGGTCCTACGAAGTATCGCAGAAAATACGCGTAACCTTATGAACAATCGATTTGTGTCCGACTAACATACAGCACGAATCCGAAAACCGGCAAGAACCCTTAACCAACGAGTAATTTCGAAAAACAATAAATGCATTAGTTCTCTGCTGAAGGATCGTAATTTAATCTCACGTTTAAGAGCGACGTGAGAAAGGACGAAGATTGTGCAAAGTGGAGGTAAATGACTGAGAGCAATGGGCAGAATGACAACTAAGAAATTAACAATAATAATTAGACCGCCTCATCCCTTTATAAACGGAACGTTGCGGCAGGACAACAATGCTCGGTTACGCCACTGATGAGCGACGTTTAGTTCCGTTTAGCGTCACTGCTCCGCTGATACAGCGTGGTCGTAGACCCATGCAGGGCCGCTTTGTTGCAAACCTGGGGGCAGAGTAATCTCTCTTGGTAAACCATGCAATGTCTCGTTGCAGCTGCGAAACTGTGCGGTTTCTTTTGCGGCAGATGTAATTAATCAAGAAAGATCGATACGCTGTTATATGGTGTCCCCCGGGGGGCATTAAGAAATAGGTTTTTGTTACGCGTGTTTTTAATACGTGCATACACATGTGTCATTTATGTATTTTGCCCTAACATTTTATTATAGCAGTCATTTTGTCTGTAGGTGCCATGATTAATGACGTTGGTGATCTTGGTCTTCCACGCAATTCTGTCTGGCCGTTGTCAGCAGCTGGATATCATTGGTTGGTCTTAAGTCGTGTCTAGACGGTTGATATCGTTTATTTTGTGTCTGCGTCCAGCTTGGTATCCTTCGACTGTTCATTCAATCACATTTTAAAAATCGGATTCTTTCATATGTCCTAACAATTGCAAATGTCTTCTTTTTATACCGTTATCAGTAATTAAAAGCGCCCTGTTCAATATACATGATCACTATCAACGATTTGATGATATCTTAAAAAGCAAAATATCAGGCGTATGAGCTCATTGGATTGTTAATGAAACGGTCCCTAGTTTCAATGATATAGGCAGGAAACTCTTATTCTAGCTTGCTTCGATATTATATTTCTCTGAACTATATAAAACGCTCTATGGTCAATTAGAAATATAACGTCAACATAAAGCAGGCAATATCAATACCTTTGACCTTTAGTGATAATCTGAGGCTGTGCGAAACTCAAATATTCGTCAATATTCCTGGATTACACAACCGTCAATAATACACTGATTATCAGTGGACAGACGCAACCGTCAATAATACACTGATTATCAGTGGACAGACGCAACCGTCAATAATACACTGATTATCAGTGGACAGACGCAACCGTCAATAATACACTGATTATCAGTGGACAGACGCAACCGTCAATAATACACTGATTATCAGTGGACTGACGCAACCGTCAATAATACCCTGATTATCAGTGGACAGACGCAACCGTCAATAATACACTGATTATCTGTGGACAGACGCAACCGTCAATAATACACTGATTATCAGTGGACAGACGCAACCGTCAATAATACACTGATTATCAGTGGACAGACGCAACCGTCAATAATACACTGATTATCAGTGGACTGACGCAACCGTCAATAATACACTGATTATCAGTGGACAGACGCAACCGTCAATAATACACTGATTATCTGTGGACAGACGCAACCGTCAATAATACACTGATTATCAGTGGACAGACGCAACCGTCAATAATACACTGATTATCAGTGGACAGACGCAACCGTCAATAATACACTGATTATCAGTGGACTGACGCAACCGTCAATAATACACTGATTATTAGTGGACAGACGCAACCGTCAATAACACACTGATTATCAGTGGACAGACGCAACCGTCAATAACACACTGATTATCAGTGGACTGACGCGATTAAGAGTGGTCCGAGAAAGTTCCCACGGTTTCCCGTGAGGGAAATGAATTATGTACACGTCAACAGGGTAGCTGGGACCCAATGAATATTTAACAAGATTGAGCAAAATTGCCGTAAAAAGTTATGTGCTCCTTAAAGTATGTTGATAAGGGAGCCATGATTGGTTTATGGGTGTTCCAAGATAATTTATATATTGTGATCTTGTCATGTCACATACCCTGCCAATTATGTTTTCTTTTATCCCCAAAATCAATGTTGAAAGTGACCCAGTCAATTCAACGCATAAACACGATTCCGTATTTGTGAAAACGATACACTAAGCTTTTATGTCTTTGTCGATTTGGAGTAATTTCTCGACAAAACCTACATAGGCGGATGCAGGGAGGCTTGGGGGCACGTGCCCCTTAGACCTTATGAATTCGGCGTGTCCGCAGACCTTTTATAACGGGCCCACGCGACCGTGCCCTGTTCGGGTTATAATAATAAGCTGAACTTACGGCGACGCGGGGGCGAAAGTGTTCCAACAACCCACCCCCCTCCCCCGTCTTCCGATATCACGAGTTCAGCCGAGACAGCGGAGCGGCTGAAGTTACGGCGGCGCGGTAGCGAAGCAATTTCGACTACACATTTGTTTCGGCCGCCAGTGGAGGTTTTTGTGTCCCACCAGACTCGATTTCTGGATCTGCCCCTGAGTCCTACACTGTCCTTCTTCAAGAATATAAACATGGACAATATTCGTCACTTGACGCCCAAACAAACCTTTCGTCCATCACTGACACGCGCCTAACGCTAGCAAATAGCAACTGGAAATGTACGCCTATGCTCAGATGATGCGTGGTAACCAGAACATGTACATTTTCCCTGTTCAAAACCCTTTTCCGGGTGCAAGGATTCATCGAAAAAATGTACTGTTTCTAAACCACCGGCGATTTGTTCGTCTAATATGTTCAGCGTCACGCGCACAATCAAAACGGATCGAATCAATAGAAACCGTCTGTTGTGGCTTTGTCGAGTCCGGCTTACAAACAGACACGGAACTTTAACACACGTCATTGACTCGCACGCGATTGCATTTATAACCGAGTTATTACGGATATTAAATATGGAGCGTTGACATATGTTCTCGTCCAAACATTGTAGTGACATTGTACTAATGTTGGACGTGGCTACTACAAGTCGAACATATCGGTGCTGAGACTAGGGCCTAACTCAACAGTGGGTTAATATATTAATGGCAATTTTGCAATTACTCACTGCAGTATTCAAGTCTAAGGCAAAATAATCAACGAAGTTCAGGAAAACAACAAGAAAACCGCCACTCTAACAGCAGCGTAGTTACTGAAATCTCCACACTGTTGCGTGTTCGGTAGATTGAAATCAACTTCACTTTGTTTTTCTGTCTGCGTATAATCTTTCTCCTTCCATTGAGTAAACACCTCGAAAACATATTTGTATTAACATAAACCACATACAGACTGGTTTACAAGTGCCGTAGTCGGTTAGCGTTATAATTTCCCTGTTCATAAACTGATTTGTTCATAGATCGAGAAATCCCAAGAAATAGCTACCGTCTCCAGACCCTGCTTTTTCCCCGTTGAGAACAAGCGCTATAGAGCTTTAGAAAACAAACATAATTATAAACTAATGACGCGTCCCTCTGACAATTAGTAACCACATCGCAGGGGATAATAACAACACCAAAATTCGGCACACGTCGTTAATTATCACGCGATTGCTGCATTATACTCTAATAACTGTACATGAACCGCTGATCTCTACATACAGATCATGCTGTGAACCTGCATTTAAATTTTAATTTAGTCACGAAACCGCCATGATCGCCTAGCCGTAACGAAGCCTACCGGTATTCGCACAATTATGTCATTAAATACCACCTGTGGCTTATTAGAAAACTAATGCCTTCATTTGAACGATATTGTCATTTTAATAATATGCATGTCGATAAAATGTTTATTCCACACGCCGTTAATAATACTCTATTATTTCAATAAGATATGGAGTCACGATTTCATAATCGAACGGGCGTGTTATTACAACGGAAGTGCTTTTTTTTGTTTTGTCGCGGTCGTTACAAATAGAAAATTGCGATATGCCCCGGTCCATCTATAGTTGTCCATGTGCAATTATTTATACTACTCCTCCACCGGTTCGTACAAATATGGAACGGTGATGATCACAAATATACCTTTTGATACCACAATTGTGGTCTGCTGTGTTGACCCCCCTATCGTCGTTTGAAGACATCCCAGTTTTATTATAAGTTTACATGTATCTAATTGTTCCATGGGCACGGAATCTTTATTGGACTATTTCCTATCTAGTGCAGGGTCTTAGAATAGTGTTATTAAAACGTTAACCCGTTCGTAACTCGTATCTAGTATCGTATTAATCTGCGTGAACAACTCCAATATGTGTCTTGCACTATGCGAATTTTAATACTTCCAATCTACTGCAATGGACTTATATTGTACCTTTAGCCGAATAATGCTAGTCAAAATATTGACATTTTCGTACCTTTTATCTGGCGTCCTATTAATCTGCGTGGTCAACGCCAGTATTGCTTGTACTACGGACTTTTGTGTTATCAATTGCGTATTACCGTACTGGAAACACCCAGAGGTCAAAAGGGCAATGGGTGCATGGTAATAGTGTTGACATTGCGACGGCGCGTTCCCGCTGGCAAACAGCCGCACGATAACCGGATGCGTACCGACTTGTCCGAGGGTAAATACCCTGCGGTCTAACAGCGTGACATACCACCTGTTGGCTTAATCCGCCACCACAGCCATAAACAAAGTCCGTAGAAAAGCATGGATTACGCTTGATTTATGGTTTCTGTTACATTGCACTGTTGCTGGATGAGAACGTGACAAGCAAACCGTCACACAATGCTATTTTTCTCTCCAAAAATAACACAATAAATATTCTGAATCAGACAGCGTATACTCGTGCTAGCATGTGTGCGAATAACTATAGAAACAATCATGGAAAGAACGTGCACATCGATTAGAGGCTGCTTCGGGAAACTGACGTCATGGACTTGGTTGCTTGGCAACACGAAGTAGACACTGAGACAATAGGATTACGTAATAGCCATGCCAACGTTATTCGACAATTCTATGGGGCCTATCGATCGACGTGACCTTCACGTTCTTTCCGGACTTCGATCGCCACATGTTAAACATACATCAGCATAGCATGTTGTCAGGTATCCATTACACTGTTTATTTGAGCAAAGCACCAGTGTAGTAGTTCTCAAACACTGATATATTCCTGCAGACAACTATTGTTCCGGGAACAAACCGATTCCAAAAGGGGGTTTCGTACTATAATCATCGGCCCTTCATTCGTTTGGCATGAGCCCGGAAACACATTATTTATCCAGCACTATAACGTGACCCGTTGAAACAAACCACCCACCGCAAAAGAGTTGACATTGGAGCACTTTCTGGACGAAACGAAGCATATATGTTCTTTCCCAGACCTACACATGCCACGGATGTCACAGTTCCCATTTGACACGTGAACCCACATGCCGACTTCAAAGAATGCGTCACCATCCCATTTGTTAATGTGTCAACAGTTATAAACACACCCTGTTTTCTAAGTAATTGTGTACAATCACATCCCACTCAATAGCACACTCATTCCGTTACTGGGATTCATTACCTGTCATTCGCACACGCCACTGTAAGTTGGGATACGGACATTTCCCCCCCGGACCTCCCCCACTTAAAAGAAAATGCGGATTTTGTCTTCCTCATGTTGATATTAGGAAATCTATATTATTATTGTTTTCCTCCAGTATATACCTGGATATATATAATATTATATATATATAATGAAAAATAAAAATATAATGTAAACGAAACAGCAGCTAGAAACAATTATGTAATTCTGAGATATCATTTATTTCTGAATGTTTCACAATAATAGTTGATTGTTGAGATGGTAAACTCTAGTTGTAGCTATACAAAATTGCAACAGCAGTTTTTTCTCCAAATGATGAAGTATTCAATTATTACTGAAACAATAAAAGAGGCAAACGTCCGTCTATTAATTTGATTGGGCGAACGGGGGGAATGTCCTACGTTCAGTATATTCAACAGCACGATGTCATGCAGGGCAACGAACTTCTATCGTGCAATTAAACAGAACACACACCGCGTCACACAGTGTGCGTGACAGCGCATTTTTGTTTGACGTTCAACCCTATTACCGTTCGTATCCTACGTTTAGGCGATTTAGATAAAAACATTTAAAACCCGAGACGGGGGTTCACGGTCCAGCGAACAAGGAAGGGTGAATACTTATGACACCATGACATTTACCTAGTATATCCACCCCGTTTCGCGAGCAGTTTTAACATCTCGTAGTCCGCGGTTAAACTTCAGAAGGTCAGAATGCTAGATTATTCACTTCGCTGCCGCCTTTAATGAGAATCCTGTCTGGTATAACGTGACCAGCATCAGAACTCTCTCAGTTTCCCCGAATGTGGAACGAACTGTAAATTGGTGCGTCCGACAACGAAGTCGGATGTTGTAAACCGTGATTAATTTATCGGAGAAAAACGAACGGTTTTCGTGACATCGTGGATTCAGTTGTGCAACGCATGGATTGTTGAGTTGAATGGCATAACGGCATAGGAAATGCAATGCTTGCGTAACCATCACCATCACTAACATCATCACGGTCATCACCGCCTCCTTCATCGCCACCAACAGCACCATCACATTTCCATGTTGATTTTATTGAAAACAAAACGTTACGATTCAACGAAAATTTAGAAAAACAATACAGAAAACAAAGGTGCCGAATGGACCGTTTTGTCTTTAGAAGTCCTGTTTTTTCTCCGTTTATTATAATCTTACGGTCTATCCTTTAGTGCCGAAATTTAACGCCAGACCGATATTTCCATATTTTGAATCTGCCCAACCAACATTTAACCTAAGAAATGCACAAAAATAAGTAACTAAAATTGAAATATTATCCAGTCATGGAGCGGTTTCTATTTCCGCATGCACCCCCCTCGCGAGAGCAGCGCAAGGTAGTGGCGTCAGGACCTCCTCACCTCTTATGGAACGTGGTAGATGTAGTAACACCAAGACTCGTTACAAAACCCTTAACCAACGGGAAATTGTGAAGAAAAATAAGGATGTAGATTCTCCCTCCCTCCCCCTGGCACCAACGCACCAGTTCACCTGCACCAAACGAACGCCCACCAACGCACCTGCACCAACCCGTCTGATTCCTTCCCTTTTCCTTCCCTCCTCCCTCCTCCCTCCTCCCAGAATGCCCCCCACACACAGTACTCACAAACACACACACAAACACCACGCAAGCACGCACGCACACACACACACACACACACACACACACACACACACACACACACACACACACACACACACACACACACACACACACACTGCGCGATAGTTAGTATTTAGATTGGGGGTCAATCAAACATCGATATTCTCTTCAGGAGAAACATCGCCTAACCACCTGAATGAAGAACTGATAACTTAATCCCTATCCCGACATCAACGAAAGAGATCATAAAGACGTGTAGCTTGTAGCACAACACAACGGGCTCTCCTGGTACTCCGGCAAGCGTTTCTTCCGAATGCAATAACATTAATCACGTTAGAAGTGAAGGTCATTTCCCCTCATGGACTTGATTATCAACTCTTGAGCTCATAGTCACTCAACAGGTTATTGCAAAGAACTCATCAATCGACCACGGGAGCTCGCTTCACTCAGCGGGACACTTGCTAATCTGAAATCAATTTCCTTAATTGCGTTGGTGGCTTTGTATTCCCCCCGCCAAGGGCAATAACGTAGAGATGTGACAACATTACGGTATACCATAAAGTAGGGCTCATCACTGTCGTCATTCGTCAACGCGGCTTGAGTGAGAGGCACCACAGAGCCCCCTAGCGAGTATGCAGGAACTAGCACATCTATCGTTTATTTTCAAAAAATATAGGCGGATCCAGTGGGTACCCCCAGACCATTGGAATTTGGTGTGCCAGTAGACCTTTTTGAATGGGCCCACGTGATCGTGTCCCCCATGTTACAATAAGGTGAAGTTACGGCGACGCGACGGCGAGACATTTTCAACAGCACTCTCCTCCCCCCGTATTCCGATGTCACCAGTCGAGCCGAGACAGCGGAGATGCTGAAGTTACGGCGCAGCAGCGAACAGATTTCTACACCAATTGGTTTGGCCGCCAGTGGAGGTTTTTGTGCAACCCTAGACTCTCCTCTCTGGATCCGCCCTGAACTTATTGGTATTCTGACATAATTGCTGTCAGTACTGTGCAGAATGGACTGCATATTGACTGACGATATCCTCTTGGCTTCTCTAGACTACGCCGCTCACAAACCAGCAATAACTGAAATGGGAAACTCTCGGACCAATCAAAACCGTACTAACATGTTTCTGCCTCTGAATGTTTTGTACAAGCTAAAAGACAAAACCATATATTTCTGATTTGTTTAAAGGGAGGTGGTCCGTTCGTCGTTATTATAAAATCGTGTTGTACAGTATAAGCTTTACGTAGTCTAACATATTTACCATCCAAATAATATATGTTTTATCGAAGCAGAAACAACTTTTACATTGAACAGTTCAATGTTTACAAAGATCGCCGAGCTGTCACTCATATTCCCGAATATCGAGCTCGGGTAATTCGGAGAGAGGTCGTGTTCCGACGAGGCGTGATGACTTGTCACGTGATGCACATATCCATCTCGTTAATGATTGAACGTGCGGCCACGCCTTCGGAAGCATCGTGCTGCCATGTAAACAAACTGTCTCGTCCCGAAACATTTCAATCAACAACAAAAACGGATAGCCTCCCTTTAATCCGTCGACTTCTTCTAACAAATATCGATCTCTCTGGACTAGTGACAGCAAATCACGCACTACAATGCGGCACTGTCACCGATATCAAAGACAAAAAGTGTGCCGCCCAAATCAATAATGGCATCGACCACTTACGCGTGCAATCATTGTCTGTTTTCGCAAGGAAATTGTCTGTTGGTACTGCATCGTTTGTGTTTCTCACTACGATGGACACCGATTGTGGTGTGGTGTTCGGTTTTCGTGGTAGTTGTGGTGGTGCTGTTGGTTTGATGGTGGTTGTAGTGTGGTCGTTGTTGGTGGTGATGCTGGGTTGTTGTTGACGTCGTTGGTGATGGTGGTGTTATTGTTAGTTGGTGTTGTTGTAACTGCTGGTGGCGGTGGTGATGGTGGTGTCAATGGTGATGATGATGATGATGATGATGATGGTGGTGTTATTGTTAGTTGGCGTTGTTGTTGTAACTGTTGATGGTGGTGATAGTAGTGACAATGGTGATGGAGGTGATGATGGTGATGTTGGTTGTAGTGGTGCTAGAGATAGTGATGGTGATGTTGGTTGTGGTTGTGGCGGTGGCGGTGGTGGCCGTGATGGATTTACACGAAAACAGATCGTATTTCATTGCATTCATCAAAATATCCCCAAAGGAATCACTGACTTGGGAAAGTGGCGTCGCTCAGCGATTAATACAGATTACTCACAAGAGCTACACGTAAACAGTGTTTCACCGCGCGTATCATCCGCTCGTCGTATCAGTACAGTCAAGTTTAACGCCTTTGCTCAATGGACTGTCTAGCCGTCGAGTCAGGACTTAGGAATGTTAAGTGCCAACACAATAATTTTAGCCAGACTGTTTTAAAAGCGAAAGCCCGGTTATAGTGTTTCTGTAATCTACTTTTATAATCATAATAATACTAATTATTATTTAATTCTCAAAAACACATTGTATTATGCAGAATCACTCGAATGGTGTATGTATTACTAGAGACAAAATAAACAATACAATTGGTTAAACACATCAGAGTGAGGGGAGGGAGGGAGGGAAGAACGGAGGGACGGACGGAGGCAGGGAGGGAGCGAGGGGGGAAGGAGGGAGGAAGGGAGAGAGGGAGGAAGGGAGAGAGGGAGGGAGGGAGGGAGGGAGGGAGGGAGGGAGGG
>CM034543.1:25278892-25305961 GCA_020002185.1 Paraescarpia echinospica | reverse complement strand
ACACACACACACATACACACACACACACACACACACACACTCACACTCACATTCACACTCACACACAAGTTCGCAGCGGTGTCGCCATCTAGCGATCACATACTAAGACTAAACTACTTAACATCAGTGACCACAACAACGCTGAAACTCGGTTCAATAAAAGCGATGTAGCACCTCATTAATCTGGTATAACTGGCACGCCACATAACAGGCATGATAAATCATTAAAACACAGTTGTACATAAAACTTATAAACATAAATTACGAACTATTAACCTGACTTGTCTAAATAGGAGGCGGAGAGGAGGTGGAGGTTTTTAAAAATTCTTCTCTCGTACAAAAATGGACTGTCTTTGCTGGCGGAAAAATCGAAGTGACCGAGCCAGCTGTACTTTCCAGCATGCTCTTGCTGGACCAGTCCATTTATTCGGGGAACACAGGTTACTCCCTAGCATCTACACAAAGATCATTCTAATAAATTAGAACTTCGCATATATATATGATCGCGAAGGCAGAATTTAACTTGTACGGCATTGTAAAGAAATTCCGGCGTTTATGTCAAACGTCTGCGGCAGTGGTGAATTCAAAACTTATGCTACATATTGCCAATAAGAATAAGGGTATTGCCGATTGACCCCCCCCCTCTATGGCAAGTTAGTGATTTTTTATAACCTGTTGCACCACTACATAGGAGCATGGGAAACCAATGTGTAACGAAGCTTGCCCCTCTTTCTGAGATCTTGGATTCTCCACAGTTCTGCGGTATTTAGAATATAATACATTAGTAAGAGAATCGGGACTGTATAAAAAAAACATGGCATTCATTCAGCTAAATATCAGTTGAATCGCTCTGCGATACGACCTCCTCTGAGAAATATGTGATTTTTGTGTGTGTAACGTCCTTGTGACGTCATTCCATCCTCTGTAACAGGACACCCGAGTGCGGACTGTCGCCTTGTACATGACGTCATCGCTGGCGGTCGAGGTCATGTGTCAGGCTGACCAGAAGTGGCCTGGCAGGTTCACGTGGCTCGTCGCCACCAGAGACCGCGAGGGATTCTCGGCCGTGTTATCGGACGGATGTGACGTAATCAACTCGAGAATTTCGATCGTTCTCTTTGAAGTTTCAACAGCAAATACCGACGAAGTGAAGGTGAGAATTCAATCATTCTACTTGCTTGCTTATCTCAATTCGTTGTCACTCGAGCGTAGCTAACATTGTGGAGCACAGCGGTGTGTAGCGTTTAGGGCGTCGGACTCTCAATCGAGAGATTCCGGGTTCGAATCTTCTTCTGCCGCTTGGAACCTTGGGCAAGTTTATTCACTCCACTTTGCTCCGGTTCACTCAGCTGTATGAATGAGTACCTGGCTATAGACAAGGGTAGATATTTGTGTACGAACAGTTTTCGCACAATAAGCCTGGCTGAATGCTTCCCAGAGAAGTTGAGAGACGGTGTTCGATAGATTGAACAGGTCTGTGTAATATGTAAAGCACCTTGAGCAGTCGTAATTAAGGACTGGGCACTGTGCTGTGTAAGAACTCACCTTGCCTTCCGACTTGTAGGCCTAACATATTGGTTCAGTATTGAGTTGGCGTCAATAGTCCAAGGCTGGGATGTCACTAGGGCTAAACTACAGTGCCTATCACAGCATACCTATTGCACCTATTTTACACATTATTGTTGCAGCACGACATCTACTAAATAAACTTTTTCCGCATGCCATTCTCGCTTCATAATATATTTGCCTTATATCACAAAAACAAACGTTTGGAACCAGAATGTCAACAAAACATGACGGAATGTCCGAACGTTTCACCTGTTCGGCATCCATTTTAATAGCTTGACGGACCTTGTTACTAGGCAGCAAGTCATGTGATGGTTATGTCAATGTTATATGCAACACCTGATATCGGTTCGTCTTTATAAAACAAACCAAAACTGACAGATACGCAGCTGACACAAATAGTACACTGTTCACGGCTATATATCTGTCGCTAATCTGCAGAAATTTGCGATGCGGGCAAACGTTGGTCTGCCGACCGTGACGATGATGCCGGGGGAGACATCAATACTGTCTTACGAGGCCGGTCTGGCCTACGACACGGCGGGGATACTGCTGGGCGCTCTCGAGAGACTGCTACTGCGAGACGATTACGACCGGGCCGCTCAACAGGCGACCTTCAGTAACAACCTCTCGTCCCTGCTCCGTCACACGGATACACACGGCGTGACGGTAAGTCTGTGTATGTGTGTATGTGTGTATGTGTGTATGTGTGTATGTGTGTATGTGTGTTTGTTTCTTTGCGCGCGCGGATTAAATAAAAAATAACAATAATAAATCATAATAATAATACAAAAATTAAATAAATTATAATAATAATGAACTTTATTTAGACACTGATATCCAGAGTACGACTCTGTTGAATAGTGTTTACAGGATTAACAATGTCTTTCTAGAAAAGTTAGTTAAATAAATCAAATCAATGTAATAACGTTCATTCAATTAATCAATTAATAATTTAAAATTGAAATTAACCAATGCGTGATATATATATATATATACATAATTATACATATATATACACACGCATACACATACACACACACGCACTCACACACACACACACACACACACACACACACACACACACACACACACACACACACACACACACACACACACACACACACACACACACACACACACAATCACACATATATATATATTGTATATTCATACTTTATATGCGATTTCAGATTAGCTCACATAATATATTATGTCAAATGTATATATACTCTTAGGGGCGGCTAAAATTCAACGATGAAGGCGTGCGACAAATGTCCATTGGAATATATCTTCTACAAGGTAACCCACTTATTCCTTATTTCCGCATTCCTCCACACAGTTCGTTGCCGTTGTCTTGTTTATACCGGAAAAGGTAGCCTGCTGGTATTCGTATGTCATGAATGACAACAAATAAATTACTAGATGGAATGGTACGGACATAAACGGTGATATTGTGGCAGTCGCGTGGTCGTAAAACCAGTATAAATAGGACAAATGATGAGCGCGTTGAACTAGAAGGCAAACGTAAATTGTAATAAACAGAATTGTAGTGTTGACTTCCGGTTACCACAAGGACATGTTGATACCGAAACATCTTTGCGAAATCGTTGTTGTTGTTAATACATTTTGTAAATTATTTTATTTTGTAGGATACCCTTCTTAACTAGTTCGTATTTATTCACAGGATTACGCATATCACGGATAGGTATATACGATCCGACGGACAGAACACAGAAATGGAGTCCCCATGCAAGTAAGTCTGTCTGTAGGTTCCTATTTTATCAGTAAATGCGTGACTTGAAGTACTACATGCTTAAAGACTAACGCACGTGACGTAGGGAGGTTTCTCTATTTACAAAAGTATGCTCCATGTTCTTAGCTAGATTGTGTACATAACCATAATGTACGTAACCATAATGTACGTAACCATAATGTACGTAACCATAATGTACGTAACCATAATGTACGTAACCATAATGTACGTAACCATAATGTACGTAACCATAATGTACGTAACCATAATGTACGTAACCATAATGTACGTAACCATAATGTACGTAACCATAATGTACGTACTGTTTTACCTTTTAATTAATATTCAGACGGAGTCAGCACCAACATATTAACTGTAATCAATGAACAGGTAATGATAATAATAAAGAATGACAATTGTTTGATGTGCCGTCTCTAACTTCAACAGCTAATCACTGCAGCCACACATTAAAAACAAAACAAGTCGTTTGTGACGCGGTGATGCGTCAGACATTGTTTTTGCTTATTTGTCATTATGTGTGTGTTAGTAAAATAATGGGGACGGATCAGGTTGCTATTAAAAATGTAATTCGGTTCACGTAGATGAATTATTTTTTTAAAGTATTGATCCTCCTGTTTTACGTCAGTGGTGAACTTTGTTACACAACGCCCCCGTTTAATATGAATCAATCAACTGTAATCCAAGCCTGCTAACACACGGCATGCATGGCGATTGTGAATTTATCTTTTCTCCAGGTGAAATGGTGATAGAGATACACAAAATATGTTTCTGGCAAATTTGAATAGCTTTGCTTATTTACCATCAATGAAGTTAATGTTTATAATAATTACATACATCTAAATCAAATATTCATTAGCAAATATCGTTTTAAGGCCACTCATTTATCTTAGTATGGTTCATACATCATAATTATAATAATTATGTCTTATGAACACTGCCCTATTTTTACTGCACATTGTCGCGAAGATGTGTGGACTGTCTAATTATTATTGACTAAATGTTGACTCACCAGCGGTCTGATAAATTTCTTCCAAGTCGGGTGTGCAAAAGTCATGCTAATACCGCAGACATTTACAGAAATTAACACGGTTCCAATTTTTGGATAGATTCATTCGTCTAGTTGATAGCCTACCGTTGAGTTGACAAAACTCCATTCTCAGTCAGGGTGAAATTCATAAATTATAATGTTATACCGATCTTCCGAAAAGTATATCCGCTATACATTTTGTCTGATGTACGAACAACGTAATTTGCAATGTACTGAATCCTGCACACATTTTCAATCAGTTCAAACGCTCTAATAGTTCTTGTAAATGTGCGAAACATGTGAGTATGTCATTGATTGTATCCGTGTGTCCTAGTTACGAGCTATTTCATCGTTCTTAACTGTACCCCGAATAACAAGCTTTTCGTATATCGTTCTATCATTGGCACAAGGACTAGTCTACTGCATAAATCTAGCAGGTGCGGCAAATACTTACTGTAGTGCTTGCAACGCGAACGGAATTGCCACGAGTAATTGATAAGATTTCTCTCTTCTTGTTCAAACGCTACGTACAAAAAGGTATTTGCAGACACCTGCTTATTGATTGAAAGAGGTTGTAAGTTATGTTAACTTCAAACACTGCGTGCAGACTGGCTATTTGCCGGCACTTGATTATTGATTCAAGAAGGTTGTGATAAATGTTAACACGGTCTTCGTTTAGCATTCCAATCGCATGTATGCATGTGATCCATAAACTATCAATACATCTTCCTCGCTGTCTGTTGATAAACCGAGACTAACCGTCTCAACTGCATTCAGCTGATCAGTAGAACGCCGGCTTATAAATTATTGCACACGGCTGGTAGCTGTTCCAAGTAGGAAAACACTATATTATTATTATGCATTCAACACACACACGCACGCACGTGCGCACGCACACACACACACACACACACACACACACACACACACACACACTCATACACTCACACACACACTCACAAACTCACACACTCACACACACACACACGCGCGCGCGCGCGCGCACACACACACACACTTCTGGTGAGACAGACAGACAGACAGACAGACAGACAGACAGACAGACAGACAGACAGACAGACAGACAGACAGACAGACATACAGACAGACAGGCAGTCAGGCAGGCAGGCAGGCAGGCAGGCAGGCAGGCAGGCAGGCAGGCAGGCAGGCAGGCAGGCAGGCAGGCAGGCAGGCAGGCAGGCAGGCAGGCAGGCAGGCAGGCAGGCAGGCAGGCAGGCAGGCAGGCAGGCAGGCAGGCAGGCAGGCAGGCAGGCAGGCAGGCTGGCAGGCAGGCAGGCAGGTAGACATACAGGCAGGTAGACATACAGACAGACAGACAGACAGACAGACAGACAGACAGGCAGAAACAGACAAACATACATCAGGCATACGAAGAGAGAGACATATAGAGGGAGTGAGAGTGAGTGCGGGCGAAAGAGATAGGGGTGGGGGTGAGTGGAAGAGTGAAAGGGGAAGGAATGAGATATTTGTGACAGTGGAAGAAGGGGAGAGTGCGAGAGAGAGAGAAGGATGGTGGGAAGGAAGAAGAGAGGAAGGGAGGAAAGGAGGAAGGGAGGGATTGGGAGAGAGAGAGCATATATTTATTTAATCGCGTGAACATACAACTCGAAGTAGAGTAAACCCTTACAAAGGTCGCCGCCCCATTCCTTATCAAGATGTCGACGTTTATATTATGTTTCATTGTAGATATAAGCCTGGGTCCCGGCACTGTCAGTATTGGCGTTCGTTTGGATGGCACGCCGTTACTCCTCTTCGTTCTTCTATGCGCATTGGCCCTTGTGGGAATCATCTACACGGCCGCCATCTTGGTTTTCAACATCGCAAAACAGAAGGAGAAGTAAGTGAACTTTCCGCTGTGTGATGCTAGTTGTTTTTGTAAGTGAATCGACCATTTACAATAAACACTTATAAACATAATTTTATGACTAGTTTTATTTTGCAGTTATGTAATGTATTTTAACCCTGGCCTGTCTTATTGTTCGAGCTTCCGGACAATAACATGAAAACAGGACACGTCGTTAGCAGAACATAAGATAAACATAACGACCGCTGCTGATGTAATATGACGAATAACAACGCTGTAAACTCAATAACAACGCTGTAAACCCAATAACGTCCGTTTATATATGGCACTGTTTTCCTGTATTCATTATAGCTTTATTCTCAGAAATATTGGAGGAGGCTATATTTGAATCAAATTTGTCTCGTAGAATCGTGAAGATGACCAGTCCAAACATTAACGTCTTCATATTGGTCGGAGTGATCTCCGCCTACATGTGTATGCCAATTATTGTGATGGACAGCGGTCAGGTTACCGTGGACATCCTTGCTGCACTATCACAGGTACGCTAAGCCATGCAGCTTTATATTTCACATTGGTCAAGTATGAAATAATATACACTAGACAGAATATAGAGAGGGCGTATGAATGATTCAAGAAATGTGAGATACCTCAGTTAAAAAAGAGACATAAAAATAAATAAGAGGAGATCAAATAAAAGTGTTTAAGATATTGAGTGGGTATGAACATGTTGACATATGCACTAGTTTTTCTGTGTTAGGAAAGAAAGAAGAATCAGAAAATGAGTAGACTATAACAAATTATCTGCTGATAGTCTACATTCTTGCAGCGTGAATATGTTTAAAAACAACATTGACAAATACCTCAAAAAGGCGGTCCATATGTAGTTACAAAATGTGTTGGCCTTTTTGATAGGCCAAAAACGCTTTCTTGTCCAATTTATGTCCAAGGTTTTTGCTCTGGATTGCAATAGATCGTGTTAAATTTAATATTGTTACCAGAATCTAGCAGTACAAACAGAACTAAATCATTCACATTTTGAATTAAACAGATTATCTGATGATTGTGTGGGTGCTAGTAGTGTGAATATGTTTAAAAATAAAATCGACACATACCTCAGAAGGGCTGGATATATGTAGATAAAAGGGTTGGACTCTCGATAAGCCAAAGGGCTTCCTTGTCCACCTGCCATCTAGAGTTAATTCTCTGGATGGCAATCTTGTTAAATCTTGTTAAATTTAAGTAACCCACACCAGTATTCGAAATTTATTTTAAGCAAAAGTAAAATCCGACATAATTCACCAGACCAGTGTGTACCTGTCAAAATACCGGACACCTGAAACATGTTTCTCTCATGTTAATCCGAACACGTTATGAACGTTACGGGGTCATATGAGTTGTCATTTAGTTACATAATGAATGAAAGTGTACATAACGTGTAACGATCACAACCTAGTAAACGTTACTATTATTACATCCTTCTGTTCAGGCGTCCGCCTACTTGCTGTCGATATCATTCACCATTGTCTACGGCGCTATCTTCGCCAAGTCGTGGCGCGTGTACATGATCTTTAAGAACCTGGCCGTCGACGGGAAGGTGAGTGAGCAGAACTTGCTTTCTTTTAAAGGTGTTTTATCAGTTCGATTGTTTGTTCCTCTCAAACTCATTTTGTGAAAACAAAATCAAACCTACATAAGGGTGGCCATACAAGTTCGCAAAGTCCGAGAATACTTTAAGCATAAGATTTACGTGGGGTGGTTTGTTCGACACCACGTAAATTGGGAAAATAAATTGGTACATTAGCGCCACCAGGCGAGTGAAACACACGTTAATGCAAGTTAATGTTACTAGCAATTTTGAGTCGTATAAATCGCACCACCTTTTGGTAGATATTTAAACCAAAATTAAATGCACTACGTATTTTGAATTTCGCGATCTTATGGGACTATTTAATACCCACTGCGACATGGTAGCTCATTTTTGCAACAGTTTACGCATTTTTTATGAACGCACCATACAGACTGTGAGAAACCTATAACGTATTTGATAGTGGACACATATCATTAACGTGATTTAAAGATTTAATCAAAAGGACGAACTTTTTTGGCTAAATTGACTATGAATATAAGTATAAAATATAGCGCACAATTTATAACCTTTACAACATCGTTAGCTTTTGACATATTCAGTACAAAGAATATCGTGGGTTCAACACTTTCGAGAATGACCGATTGACGGCCATTTGTCAAACGCGATATATTAAACTTCGCTGTTCCTGCGTGTCAATGCTACAAGTCATGTAACACGGTTTCCCATTTTCTCACACTTGTAAAGGTAAGTTCTAAAAAGGTAAGTTCTTATGCAGCGCAGTATCCAGCCCTCAGGACTGCTCAAAGCGCTCTACACTTTACTGCCTGGCAAACCTGTTCACTCAAACACCATCTCGACTTCTCTGGGAAGCATCCGGCGACGCTGCAATTAATGCGCGAAGACTGTTCGTACGCAAATATCCACCACTGTTTATAATCAGGTACTCATTCATACAGCTGAGTGAACTGGAGCAACGTATAGTGAACGAACTTGCCCAAGGATTCGAACTCGGATTCTCTCGGTTGAGAGTCCGAAGCTTTAGCCACTGCACCACGGCGCTACACCCGCTACTACTTGTATGTTACAGATGACACGGGATGAGCATCTCCTCTTCGGCGTCAGTATCCTCGTTCTTCTCGACTTCACGATCTTACTGCCCTGGACAATTCTGGATCCGATCAGGTGTGAGCGGATCATCTCCACTGTGTTGATCCAGGTAAATTAAGATCATTTACGAACGGAATAAATGGGGACAATAGAGGAAATGTCGGACTATTTTCTGATATTCTGATCTCTATCCACCTTCTTGTATGCTAGCCCAATCTGCTAATGGCTGGACAATACCTACGTCCTGCGACCTACGTTAGAAAAACACAGTGTTGAGCAAGATTATAATACCGATACAATAATAATTCTAACGATGATCAACTGATCCAGAAACCGACGTTACTATGACAATTATACGCGTGACTATTGTCAAGTTTTGTTTTATCAACAATGTTTACACGTATGCATTACATTACTTGGGCTGCATGACATAGCAATCGTTCCACATAGAGTTCACGCTTGAAAACGTTTTCTCGTGTTTTTGTCGTAAAGAAACACATTTGGAGCAATAGTTTCAACACAGTTTACGACGAAATGTCCGGCTGTTTCACGATTGTTTTGCTGCAGCTGTTTAGTTAGATTGACGGTCCTGGCTGCTAGGTAACAGATCACGTGATGGCTCCGTCAATTACTCTACTCGTTGCAGGAAGATAACTACACGGACGTGTCCGTTTACGTGGACGCTTGCTCGTCTCGCTACCAGACGGCGTGGGTGTGCCTCCTCTACGCCTACAAGACGTGTGTCCTAGCCGCCGGAATCTATTTCACGTGGCAGACCAGACACGTGACACTGCCCTCACTCAAGGACACCAAGCGACAGTATACCGTCATATACAACGTCATCGCAATGGCGATTCTCGCACTTCCGGTTCTCTTCTCGCGGTGCACCGTGGGAGGTGCGACGATGTATGTGGTAGGCGCGCTAGGAATCTGGTTCACGCTGATGATGACGGTGACGCTGCTGTTTCTACCAAAGGTGAGATAATCAGGACCCAGTATGGGGTGGGGTATTGATTTGGAGGTGGATAAGACAATTACAACCCGGTGCTGGGGTGGCTAGATGGCAACGGCCCAGTTTTGGGAAATGAGCTTTTTATCGCAGACAGGACCCAGCAGGGGTAGATTTTCATTAACACAAATCAAGGGTCTCCTACGTTGGCACAACGTGGCGTTTCGACTACTACCAGCAACCTCCCTACCTACCGCTAGATGGCGACACAGTAGTCATTCTGCGCAGACATAACACTCAAATGTGTGTCCCCCTGGCCGCGGCCTGGGCGGCTCTTCAGGAAATCGTCGTAGATATGTGAGAATCGGTACGGTCCTCATCTCGATTCATGTTGGCTTTGGTTTTTGTTATTTGAGTCCAATAGTCATACGTCATTGCCCTTATTTGGTGTCCGGGCGTCAAGGTGATCCGCCATCTTGGCTATACACAATCGAATGTTGTGTATTGTTTACCATTGAACCGAAATGATACAGCAGTATTTTGAGATAGTGACATATCTAAGGCCTGACAGTGATATACAAGTTCTTAAGATGACCGGCCAAAGATGTGTAGCTGAAAAACGTGTGGACTGTTTCCCTTGTTTTATTGCAACAGACCCTGACGCGTCTTCTGGCAGTTGTGTCTGGCCCGCCAAAGGCCGTTACTAGGATACGAGGCCGGATGTCACGTAATCGCTGATCGACGCAACAGTGCTTACTCGAACCAGTCTGGTGAACCTCTACACTCGTATACGCTCAAAATACACAACCTATAGTATATAGTGGTGATCTGTTCCCATACGGGATTTCTTGGAAGGAGGTTTTTAGCGGAGTTTCAACGAATGTTTTCCGGAGTGTGGACATTTTGACAGTGTTAAAGGGCGGTGGTCCGTTCGTTGTTACTGTAAAATTGTGAATTCAAAATGTCAGTGTTTACAATAGCCAACCCGAATAATTCTGAGGAAGGTCTTGACCCGCCTGGGGCATAATGACATATCACGTGATGCATATATCCATCACATTTTGTAATTGGACCTGATTTCATGCCTACGAAAGGGCCGCGTTTCCATGTAAATAAACTGTCACCTCCAGAACCACTTAAATTTCAAGAAAATTGTTCATTACAAGGTATTTCGGCATTTTCAGTATGTAATAATATATATAATAAATGCTGTATAACTTTACGATAACATCAAAAGGACTACGTCCCCTTACTGATAATCTCAGAACGTCGACGTGTGATATCGGACGAAATTACTTTTGTTTTGGGGATAGGGGTCAGAAGCAGTTTCATCTGGCGTCGGATATTGATATTTTACGCTTCGGACCGATACTATTAATATATTTACATCATCCGACCAATGTTTACACACTTTCGTTTGAGGGGTGGAGATGGGGTGGAGGTGGGGTGCTGAGGGCAGATGAAAGTACCGTCGTCCGATATCGGACGGCGACGGTCCGAAATGATCAATAATCAACGAGGATCGGACATAGCATCCTTATATCACAGCGACGTGTGTTGACAGGTGTGGTTGTGGCGGAGAGAACGGAAGGAGGTGTTGGCTGGAGACAGCACGCAGTTCCTCTTCTCCGAGTCGATGCGCAAGACGCGGGAGGCCGTGCACAAGTGCGGAGTGTGCTTCTGTGTGGCTACAGAAGGCGACACCGAGGACAGATATGCCGAGGAAGTGCTCACGACGGAGATCGAAACGCTCAAGCGAACCGTGAAGGAGGTGAGGTCGTGTTACGGGTAATGGGTTATACGTCGACGTTGTACTGAATCCGGAAAATTGTATTTATTTACCTACACATATCAATAATAATATAATAATGTTTATTGTATATAGCGCCATAACCATAACTTTCATAGCGCTTTACATAAGACTAATATATCAATAATATAAATAAAACATTAATATAAGAATATATAAATTACGATAATAGTGAATGTCAGTATATTAAGTAAGTTGGTTTGAATATTAAAACAAATAAATTCTAGTAAGATAGATAACAATATGAAAAACATTGAGTAAAATGATTCTGCGGTCATTTAAATAGGGTACGCAGTAATTAAAAAATGAGTTTTTAAATCTGTCTTGAAAGATTGAAGAGAAGTTTTATAGGTAATGGTAATGGAAACTTAGGCAATTTCATTCTGCATTGCTACAGTTTGCTCTACTCTATAAATGTCTATAGACCGATGTGCGTGTGTGCGCGTGTGCGTGCGTGTGTGTGTGCGTGCGTGCGTGCGTACGTGCATGTGCGTGCGTGCGTGCGTGCGTATGTGTTTGCGTGTGTGTGTTTGTATGGGTGCTAACATGTTTGCATTTGTTTGTTTGTTTGTTTGTATGTGTGTGCGTGCGTGCGTGCGTGTGAGTATGTGCGTGTGCGTGTGCGTGTGCGCGTGCGCGTGCGCGTGCGTGTGCGTGCATTGTTCAATGATGCCGATCTCCGTTTCGTTTCCCATCAATCGTTCCCGTTGTCACAACAATATGTTCAACGTTCCTTTTTTTCTCATCATCTGCTTATCTTTTCCTGACGATCTTCTTTTCGCAATTTATATTTTTTGGAAAGTCTTCGTTACTTTTGCTTTAAGTCCACAGTACTGTGAACATTCTTCACAAGAACGACATTTATATTGCGTCTAAGTTCTATGGTCTCCGAAATAATATGCTTAACTAATAAGAATTGTTAGATCACCCGCACTGTGCAGAAGTATTGCTTAGCATATTTCACATATACGTTATGTATAAGTAATTAGTTCAGCTTTGTACTAGTTATATAAATTGGCAGTATGTCCAAAACCGAATGTCAACAATAAAACAAAACAACTTCAGACCAAAACATGCACTTGAACTGAAACAAACATGATCTCTTTGCACTCGGTTGGCCTACATTCTGGATTCATTGATATGTTGTATTGTTGCCTACAGTATCGTTGCACTTACAGAAAGACGCGACTATCCGAGAACTGACGGATCGACTGTACTTCGGTTCCGAGAAGTTCCAAGAATATCTGCACAGTCCTAGAAATCGGAACAGCATGCTGTGCGAGATACAACGGAGGTACGCGCGTCGCACAGTCTCGCAGCCGCTCCAAGCGGCAAGAACTAGCGATATTTTCGGAGAAGACAGAATGGCCATGCGCAACAGGTTTGTGATAGCGTCTTGAGTTTCATTCTTCGTCAGTTCCGGTCCGAAATGATCCTATTAACTATTACCGAATCGGACTGACAGCAGAAATATAGAGTTAGGTGAAGACATCTACTAACCAGTCAGTGGACAATATCCACGTGTGTTAGCGTTAACATTTGTATTTAAGAGATGTACAATCTCATAATGTAACTCATGTGATCTCCGTTTCTTACCAACAGTTTTGGCGGAGCGGAACTTCATCGTATAGAGCAACTGCCGGCAGACTACGGTACTGACAATACTGATGACGTCACGTCCCGTGTCACTTCCAGACAACAACTGTCCGCCAGGGATCTGGCGACGATGAACCGACATTTAACCGACGGTATCCCGAATTACAGACGCAGTCCGAACACGCGTCTCTCGACGCATGCGTGGTCAATGCGAGTGTCAGCGCCCCCTAGATGTTACGACAACCTTCCATCGTTGACGGCGCTACCGTCAACTTCGCCGCCTCACGACAGCGCTATAGACAACACGTCTCCGAGCACCGATGGCTCCGACCGGGACATCGAAACCGAGGCAGCGAGACAGCGTCGGCCGCTTACGCACTCGAAAAGACGGCATACGAGCAGCAGCGGGTTCACTGGCAGTGCGCATGATCTGTACACGTCATCGATCGATCTCACTGCTATGGAGAGTGACGCAAAAGTTGGGCAGTGGACAGAGAGACAAGATGGCGACGCTGACGAGGCATATAATGAGCAGTCGGGAAAACCAGAAGGACATCGATTCAATCGGTCGTTTTATGAGCGCAGAAATAATGCCGTAGCCGTGTCGGAAATATGAAACGGTGGGCGATAATGGAAGTACACGTGTATATCATCGTCGTTGTGTTTCTCTGCCGCGTATCCAGCTAAAATATCATAATGGGAAAATGAATGTAATCAAACATTGCAGGGTCATAGCTATGCTTACACGAAATCAATGTATTAAGATAACCAAGAACTCGGCTTTCGTCATACGACAGCCAACGTAAAGTTAATTTGCCACGTGTCAGCTGATTCTAGATATCGCGAGAGTGCGCCACTTTAGTTACTACATACTATTTGAGCTTTATATAGTTGTTTTCATATTTTCGCACTTTATTGTATGTTTATTGATCTTACCAGACTTCTCGTGTGGCAATTCCCATGCCGGTCTAATTATTTCTGAAGATATTGTATTATCCGAAGAATTCCTACGATAGTAGGACCCTTATAATAGGAGCAGCGGTCTAAACACGAACAACGAGGAGATATTCTGTCTGCGGTAAGAAAGCTGAGATGGCATGAGCATGTCACGAGATCCAAACGCATGGCAAAAACCATCACCCTAGTCACAATGATTGACAGAGAAAATGCGGCAGACAGACGCATAATTGGAAGGATAATATAAAGTAATAGACATGTCTTGATTTCCATAAACAGTGAGAATACGAGTACTTATTATGAAGTAATTTGATAATTCTTATAGGTGTAAATTATGTGGAGTTTGCATAGATGTGTTATTGACGGTTTATGCGATCGTATTTAATTTGTAATGTGTTGAACATTGTTCTGACGAGACGATGAGCTATTCTATATGATCGTAATTATATAGATGTGTTTGCACGTGTGGATCTCTTTTTGAGAACGCTTACTCTACAATCGTGATCATTTTTTACTGCATTTATTTATTGGGTTTGTTGCATTTGTTAATAAACTGTTTTTGTCGTTTGTCGAATTTCAATTGATTTGTTATTATCGTACGAGTTTTTTAGTTATTAGTACCATGGTAAGTACGTATTCTGAAACGATGTTCCCGTTCTGAAAGTAGAACTGTTGAGCAATAACACACGTACAAGGGCCTCTCTACAAAAAAGTCTGACAGTTGACCTGGCGGAGGCAATTTTGTTTGTGTCTCCGATTCCAACTAAACCTGGTGGTTATAACGTACATACTCTGAAGATTTAATTGCTAAAGTGTTTTCATTTAAATCCGAAAACTCACTAATGGGCAACGACATGATTGCAGCAATTAACTCTCTCCTGTTACGCCCGGTACCAATGTACCACATCTATTTTAACTCCCCATAGAAATAAAACTAAATACTGTATTTGAAATAAAATACTTTTTCCAGAGGTATCATGTTCCTTTTAACGCCACACGAGCGATAGGAATTTGAAAAGCGCCTACATCCACACAAAGAGACCGTATTTTAGGAATATGATTTGAAATGGCTTCAAATTGCCCAATGTTACAACCTATCAAAACTGGTAAATGGCTAAAAAAAATAAAAAAATAATCCTTTCCCATACGACGCTTTTCTGTTATTTGCTAAACATCATACATTATATAGGTACTGATTTGATTAATATTTCTTTTGTATAAACAACATTAAAAATTGGTACAGGGCGTAACGATAATCGTCATAGTTTGGTATCGGGCGTAACAACAATCCGATAATACTGTAACACAAAATGTAAATGTTTCAATGTAAGTAACAGATGTTTAGTGTTCCATCAAATGTAGTACATCAACACATCTTGCTATCGGACATATATGTTTAACGACAGTTGGTTAGTTTTTTTGTCCACATGCACGCCTCTGTCCGCGTCCGCGTCCTCGACCGCACCCATTAGTGCGTGTCTGGGTTTGGGGCTTCTATGGTGTTTGACGTTTGGCTGTTGTCTTTATTCATCCATCACATTTCCCCATAAATATGTTGATGGCATCATAACAACAGCTCCTATAACGGGATCTGTCCCTGGCGTAGAGGAAGGGCCCTTTCACCATAATGCTATGCACATTCATGATGTTTAGCACTCGGTGCTGTTGCCATCCATCCATCTTGCTCTTCGCATTGACGACATCATTCCCTGATACCAAGAAATAGTTGACCTCACTAGATGTATCTTCTTGGGCCCACTTGAAACAGTAATATTTTGCATAGTTAATGAATGTGACTTGCTTCCTTTTTGGTGGCCTCCTCGGCACGCCTTTTTGAGACTCCGCTAACATCGTCACATGGACCTTTCCCGTGACCGGAAATAAAAAAAGTTAAAAACGAACTGTCAGACTTCTTAGAGAGTGGCCCACAAACTATAGTAATTCAAAAAACGACGACGATATATCTATTTTTGTTTAAATCCCTCCGCACTTAATTGTAAATGAGCGTTATAAAAATAGCGGTAGCAATAGAGACATGTCAGTAATTATTCGTACATATGACGACGGACAGCAATAGAAAACAAATATCAATAGTTCTTTTGTGTCGTTATCTTGCAGAAACGTGAACACGTAACATATTTTTATGCACCACCGTTGTCTTTCTGTGATCGACACGAAAGACGCGGTTTAGCCGGGGGATCGCTAGAAAACTTATCCAGAATGCAACGGGATTTATTCCCTGATATCGTTAATTTGAGGTTGTGTAGCATTCTGTAATTATTACTAAATGCCTATACATGTCAAAAATACGTAACCCCGAGGTCACAACCACCAAGCATTAGCAACTCTTGCTGTAGGACATTGAGCTGTCGCTGTAGACACTTGATACGTTTCTCCCGTTCCCTGTGTGTTCCGGAGTTATAACTCTCCCTAGACGTGTCATCCCTTGTACAATCGTCCCTAACACGAATGTGGACTGATATGCGACTTCCAGCCGTAGGAGAACCGCTCGTCGACGCGAGAGAATCCGGTGCAGTGCAGTGCAGGGTGTCTTGTTCGCCGACCCTTGGCAACCAAAGTAGGTCACTGTCGGCACTTGTAGATTCTGCGCCAGAGTTGCTGGTCGTCTTGCAGTACAATGATTCGTTGCTCCTGCTAGCGTTCCTTTCGATCCACACGGGTTTGTTGTTATCACAATCTGTACATGTAGAGTTTGATTTACGACGATTTGGCAATAAGTAGTGCGCATTGCAGCACGCGCGATAATACTCGTGTCGGTGTCTTAATTTCCTCTTCACATACGTCTTGTAGAAATTCGCTTCGTTGTCGCTGTTGCCGCAACGATGCCAAGAAGCACCGTTGTTACTTGAGCCTACATTGTATAGTCTGTTGTGCTTAACATCCTCCTGGTATCGATGCTGTCTACCCGTTGACTCATCCGGTTCACGAGTTGGAGGGGATCCGCAGCGGCCGCACGTTTCTGCAGATGGCTGTGCCTTCTGTGCCGTATTCTGCGTCGCATCAGCGTCTTTACAACACGGCGCGTGTTCTGTTGCAACACTGCAGTTACGGAGTGGCGGGCAGATCCCGTCCGGCGCGAGTGTCTCGCTTGCCCGGTGTTGAACGTGACCGGTCGTGCTGTTGCACCGAGAGGCTGCCCCGGAAGCCACGCTCACCTCCTCTGTGCCAGCGAGGAGGCTGACATCCGACCCGACGTCATCCTGGGATGTTGTCGGGTTGTCTATCGAGTGTTGGGCCGGAAGTCCCGCGATCGACCGCTCGAAGATACGCATGGCCTTCTCTGAGATCGACTCGTACCTGCAACGATAATGCTATTAAAGGGAGCCAGTCAGTTCCTCTACCCATCGTAAAACAAAAATGGAGATGGAGGAGTAGTGTGTCCATACCCAAAAGCCAGGGGTGGGGACTACGTGCACTACTGGACAATTAATGTGTCCATACTCACAGGCCAGGAGTGGGGACTACGTGCGCTACTGGAGAAGTAGTGTGGCCATACTCACAAGCCAGGAGTGGGAACTACGTGTACTACTGGAGCAGTAGTGTGTCCATACTCACAAGCCAGGGGTGGGGACTACGTGCGCTACTGGAGAAGTAGTGTGGCCATACTCACAAGCCAGGAGTGGGAACTACGTGTACTACTGGAGCAGTAGTGTGTCCATACTCACAAGCCAGGGGTGGGGACTACGTGTGCTACTGGAGAAGTAGTGTGGCCATACTCACAAGCCAGGAGTGGGAACTACGTGTACTACTGGAGCAGTAGTGTGTCCATACTCACAAGCCAGGGGTGGGGACTACGTGCGCTACTGGAGAAGTAGTGTGGCCATACTCACAAGCCAGGAGTGGGAACTACGTGTACTACTGGAGCAGTAGTGTGTCCATACTCACAAGCCAGGGGTGGGGACTATGTGTGCTACTGGAGAAGTAGTGTGTGCATACTCACAAGCCAGGGGTGGGGACTATGTGTGCTACTGGAGAAGTAGTGTGTGCATACTCACAAGCCAGGAGTGGGGACTACGTGTGCTTCTGGAGAAGTAGTGTGGCCATGCTCACAAGCCAGGAGTGGGAACTACGTGTACTACTGGAGAAGTAGTGTGTCCATATTCACAAGCCAGGAGTGGGAACTACGTGTGCTACTGGAGAAGTAGTGTGGCCATACTCACAAGCCAGGAGTGGGAACTACGTGTACTACTGGAGAAGTAGTGTGACCATACTCACAAGCCAGGAGTGGGAACTACGTGTGCTACTGGAGAAGTAGTGTGGCCATACTCACAAGCCAGGAGTGGGGAATACGTGTGCTACTGGAGAAGTAGTGTGTCCATATTCACAAGCCAGGGGAGGGGACTATGTGTGGTACAGGAGAAGTAGTGTGGCCATACTCACAAGCCAGGAGTGGGAACTACGTGTGCTACTGGAGAAGTAGTGTGTGCATACTCACAAGCCAGGAGTGGGGACTACGTGTGCTACTGGAGAAGTAGTGTGTGCATACTCACAAGCCAGGGGTGGGGACTACGTGTGCTACTGGAGAAGTAGTGTGTGCATACTCACAAGCCAGGGGTGGGGACTACGTGTGCTACTGGAGAAGTAGTGTGACCATACTCACAAGCCAGGAGTGGGGACTACGTGTGCTACTGGAGAAGTAGTGTGACCATACTCACAAGCCAGGAGTGGGGAATACGTGTGCTACTGGAGAAGTAGTGTCACCATACTCACAAGCCAGGAGTGGGGACTACGTGTGCTATTGGAGAAGTAGTGTGTCCATATTCACAAGCCAGGGGAGGGGACTATGTGTGGTACAGGAGAAGTAGTGTGGCCATACTCACAAGCCAGGGGTGGGGACTACGTGTGCTACTGGAGAAGTAGTGTGTCCATATTCACAAGCCAGGGGTGGGGACTATTGTGCTACAGGAGAAGTAGAGTGTCCAGACTCACAAGCCAGGGGTAGGGACTACGTGTGCTACTGGAGAAGTAGTGTGTCCATATTCACAAGCCAGGGGTGGGGACTACGTGTGCTACAGGAGAAGTAGTGTGTCCATACTCACAAGCCAGGGGTGGGGACTACGTGTGCTACAGGAGAAGTAGTGTGGCCATACTCACAAGCCAGGGGTGGGGACTACGTGTGCTACAGGAGAAGTAGTGTGTCCATATTCACAAGCCAGGGGTGGGGACTACGTGTGCTACAGGAGAAGTAGTGTGTCCATATTCAAAAGCCAGGGGTGGGGACTACGTGTGCTATAGGAGAAGTAGTGTGTCCATACTCACAAGCCAGGGGTGGGGTCTACGTGTGCTACTGGAGAAGTAGTGTGTCCATATTCACAAGTCAGGGGTGGGGACTACGTGTGCTACAGGAGAAGTAGTGTGTCTATACTAACAAGCCAGGGGTGTGGAATACGTGTGCTACAGGAGAAGTAGTGTGGTCATATTCACAAGAAAGGGTGGAGACTACGTGTGCTACTGGAGAAGTAGTGTGTCCATATTCACAAGCCAGGGGTAGGGACTACGTGTGCAACAGGATAAATAGTGTGTCCATACTCACAAGCCAGGTGTGGGGACTACGTGTGCTACTGGAGAAGTAGTGTGTCCATATTCACAAGCCAGGGGTGGGGACTACGTGTGCTACAGGAGAAGTAGTGTGTCCATACTAACAAGCCAGGGGTGGGGACTACGTGTGCTACAGGAGAAGTAGTGTGGCCATACTCACAAGCCAGGTGTGGGGACTACGTGTGCTACAGGAGAAGTAGTGTGTCCATATTCACAAGCCAGGGGTGGGGACTACGTGTGCTACAGGAGAAGTAGTGTGTCCATATTCAAAAGCCAGGGGTGGGGACTACGTGTGCTATAGGAGAAGTAGTGTGTCCATACTCACAAGCCAGGGGTGGGGTCTACGTGTGCTACTGGAGAAGTAGTGTGTCCATATTCACAAGTCAGGGGTGGGGACTACGTGTGCTACAGGAGAAGTAGTGTGTCTATACTAACAAGCCAGGGGTGTGGAATACGTGTGCTACAGGAGAAGTAGTGTGGTCATATTCACAAGAAAGGGTGGAGACTACGTGTGCTACTGGAGAAGTAGTGTGTCCATATTCACAAGCCAGGGGTAGGGACTACGTGTGCAACAGGATAAATAGTGTGTCCATACTCACAAGCCAGGTGTGGGGACTACGTGTGCTACTGGAGAAGTAGTGTGTCCATATTCACAAGCCAGGGGTGGGGACTACGTGTGCTACAGGAGAAGTAGTGTGTCCATACTAACAAGCCAGGGGTGTGGAATACGTGTGCTACAGGAGAAGTAGTGTGTTCATTTTCACAAGCCAGGGGTGGGGACTACGTGTCCTACTGGAAAACTATTTTGGCCATACTCACAAGCCAGGAGGGGGGACTACGTGTATTACTGGAGAAGTAGTGTGGCCATACTCACAAGCCAGGAGGGGGATACGTGTGCTACAGGAGAAGTAATATGTCCATATTCACAAGCTAGGGGTGGGGACTACATGTGCTACTGGAGAAGTAGTGTGTCCATATTCACAAGCCAGGGATGTGGACTACGTGTGCTACTGGAGAAGTAGTGTGTCCATATTCACAAGCCAGTCGTGGATACTGCGTGTGCTACTGAAGAAGTAGTGTGTCCATATTCACAAGTCAGGGGTGGGGACTACGTGTGCTACAGGAGAAGTAGTGTGTCCATATTCACAAGTCAGGGGTGGGGACTACGTGTGCTACAGGAGAAGTAGTGTGTCCATACTCACGAGCCAGTGGTGGGGACTACGTGTGCTACTGGAGAAGTAGTGTGTCCATATTCACAAGCCAGGTGTGGGGACTACGTGTGCTACTGGAGAAGAAGTGTGTCCATATTCACAAGCCAGGGGTGGGGACTACGTGTGCTACAGGAGAAGTAGTGTGTCCATACTAACAAGCCAGGGGTGTGGAATACGTGTGCTACAGGAGAAGTAGTGTGTTCATTTTCACAAGCCAGGGGTGGGGACTACGTGTCCTACTGGAAAACTATTTTGGCCATACTCACAAGCCAGGAGGGGGGACTACGTGTATTACTGGAGAAGTAGTGTGGCCATACTCACAAGCCAGGAGGGGGATACGTGTGCTACAGGAGAAGTAATATGTCCATATTCACAAGCTAGGGGTGGGGACTACATGTGCTACTGGAGAAGTAGTGTGTCCATATTCACAAGCCAGGGATGTGGACTACGTGTGCTACTGGAGAAGTAGTGTGTCCATATTCACAAGCCAGTCGTGGATACTGCGTGTGCTACTGGAGAAGTAGTGTGTCCATATTCACAAGTCAGGGGTGGGGACTACGTGTGCTACAGGAGAAGTAGTGTGTCCATATTCACAAGTCAGGGGTGGGGACTACGTGTGCTACAGGAGAAGTAGTGTGTCCATACTCACGAGCCAGTGGTGGGGACTACGTGTGCTACTGGAGAAGTAGTGTGTCCATATTCACAAGCCAGGGGTGGGGACTACATGTGCTACAGGAGAAGTAGTGTGTACATACTAACAAGCCAGGGGTGTGGACTACGTGTGCTACAGGAGAAGTAGTGTGTCCATACTCACAAGCCAGGAGTGGGGACTACGTGTGCTACAGGAGAAGTAGTGTGTCCATTTTAACAAGCCAGGGGTGGGGAATACGTGTGCTACAGGAGAAGTAATGTGTCCATATTCACTAGCCAGGGGTAGGGACTACATGTGCTACTGGAGAAGTAGTGTGTCTATATTCACAAGCCAGGGATGGGGACTACGTGTGCTACTGGAGAAGTAGTGTGTCCATATTCACAAGCCAGTCGTGGGTATTGCGTGTATTACTGGAGAAGTAGTGTGTCCATACTCACAAGCCATGAGTGGGGACTACGTGTGCTACTGGAGAAGTAGTGTGGCCATACTCACAAGCCAGGGGTGGGGACTACGTGTGCAACTGGAGAAGTAGTGTGTCCATATTCACAAGCCAGGGGTGGGGACTACGTGTGCTACTGGAGAAGTATTTTGGCCATACTCACAAGCCAGGAGGGGGGACTACGTGTGTTACTGGAGAAGTAGTGTGGCCATACTCACAAGCCAAGAGGGGGGACTATGTGTGCTACTGGAGAAGTAGTGTGTCCATATTCACAAGCCAGGGGTGGGGAATACGTGTGCTACTGGAGAAGTAGTGTGTCCATATTCACAAGCCAGGGGTGCGGACTACGTGTGCTATTGGAGAAGTAGTGTGTCCATATTCACAAGCCAGGGGTGGGGACTACGTGTGCTACTGGAGATGTAGTGTGTCCATATTCACAAGCCAGTGGTGGGGACTACGTGTACTACTGGAAGAGTAGTGTGACCGTACTCACAAGCCAGTGGTGGGGACTACGTACGCTACCTGGGGAGTAGTGTGGCCGTACTCACAAGCCAGGGGTGGGGACTACGTGCGCTACTGATTACGTACTGATACTGATGTATTTAGCGTGCGAGGATGAACGTAGCCAAAACGTAAGATAACCGGTAACATTATGGGTTTCTCATCAGTTTGCAAAATCAAAAAAATTAATATCATCCTTATCACGCAGCGGGGAATAATAATTTGACACAGTGGCGCCACCTATCGAATGAAACGTATACCAGTGCACGTTGATGCTATTGCGGATGAGAGTACTGGGCAGCGTGGTGGGTGATGTCTTAACAACCTTGTCACGTCAGGTGGATCCGGTGTGGTTTTGGTAGTGGTGGGCGTTGGTTTGAAACGTTACGATACACGTTTTGTCTGGATTTCTACGACATTATAAGACCACCTCCTTAGAACAATTATTGAACATCAACTCAGAAAAGCGGAACTGTCAAGAGATAGCTAGAAGGGACGATGACACGATGGTATTACTAACTATGCGGGAGACTTTGGACAAGAAAAATCAAAAACACAGAAAAGTGGAAATGTGAAACGGAGGGCTACATCATGCAGTGGACAGACAAGGCCTATGTAAAGGGTGAAATATGAAATATGACTCGATTAACAAACTTTAATTTATATGGGAGTAATGGGACATAAGTATTTATATGTAAATTTGAACCAGATAAGTATAATACTCGTGTATATGTATTCATACGTGAATGTATGTGTGCGTGTGTGCGTGCGTGCTTGCGTGCATGCGTGTATGCAAGTGTTTGTTTGTTTGCATGTGCGTATGTGTGTGTGTATATGTGTGCGTGTGTGTGCGTGTGTGTGCGTGCATACATGCGTTCGTGAGTGCGTGTGTGTGAATGCTTTGCATGTATGTGTGTTAGCATCATGAAGACAGACTAAGTAATTCGGTTTTGTAAACACCACCCACCTAACTAACTCTCTGTGTCTTCGGCGACGCAGAGACAACACGTCAGTGGCGCACTCTTGTGGCTGTGGAAGTAAATACTTCAATTCGTTCGCCATATCGATGTCGAACGGAGCCGCCATGAGACGCTCCAGTTGATCGATTTCTTGATTCAGCTGAAAGAAACGGAGAACAAACGTCTGAATTTGACTAAATTGAGATAATAATGTAAAATCCGATATGCACGTAACTGTGTTTAGGTTAGTGTGTTTACGTTAGTGTGTTTACGTTAGTGTGTTTCGGTTAGTGTGTGCAATTTAGTTAACGAAACAATACGTATTAACATAGCTGATACATACATCGGCATATTATAATTTTCAGTGGGATTATCGGCCAGTTTACTATCACCAGTATGAATTAAATTAATATAACATCGTTCAAACATTTTAGAATTCGTGCGATCTTCCAGACTCCATCCGCCATGTTTGTTTTCGATAAGCCAGTGAACGGTGATGACTTGGTGATTCCTCTGTTGTTCTCGTAGAGGGTCTATCAATTACTGATATCATGTCTATTTATTTTATAGTTATCTATATTATAATTTTTGGAGTTAATTGTTTTTCAACCAGAATTTGGCTCGTAACCAAAACGGTTAAGAACCAATCTGCTAGTACTACATAGATAGTGATAACATACGTTCGCAAATTCCCCCAAAAGGCATAGCGTTATACGTATGGGTGATAGTTTGGTCGTCAACATGTATCAGGGGGTACAGGGGAGGCTAACTCACTAGAGAGGCACCACCCATTGGATAGAACATGTTAATGCACACTGACGTTATTATGGATACCCGAACAGGGCGACGTGATGATAATGTAATTGCAACCACGTAACATCAGTTGACTGCGGCAGTTAACGGCTGTGATGTTGGGTGCCATTTTGGATCGCTACACGTCACACATTGGTGGTGACGGGTGGTAGGTTGAACAAATACGAGACAACACACGGTGTTTGACCACCCTTTACACCAGCGGTTCTTAACCTTTTTGGGCTGATTTTCTTCGCGACCTTTGTCTTCAAACAGCTAATTTGAGATAAACGATAAAATAGTCGATTAAATACAGTATAATATGCATGACATCAATAAATAATAACTGTGAACATTTATCAAAATTGCTTGCTGAACACGGATGCATCACCAAATCAGTGCTCTTGGCGACCCAATCAAAATTGGTTACCCAATTTTGGATCGCGACCCAGGGGATAAGAACAGCTGTTTTACACAATGCAATTATTGATATTGGCATTATAATGAAGTACAACGTTCATCTGACCTCCATAAGCTCCCGCTTGTAGACCCTGTTGCGCACTTCCGCTCGGTACAACTCCTCCTTCCGCTCATCCAGCATGAAGCGCCTCGTGTTAGCCTCTATCCGGATACCGGAAGTGGTCACAACGGGGGAGCCACTGTTCTTCAATATGGCATATAACTGTATGATGAAACATAATACGTGTCGTTGCTATACTTTGGCAAAGTTATAAGGTTGCGCTGAGTGCGTGGCATATAGTGACTAGTCTGTCTACGTGATGACGTTACTCGTTAAAGTCATTGTAGTTTTTTCATATATATCGTATTAATATTAAACAAATGTAATCTGACAAATATGAAACGTTAGGTTAACAATCATTGTAGAACTTAGGATTACACCCTGTATACACATAACGTTGATATATTATTAAATAATGATGTGAAGTGTGTGTGTGCGTGTGTACATTATTATATATGTCTAGAGATGCACACACACACACACACACACACACACACACACACACACACACACACACACACACACACACACACACACACACACACACACACACACACACACACACACACACACACACACACACACACACACACACACAACACGCACACTTGTGCTACGATGGACACCATCTCTCCATACCTTGGGCAGAAAGAGAAGACACAGCAGCACTGTGGTCGACATCATGAGGATGGCCGAGGTGACCGTATATGACAGGGTCGGCCTGTCTGAGATGACCATGGAGATCGCAACGACAGTCATACTGCACAGAACGACGTTATAAATGTTCATGGCGATGTACTTGGAGTCGCTCAGCGCTGGTATCTTCACGTGCTTTGTCTCCCACGCCATGTACACGCCGAAGAGCAGCAGCAAGCCCTTGTAGCCGTAGATGAAGCCCATCCACTTGTGCAAGTGCACGGAGTCGCAGCGTGCTAACTGGGGCAGATACAACAAGTCTCTGTCGTCCGGCGATGCCTGAAGAACAACAACACGGCTCGGTATAATAATAATTAACAAACATTATGATGATGATGATTGTAATGATGATGATGATGATTAATTTGAGGCAGAAGTAATAATGGTATTTCGAACTGACAATTTACTGATGTTACTGTTCCGCCATCTCTACATACATTTCTTCAGGTCTGACGGCAGTTAAGCTCGCGTTAACAAATTGGCATGGTCAATAACCCAGGTTGTTACCACTGTTGCGAGTGTTGGTGCTGTGAAGACATCTAAGCACGTCCTACTTCTATGAATTATCAAAACTTATACAGGTAAGACTGAGGTAATCAAAATCCCGAAGTCTCTCGGACACGGGTAGTCTCATTTGGCTCTGAAAGAAATTGACACAGCGCTGTACATTGATAAACTATCAAGTGTTGATTGTGTTTGTGTTCTACTTCCTTCCTATGTACGTGATTCCGTCCCAAAAGTGTTGGCGGTCGACAACACCAATAGGAACGAGGAATCGCTGACTTGGGGATGAACATCACATCGAGTCAATGGCATCATTCTCCAACGTAGTTGAAATGCAAACCGCATCAGACAATACGCAATCAATCCAGCTATCCGAGAAATTGCTACTAGTGTGCAGCGTTGGGCAAAGAGAAAACCAACTTACAGTCAAACCAGCTGATTTATTTGGACATCTTGCAGATACAGCATCAACAGCACAGCGGCGTAACAATGTGTGGGTGTTGAGTCGTTTGCTGGAACCGCCCCATCAGACAATCACCTCTTGGATGGTATTGCAAAAAAGGATGCATGTGTGACATTTGAGACCAGTCGATCAAGTCCGCTGAGCGTGTGAACCACGTATCATAGTAGGTTGTTGCAATCAAGGAAATAAGACCAGGCCACAACATGAGAGGTGTGTTGGCGTGCAGTGAAACGAAAAATACGCTCGACAAGCTTTTAGCGGAGTCATGGAAAGAGGAATCGAAAAGGGAGAAGCTGGGTAGTCGAATAATTGTTGGCACCTGTGAAGAGGAATGCTTCAAACGTACGAGAGAGGCATGTAGAGGTCCAGCCCGTCAGATGCAGCCACGTCAGATGCAGCTTCAGACGCCGATGTCCGTTTGCTTCTATATGCACTATACTACTGCAGTGAATTATCAGCCTTTGTCAATTGTATATCCTTCATGACCATTTCTTCTGTAATTTTGGTTCAATACGATTTAGCCGAATGGGTTGCTTCGTCTGAATTATTCCTCGTATAACCTCGTAGGAAA
>CM034543.1:25213892-25273892 GCA_020002185.1 Paraescarpia echinospica | reverse complement strand
TGTCAGTAGCCCTTCACTAATCCTGTTATTTGGTGTCCAGATGTATTGTACGTGAATGGGATAAATGGTATCCGCATTCGGTTTTATAAACAAGTGCCTAAGCCTTCACTGATTTCAGTGGGTCAAAAGAATTGATTTGGTCATTACATCTTGTAATTGGCCAAAACTTATTGCCATACCGACACTTAGCCTATAATCCACTGAATTTGTTGATCACACAAAATTCGACCACGTGAAAATTCGTATCGTGCATTCTCGCGAAGGTTGCAATTTTTAGAAAGACGTTAATATTCAAGATTTGTATTGTTCGTTTAAAACACCGCATTATTAAATTGGGTTTTGTTTCTTTATATTTGCATTGTCAGATACAATGATAATGAAATCAGTTAATAGTTTGACGATTTTTAACAAAACTACATAAACGATTTTGCGCAATCGCGCTAACATGTTGTGGTGGATACCATATAGGTTTTCTTTTATTTGCAGAATTAGTCTTAAATGAGTTGATCGAACAAATCTAATTGATGAGATACTTTTAAAGTACGTTGACGTTACAATTACGACTTTAGTGGTATATAAAAATCTACTGAAAATATTTAAATATGCCAAACATGGGTGACTATTTTTCAGGGAGATCATGGTTTGCGTGAGCAGTTTGCCTGTAGTCCTGTGCGGACGATAGTCGTTCAGCGGACAGACGAAAGTCGATGAAGCACGTGGCTCGCGGGCTGCCCGCAACGTAACGACGCCATCGACTGTTATGTCTCTCCTCGCCCGGACACTTGCATCAATCACCGCCTCTCAGAGAAACTAATCTAGCATCTTCCGCCAGACATCCCGAAAAACTCCACCTGTGCCACTTAATCTGTCGTTACTATTTAATTAAAAGTACTTTTGATGCGATCGGTGCAAGTGCACACTGGCCCGGCAGTGCGCCGAGGTTATCACATGTTGTTGCGCGCTCTCTCTCTCTCTCTCTCTCTCTCTCTCTCTCTCTCTCTCTCTCTCTCTCTCTCTCTCTCTCTCTCTCTCTCTCTCTCTCTCTCTCTCTCTCTCTCTCCTCGGTATAACTGCAGTAATTGCCGCACCGAGACACCGTTAACCGTTATTTCACTATCCACTTAGTATTTCCGCCAAACGCGCGCCTAATAATTAAACGAATGTTCATTTAGTTCCGCTGTAGCATAAAATCCTGCCGCTGAAAAATACTGCCGCACCGACCCTTAATGCGCATGTCCGGAAGTACAGTTTTTCGCGGGGAGACGTCAGGGCTTGTTATATGTTAACAAAGGGCTATACGTACACAGTCTACTTTTACGAACAGGTAGGTAGGGCTCTACGTATACGTACGTTCATCCAGATTGTATTATTTAACGTTAAATTTTGACTGATACTGATTAGGACAGTCGCGAAATCCATTAATTGTAAATGTTGTCATACTGGTATCTTAACACATTGTAAACACGAAGCAAATAGGTGCGATGTGGAACAACAATTACCTTTACATATATATAATAAAATTCTAGAACATGCGCAAAACTAGTAACTAATTAATTTAACTTTAATCGAGCTAGCGTATTAGGGAAGACTGCGGATTGTTGTCATTTTTTTCTCTTTGTGATAACATTTCCATAATTGTTGTTGTATGTTTGTAGTATATTATGTAGGCCCTTTATATATTTATGTAGTTTTATTCAAAATATCTGAGACATTTGGAAGAAGGATACATGTGGAAATATTTATAAATGCTAGCCAACTAACGTATTGTAAGTTGTATTCAACACAAATAATCTACAAACTGCCAAAACACGTATTTGTGCTAAAATAATTGAGATTTGTGTAAAGTTAGTTTAAAATATTTTAGCAAGAAAAAATAAATATGTTCATGCAATATTCATCAATATATACACAGACATATCACTAATATAAAACATATCACCATCACAACAAAAGGAGTCGCCAAGTTACTTCATGATTTAAAAACAAACAAATCAACAGGATCCGACCAGGTGCCAGCCAGAATCCAAGGTCGGTGCAGCAGTATTTTACAGCGGCAGGATTTTTCGCCCCTTGCTAACATTGGCCCCTGATGTCTCACCGCAAAAAAATACTTCCGGGCATGCGCATTAAGGGTCGATGCGACAATATTTTTTAGCGGCAGGATTTTTCGCTATACCGCCATAGATAATGGTAGATCGCGGACAAGCTCTCACGTCAAGTCTGATGTGTCATATTGTCCGCTAGATAGCGTCACTCAAGAACCCATCACCATCGTACAGATGTATACCTGTCAACTCTCCCGGAATTTCCGGGAATCTCCTTGATTTTGGGTGAATCTCCCGGTCTCCCGGAATAAAAATCTCCCGGACTTTCGCTTAAAATCTCGAAACAGCGCGACACCACGGGAGACGGCAGACGTGCTGAGACGTGCTGAACCACTGAAGTTCCGGCGAGAAATCCCCAACAGCACCCCTGTCGTTTTCCGAAGTCAAGATACGAGATAATGCGACACGGGTAGCGTACTGAACGGATGATGAATCCCCAGGAATAAAAAAAAACAGTTGGCAGGTAAACAGATGGATGTAAACACTTGACGTCGATCTTGTCAAAAGTACCTTCAAATTAGTCCGTTTTTCACTTGGGATCCACAGTGTTTACCAATTCGCCTGACAGCAATCTCTCTAGCTGTAAATCAGATCGACCGTTTGTACGTGGATGGGTAGCATGCAGCCCCTTCCACATTCCTCAACGCCGCCGGTGATCCTTCCAAAAGACGCAGCCGTTCGCCAAGACACGGGAGCTCAATTATTTAAGGGGAGCCAGTTATTTCCCGTACCCTGAATTAGCGGGCATAGTAATTTGTAACATGAAGTCTGCTGTTGTTGAACATGGGAAAATGGGACATCGTTGAACACCATTGGGTGCTGCAGTTAACTCAGCCAGACTCGGCCGTATTGCCAATGAAGCTTGTTTTAGAACTGGGTGTTTTGTTTACTATTTGAACATGCTGCGGGGTTCCTCTACCCTGTGATAGTCAGCGTAGTAATTTGTAACAGGAAGTCTGCTGTATTGAACGTGGGAAAATAGGAAATCGTTGAACAACAACGAGTGTTTGGGGTTGACTCAGCCCACCTCGGCAATACTGACAATAACGCTTGTTTTGAAACGGGATGTTTTGTTTAAAATTTGAACATGCTCCGGGGTCGTATTAACCAAATCGCGAACGTTGTTACGGGCTTATTAAACACAATTTGGCTGGCAGTATACCTTCGACGTAGTTATTATAGACTAAGAACATTGTATTAATTAATAAATGAAAAACTAGGAACATCTCCCTCCTTTTAATTGTCATTAAAGGTTACATATACTGGACTTGGATCACGTGCCGTTTAACATAATTATATATCTACCAACGGACATATGTATATAACCCCACTTAATTTAAGATGATGTTAGTTGTTGCATGTATAATTGGGTTATTTTGTAGTTCCAAATGGCGTTGTCCATGATGACCCTACGTGGTGGGTTTGTCTTTCGGGGTTTCCTTCCCCTAGATAAATGTCTTGCATACATAGTGTTATGATCTGCCTGTGTTTTGAAATAAGTTTTGAGGAAATACATGCAAAGAGAGCATGTAAAGAAAAGAACGACCAAAAGCATGATGGGATGACAGCGTTAAGCGAGGAGTTGAAAGAGCAAATACGAGCAGCCGATAATGAAAGACTAATGCAGAAGACGGAGAGAGATGAAGGCAGTAGTAAACAAGGCAGACGAGAATACCGAATGATGGGGATCCCACCGCACCAAGGAGCAAGGGGAAATAATTATAAATGTCGGTTGATTAAAATGTGGTAAACATTAACGTTATATATTAAGTACAACCATCACATTTATAATAACATGATAAGGCATATTTTCACAACGTTTTGTTCCAAGACTAAACTTAACATTGGCAAACGCGCTTTCTCGGTAGCTGAACCAAAAACCTGGAATCAACTCCCTATCACGTTGAAATCTTTTGAAACGCAGCCACCTTTCGGAAAGAAATCCAAGATTTATTTGTTTGAAGTCGCATTGCAACCCTAACCTTCGGCGGTCCCTTGCTTTAACGGTCGCTCTTACTCTTCTCTCTTCACGATTTTGCCCAACGATTCTTGTATGTTGCGCCTCTGAGCTCAGATTCATGAGGATTTAGGCGCTATAGATATTTATTATTATTAAGATTACGTTCGCCCCGGTACGCAGACTCTGGTCTGTGACAGAGCCCTACAAGATCGAGCTACGGAGTTTTCGCTACAGGACACGGATGCGGATTTGTGTATTTATATATAAAAAAAACATTCGAATGCGGCGAGTGTACTACAGCTATTCAGTGAGAACTCATGTAATTCAATTAGCTGGCTTCCGCATATCCACGCGTGCTCTCCGCGTAACCGGGCATCACCGATCACTCCCTCGGGCCAGAGCAGAGTGCATACGAAGATATATCGGTGTATTTTTGACGCCAGACCCATTTGCACCTACTTGTCGACGGGAACTGCCTGTTGGTCATGTCCTATCGCTGCCTTCGATGACTATATATACATACATATATATATATATATATATATATGTATGTATATATACATATATATATATATATATTAAGCGATACTCTGTCACATTTCACACACACTGGTTGGGGGTGAATCATTATATAATCATTACACTTTTGTTTACCCCCTTTCCACCAACGCTTTTGATAATTGTTTTGTTTACATGTAGAAAATGGTGATTTTCGAAATAATGGGATGTATAATTCGTGATTGTTGTCGTTGTAAGTAAATAACGTGGTTGTCACCAGGTATCGCGGGGAAATAGGTTGGTACAGTGGTGCCGCCTAGTGAGTGAAACGTGTGTTAATACAATTTGATACTAATAGCAATCACAAATCCCTTAATCACAACATTAAGCGCACAGCGGTTTTTGTTGAATTTGCGAACTGATAAAATCAATCCATAATAGGGGTAACTCTATTGGTGTATTTTTACTGTTGCAGCAGTATTGCAATAGTTGCTGCAACCGGCCGACAATTGCGATATTGTCGCGATAGCATCATGGACTAGCGAGTGGGTAGGAACAGCAGTACAGTAACTGACGTTTATGAATGAATCAGACAGAACCGTCGCTGGTGCGAAACCAGTGAAACATAACAGGGTCGACGGCTAAGTAACACACTGCGCTTAACGGAAATTTTCTCGCCGCTTCAAATGGACTAATTGGATACACCCGATTATTAAATTATAACTGGACATAAAATGTCCATGTTTCGAAACGGCAGTGCATGGTTTCGATACCACGTACCCTCAAATGAGAGTACGATGTTTTAAACATTGACATTATTACCTGAAATAATAAAGAAATTAAGAAAAATCACAAATGTTTAGGCAATTGGCAATATTATATGAAACTGTAAATTTACGCTATTGAAATTGTAAAACAATTAGACCGTTCTTTAATGTTTAGGCTATTGACAATATTACATGAAAATATAAATTTACGATACCAATTTACCAATTTAATAAAAATCATTGACAATAGGATTATCTTACTATAATCATAAAGAAATGGGATTCTTTTCATATGCGCTATTGACACCAGACAATCACCGCTGGGGTGGCCAATATGTACAGTTACGTGGTGTTTCTTTAGACATTCTTCCATGCGCACTTAGCGTGCACTTGGCGAAAGGGGCGTATCTTTCAACGAACGCTCTGCCCTTAGATTTAACTCGCACTTATGCGCGCGTTACAAAAAACGTCACTGCGCAGCCCGTAGGCGTCACCGGAAGCAGACGATCCGAACACGATTATACGTTGAGCATCGCTACATTACGACAACCATCTTATCGCCGGCTGCTGGTTTTTGCTGGTTCGTGCAATTTGTACTGATGAGCTAACGCCGCGAATACTGCTACACTGTCGCAAGGGTGATGCGAAACACGTGCATACACAGGGGAAACACCAATATTCTTAATGTTTAATGGTGTGTACTACAAATAGTAGCCGCGCGTGCGAAAAACAGGTAGTGATGCGGTCGAACTTCTTTCTGAATTAAATTCTTGGTGCGTCTTATGTTTATTTTAAATCTAGTTGTCAAACACAATTAATATTTCCACTTCTGCGTATTGCCAGGTACTCATTCATGCAGTTGAGTGAAGTGGAGCAACGTAAAGTGACCGAACTTGCCCAGGGTTCGAAACGGCAGCAGATACATTTGACTGCGTTTGTCCATTTAGGCACTATTTTAAAGTGGCACTCAAGACTTTTTACAAATGATATTAACATTCAATCATTGTAATTAATTATTCATATATTTATTTTAATTAATGTATTATTATAAATAATATATTATTATTATTTTAGTAGCGTGCATGTATTGATTTATTTTTAAAGAAAGTATAGTTGATTTTATTTTGTAGTATTGATTGCATATTTTAGCACATTAGTATTTTAAATATGTATGGTTTTATATTTATTTATAATAACCATTGTACAGCGTCCTAGAAAATTATTTAGATGGAGCACTATGTAACAAATGCATTATTATCATTATTATTACTATGCCACAGCGCCCCACTTATGACATATACACGTATTAAGGTCGTGTCCCGTGTTGCCCCACTCAGGCCCTTAGCCAGGATTGTAAAATTTTCCAATTTACCAGTTCAATTTTTTTATTTACCCGTTATGCTCATGAAAAACCCCGTTACAAATGTTTCATTGGTGTCGGAACGTGGTGAAAATTCATGGGGCTGAGGCTCTCCGAAAACCTCAAAATGCATCCCCCCTTGAGAGCTCTCCGAAAAAACCCTTGAGACTCGCAAAATACTCAAACTTCAAACTACACTCCTGTATTCGTGTTCATACTTAGTACAATGCCCGTTTTATGACAACGCAAACACTGTTTTCACCTTGTTATTGGGAAAATAAAACCACATTTTGGTCCAACACAACATCTTGGAATAAAAAATAAAGACCCCGTTATCCAAACACCAAGAGACCAGTTATTTGAAAAAAGAAAAAGCCGTTGCTATTTTCAAAAAACCCGACAACGAGTCTCTGGCTAAAGGTTTTGCCCCGCTCTCCCCTTCATACCATGCACATGGTGGCGAAGTAGCGGACATGGATCGTGGCGTCGTCGAGGCCGAGGAGGATGACGGACACGTAGATGAGGATGCAGCCGACCACGGCGACGTTGTTGAGTGTCGGACTTGACAACTTGATGTACCTGCCGGGAGAGAAACACGTCGTTGTCAGGTCAGAAAGACAACAGTTTAGCTGACCCACTGTACGTATTAAAAGGTTAGTTCTTATATAGCGCAGTATCTAGTCCTTATAGTATTGCTCAAAACGCTTTACCCTTAACTCCCTGGCAGACCTATTCAATCGACACCATCTGGACTTCTCTAGGAAGCATTCAGCCACGCGCGAGGAATAGTCGTGTGTGTAGCCAGGTACTAATCCATACAGATTCATACAGCTAAGTGACCTGGAGCTAAGTAGAGTGAACGAACTTGCCCAAGGTTCGAAACGGCAGCACAGGATTCGAACCTAAGGTTACCTGGACTGAGAGTCCGATGCTTTAGTCACAGCGCCACTGCGCTCCACAATAGTATTATAATAGTAATTATAATAGTTTTTCTTCTTCTCGGTCGTGGCATAAGTTAGCCCAGTCCCACTGTAAGTGAAACATTACGTACGGGGGAGGGTGTGTTGTGGCCGTCACCACGTATCGCGGGGAAATATACCTACATTGGCGTATCCTAGCGAATGAAATATGTGAATGCAAAGAATGACGTTAATAGCAATATCGGTTCGTTGACGTTGACGGTGGAGGGAGTAGAACCAATACTAAACGCATAACATTTTTGGATGTTGCGAACTTGTGAGATCTTCCCTTAATAGGATGTGTAGGATAGGTGTGCTCGTTAACAACAAACGTAAGTTCCATTTCATGGTTCATTACATGTATGTCAATTTTGTACACTAAAAATCTAAATTATTCCAAGTTAAAGTTTGTATATCAAATATGCAGAAATTACAAGCAATATCGGCTGATGACGTCATAATGATAACTGCTATTCGGTATATATATATAATATATATATATATATATATTATGACGTCATGATGAGATCATATTTATATCTATGGTATAATTTATACAACGCTACATCCAGTTTATTATGACATAATAATGATATTATATATATATATATGTGTGTGTGTGTGTGTGTGTAATATCATTATTATGACTACATATATAATCATATATACATATATATATATATATCATTATTGTGTGTTGCTTTGTTGTGTATGTTTTCTACTACTTTGTCTTGTATTAAATATGGAATATGATAAAGATGAAACAACTGCACTGTCAGCAATGTATCCGAAGAGTATGCCAACATACCTATATACTTATGCGACTGTACATTTTAAAATGTATGTGGTGAATTGTAATTATTATTATATATCACCCCACAAGAAAAGCATCACAATTTAAATATAATAATAACAATTTAAATATAATAATAACAATTTAAATATAATAATAACAATTCACCAAAAGGTATATCACCTCCACAGGAAAAAAGATCACAATTTAATCTCCAAATGCCATCCTGTCAACGTATATAGTAGTAATAATATTTCATGAAAGACGACAGATTTTATTAATTCTAAAAGCCAGCGACACCTGCGTTTGTTTCTTCCATAAATGGTTGGTGCTAGTTGACTGGAGATGCATATTTAGTATGCGTACATACACACGCACGCGCACGCATACACACACACACGCACACGCACACACACACATGCACACACACACACACACATACCGCATACATCACCATCCGTTTAGAGAACAGACACGCGCAGGTGCGATTGGCATTCGACAGCGCGAACCTCGTAAAATCTGTTGTATCCTTCGTGAATGATTAATGCATATGAGTACTACAGCTACTGTGTGGACCGAGATGATTGCATTTGGGGATGAAGCTGTCGTACCATTCATACGGGGATGGCACATTTTAGCGTGCACATCAAACGTCTTATTGCGCGTGCTATGATTACCGGGCTCTTTATCCCTCATAAACAGCGCGCGTATGTGAACTCCTGACGGTTGCGTGGTGACAGACGCTGTAGGGTCGGTTATCATTACCTAATCGTATTCATGGCCGGGTCCAGACCCAATAAAAGGGGATTTGCCCATTTTACAAAAAGGCCACTATAGGTGGCATGCCGTAGATACATACGCACATTCGCACGCAAGCAAGGAAGCATATACACATACAAACGCGCGCACACACGCACGCACGCACGTACGCCCGCAAGCCAGCATGCATGCATGCATGCAAGCTCATGCAATTTAATAATCATGCGTTGGCACTTGCCACTTTGGGGAGACGTTAGAGAAGTTCACTGCTAGTATAGGTGAGCTTCTCTAATTTGTGTCTTAATGGTGAGATCATGATAGTAGAGATAAATTACAAAACTGCCTTCTAGATGCACGCTGTCAAAGCAATGTGTTTCTAGAACCACATTGCTGTGATTCTTATCAGCGTCAACAAGGTTGCCATAGGAACAGTGGCTCCTCCGGGCAAACATCGACTTATCACATAGAACAAATGCATCTGATGCGTGGGAATTGACTAAGAGGACATGTGATAAGGCGTGATTTGGGATGGAGTACTCAGAACGACTGGGAAATGGCTCTACTTGTGACAATGCCTGTAAGCTGTATGTTTGAAATGTCCACTTAACAGGTGCAAGAGGACGCCACATCGTAGTATCTTAACAAGTCATTCTGACTTGATGAAAACAAATCCTGCCGAAATAAAGTGGTCTGCCTAAGTAACTGATTAACACCACTGGATCCGCCCATGGTGTTTTAATACATCGGTTGGTTAAACGTAATATTCCTGCACATCTTTCATCTCTTAATAGTTATGAAAAAAAAAATTCCGTTTGAAATCATATATGCCAGTTTTAGATTAAAAAGGGCAATCATTTGTTTAATTAAAATCGTTCAACATTCTTATAACGCATCACATTTCACAAGATAGGCGCCACTTCATTGAGCCTAGTTACGCCTCTGCCGTAACTTGATTATAAATTCAAAATGGACGGTGATGGAAAGGCAGCGGGGTGATACAAACGAGTGGTAGGCTTGGCGATGCTACTGTTGTTTACGGTATTTTAACTGGACATGTGCGTAACGTAACATAGTATCAAATAAAACGGCGCGTCATTGTGTTTCCAGACACATACCCCAAATATACACTATACCCTATCCACAATCAAAAATTAACATGACAAACATTAGTCGTTTACCATTTGAAATGAAGATGTGAGAACCTACACATTTCTGCACGTCATTGTGACATAGGTACGTACAAGTACGGGTAAGGTTCACGTACAAAAGTGTAATACAGCTCATTTTTGCTTGACACCATACATACTGTTAAAATAGTTAAAATGCCTAAATAACATATGACATATGGCAGAGATGAAATTTAAAGAACACACGTAACTGGAAGCGAGCCTCTCTTTCACTAAAAGCCTATGTGTAAAAAGACCATAGTTTTGGCGACAATGACTGCAAAATATGGAACAACATTCTTGCAAACTTTTTGATGCCAACTCTGATTGGCAAGCTTAAAAAACGGAGCGGAGAATGAGTTACGGCCAACGCTATATAATGCTGCTGTTGTAAATAACTTCCCGGAGACATAATTGACACATCCTGTTGCACGAATCATCCTGTTATATGAAATGGACAATCCAAACCAACGTCACGTCTGCAAATCTATACATGAACAGTAAGTTTACATTGAGATGGGGGTTTCCGGATCGTGAGAGAGTTATGGTTGAGTACGCTTACAAAATGAGTCACAACAGTTTCCCGCTAACATCGATATTCGTTTGCATATTATGGATTAAAACCATTGGTTTTATTTTATTTGTAATGACATCATTGATCTTTAAAATGCGAGTGCAAACTCTATAGTTTACACTTAAAAGTGAATATATTGAAGAACAGATGTTTTTTTATAATGTCGGACCCTAAATGTGAATTGCAATAAATCAACAGACACGTTTTTAGACGGCCATTAGCGTCTGCGTCTTGCATTTCGCCAAGTTCATCTTCGGGAACAGCTGCGCACACGTGTAATTGCGAGCGGCCCGACAGGCGCGTAATGAGCCAGACGTGTTTGTTCTGTTCACAAAAACTGGTCCGTTAGCGAGGGCAAGCGGTAAAACTCTATACGTGGCACTTCTTTCACAGTCGATTGCTACAGTTCATTGTAGTTCAATGGGCTGCATCTGGTGCGTCGATTTCCATCGGGATCGGGCTTGGAAAAGAGAGCAACGCCCCGTGCCGAGTCCTTAGATCGGGGAATACGTGGCAAACGCCCGTCTCAGCGGTCAGAAGGGCCAGACGATCGCCACCGGAAGTGCGGATCTGTGTCCAGGAGTGCCTGTGTGGCAGTTTATCTTCCCACATCGATGTTTCCCCTCATATGGTAATGTGTGATATTTTTATCCAGCTTACGTAACGTAAGGTATCTGCTTCAGTTCCATCCTGGGTCCACTCAAATACGTTCCCGAAATAGACGAAATACATACCTAAATTCAGCTTAGGATTATCATATATAAGAATATATACAACACATTTGTTACCACATATGGTAACTATATATGGTAAGTAATATTTTGTAAATATTAATGAAATCTGCAGCTGCGGACGTAAAGAAAACTTTTTTCCGAATTACAAGTCTACATTGTCTACTACCTGTCGATAGCAGCAACCTGATCATAAAGGGATACATTGCGCAACCCTGAGGACGTCCGCTACGGAAACGTTTTACTGAATGTTGTAAATATTCTTATCAACTGAAATAACTCCATACATTTATACTCATGGACCAGCCGCGCGAACCGCAAAACACAGTTCTGTCCACAAGGTACGTGCGGCGTAATATCCAGTAGCTCAGCCCCTACATGGGGATATAACTTAGGTAGGAGGGGATAGAATGCTATACCAGGGAGTGCGCTTAGTTTTCTTTATGCAGGTGCGACTTCCACACTCGTAACTTTATCTCGGAACTTGGAAATGGAAGAGATCGTTATGATGTCCTGTCTAAATAAGTGTTTCACATATCCCCAAGAATCTGACATCATATGTTTCACAATAACCGTTTTGTTCCTAAAACCAAGCTTTGGCGAACGTGCTTTCTCCGTTGCTTCACCAAAAATTGGAATCGACTCCCTGTCGCATTAAATTCATATAAAACCACAGCTAGCTTTCATGACCAACTCAAGACTTATTTATTTCAAATTGCATTCCCACACTTCCCTTCGGCGGTCTCGTTCTGTAATGATGACTTTTGCTCGTCCCTGTTCACGATTCTGCCCAACGATTCTTGTATGTTGTACTACGGATGACATTTCGTGCGATGTCGTTGTCCAGAACGTAGTCTTCTCCGTGACTGTCCATACATTGTGGAACAATGTCCCACTTGCGATTCGCCAGATCTCTCCGCTGATGCCTCCAGAATACAGCCGAAGTCAAACGTATTGATTCTGCCATTTTATACGCGCTTTAAAGACTTGGCATTTTAGAGATATTTTTAACATTTGTATCTTAGAAATAATTGCCATTTTGTATATTTCATAGACAATTTGTACTTTTGCAAATACTTCGATATCTAGGGTTTCCATTTTATTTGCATATTTTAGCTATACACTGTAGCTTTGCATTTTGTCCTTTTGAGTACGTAAGATAATGAACCTGGAAAACGCCTTTGCGCAGTTTAGATTAGGAAGGGCGCTATAAAAATATTCATGATTGATTGATTGTAACCTGCATCCTTCGCTGTAGTGCAAGAGGTTTTCATGCTGAGGTGTGCTTCGGCCAGAATATGATGGAACTGTCGTTGGTTTGAAACGCGAACGGGAACTGAGAAAACTATTCTACATGTAATTTGTTCATCAAGTGAAGAAGATATAACCAACATACGGTGTGTGATGTAGTGTTTAAGTAGTCTGGGTGGAACGCACTCTTAATTTACTTCATATTCCTACATCGGATTATGTACAACCTCGTTGGATGATGCACAACACCATCTGGAGATGTGTTTACATTAACCGTTCACCATGAAAACATCGGCATAGACACAGCATTTGTGACGTTACCAAGCTTCATTGCAAAGTTTATGTTGGTGACCATTACGAAACGATTAAAAAACGAAAACATGTTAGCTCACATACCCGTCGATATCAGACTGATAGCGTTAATTACGAAGCCAGTTGCCAGCTTCATTATAGTAATAGTGCGAGCTTATATATAGCCCCGGTGTCCGTCTAGACTAGGCGCTCTTGGCTTACTCCACTATCAAAACGTATTTTTGGCCGTAGTACCCGTTTTGGCTTTATACGATTCGATGCCGTTGGCTCTGTGAATACGCTCTTTTTCCATTTCATCGCGTGAGATGGTTGACTCGCATAGGTAGAAGGGATCAATGGTAAACACAGGCAATGCGTTGCGAACACGATTGTCGTTTCCAAACCGCAATAAGTGGATTCGAACTTTTCTGCTTTCGACTGACAGTCCGGCGTTACTATCCACTGAGATATCGCGCCCCCTATGTGCATCATTACATTTGTTAAACGTTCAGAAACATAAACATTGCGCATCAATGTACAGACATACGCCGAATGCAAAATTGATATGTGCATAATAGTTGGAAGATAGCACGTAGTATTAGGATGGGTGTATAAGTCGGTGTTACAAGGGGTGGGGGGCGGGGGTCTCACAAAAGTTCATAAAAAGCGCGACGTACTTTATGGATGGCCCCAAATACAACGATGGCAGTCACCAATATGTTTGGTAATTATGGGTGAATATTGACGATAGTTTTACTATTTCGATAGTATTGTGATACGTGTACTAGTATTGCAATAGTATTACAACTATTGCGAAACTATCGTAACAACATAAAGGATTAGCTACGAATATAATAAAGTAAAGGTAAGTTCTTATACAGCGCAGTATCCAGTCCTTAGCACTGCGCAAAGCGCTTTACACATTACTCTCTGGCAGACGTGTTCAAACGAACACCATGTCGACTTATTTGGAAAGCTTTCAGCCACGCTGGAATTAACGTGCAAAGATTATTCGTAAATAAATATCCACAACTGTCTATAGCCGGGTTCTCATTCACGCACTTGAGTTAACTGGAGAAACGTAGAGTGAACGATCTTGTTAGACACGGCAACACAGGATTCGAACCCGGGTTCTCTCAACTGAGAGTCCGATGGTCTTGACACTGCGCCACTGCGTTCCAGAATACACAGAAAGTGCAGCAACAAGCCGTCATTCACGGGTTGCACTATCGAGTGGCCTCTTGCAGGCAGCTGATTCATAAACAATTGTCATTGGTGATTTTATGAATAACGCTGATATAGTCGACGATGGCTGATGCTAGGTCGGTAAATAAGTAGCATTACAATATGACATTGAAAACACCATGTTTATAAACATTGTTTTACATGACACAAGTAGCCATAGTGATCTGTATGACACCAGTAGCCATAGTGATATGTATGACACATGTAGCCATAGTGATCTGTATAACACAAGTAGCCATAGTGATCTGTATGACACCAGTAGCCTTAGTGATCTGTATGACACAAGTAGTCATAGTGATCTGTATGACACCAGTAGCCATAGCGATCTGTATGACACAATTAGCCATAGTGATCTGTATGATACAAGTAGCCATATTGATCTGTATGACACAAGTAGCCATAGTGATCTGTATGACACAAGTAGCCATAGTGATCTGTATGACACCAGTAGTCATAGTGATCTGTATGACACCAGTAGCCATAGTGATCTGTATGACACAAGTAGCCATAGTGATCTGTATGACACCAGTAGCCTTAGTGATCTGTATGACACAAGTAGTCATAGTGATCTGTATGACACCAGTAGCCATAGTGATCTGTATGACACAAGTAGCCATAGTGATCTGTATGACACAAGTAGCCATAGTGATATGTATGACACAAGTAGCCATAGTGGTCTGTATGACACAGGTAGCCATAGTGATCTGTATGACACCAGTAGCCATAGTGATCTGTATGACACAAGTAGCCATAGTGATCTGTATGACACCAGTAGTCATAGTGATCTGTATGACACCAGTAGCCATAGTGATCTGTATGACACAAGTAGCCATAGTGATCTGTATGACACCAGTAGCCTTAGTGATCTGTATGACACAGGTAGTCATAGTGATCTGTATGACACCAGTATCCATAGTGATCTGTATGACACAAGTAGCCATAGTGATCTGTATGACACAAGTAGCCATAGTGATATGTATGACACAAGTAGCCATAGTGGTCTGTATGACACAGGTAGCCATAGTGATCTGTATGACACAAGTAGCCGTAGTGATCTGTGCATCAATAGTCGTTACTATTGATAATTCAGTGTACTGCGACAATAACTATAAGTTACTATCCATTGTTCATTATCGCCACATCGACTATCGTGATGCATCAATGGTTCGATGTATTGTTACACCCTTATGTTAATAATATAAACGCGATCATGAGTGTTTGCCTGTGTGTGTGTGTGTGTGTGTGTGTGAGTGTGCGTGCGTGCATGCGCGCGCGTGTGTGCGTGCGTGCGCGTGTATGGTGTGTATGCCTGTGTCTGTTTATACGTGGATGAACGTGTGTGTGTGCGTGCGTGTGTGCGTGCGTGCGTATGCATGTGAATGACTGTGGTGGAGAACGACAAACGTGGGGAGGTCGCATACGTTTGCAAAATCCAAAAATATGTTAAGCATTACGTTGGGGAGGTGGGAGTGGGTGGTTGGTTGTCACCATGAATTGCGGGGAAAATAAAATGCTACAGTGACGTCACTTACAGAGCGAAACATGTTATGCAAATTGACGCTAACAACCACTTTCGATCGCAACAAACCGCGCGTCCTACTCCATGCATTAGTGAGGATTTGGGATTGGTGAGCGGGGATTTGAACCGCTGCTAAACGCATGACGTTTGTTTATCGGACTTTACGAACTTATCAAGCCAACCCTCATATTTGATGACACCAGAGGAAACATACTTGAGCTTGCGGTTGTGGAGGCTGAAGCCGAGCGAGAAGAAGGCGAGAGCCATGCCGGCGACGCTGATGGAAGATACGATGATAAAGGCGTCATGGTCGAGCGTCATCAACAACGGCACGATCGTGAACTTGTCGTGTGGTATCTTGCCATCTGAAGCAGCCACGTCGACGTTAGGGGTATGATACATAAGGGAATGTCTATGGTGTTATTGTTGAACATATATAATTGAGATGTATACTAAATGCGCATGTGTATGTTTATAAATATCATGTTGTTGTATATTATATATCATCGTATAACTTCTCCGAATATATTCAAATTCTGTGTGTATATTCTCATCGAGATGTGGTTATATTGCAAATTTATTAAATAATAATAATTAATATTATCATTATCTTAAACGAGTTTGGCATTTTCCTTAATTATCTTTTTTATTGTCACATAGTCTTCATGTTGTGAATACAGATATTCAAATATTTATTACCATAATTATTCTACTTTAACAACAACAACAACAACAACAACTAGTCATACTTACTTAATAACTAATTAGTTGTGTGTATACTATTTGCATTTTTTGAACCAGTAACAATTATTTATTTTGATCTCGCTATCAAACAAGTACTCCATCTTTGGGTACATAACGTCATTAAGTGGTTCGTTCAGTATTATGCAGTTCCGAAATTAATACGTATACATTTCATGTTGTATTACGGCGAAGTAATCCAGATACGTTTCATTGGAGGTGCTTCTTGTGTTGGTCAACGAAGGTGGTGTATTGCAGACGGGTAATGGTTGTGTTGTTTGGTTTACGATCAATTCACCTTGTATGCTACACGATCGTATAAAAATATAACCAGTTTATTTGTTTGCACTTTGTACCTTTCCAGACGACGGCTTTGCATCCGATACAATTGAAACTCAACGACTTGTTCTCGGGAAAGTAGAAGGCAATCGGTACTTGTACGCCATCTTTAAACGCAAGAACGGCGGCACATTAGTGGCTGAACAACAATGATGACAACAGTGATTACCGCCGCCACAACCTCCGGCACCACCACCGTCACTGCCGTCATCGCCGTCATCGCCATCACCTCCACCACCGCTGACACCGCCACCACAGCTGACACCTCAATCACCGCTGAAATCTCCACCATCACACCTCCATCTCCACCGTCACTTCCACCACCGCCGTCACGTCTACCGCTACCACCGCTACCGCCACTACCCGCGCCGCCAACGCCGCCACCACAATCACCATCAATGTTATTCCCCGTTAACGTACGTGCAATGACATTAGGAACCCGAGAAATAATTCCATCTAGACCTTTCATCGTCTAGTTTACTGCACAGGGCAAAAAAACAGACGATAAAGAAATACCAAATTTCCTGTCCACTAACTTGCCTTGACGTTAGACACACGAAGCATGACTTCGGTGAGACCTTGCGTGCTCTAATTTACAACAGAAGTAATAAATGGCCAATATCCGCGGCCATCTTGTTGCCAACACCGTCCTCACGCGTGTCTTAAAAGATACATAATTCAGTGATTTACGTTTGTCGTAAAGCAAGTCAGGAATAAATTCGGCAACGCGCTTGTTCATTATCGACCACTCTTAACGAACGGTAATGGTATTGTGCAGTAAAATGGTTCATAATCCCAATTTTATTTCCACCGTCGTCACGGAAAATTGTAGCCCTGCGACAGGTAATTTATGATGTGTACCTAATACTGAACGTGTTTGAAGAGCTGCGGGCAAATGTGTCCAAGACTTGTCTTCATTTAATGACGTCTGTGTTGGCGAAATAAGACACTTCCCAACTCACAATATCGCCGCTGCTACAACGTGATTATAAAGGACCCAAACTGGACGGTTGGAGGAGTGGTACAAACGATTGGTAGGTTGGGCAACGTCATTGTTGTTTACGACATTAATTTTCAGTTGTGCAGTTTAATATCGAAACATATTTTTTTAATATTGTATTTTCAATTCTCTACGTATCAACTACCCAAATTTTTAGATATGAAAACTTGGGAGTTTAATATTATGATGTGCAACATTTGCATGTCTTTATTTCCATTTGGTGAACTACTATAATAATAGTAAATGCCAATGTGTGTGTGTGCGTGCGTGCGTGCGTGCGTGCGTGCGTGTGTGTATTACAATTTCAATTGTTGAGTGTTTTTAAAGTAAATATGACTAAAGAAACACACTAACGTTCGTTTTTGCTTGGAACAATGTTGGTCAAAAATTCAAGTTGCACAGTTGAAATGTCGTAAATTATATTGACGTTGCTGTGTCTACCCGTCGTATGTACCACTCCGCCAACCGGTCACTTTGAGTTTTAATCAATTTGCTACAGTGGTCAAGATTGACGCATACGTAGAGGGTGGCGTAAGAAGTGTACACTAGAGTTATATTAGTTGTGGACACATTATGTAGGACACTACCCTTGGGTATGTATTTACTAATCGAAAATCCAATAGAGTTAACTAACTGTTTGCGAATGTAGCATAGCCTTTTTCACGTAGCGGCACCACGGCGTCCAAGAGGACTATTAATGTATTGGAGTCGTTCTCGACCTCTGCGGTCATTAAATAATGCCTTATGTTATATCAAGGAGCAGACACACGGTCTATTCCAGTATACATTAGCGAAATTAATATGCATGATGTATTGATACTAAAACAGGCCTACTTGGAACCAATAAAACTCTGTGTTCTGAATTAATGAACGGCAGATGGTGAGATAGTTGATTATAAAATTATGTCATAGTTAAAGGAACGAGAACACAGCAGCAAATCCGGCTATTTCAAGATTTTTTTTAATACGCACAAACAGTCGAGAAGAAGTTATTTAGTTGCATCAATCAACATCACATTTAGCTGTTACCTTGATGTTGTTGCAACACGCTAATGCACCGTCGATCCGGTCCATCAAACGACACAGGACCCTGGAAAACGGAACGTCAACACGCGTTAATCAAGCAACGAATCGTGACATCACTGCAGACCACAGGACGGAATGATGTCGGTGGATAAACCCCCGGTACACGGAGGTCAACCCAGGTCACAAAACACGGTCAGGGTCATGAACTTTCTGCAGGGATTGGTAAATTCTCTAATCTTCCGGTAAATTCAAATATAAAGTATCCTAGCATGTTCGATGTACATTTTGAAAGGTTCTGACCGCTGTTTCACGTACGTGGCTTTGTTTAAAGGGAGGTAGGCCGTTCTCTTGTTATCGTATGATCATGCTATACAGTATAAATTAGATATAGATTAACACATTGACCGACCCATTGTTTTGATGAAATATTTAGTTGTTGAAATTTAGGTATTTTGGGAGGAAACAACTATTTGTTTAGATGACAGTGCGCTGCTTTTGAAGGCCTGACGCCAGATCCGATTTTATATTGAGATTAATCTGTGCGTCACGTGACACGTCTCGCCTCCGGAATTTCCCTAACTCACTGTTAGTGGGATTGAGTCATCTTCGCAAGCCAGGGGCCGGTTTCATGAAGCGTACTTAAAGTTACGCAACTACTTAGCGTCACGTGTTTGCGTAAACTCCTATGTTCGCTTATATTAAAAAATTCACGTCATTAACTAAGACAATCATCTTAACGTTAAGAACGTTCTTAGCCGCTTAGTTTTATTATGACCACCTGGCCTGCCGCCAACCACTAATCTAGTGAGCGATTTCATAGGGTGAGCTTAAATTCAGAGTTTCACAAAGCGATCAGCCAGGGGGTACTACTGGCTGGCACTGGCGTAATCAGCAGCAGCGACCCCTGGCGCGCGAGGATGAATTGAGTGACAGCTCGGCGATCTTTGTGAACACTGAACTGTTGAATTCAAAAGTTGTCTTTGCCTCGTTTAAACATATTTGTGCGGTAGCTACGTTAGACTACATACACCTAATACAGTATGACACTATGTGATAATAACAACGAGAGGACTACCTCCTTTTAACCATAAATACTGCCCTGCTTGAGTGGTCCGTGTCGCAAACTCAAGAAGGATAGTCGTTGACTCTAATCAATTCACGTAAGTTTTGTGGAATATTCATGGACACAAGTGGGCAGTCATCGAGGCTGGATGATGGGCGGACATATCACAATAACGCGTGTGACCGGTGATATATTGACGCGTGCCATTATACATATCGATTCTTTATTTGCGAAGTACCAATTAATCTGCAGAATCTCAATATTTTAAACAAATTAGTCGGCTGGTGAATGATTTATGTTGTTTGGTTATTATCTTGTTTGTCTCGTGCCAGTCGATCATATTAACCTATTAATTACGGAAAGACAGCACTGTTATGTACAACAACACAGGATCTATCGATAAGCCCGATTAGGAGGTCGTCTGTATTAAATACAATATTTATATTTTGGTTGAATTACAACAGCGTTACTTTTTCACATATAAAGCGTAAATCCTCATCCAGCATACTTATATATTTTTATACTAGGCCTATACTTTGTATTATGTTTTATTAATTTATCTCTTCGTTAATACTCAGGGCAATTGCTTTCAATCAAAAAACTATTATTTGGTTTGACATATATTGTGACCTTGGAATATGGTACAACGACATTACAATAATATGGCAGGTTTTTTACACATAGATCTTAAACCCAATAGCACATGTCACCTACGGATATGCCCAAGAATTCGAGGTTGCCCATGACGTCGAGAAAAGTATTGCGCAAGTCACGGCCAGAGTCAGTTTGATAGCGGAAACTGTCGAATGCGGCGCTACTGTCGTTGGTCACGTGCCGCTGTTGTTTTTGTGTCGCGCGCAATGTCATGGCAACGGTCCAGACGCTGTCGTAGGCAAGGCGGGCGAACGAGCTAAGCGGTACATTCGTATGGAGATCGTCGTAAGCTTGGAGGAAGTCATCCGAGGTCTGAAAAGACAAGGGTACTAGTATTGCATACAAAGGACCTGTTAATCGACAACAAGAACCGCCGAGCGAATCTTGTAACTACTATTTCTAGGAACGAAGGAAATGAGCGATACACAGACTGCTAGAGCGGCGCTGTTTGACGATGGAGCGGCATGTGCCTTGATGGTTGGAGATAACAGACAATTAATCTTTGCCGTCTTCGTAGTAAACGAATTCACCAACTTAGTCGTTATAATAATAATAATAATAATCATCATCATCATCGTCATCCAATGGTCTTACTGACTACACTGAAAGACGGGATTACATATATCGAAAATTGTCGAGAACTGAAAGAATCAGGAGAAAGTTAAAAAGGAAGGGGACTTGTCACATGGCGTTATGAAGACATTCCCATCACCAATGTTGTGGTGATTTCAATTCGTGATTAAAGCATCTTTACATTTTGACTGATACCAACTAAATGACCGTGATGGGTGTGTGTGCGTGCGAGAGAGAGGATAGAGAGAGAGAGAGAGAGAGAGAGAGAGAGAGAGAGAGAGAGAGAGAGAGAGAGAGAGAGAGAGAGAGAGAGAGAGAGAGAGAGAGAGAGAGAGAGAGAGAGACGAAAGGGAGAGGGGAGAGGAGGATAGCAAAAGAGAGGAAACGATATATATATATATCTATATGTATATATGTGTGTATGTGTATATACATACACACATATATATATATATATATATAGAGAGAGAGAGAGGGTGGGGACAGAGAGAGAGAAAGAGAGAGAGAGAGCGATGAATGAGAGAGTGAGTGAGTGAGTGAGTGAGTGTGTGAGTGAGTGAGTGAGTGAGTGAGTGAGTGAGTGAGTGAGTGAGTGAGTGAGTGAGTGAGTGAGTGAGTGAGTGAGTGAGTGAGTGAGTGAGTGAGGGGGAGACGGAGACAGAGAGAGACAGAAACATGGGAGGTGCCCTCCTTTGTTACCAAAACAAAAGAATTTGTAAGCACATAGTCACACCACCAATACCTAATATATGCCGTCAGCTTATTACGCGGTGACAGTGACTGAGACAACACCTAAATACAGACAACACACAAACACCCACCATTCCTGAGACTGACCGCTGTCCTGCGGTGATGGTGCTCAGGCTGTTGACTGACCAGTAGCCGGACACCGCCTCGGCCAGCTGTGCCGTCGTGCAGCCGACGTCTTCTCTCTCCGTCAACCACCATTTATCGTCGTACATTCCGAGCAGAACCCATACGTACCGTGGTCCGTACATTTCGAGGTGATACGCCTAAAACCCAGAGCGTCAAGTACGCGGGCGGATAAAGTATGGCCTGGGTCGCTAGGCCGGACACACTCGCCCAGTCAGTACCTGGTTTAGGTCAGGAGAGACAAGGCAGCTGCCCAGGGGCCTCCACAAAAATGTTAAGGGGGCCTGCACACATGTTTGATACCTCCAGCTGCACCTGTAGATGTTAACAGGTACCCTTAGAAAGGGGCATGACATACTGCGCATGTAGTGGTATAGGTGCAAAATTACGTACATGAACGTAATACGTATTTGCACATGGAAGACAAGTAACTAGAAATATACGCCTAGTGCAGTGCAGCATTTTCCAAGGTGCAGTCGGTCGGTCGGTCGATCGTTCGTTCTTTCTTTCGTTCTTTCGTCGGTCCTTCCGTCCGACCGTCCGTTCGTTCGTCCTTTCGTTCATTCGTTCGTTCATTCGTTCGTCCTTTCTTTTATTCGTTCGTCCTTTCGTTCGTCATTTCGTTCATTCGTTTGTCCTTTCGTTCATTCGTTCGTCCTTTCGTTCATTCGTTCGTCCGTTCGTTCATTCGTTCGTTCTTTCTTTTATTCGTTCGTCCTTTCGTTCGTCCTTTCGTTCATTCGTTTGTCCTTTCGTTCATTCGTTCGTCCTTTCGTTCATCCGTCCGTCCGTCCGTCCGTCCGTCCGTCCGTCCGTCCGTCCGACCTTTCATTCGTTCGTTCGTTCGTTCGTTCGTTCGTTCGTTCGTTCGTTCACCTACCTGACACATGACCCGGCCGGCCTCGTGCTGCGGGAATAGCCCTATGATGATCCGAGCGTCACTGTCCTATGGCAAAACAGGAAGACGGCCGTGACAGCTATTACACAACGTTTATGACGGTTTTATTGCCAAGCAAACATACCACGAACTAAACAAATATAAAGAAAGTGAAGTATAAAATCATGTTACCATAGTTATTTTGTAATAGAGACATAAATGCCTAACCCAGATTGCAATCATATGTATTCATGTGTCACTTTTAATTCATTACTAACACGCCTGACTGCAGACAGCACGCTATTGACATTTCACTAAAGAAATGTAACGCAACTTTGTAACTCAAACTCGGAAATAACACCGGACTATCCATGTGTTTTGAATGACATTGTATTTACGCAAGGCGGTACATAAAGGGCGAATGTAAGTTCGTGTACACCGCGATACCCTCACCATTTACATAGCAGAACTACTCAATGGAACACTGTTTCGATTTCAATGGGAAACATTCAGCCATGCTACATTTATTGATCGAAGTCTAGTCGTATACATATTATATCGACCGCTGCTTATAACCAGGGAGTCCGTTTTACAGCCGAGTGGATTGACGTAACGTGGGGAGAAAGAAATTGCCTAGGCTTCGCAACGGTTGTAAGAGGATTCAAACCTGGCTCTGTCAATTGATAGTCTGGTGTCTTCTAATACCTACGCCCCCGCGCCCGCCCAATACCTGACATAATCAACATTGTCGTATTTTGTAGAGTCACTTATTACGCATGAGCTTGTGCTAAGCCTATGCAACCAGCAGTCCGGTATACAAATCCCCAATATTTCCGTATTTACGGTTATAATTAAATTGCCCCGTACAAACAATTAGTGAGCCGAATGAACGTGTTGCGCAGCGACCCTGCGGCGGAATAATTGGACTGCGCTGGGTTTTCGCCCGAGGAAGCTCGTCCTGAAATCTTTACTACATTTATGTACCCATTTCACTCTGGACGACTGAATTTGTAAACATCAAAACACCTCTGACTGCCATGTTTGAAAAAACAGGATCGGCATGGATACATATATGCAGATGCGTGTCTAAACCCAGTTTCGTGAACCGATTCAAACCAAACTTTCACAGATACGCTATATTAAAAATGGTAAGTTTTATATAGCTCAATATACAGTCTGTTGCGCTTCTCAAAGCGCTTTACACTCCCCGACAGACTCGTTAGATCGAACATCCTCTGGGCTTATCTGGGAATAATTCGACCAGGGTACAATTACTATGCGAAGGCTATTTATTCACGCTATAGATCCAACACGGACTACATCCATTTATAGAGCAGAGTGAACTGAAGCAACACAGCGTGAATGAAATTATCCATTTGCTGACACCGTGCCTGCGTGGTCTGGGGACCGTTTCACAAGAAAATGAGCTCGTGGGGAACATTCATCATTAATAGATTCCGTTGTTAAATTACAGGAGCGTTTGGAAAACCAGAAAACTGACCGCCATGTCACCTAAGACACCATTTTCGTGACACATCTACGACACCATTTCCGTGACACATCTAAGACACATTTCCGTGACACATCTAAGACACCATTTCCTTGACACATCTAAGACACAATTTCCGTGACACACCTAACACACAATTTCGGTGACACATTTAAGACACCATTTCCGTGACATATCTAAGACACCATTTCCGTGACACATTTAAAACACCATTTCCGTGACATACCTAATACAATATTTCCGTGACACATCTAAGACACCATTTCCGTGACACACCTATTACACTATTTCCGTGACACATATAAGACATGTATTGTAGCGTCGGCGACATGTACTATAAATGTTGTGTTCCCTCTTAAAATGAGGCAGTCTATTCGTAGTTTTTCATTTGTTAATTTATATAAATTGTGTTTAGTAAATCCTTAACTTTATTGGCAATACGGCCGAGTCGGGCTGAGTTAATTGCAATACCTTTGATGTTCGACGATGTCCCATTTTCCCAAGTTCAACACAGCAGACGTCCTGTTACAAATTACTACGCTGGCTATTTCTGGATAGAGGACTGCCTCCCTTTAAAAATCAAAAGCGGACTTACGCGCGCATACGAATATAGTGAAACGATCCCGTGGAGACAGTGGCGCAGCTAGAAAAGCAACCACACGAGCCACAAGTGTGCGAAAATAATTGGATCCGGAGATTTATAGGAACAAAAACGGTGGATACAAGGAGGATGGATGGCTTGAGGGAAGCGATCGGGATACAGTTCTGCTTAGCGGGAAGGTTATTAAGAAATCGGATGATGTGGCACCTCACTTGATGAGAATGGAAACGGCAGGCTACCGACGAGAGCACAGGCGGAGAAACACCAAGACCGCAGGAAAGGTGGAAGACTACAGCTGAGATGGGGAGACTGTGTATAGTGTGATTTCTTAAACACGAAGGAAGATTAACTGTGGAGGGAGGGGGTTGCTGATAGGGAGCAGTGGAGGGAAAAACAGCAAGTACAGAGCAGCAGTGCAAGAACTAGACATCACCCACGTGCAAATGGAACCGTGAAACAGAGTATATAGCTCATTTAACAAGGTTTGTATGAAAATAAGACCACACAGTAGGTTGTGGTATTGTATTTGGGTGGCTGTGCCTTTTGCGTAGTCAAATCCACTCACCTTAAGCCTTTCCATTTTACATTTCAGATCTCCGTCTCCACCATCAAGGTGGATCGTAGCTGATGCTGCCAGGGTGATGTTGGCTTTCTCAAACTCGCTCGTCATGTCATTCATCGCCTGATAGGAAAGACAATAACATCGACCGACGTCAGTCACACGCAATCAATGGTTGTATCAGTGATTGTTATTATACACGTGTAGCATTGAACCAGTCGTTGTTATTAGTGGATAACACTGAACACCTCTATCATACATGCACACACATATATATGGAATCAACTCCCTATCACTTTAAAATATATTGCTAGCTTTCATAAAAAAACGCAAGACTTATTTATTTGAAATTGCATTCCCACCCTAACCGTCGGTGGTCCCTTGCTCTAATGACGACTCTTGCTTGTCCCTGTTAACAATTTTGCCCGACGATTCTTGTATGTTGCGCCTCTGAGCTCAGATTCCTGGGGATTTAGGCACTATAGAAGTTTATTAGTATTATTATTATTATCAGTCGTTGTTATCCGTAGATATATTTCTACAAGTCTATTGGTCGTTGTTATTAGTTGATATAATTCAATACATATGTCGGTCGTTGTTATTAGTTATACTTGGCTGGAAGCTAACGGAGGGCGGGACTGAGTGTCTGGACAGTATATTGTAGACGGGGAGCATAGGTGGGCCCTGTAGGTACGTGGCGCTGGGCCCCTCGGTGTAGGGACACGTCCTGGTCACTACCAAACACACGCCCAGCCATGGGTTAAATGGCTCCAACCATGAGTAAATGATGAAGTCGTGACAACAGGACGATGGATGTTTGTACTGGCGACGACTCTATTGGTCTCCACCGGCAGCTACATCACGATGTCTGACTCTGTGCCTGAGATCATCCGCCCCAGTTAGAAGGGAACTGTTGACGGGAAGGTGGATCTCGTATATAGCCTTGGATGGCAGTCCATCTATGTGAAGGACAACACCGAACAAAAATGTTCAGTGAGTTGACACGCTACAGGAAGCGAATCTTCCAGTCAACTAGCCGGCGCAGGGCTAGTAAGCGATTAAGCTCAACCCCAAATAAAATTAGCCTACGACACAGCATCCGATGTAACGATCTGACATTGAACAATAGTGCTGCCCTGCCGCTTCTATCACGCGAACTAAGCAATCTGAGAATCAATCTCGCTGGACTACAGGAAACACGTCTCTGTGACTCAGGAGAAACCCGTTGCGATGGCTACAACTCTATCTGGTCTGGCAGAACTGATGGACAACTCCGGGGTCGGACTGGCCATGGATACCAATCTTTAAAAATTAACTCATCTCATGGAATGCCGTCTCGCCTCGTCTTCTCTCCGCCCGTTTTCTCCACAGGGCTGGACACATGTCAGCCACTGGCTGCTATTCGCCAACTGAGATGAATGATGACTCTACAAAGGAGCAATTCTACGACGATCTCACTGCCACCTTCACCCGCATCAGTCGCCATGATTTGACCATTGTTATTGGAGACTTTACCGCTTCAATAGGCTCGCATAGATCGCATGTACAGCAATGATGGTATCACACGTAAAGTTCTTAACCATGTACTGATTTCCCGCCGCTGGTTCTCCAGCATGCAGTCCTGCAGAGTCTACAGAACTGCCAAAATTGGGTCGACTGATCACAGACTCCTTGCTTTCGCTGTCCGCCTGCGCACGAGCCTGTCGCCATGAACCAACAACAAAACGCTATGCCACCGATGCTCTCCAAAACGCCGCTGTAGTTAACAAGTTCCTCAGTGAGATCTGAAATCGCTACTCCGTGTTATTGCGACGACAACCAGATCTTCCAGATGACGTCAACATTGAAGAAACCTGGGTTGCATTCAAATCGGCCGTGCACTCTGCTGCCACCGAAGTACTAGAACGATCACATGTTGCAAAAAAAACCTGGATAACTGACACAACACTTGCTATCACCGAGGCGCGCAGATCTGCCAGACTGAGAGGAGACAGAGATGAACAGAAACGACTTATTCGTGAAAGAAATCGTGCCTTTGGCCAAGATCAAGCTCGCTATTGGAACAAAAAAAAACTGAAAATAAATTGAGAAAGCCGCTGCTAATCAAGACCAGCACACCATGTATCGTGAGTTGAGGACATGCCGATTAGGACTCACAAACCAATCCACCACGGTTCAAGCGCTTGATGGAACCAAACTCACAAACATCAACGACTGCTTAGGCCGACGGAAAGAACATTTCGATGACCTGCTGAACAAGCCATGCCACCCACCAGACCTCATCCTCACAGCTGAGGCCGAAAGTACCCCTTGTCATGACAGCTGCAACATCGACCCAGTTACCAGGCAATAGGTTGCTACCGCCCTCAAGTGTCTAAAGAACAGACGGGTCCCGGGAAACTGCTCAATCACAAGCGAACTTCTAAAAAGTAGTGGAGACACAATGTTAACCTGTGTAACTCAATCATCAACATCGTGTGGGTCAAAAAGACGATTCCCGACGACTGGAGGAGGGGAATAATCCTGCCATTCTGGAAAAACAAAAGCAACAAGGAAGTCTGCAGCAACCACCCGCATCAAACTTCTTTCCGTACCTGGCAAGCTTGTCGCCATGATACCCCTTGACCACATTCGACCAGCTCTACGACATTACAGACGAGATGAACAAGCAGGCTTCACTGCGTACCTCAGCACGACTGAACAAATCTTCGCCGTCAGATAATTAGTAAAAAAACAATAGAAGTTAATCGATCTGCCTTTACTGTCTTTGTTGACTTCAAAGCTGCCTTTGATTCGGTGTCCCGCGATGCCCTGTGGAAAATCGTACAATTTGCTTGTGTCCCTGAGAAACTCAGAGATCTCGTCCGCACACTTTATACCGACACCCGTTCATCCGTGCGCCTCGCCTCCTCTCTATCAGTCGAATCTGATGTGAAACAAGGATGCGTTCTGGCTCCCGATCTCTTCAACAGCGTCATTGACCACCTTATGCGCCGACTGACCAACCGATGCGACATTGGCATCAAGCTTGGTAATTATACCTGACTGATCTCGATTAGGCCGACGACATCGCCATATTCACCTCCACCATCGATGATCTACAACAGGCCTTTATATTACTGCAGGAAGAAGCAAACTATGTGGGTATGACCGTAAGCTGGACAAAGACCAAACTCATGGCTATCACTCCCGATCCAACAATTCCACCACCACGGCATATCCTAAACGAACATGTTGAATTTGTGGACTCTTTTACCTATTTAGGATCTGTTACAACAAACAATGGACCATCAGCCAAAGTCATTACATCCCGCATCTCCAAAGCTGTCAATATCAACGACCGATAATGCGTGTTGAATGTCATCAGCTAATAACAACGACTGACAGACGTGTTGAATTCCACAAATATATATGTCGTTGACATTACTGGTTGATGGCATTCGACAAGTATAGCAGTCGTTGATATTACGTGATAGGATTCGACTAGTGTATTAGTCGTTCTTATTAGATGACCCTATTCAACAAGTCTATCAGTATTTTATATTAGTTGGTAGCATTCAACAACTCTACATGCAGCAGGTTTTGCTGACCTGAATCAACACTGTTCTATATCAGTTGCTGCTATTAGGTAAACGCGTTCAACACGTCTTTTTTATTATAAGCTGGCCGTATTCTGGCATACTACCAGTCGCTATTTATATGTGACCACATCCAACAAGTATACCGGTCACTATTATTAGCTGACCACATTCAACAAGTCTAACATTATTACTTACGACATTGAACACATGTTGGCCTATTATTACACCAGTTATTTTAGTACTCTTACTGTTACACTTTGTTATCATAGTTTATCTTTCTGTACCTTGATACTTTAACATGACCTGGAAAGACACCATTTAGAGGGACAAATGCCTCAGTCGGACTTGTTTGGCTGCCACATTGTCAGACAGAAACTGTGGAAACAGCTATCACGTCACCACGTTAAGTAGATTATATAAGATAGTAAGTAAGTGAGTTGATATTAATTTACCTAACTTAATAATTAAAATCAGAACAATTACAATTGACTTCGTCATTGTTACGATATATATATATATATATATATATATAATTAGTATTATTCTTAAGAGAAAGCTATTGCTTGTGTTTATGAACTGTTGTTAGCCTATAATAACTATATTACATTACATACTATTTTTCTTGTTAACAAGTCAGAGGTTATCGAACGCCAGGCTAATTACGTATTTGTATTAGGCCTATTAGTAGCACACAGTATATAGCAGTTATACACCAAATTATGTTCATGCAAAATGGAATATCATTTTGACAAAATAGACAGTAAAAGCAGGGTGATCTATTGTCAAAGCAAAGACACATTGAAAGAAAACAAACGATACACGACGGCAAAAGAGACAGTGGGGAGATGGAGGCGGGGAGAGAAATGGAGAAAAAGGGAGTCAGAGCGACATCGATTTGCATACATGAATGAATATAGAAACAAAAACAGAAATGGAGAGTAAACAGGGAAAAACAATACATTCAAGAGAGAGAGAGAGAGAGAGAGAGAGAGAGAGAGAGAGAGAGAGAGAGAGAGAGAGAGAGAGAGAGAGAGAGAGAGAGAGAGAGAGAGAGAGAGAGAGAGACAGACAGACAGACAGACAGACAGACAGACAGAGACAGATACAGAGAAATGGGGGAGAGAGAGAGAGACAGAGAGGGAGGGAGAGGAAACAGAGAGAGTTGAAGAGGGAGAAGAGGAGGAGCGAGAGAGGAGAGAAGGGGAGGAGGGAGGGAGGGAATGATAGTGGGAGGGAGCAACAGAGAGAATGTGAGCGTGTGTGAGCGTGAGCGTGTGCTTGGGTGTGTGTGTGAGTACGTGAGCGTGTGCGTGAGCGGGTGCGTGAGCATGTGTGAGCGTGTGCTTGGGTGTGTGTGAGTGCGTGAGCGTGAATGTGAGCGGGTGCGTGAGCGTGAGCGTGAGCGTGAGCGTGAGCGTGAGCGTGAGCTGGTGTATGAGCGTGTGTGAGTGCGTGTTAGCGTGTGTGAGCGTGTGTGAGCGTGTGTGAGCGTGAGCGTGTGTGAGCGTGTGTGAGCGTGAGCGTGTGCTTGGGTGTGTGTGTGAGTACGTGAGCGTGTGCGTGAGCGTGTGCGTGTGCGTGAGCGTGTGTGCGTGCGTGCCTTCGTGCAAAGAACACACAGACAGAAAAGCAGGTGGTCCGGCAGACATAATAACTGTGTAAGTATATGTTGACATTAATTTGACAGCACCATGTGGTCTTTGATTTATAGATGATACGACAAGTCTCACCAAGGCGTAGGTCTCCGAGTCTTCGTGTATGGTGGCGATTGTGTCCCAGCCGAAGTGTCGGACGAGGGCAGTACGGGCTCCGTTGTGGGATGAGTCGGCGGCCACGAGGCGGAAGAACGTGGGATACTTCACCCGGGCACTCAGAGCCGGGGACGTCGCCGCGTAAGAGACCTACAAGAACCAGAGACAAGTTGAACGACGGAAGAGATATACAGTAAAAGAGACAAGACAAAGACATAGACGTAAGACTACAAGAACCAGACACAACGTTAGCGATGTAAGAGATCTGCAAGAAACTGAGACAAAATGAATGGCATAACAGATCTACAAGAGACAGATATAACGTGAACAACGTAAGACACCTAAAACATACATAAAGTGTACGATGCATTAGATCTACAAGAGTCAGAGACACGTGGACGGCGTAAGAGACCTACCAGAGACAGATACATATTCGTAAGGTACCACCTACAAGAGAGAAAGAGGGGGGCTGCTGGTGCTGCTGATCGTGATGATCATCAGAGAGAGAGAGAGAGAGAAGAGAGAGAGAGAGAGAGAGAGAGAGGTGTGTGTATGTGTGTGAGTGTGTGTGTGTGTGTGTGTGTGTGTGTGTGTGTGTGTGTGTGTGTGTGTGTGTGTGTGTGTGTGTGTGTGTGTGTGTGTGTGTGTGTGTGTGTGTGTGTGTGTGTGTGTGTGTGTGTGTGTGTGTGTGTGTGTGTGTGTGTGTGTGTGTGTGTGTGTGTGTGTGTGTGAACATCAAAGACGTAAGCTGCTTACAAAAGACACAATGAACGACGTGAGAGACCTAAAATAATCCAAATGAACGACCTCCACGCATAAGAGACGTACATGAGATAGACGCAAAGTCAACGAAACGGAGAATCAAATATGGCAAAACCTCTTTAATCTGTGTCCCGATAATCCTGGAACTCCGGCATCCGAATATAATTTCATGGTAACAGAATTTCCAAACGTGCGTGCATGATTATTTTTTTGGACAACTCGTTTATCCTGACAAAGTATACGGATTAGTGAGGTGCCTCTGTACTTCTCTCGGATATTGCAATTGTGGCGGTGGTTGACCAGTCGGCTGAAAGGAAGGAGAACAAACGAAGAACGGGCTGAAGGTGATTGTATTAATGTCAACAGATCTATAGGTCACATTTTTCGTTGATTTGTTGGCATGTTTTTCTAATTACGACCAGGTATAGGCCGCAGCAAATGCAACTGTCATAACCACCAATGCAAAGTCTAGACTGCTTACGTCATATTCGCAACGACCCGATTTGTAGAGCAAAAAGGTTTCAAAACGACGTCGTTCTTGATCATAAATGGTGCGACTACTTCACAGCGCGGATATAAGCTGTCCGCCTCATTCGTTAATTAGTTACGAATTGCATCAACATGCGCCGCATTTGGGACCAATTATCGATCAATTCAGATATCGCTACTAATTATTTTCAGGAACTATCCTAGCACTAGTGGATCGAATTTACCAGTTGGATGAACTCGTACACAACGGACCATGGAGGTACGTGTCTTGTACACTGCCTTCTATAACACCACATTTATAAAAGTACATTCTATGGTGCTGTGCAATAAAACAGATGGCATAGTAGAACGCAAAAAAAACAATAGAAACATCTGACATAGTACAAACAATTATATAAAAAGGTAAAACTATTTAAATGAGTAAAATTTATAAGTTATGTAAAAACACCCGATATTGTTTAAATAATTATACAAAATGTTAAAAACTATTTAAATTAGTAAAATTAATAAGTTACAGTGTATGCAACGGCATTAATTTTTGTGACACTAATCATTCTTGCGTTCTAAAACGTCATGCACCTCTTTCTGCTTCTTCTGGCTCTCTTGCGGGATGGGGGCCACGCCACTTGGTGGCTTCTTCTGGCTCTCTTGCGGGATGGGTCCACGCCACTTGGTGGCTTCTTCTGGCTCTCTTGCGGGATGGGGGCCACGCCACTTGGTGGCTTCTTCTGGTTCTCTTGCGGGATGGGGGCCACGCCACTTGGTGGCTTCTTCTGGCTCTCTTGCGGGATGGGGGCCACGCCACTTGGTGGCTTCTTCTACTTTTCTTATTAATGTTATCCATCTAATTCTGTCATCTGGAATGTTCTGACATTCTTGACTGCTCACACCTGCCGTTTCATGCTGTCGTTCTATATCAGCTTCGGTCTTTCTCTCCTTCTTCCGCCTCGCTCTTTTTGCTTTCCATGCTCATTTTGACTGTCTCTGCGCACATCGCGTATAATGAATAAATAGTTAGTCCATGTGTCATTTCATGAACCTAGAAATGTTCTATCCTATGAACTTTTGTTGTTGATTTGTACTCATATGGGGTCGTAAAACAAATACAGCTTGGTTGCCCAAAGAGCAACTTTGGGAAACTCTGGTAATCTGCATATATCTAAGATGGCCACTGATCAATATATTGGAAATTTAACTCTGTTGAACCACTTGTCCTAGAATGGTGTATTGCACCTATTTTAAAGGATAAAGGATATTTTTATTTTGCCCAACATCATTAAAAAATACAAATATTGTATTATTATATAAACACATACACGTGTTACATACATATACACACATACCGACACATATATAGTGATATTGAATTGTGAAATATACAATACAACTGAAAATATGTAATCAACAGAATACAGTATACATTTTGCAACAAATGGAAAAAAATAGTTGCTGTGTGATGGGAGACTCCTACTAAGATCAAAATTGATCGCTATCATAGGAGCCACCCAGAAAAATATATTCTTAGTGTATCTAAGTTGGCAGTCTCAATGACACAGGGGATTATGGTGATGTCCGCCTCATCATGACCAAACGCACCATCGTCACGAGTCTCCATTGTCACGTTCTCTCTTGCACTGAAGGTAGATGACACGCTCTCCAGGTTCCGCTTGTTGTTCTTGTTTTCAGGATTGCATCTCTTTTAGGCAGAGGACGGTGATAGAAATTTCATAGATGAGGGTAATTTCACCAGCCCGCCGTATTCTCTTGTGATTCTTAGCAGATAGTACTTGTCGAAGATAATGATTTTTTTAGTACCCTCTGAATAATGATTCAGACGACCCTTGATGGATGCGATGAGATCTGAAGGACTGCCGCCGTGTGGCTACACGATACGGTAGAACAGCTGCTGAACATCCACGATAACAATTTCAGCAGCTGTTGGCAAGATCTCGAGCACACCCAGGCGCTTGACCACCCCGACGAGTTGGCTTTGCGGAGACAACCATGCTCGTCGATGAACGATGGAGGCAATGCACACAGCTCGTAGTTGAACAGAGGCTCAAGCTCCATCTGCCGCCGCTAACTAATCATCAAGAGCCGGAGAAAGATGTTCTCAAGATCGATGATTGGCTTGCCCTTGCTGCCCTTGTCCTGCTTCTTAAGAACGTCTTGATGGGACTATAGATATGGTCGTAGAACCCATCGGGAAGAGTGGCGATGTACGTTTTCTTGATCTTTTCCATGGAATAAGCCACATTCACTTCAGCAGGAGCAGTTTTGCCGATGACGGGGTTGTACAGATGAGCGCGGTGATCTTCCAGTGGGTGAGGGTACTTCTCCACCTTTGCATCAATGAGACCCCGACCCTGATGTGCTATTTCTGTGCAAACAAGCCTGGTGGATCAGCAGAGTAGATGTCGTTCTCGCGGTCTTACACGTGCACGATGATGGGGAATCCACCCACAAACAAGCTCAGCAGACAGAGTCATGCCCTTGAGAGTTCCCTTTCCGATCCTGATGGCAGTCTGCTACCTAAACTGATCACCAGAGACAGGGTTCCAGTATCCCTCATGGCGTTGACAGAAAAAAGCGCCGGACACAAGGCTTGGCCTCAGCAGGGAGCATATGCATCTCCAATAGGTATTGAGTGAGGTCGCGTGCGTACTGCACGTGACCAGGGAGGAAGAAGTACTTCAGCATGCGCTTCAAGGTCAGCTGCTTGAAGTACATGTCACCCCCCTATCTCTCTCTCTCTCTCGCTCTCTCTCTCTCTCTCTCTCTCTCTCTCTCTCTCTCTCTCTCTCTCTCTCTCTCTCTCTCTCTCACTCTGTGCACGCTCAAACTGGTGGACGATGATTGTGGGAGAGGAACGTTGTCCACACGGAGCCGGCCAGTTGGATGGAGGCGAGCGGTGTCCATATAGTGCTGTATATACTTAAATGTCTTCGGCCCTGTTGATAGAAACCGCTTCAAGAGCGTCGCCGATACGCCTCGAAAGGACAGGGATGGCGCGTCAATCAAAGGACCGAACATATAGGTGTTCGCAGGTTTGAGTACGCCCTGGCTCCTGGCTAGCTGGTTGTTGATGCCATTCCACTCCATAGCATCTTGCCCCTGGCTCAGGCTGTTGAGCCACCGTGTGTCCTTCTCTTGGGCAGCCACCAGACGGGCCTGTCGAGCACACGCGTCGGTGTAGCTGATCCCGGTGGTCTTACCAGTGAGCACCGCAGGGGGCATCACCTTCTTAGGGCCAGTATAGTGCGTAAGTCTAACAGCCATGTTATTGCCCACAGACTTGGCCTCCTTGGATGTGAGGCGAGAGATGGTGAGAGTACTGATGCTTGGTCGAGCGCTGCCAGCCTCGATGATCCCTGCTAGGTGTTTCTGAAATGCTGTTGCCATGGCGTGAGTCTCACGGCGACCATTTGGAGTCGACACCAGCAAGTCGAAGTTGTTGTATCGGTCAAATACTATTCCGACAGTCCGACTGAGCCCCGTCATCCGATGCAGAGTGGTAGCATTGTCAACGATATACTTTGCCGCCGACTTTCGGAACCGCAGCACCTGATCATTTGACAGAGTTTACCCATGCTCATGTAAGATTTTAATGAGATCACTGCTACCAAACTTGTAGCGTAGTTTGATAACCAACCCAAGTGTTGTTTGGTTACGTGCATTGGTAATGCGATATTGTATGGATTGTGATAGACACGGTGATGCTTTTGTGACTTTCCCATTTGATATGAGCTTTCAGACAAACCTAAGCAGTGCAGCAATAGTTTGTTGCTTTGTTTTGGCTTGGGTGAAATCACCAAGATCATAGTTATCCTATCACCAAAGCATGCTCTTTCTCTTCACCCAGTGTCCACTTTGACAACCTTCAAGATTGTACTTAAAACCTTCTTCTACTTCAGGATTATTATGGAAACCCCGGCAGTCGAGAAATATCTCCACAGTTGTGAGGGTGCGCATGGGTTTAAAAAAAATGGTTTAAAATATAATTAAAAACAGTTGGAAGGTTAAACAAGTTAAGATTAAAAAGTTAAAAGAAAATTGTTTTACAGTTACATTATTCGTAACGGTTGGGAATAATAATAATAAAGAATTAATATATATATACCATACAACGGTTTTAGAAGGTTAAGATTGCGCATTATAACGGTAGTGGCTATTGTTGAGCAGTCAGCCATTTCTTCATGGAAGACCTGAAGACTGGGAGGGACTGGGCTTCGGAGGAGTCTAGGGGAAGTGAGTTCAACATTCTGATGGCAGATGGGAAGAAGGAATGGAGATAAGCGTTTGTCCTTGAGTGGGGCAGTAGGAGTTTGTTTTGCTGACCACGGGTTTTCCGGGAGGCTGCCTTGAGTAGGCCAGTAGGTGGATGTAGGTCGTAAAGGCCGTGCATAATTTTGTACATCATGCTAGCCTTATCCACTGTTCTCCTGAGTTGCAACTGCTCTACCATGGCTGATGCGCTGCAGTGGGGCTGAAGTTGTGCAGGATGCGGCGGGCTGTGCGTCGTTGGATTATCTCCAGAGTGGTCTTCATGTGCTGCTGATGGGGATCCCATACCGCCGACGCATAATCCAGGACTGATCGGGCTAGGCATTTGAAGCAGTGCGTCTGGACGGTGGTGGAGCTCCCTGAATCCAATGATGGATGCATAACCCTACTTACGAAGTATCACGACATCATCACCCGAATGCGTAATTAAGTTTGTAAGTATTTGCTTAGGCGTCAACTGACAACCACAGCTCTTGTATTCGTCGTGCAGTTCAATGCATGTCCAAGTACATAGTTTCGATTAGCATACATCTCATCAACACGCAATTTCGTAGCTTCATCATCAATCATCGGGGTCTGGTCAGCATACACGGAGATTGTCCTGAGCTCATCATAACAGCGAAGATGATACTGTGTCTCAGCTGCAGCTAAATCATGGACACCATTACAACACACAGTAACAGTCTACCCCACACATCATTACGATCATCACAATAACCTAAATCAACAACCTTGAAAGGTTGAGCATCTGCGACACCCTTGCGTTCATACTGTACCACCCTGTCCCACCTATGAGGATGTTTAGGGTCTATAAGTTTACAAGCTTTAGCCAAAACAAACATTGTTTTTTTTAATCAAACTCTTCTGGCAAATGGGGTTTCATCGCCGTCTGTTGGACCGTCCTTCCTCTTCTTAGCCACAAGCTTTTTGACATGATCCTTCCATGTAGATGAACAATAACAGCAGTTATGAAGTTCAACTGATGCCTGCTCTCATCGAGAGTCCAAAATAGCCTGGATTCTATTGCAGGTCTCATAGTCACGCCGCTCTCTTGCACACTCAATCACTTTCTTGACTCATCGTAGCTTGAACTGTTGGAGTTGTCCAGACCTGCTGCAGGTTGAGACGAGGCACTTTCCAGCATCAACGCTGCTGTTGACGATGTAATGGACAAGATTTAGCTATTTTTGACCTTTAGAAAATTTACGTTACGCTTGCGACATCATTTCTCCATTCGCTCGCGATTTTTTGACGCGTCCAATTAATCCATTATACTTTGAACGGCCGCAAGCGGCCAGACGCCCATTTCCTTGAGCGACCGCAAACGGCCACAAACTTTAACAAAGCGTGGTGGCGTCATCTTCTGGACACTTATGTAATTTATGTCAATTGATTATTTAGTGTATCTACTTTGCGCTAGGGATTTTGTTGATATGGGTTTTATTGGAAGTTTTTGTATGAGCGCTGTTTTGAAAATATAAGTTTCCATTCAATGTCCACCGAAAAGTCACATTTGACCTTCACCTGACCTTGACCTTGAACTGAAAAAATAACATCAGAAATGGATTCTACGCACCCTAACACCCATTAAAAGAGGTATTATTCATAATTCCAGGACAAGTTGTTCAAAAGTAAAAATTTCAAGATATCGACCAGTAACCATTTTGGATATATACAAATTACCAGAGTTGCTCAAACTTGCAGTTTGGACAACGAAGCTGTATTTGTTCTAGGACTCCATATGAGTACAAATCAATAAAAGAGTTCATAGGAGAGAACATTTCTAGGTTGGCTATTGAATGCATATGAATGTCAAATGGACTAATGGTTTTTACCGAAGAGCAAAGCAACATTTAATATGCCAATTGAAAAATATACTTGATCAGTTGCACGATTCAACAGTAATTGGAGTGTTTTCCATACACTAGCTGTGACACAAATGGGTACAGGGAATGGTTACGTTTACCTTATGTCTAAAAGAACAGTGGGCTTTACTGGTTCAACAACCTGGGTTTTGTTGCGAAACAAACCTAACATGTACTTGACGAATCGACGACGACTACATTCGCGTTTTTATTCAATACGACTCACTGTCGAGTAATTATTGATGAGCCGATGCACGTATGGTGCAGGATTCGAACTCAGGCCTCGTGATAAAAGGGTATGCGTCGTAAACATTATAATGAACGCACTGACACTACGCAGACAAACTGATAAAAATGTCACGTTCCAATGTAGCACAACAAATCTCTCACCGTCGAGGTCATAACAATGAATCATTGTTATGACCGCGGTAAAACGAAGGTACGTCAGAACCTGTCGTCTCGCCGTACCGTCCATTACATTGTCTCTTTTGAAGTCGAATTATAAACACATTTCTCTGTAGTCGCCTGAACCGACAGCTCATCAGAAAGACGCATTCATCTTGTGGTGAAATAAAACTTCTACGAATTAGTGTATCTCCGGAGAACATCTTTCGTACAGTCTAAACGCACACAGCTGTATACGGTGGGCGTAGGAAAAAACACCTACGATCAAAACAAAACTGCACCGGAAGTCACACGCGAAGATCTGATATCAATACAAACTTCAATGGATTTCGCGCAATCGTAGATCTAGATTTTCCAGAAGTATGTTGTCTACGTGACACGAAGTGCACCACTTTCTGCGCTGTACTAAGTATTCTAAGTGTGCGCTCCGTCGGCTTAAGTACCGCCCCACAACCGTGCCTCAGGGACGAATTCTGTGGCGAAAACGAATTATATCCCGCCCTATCTGAATGTCGTCTTCCGGTGCACAGGCGCTTCCAGGAACAGCAGTATCGCGGCACTGCACTTTACCAATCAATTATACTCTTGTCTGTCTTAACAATCCAGCGGGGATGCTCTCGCGACGTGCAGGGAATGGGCGGCTCTAGGCACCGCGGTCTTCTCTGATCCGTGATTCCCCCAGGAGCGATGCCAAATCACTGATTTTATTTGGTAGCATACGCCAATGGGCTAGAATGTAATTCTATTCTCTCAGAAGAATCTTCATTCAGAGCCCACCCAACACTGTCGTTCACCGCTCACTGGCTTAGGAGGTTTTGAATATTTAAAGAGAGTTGTTCCATTCGTTTTTTATTGTAAAATCATGTTAGACATTATAAACTATTTATTTAATATAACACCGACAGTCCAAATAAGTTTTAATTTAAAAAATGGGTTGAAAGTTAAGCTGTTTGGGATGAAACATTGTGTTTACATGGCAGCGAGCATTATCCGAGCTCGCTATTCGGGGCTGTGGGTGAGAGCGCAGCGACTTTTGTGAACATTGAACTGAAAGTTGTTTATGCTCCATTATGACATACATATTATCTAAGATGTCACAGTGCAAGACTACATTTAACTTGTATTGTGTAACACGATTGTGTAATAAAACAGACGGAATACGTCACTTTAATATTAACCGATTCCAGATTTGTGTACGTGGTTACTTTTGGGCTGGCTGCGGAAATTTATTTACTGACGATCTTAATCGTCATTGCGGCATTGGTGATATATCATTGCATAAATTTAAAGGCAAGTGCTATCATATGCTTTAGTGCAATATCAAGTCATTATGACTCTCAGCACGCTTTATGTGTATCCCTCGTTTACCTTCCGCTGAGCGCAGTAGCACAGCGGTAAAAGCTCCGGACTCTCGACTGAGAGAACGCGGGTTCGAATCGTGTGCAGCCGTGTCGAACCTTGGGCAAGTTCGTTTACTCTACATTGTTTAAGTTCACCCAACTGTATGAATGAGTACATGGCTATAGACAGTGGTGGATATTTGTGTACGAATAGTCTTCGCGCATTAATTGCAGCGTGGCTGAATGCTTCGCAGAGAAGTCGAGATGGTGTTCGATTGAACAGGTCTGTCAGGGAGTAAAGTGTAAAGCACGTTGAGTATTCCTGAGGACTGAATACCGCGCTATATAAGAACTTACCTTTATCTTCACTACATCCTAAATTAAAAAAAAATTGGAAAGAAAAGTCAACCAAATGTTTCATTTTGCGTTCATACTACATGCCTAGCACCCTCTATGACCAGATACTCATACACACCCGAGAGAACTAAGACACCGTGGAGGGAACACGATTGGTCAAGTTTCGAAAAGGCAGCAAGAAGAGTCGTGCCCTCACTGACGTTCTATCTACTGTGCTGACGAGCCTTACGAAGAGACTTCTGGGAGGGGCGGAACTTTTAAAGTCATTACGCGGTCATCGTGGCTTCGGATCTACGGCCACGCCTTCGAAAGTGACACGCCCGAAATACTTTAAGTTCAACAACAAAAATGGCTAATTGAAACACTTCAGGGCTGTCAGAATGTTAAAGTAGATACATAAATTCTACTGTATTACACGCGATTCCACAATAAAATGAACGGAATTACCCGCGTTACGAGGTTTGTCTTGACATCCGGGGTCCATTTAGCGAGAGGTATCTGCGTAATGCCAACGGCTCAGTGCAATTAACGTGTGGTTATTTTATCATGTTCCCGGGCAGCGGTAACGTCGACAGGGTGCTTAATCTGCCGGAGGTGGAACACAGATCAGGTATCGCCACTAACCAGAGACATCCAGTCAAACAGAGCGGACGGCATATATTGGCAGCGCTCGGGGAACAGCTCAAAGGGTCCGCTTACAAATGCCGGGTGCCGAGAACGCGTCTCAAGTTATATTTACAGCAGCGTTCGCGTCGTATCTTTACCGAACCTGCCAATAAGTTATCTGCTATTTCCTGTTATGTAGTTTCACCTTTAGGCTTTAACCTATTTATATGGCACACAGTCGCCGAAATCCTCAGCTGGTTCGCAAACTCAGAAAATACGTTAAGCATTATGTATATACAGTGGTGATTTGGTCGTCACCACGTATCGATGAAAAAATAAATTGTTAATGTGGCGCCACCAGGCGACTGAAATATGTCTTAATGCAAATTGACGTTAATAACAATTTTGGGTCGTAAAAATCGCAAGTCCAACACCACGTATTGAGGGGTGGGGGTGTGTGTGTGGGGGGGGTTGAACGAATGTTAAGCGCATAACGTTTTTGGACTTGGTGACGTTATGAGCCCATTCCTTATCTACGTCAACTCGCGCTTTTCTGGAATTCAGCGACATGGGCATATTTGATTGGATGATCTGGTTTTGATTCGTTTGCCGCACTACGTAACAGCGACACGGGAATCCCAATAGTCGACAAATGTGAATGCTAATCAATCAAAATCCTCCTCTTTAGATGGTATATCCTAGCGTTTCTGCAGTGATCTGTGACGTCACAGGAGAAACCGTTGGTAATTGATGGTTCTGCTATGTTGCGGTTTGCCTACATCACAAAAAGGCTTTGCCATTGCCAACAGTGTTGATAACGGTTATGTATGTGAATTACAGTGTAAGGCGGCATGGCTTTATTTGTCCACAAATATTCTCGCATACAGTTGTCGCTTAAAAAAATTCGCCGTTTGTTTTTTGTCAAAAAGAAAAAAATGTTTGCATCTAGAAACAGAGCAGGCAAATCATTTTGAATAAATAAATAAAGTGGACTTTCTGTCGTTTGGATGTAGATGCGGTCAGCTAGTTATATATTCACTCATGACGTTCCGGACAAGTTGCATAAGATTACTTAATTTGTTATTTATAATTTACGGTTACGTGATGTTGACATGTTCCACAGTTGCAAAGTTACGACGGGAAATCGCAATAATTGACAGGTGGACTGCTTCAGACAATGATTGCGGCATAGGTCTTGGGTATTATCACGCGTATTCTGATGTCCGCATGTAACGGTCGTTTAGGAATCTCTGGGGTAAGCAGAACCAATATATATATATATATATATATATATATTGTTATGTTTTATTATTATAATAATCATCAAAATCTAATGACAGATGTTCTTAATTAAGAGGAACAGGTTAATGAATCACAGTTGGAAAGTCGAAATCGTGTATTTTTCAACTTGTACAGAAACCCACACGCTGTGCACATATATACAAATGCACACATGCGCACGCACGCACATGCAAACGTAAGCATCCACACATACACGGGCAGACAGTGATCCGTCTAAGTTACTGACGTCGATATCAAAACTAAGTCTTTTGTACGACACACGAGAGTGGAGCCCCCACAACATACCTCAGATCGATACCGTCGGCCCGTGAAACGCCCATTTCGAACACATGTTTGGTGTCGATGACGTCTAGGCGCGATACCCAGAGAGTTCATCAGCTCCTGTGTCTACCAGCATTGCTGCTATTACGTCGTGATGTTCGTACCCATAGTGTATAGAGATGTAACACTTCGGGAATGCGCCAAGACCACCACCGACAGATCGGGGTTCAAATATCTCGATGCCAATCAAAAGCGGAACCGCTCCCTATCAGCGTTCGACATAACTGCGAGCACGCGGGCCCGGGAATATTTCTGTCGGGCCCGCAACTACCAAAAGTCACAAGTCTTGTTGGTCTGTGAAAATTTAGAATATATTTGCCGATCTAACCGGGGTGGTAGAGAAGAAACAGGACTGACAAGACGTGCAGCAAGAGTGGACGGAGATGTTTGGGAAGCATGTGCCGAAGGTTGCCCTGAGTAGAAAGTGTGTGGTATAGGACACCAAGAAGACGGGTAGAACATTAGTCTGGTTGTGAAGGAGACCAATGCCTCGTGTATTTTGGCAGTATGGTTACTGTGCGTGCAATAGTTATTGATGACGCGTAAAATAGTTTGCGTGCGAGAACGACAAAACTCTTGTTTACGTCATCGCGTACGCGGCCTTCTCCGGTTGTATTTGTTACTCCGCCACAATATTGTCTGATTCTGGCAGCAGCCACTCTCAAAGATACATTGCGTGCGTGCGTGCGTGCGTGCGTGCGTGCGCGTACATGTAAGGGATACACATCCTTACGAGATAGGCCGACTATAGAAAGAACAGCAACGCCGCAAGAAGAATATCACATGTCAGATCATTACATTTATTGTGTAAAGCGGTGTGTTTACTGGGACTGTTAAGCAGTCAAATAACCTGTCGGGTCTGCAACATGTTGAAGTTACTGGCCCGTTTGGCCCTTGACATTTTAAATTCTTTATCCCACTCTGCCCCATATCCCGCAAGTCGATCTTCTCTCAGGTGATGTCCACTACACCTAACAAGTGGTCAATTCCTAGATAGATGGACGATTGACCGCGACGTTACTGACACGTAGACAGCAACGTAGTAACGGAGACTCCACGTAAAACACACGTAATATGTGTCTACAACGATCCAAGCTGACGGGATAATGAGTTTCTCTCCTCTACGGCATTCTCATGCAATGTGCGTAACAAACGTAAATTAAATATCAGTTCGCAATCGTAATCCTGATTACGGTTACAGAGTGTTACTTGGAAGACATGAATCAGCATGGATTATGCCTTGCATTACCGTGGATTAATATGTGTTGGACAAATTAAAGGGCAAGGTACAAGAACTCCAGTTCCGGAAGCCTCCAGTGTGATCAGTGCCCTAGTATAGTGCTTGTCACGCCTAGCGTCTAGCGCCAACAGATAATAAGATCAGGCGAAATGATAACATCGTCTAGAATTGTCACCGCTATGTTTTTATTATGTAAACTTATTACTGTTGATAGACATGAGTACTTTGCACACGCACACAGATGTGGGAAGGTAAATGAGAATACATCATTGCTTTAATTGCGGATTCACGACACACGAGTGAATAAAGTGACAGTTATTTTGACACGGTACACACTTTCGAGGATATATTGCACAAGAAACATTGATTAACAAGAAGAAAAAGGACACATATGCAGACAGCTTGTGTGCGTAGACTTAGGCAAGATTTCGACCTCCATAATTGACGCAAAGCTGGCCTATTTTATTTAATCAGCAAATCTTTTTTAAAGAAATACTAAGATTTGTAAGATTATTGAGATGCTAAGATCACAATAATAGTACGTTTTGTATGTTATTTTAAAACCACGGTGTTATAAATAGTACTAAATTCGTTGTTATAATATCGGCAAAGACTCGTAAAAAGGTTTTCGGTTAACCGTGTATTGTACATACCATTACACAAAGAAGTTGACAATATATTCTGCCTGTTAACTGGTGTTTAATAAGTTGGAACCAGTGTTCACTGTTTTAATGTGGCGCCCGCAAAATATTTGTAAAGTTTCAGTTTGTTAACAGTCGCTATCAGTACTTACTACGTAAGACGGTTCGCAAATACCCTTGAAGTTAGATGGTTCCCACTCACATCTGACCACAAATTGGAACTAAATACAATAATATTTATTCAGCAAATGGCTTGTTAATGATAGCCACCCATGGTTGAAACCGGGAACGCTATCAATTATGTATGTGTCCTTGTAACACGCCAGAGTTATTGATTCGTACACGTGTCAACCTTACTGACACCGATAACGGATGCGGGAATATTGATACGCATTGGTAGACAAAACGCCGCCCTGATATAATTCTAATAACCGCGCCAACGACAAACACAAGCGCCGCGTCGCGCACTTATCACGAACACTCTGCCGCAATCTGCTTATAAAAAGTAGCCCCAGATCGCAACGCCGTCGGGCCCAATAAAACAAGTGGACGCGAGGCGCCAACTTTACATTTCGCTAAATCCGATGACGGAGCCACAAATCCACGAGCCTGATAAATCAGGCTGGCGTCCGCTGATATGATGCGAGTATTTGGTTGAAATGTCATCACTTCCATCATGTCGTTAAGACGGCTCGATGGTGCGTTGTCTAGTCCGTTTGAGCATAAACGTTGTTATTAATTATGGAGTGGCGGGCGTGTGTGCGTGTGTGCGTGTGTGCGTGTGTGCGTGTGTGCGTGTGTGCGTGTGTGCGTGTGTGCGTGTGTGCGTGTGTGCGTGCGTTCTCACGTACGGGCGTGGGTAGTTGTGTAGGTGTATTCTGCATTGCTGCAATGTCCAGCTGCGTTTGCCAGGACAGGCAAACAGATTAAACCACCAGAGAACATTGTATGTCATGTACTAGATTTCCCAACGGAGCGTATAATTGTTGAGATACAAATCATCGAAAGCCGACATCTTCTTTAAGGATTAAAACCCGTACACGCGGGAACACAGATACTGTTGGTTTAATGTTGTCGTCATTAAAGTTTAACCGTGTGTGCCGCATTGATATCCACGCCTCGTTACGAATTTCCCATCTCGGACCGTTAACGATTCGCCCCTCGACATTCCGCCTGACAGTAAGAAGACCGATCTCGCATATTGCAACAGATTTATGTAGGCGATTAAATCACCCGAGGGGACGAAACCTGATCCGTTGAACGCCGTAGTGCGTTCGGAACAACTGGGGGACGACCGCTTAATGTTTTCGGCTCAACCTCGAGGTTTAGTTCTGCCTCTGACAGGAAGCATGCAGCAGCATCGTCTCCCGATCTCCCGCGTCTATCTGACTGCGAGGAAGCACGACCCGGGCCAGTCAAATGTTGGAGTCCACCGCTCGTTTCATTTGCGCGCTCGACCTACTACGATTCCTCCCAGCGCACGGCGCTGGCGTGGGAGGATGAGAGACAGGTCATTCGTTCATACGCTTCGTTGCTTGTCTGATACAAGTCATTGTCGATTACGGTCGGAGAAATACAAACAAACATATTAGGAATGCGTGAATACGCGTATGCTTTTGTCTAGGCACGTGGGGACGCGTGTGCACGCGAATAAGTAGACCACTAACGTGGTGATTTCTCATTCATTCATTCATTCATTCATTCATTCATTCATCCATCCATCCATCCATCAATTAATTAATTAATTCATTCATTCATTCATTCATTCATCCATCCATCCATCCATTCATTCATTCATTCATTCATTCGCTCATTCGTTCGTTCATTCGTTCATTAATTCATTCATTAATTCATTCACTCACTCACTCACTCACTCACTCACTCACTCACCTACTCGCTCACTCATTCACTCACTCACTCACTCATTCATTCATTCACTCACTCATCCACTCATACATTCATTCATTCATTCAATCATTCACTCACGCTCTCACGCATTGACTCACTCACTCACTCATTTACAAACTCACCAGTTCACTCACTCACTCACTCACTCACTCACTCACTCACTCACTCACTCACTCACCCACCCACCTACCCATCCACCCATCCTTACAGTGTTCCATCTCACACGATGAAGTAATGCTTATTTTATTCATCCTGTTTTATGGATAATATTGCATATATGGCATATCATACATGATAACGCTAATAACCACGTTTCATACCAGCGACTTTATAAGAATCCATCAAACAGCGTATGGCTGAGCGCACCTGCCAATCCAGTGACGTGCACGCAAAGTAAATATATTTATAACTATCCGACAGTTTATGTCTATCATCAAAGGTCGACTTCGTAGCAGATCTGAAGGTTTAAAAATTAATGTGCTTTTGAAAGCAAAAACATCACATACTACTTTTTTCTTTATTCATCCGCTTTTCTCGATACCAGAAATGCCCTACGCGTATTTATTTCCTTCTCCGATTGCGTCATATCCCGTACCTCGCGTGCTTGGTGCTTTTACTCCAGGAACATTTCCGTGGCGTATACCTGCGTTTTTGGCCGATTAATGAGATAGTTGTGTTTGGATTATGGCGAGCGTTACGGCTGGCTGAACTCGACAGGTAATAAACTTCGAACAGATGCTGACAAGAATCCAGGCACTTGCGACGTCACGTGGAGGTTTATGTTTTATGAACAGGAAATCAATACCTGCCAAGCACGGATCCGGGGTGGACGTGGGAACGAATGTCTACCATCTACTTTACTTAATGATGGCCAAGTAACATAGTTTCGTATGCTTATTCAAAGCGTCAAAGTGAATGCGACATGGAGGTGATACCTGATACGGTTCGAGTGGAGCTAAGGTCAAACAAGGTCACCGTGAAATGGTGAACATTCGATTTTTTTGCAATACAGCGAAAGTAACATAAAGTTACAATGGCTCTGTGACTACTTCATCTATACGTACGAGTCATATATGGTATGAAATAACCATTTCTCCCCGTCAAAATGAGATATGACATGGAGCTGTCTGTTGATGGAGTAGGTGTGGAGCGACGATCAAACAAAGTCACATCACGTGATAAATGTTTGAAATTGTGTCATCCCGCAAACGTCATACAATATACATGGTTGCGTATATCTACTTTACTTATCTATTCATGACAATGTCGTATGCCCCCACCCCCCGTATATATGGGATACAACGGGGAACCATCAAGTGGTGCAGTAGGTGTGGATTGAAGGTTAAACAAGGTCACCCTGAAATGACGAACGTTTAAAACTACGCCATTCCACAAAAGTTCTACACTTACAATGGTTGCGTAGCTACTTTGTCTACATACACTAGGCTATGTTACAAACCGTTTGAAAACGTATTGTATCCCCATTAAAATTAGGTATGGCATGGAGTTGTAAAGTGGTGCTGTAACTGTGGAGTGCAAGTTAAATAAGGTCACCGTCAAAAGATGAATTTTTCGAAATTATGCCTTTCCGCAGATAGTAGGTTAGCCAACATGTGATGTTATACTTTTAACTTTTTTTTTAATGGAAGGAATTCTTGTTAGATCCACCACACAAGGTATAAAAAGGTGCATGTGGACGACACCCTCAATTTTGAAGATTATTTGAATGTCATAAACTCAAACTTGTGTCAAAATATTTGTATTAATTAATTGACATCTTCTTGTACACACCGTTGCATAAAACAAAATATTTTATGATTTGTACCTGTATTGTCTTTGTTATTAGGAGTTGAACTTTGAATTTACTCAAAAAATATATGGGATAATCTAACATAAAAACGTGTTCTTCTCAAATGTGTTTATTGCGTACACCAAAGTTGTTTACACACGCAATTATTCTTTGTAAGCCTGTTTGTATACATTCCTGTTGATATTATATACACATCATATGTATATTATATCAACAATATAACTACACATGCATTTAATCATTAACATGACGTGAAAGTAAAAAAACGTGCCTAAAATGTAGTTGGATGTTAAAGAAGAGAGGTGGCAATCGCAGACTAGAAATCTACTTGCAACACAGTCGACCAACTGTCAGATGTTTTTGGGAACGCGATAATTCAATATTTCAAGGAGAATCCAAAATTCAGGATCTGGTTGACATACGTAAAAACTATGGAGGTCATGCTGGACATCATCAGGGCTGAGACGATTGGCAGTTATATAGAATCTTTCGATACAATTATACATTGGCTAACCATCTACGATCATACACGCTATGCAGTCCCGAATGGAGAACAGTCTCTCTGGCAGATGTGAAACACCCAGAGAAAGCAGAAAAGAAAACCAAAAGCCCTTAAACCAAATTCCAGCTGATCAGCCAACTGAATTGATAATAAATTATACATGATGCATAATGGCATAATCGGCCGTACATTGGACGATCAAGCCAGGGATACGTTTTGCGTCACATGGTCAGAACGATTACGAATGTCACAGTACTCAAGATCCCCCCTCTTCAATATGGCAGACGACGAGGAATAGGCAACGTTCAACTGCTCTGATGGTATCCGTCACGGATGATGCTGGAAGCGTGACGCTGATGACCCAAAGAAGCTTGTCACAAATTCTTAGTGTGTTCAGAGGAACTGACGGTGAATATGGAAACACTGACTTTCAGGTGGGAGCGGTGGTCACGGACGCAAGAGTGGTGGTCTTTTAACCACTGTTTTGCTCCCTGTCGACAGACTTGCTTTCCTGTTAAGCGTGTGTATGTCAGCAATAGCATCGCTGACTCCACACAGGAGCTTACAGCAGAAACCGGAATGACCCACAGAGTAACGACATGCCTTTAGTACCTATGGCAACGAAATACTCTGCTCCAAGTGACGTGGTCAATAGTCAACTCATCTAACCGCTAAAGACCAAGAAATAGTAGGTTATCATCACCGTGAAGCAATGACCGGTTGAAGAAACTACATATGGTTTCATAACGCTGCGAGGAAGCAACGTTTATAAACCTTTGCAACTGCACGATGTACAAAACACTACCAAAGTTGACAGAAAGTTGTTAAAGCAATAGGTCAACGATGTCACTGGACGAAAAATGGAAACGGTGAATACAATGAAGCTTTAGCTATCCCCAGTCCCGCTGTCTGTAGCGACATATGGAGGTGACATGAACTCAGCACCAAAGGTACAGCTGCTCAGTGTCTTGGTACGGCTGGACTTCGTACACCCATGGAACTTCCAGAAAAAACTGAAAGACATACACAACCTGCGAATGATAACTTGCTCAGCTTCCATACACTAGCAGGAATTCAACATCAGCCTTCTGTGATCATGTGAATACACCCTGCTTGCGAAATGGCCAGAACCAACCAGCTCCTTGTCAAGGGAATTGGTCACGATGGGGAACTTGCACGGGCTGGATATGTTGTGTGTCACCTATTGTATGGCACTCGCTCGTGAGTAGCAAACCGTCGATCCTGTCAGGATCCAACTCTTTGGGTCTGACTATGCTACCCCACCCTCCGGAGACCCTACAGCTTCATACCAACTACATATCCAGGTGGCGATGCGCTGTGGCGACACAGCTGCAACATTGTGCTTGTTTAGCTAGTCTGTGTACAGTTTTACTGACCTGTTATGATCCTTGGAGTGGGACAATATGCGAATGAATGTGATGGCAAGTTACGCAAAGCGGACGCTTCTTCTCTTGCTTTTGTGCGAACCTTTTACACCAGGCTTCATGACATCTTGCTTCGAACATGGCGACCAGCGTCAACAAGTGCTCACCTACACTAGAGTCATGTTGCTGTAATTTCGGGATAGCGGCGCTGCTCCACCCATTGGACTCCGTGAGCTCATATACAACCATCTCGACAACAACATACAGAAACAACGCCAGAGGAAAATAGGCAGAAAAGACGGTGTCAGGCAGCGCCTACAAAGAAGGAAAACTAGCCCCCCTTCCTTCTATGATTTTTAGCAATGCACGATCCCTGAAACCCAAGATGGACGAACAACGATTGCAAGCCAAGGTATGCCATGGATTTCGTGAAGCCTGTGTCATGAGTATTACCGAGACTTGGTTGAACAAAGACATTCATGATTCTCTTATGGAAATTGATGAACATTCAAGAAAAAGCAAAGGGAGGGCATTGGTGTGTACGTCAACGAACAGTGGCGCAGGCAGTACACAATCAGAGACATGATGTTGAACTGCACTGTTTAAACCACATACTTTTTTACCTCCCGAGAGAGAGTTTGGAAATGTTCTAATTTGTTCTGTTTACGTGCCCCCACTGCAAATTCGGCCCGTGCAGCTACACTTATTGCAGACTGTGTCGACAAGCAACTAGAACGAACTCCTGAAGCACCATTTTTCATCCTGGGTGATTTTAATCACTGCAAGCTGGAATTCAGCCTTCCAGGCTTCTCACAATATATTGTCTGTGTTACTCGAAAACGAAAAACGTTGGACAAATGCTACGAGAATATACCAAGTGCGTACAGGGCTAAGATCAAACCACACCATTGCCAACTCAGACCATAACACTGCTCATCACACACACACACATACCGACCAGTCCTGAAGAGAAGCAAAGCTGTGCTGAAAACTGTTAATGTGTGATCTGTTGACAATGTGGAGACTCTTAGGGGCTGTTTCATGTGCACAGACTGGGAAGTTTTCACTCCCGACATCAACACAGATGCAGTGATATATCAAGTTTTGCATCGAGACTGTGAATTGTGAAATATTTTCCAACAAGAAACCCTACATCACCAAGGAGATCAAAGACTGCATACATAGAAAAAAGCAGCCTTTCACAAAGAAAGACACACAAGAGGTCAAACGGGTGCAAAAGGAACTCAACACCAAAGTGAGAGAGAAAAAACAACACTATAAAGACAAAATGGAGAAACATTTTAATTACATGAACATTATGGGATACAATGAAGTCGGCCATAAACACGAACTGTACTAGGAAACCAAACCACACCACAAATGAACAGGCTTTTGCTGATGAAATGAATGATTTCTACAGACGATTTGATACTCAGGACTCTTCCAGCATGTGTGATTCTGTGCTCAATGATGTGTTTGTCAGTAATGCCGATAGGTTTGAAATTGATGTAGACGATGTAACCAAAGTCTTCCAACATGTATATAGTAGAAAAGCAACAGGTCCTGATGGCATTTCGGCTTTTTTATTGAAAACCTATGCTGAGGAGCTTTCACCGGCTTGGTGTCCCATATTCCAACTTTCTGTCGATAGCCACATGGTACCAATACTCTGGAAAACCTCACATATTACTTCTGTACCAAAGAAAACTTGCCCAAAAGAAAACAATGATTACAGACCTGTTGCACTTACCCCAGTTGTCATGAAATGTTTGGAACGAATAGCGGTAAACTGCAGCTAGACGTTCAGGACTATCTTGACCCATTCCAATTTGCCTACAGGCATGGCAGAGGAACAGATGACGCTGTCAACACCGTTGTCCATTTAATTTTGAAACACTTAGACAACCCCAATCAGACTCTTTCCCAAAGTGTAGTAACAAATACCGGTGCACCTCAAGGTTGTGTCAGTTCGCCGATTTTGTACACTCTGTATACAAATGACTGTATCAGCAGCAGTACTAACAACTATTCTTGGTCTGTTACATGTTGATTCTGACATCAGTACATACATGTCTGACGTTGAAAGCTTTGTACATTGGTGTGATAACAACCACCTCAAACTCAATGTCAACAATATTCAAGATATGGTTTTCGATGCTAAATGCATTGTTGCCGATCACATGCCTGTTGTTATCCATGGTGACGAAATTGCCCAGGTCAGTCAGTACAAATACCTAGGTGTCCATCTTTATAACAAGTTTAGCTGGAATGTCCATGTTGACAGTGTGTGCTCCAAAGTCCACCAGCGGTTGTACTTTCTCCGCAGAATGAGAGCTTTCGGTGTCGATGAGAAAATACTTGTTCTTTTTATCGCTCCATTATTGAAAGCATACTGCGCCATGGGATTACTGCTTGGTTTGGCAATTTGTCTGTTCATTTAAAATCACACCTTTCTCGGTTGATGAGAACTGCCATGAAAATCACAGATTCCACATCTCCCATGATCTCCCTTCAGGAGATTTTTGAACAGACACTAAGAAGACAGTCAGTCAAGATTATTTATGATACTAAACTTGTTCTGCATAATGAATTTCAGCTCCTGCCATCTGGCAGACGTTATAGATCTCCTCGGTGCAGGCCTAATAGATACAAACACTCATTCGTGCCACTGTCTATTAAACAACTTCATTCATGATGCCTGCTGCCAGTGTCACTTGTCGTTTTAGATTAAGTAATGTGTATGCATGTATTATTTATTATTTATCTGGTTTTTTATTTTACGGTGTTTTGGTTTTATGAACATATTGCAGCCATGTCTGTTCTCACCCGAGACAAATTTCTCAACTCCATAACTGAGTCAATAAAGCATGATCCTATCTTATCTTATCTTATCTTATATTGCACACGCTAATCACCACGCAAAGATTTGTTACAGGCAGATTGTGAATATATAACTATATCATCTCATATCGATACATATGCGAGGAAGAATGTGTCAGAGTAGAATGTGCTAGTAATTGGCTCTGATCAACAGGCATTTGGTTCAAGCGGCTTTTCGTTTTCTTCACAACAAAGTATCCTTTAATGAATACTGTACGAGCCTCTGCTGCTGTCTTCTCGGGGTGTTTCACGTCTGCCAGAGACTGCTCTCCGTCGGGAGGGCATAGCTTGTATGATCATAGATGGTTAGCCAATGTATAATTGCAGCGAAAGGTTCTATATAGTTGCAAATCTTCTCAGCCCTGATGAAGTCCAGCATGATCTCCATAGTTTCCACGTATGTCAATCAGATCCTAAAATTTGGATTCCTCCATGAGATATTGAATTGTCTCGTTCCTCAAAACATCTGACAGTTGGTCGACTGCGTTGAGAATAGAGTTTAATCTGCGATCGCCACCTGTTTTATTCAACATCCTAACAACATTTTGGGCAGGTTCTTTGACTTTGGCGTTATGTTAATGACCAAATGCATGTGTAGAAATACATAATATGTACATTATATCAACAGGAATATATACAAACAGGCTTACCAAGAATAATCGGTGTACGCAATAAACACATTTGAGAAAATCACGTTTTTATATTAGATTATCCCATATATTTATGAGAAAATTCAAAGTTCAACACCTGATAACACAAATAATACATGTACAAATCATAACATATTTGGTTTTATGAAACGGTGTTTACAAGAAGATGTCAATTAATTAATAACACTATTTTGACACAAGGTTGAGTTTCTGACCCTGAAATAACCTTCAAAATCGAGGGTGGGATCCACGTACACTTATTTTTTTATCCTTAGTGTGACGGATCTATCATGAATTCCTGCTACTAAAGAAATGCAGTGAAAAGTATAAAATCACATGTTGGCTAACCTAATATATGCAGAAAGGCATAATTTAGAGGAAAAAATCATCTTTTGACGGTGACCTTGTTTAACCTTCAGTCCACAGTTACAGCACCACTTTACAACCCATTCACATACCTCATTTTGATGGGGATACAATATGCTTTCAAACGGTATGTAACATGGCATAGTATATGTAGACAAAGTAGCTACGCAACCATTGTAAATGTAGAACTTTTGTGGAGTGGCGTAGTTTTGAACATTCGTCGTTTGATGGTGACCTTGTTTAACCTTCACTGCACACCTACTGCACCACTTGACAGCTCCCCGTCGTATCTCATGTTTACGGGGAGACAGTTGACTTCCCAACGGTATACGACATTGCCATGAATAGATAGGTAACGTAGATATACGCAACCATTTATATTGTATGACGTTGGCGGGTTGACACAATTTCGAACATTTATCATTTGACGGTGACTCTGTTTGATCGTCGCTCCACATCTACTCCATCAACTGAGAGCCACATGTCATATCTCATTTCGACGGGGAGAAAATGGTTCTTTCATACAATATATGATACGTACATATAAATAAAGTAGTTGCACGTTCGTTGTAACTTTATGACTTTCGCGGTATTGCAATACAAATCGAATATTCATCATTTCACGGTGACCTTGTTTGACCTTAGCTCCATTCGTACCAAATCAAGTAACACCTCCATATCGTACCTCAATTTGACGGGGAGAAAATAGGCTTTCCAAAAATTGTATGACTTGGCCATCTTGTAATTAAGTAAAGAAGATTCGCAACCATAGTACTGTTAAGACGATTGCGGAAGCGCACAATTTCGAAAATTCATCTTGGTCTTGATGAACATGGCGCCGAAGGCGAGAGAGAAGCCAATGGACCACAACAGGACCCCGGTCTGAAAACGATGAGACGGTAAAATGTGCTTGTGCGTGCGCGTGTGTTGTGCATGTCTGTGTGTGTGTGTGTGTGTGTGCGTGCGTGCGTGTGTGTGTGTGTGTGTGTGTGTGTGTGTGTGTGTGTGTGTGTGTGTGTGTGTGTGTGTGTGTGTGTGTGTGTGTGTGTTATGCGTATGTGTGAGTGAGTGAGTGAGTGAGTGAGTGAGTGAGTGAGTGTGTGTGTGTGTGTGTGTATGCGCGCGCTTGTTTTATGCGTGCGTCAATATAACTGAATGCGTGTGCTGTCGTGTGTGTTGTAAATACTGAAACATGTCACGCCGACATGCGACTTAGGAAACTAATTGCTATGGATCTTATTACAGAATCCCGATTTATCGAGGTTTGCCTACGAGCATGGCGAACAACGATAATACATTGGATGGAAAATCACTCAGCACGATCGCTGAAAATGATGACTTAATTCAGAAGTTTCTAATTATCCATCGATTCTATTTGTCTCCGCGCATCTCTCAACTTGGAATGTTCTACAACTATATGATATCAAAGGAAGTATTTCTACCTCAAGACCAAGACGACGCAGAAAGTGACCCAGTTCGTCTCATCAGAGTCGGTGAGAATTTTAGTTGATAGTAGTTATTAAATGGAAGAAGCTACTGCAAATTTAGCTTATCATTGTTTACCTTAACGTACCCAGTAGGGTTCTACAGCTATTTACATATTCTCTCTGTGTGTGTGTGTATGTATATATATATATATATATATATACTATTGATGTTAATGATCATGGTATATTATGATATATTATGGTAATTAATATTTATGAATAATATTTAACTAAACCTAACTGGCCTCATCATGACGTAATGTTGTTCCTGTAATTCAACGCACACTTACGGATGTCAATAGGTGTAGAATGATGGGTCTTGTACAACATCCGTGGAGCGCTCGTATCGATTGGTTACAGGCAGGTTTCTTGACATTGTCGCCACGAAGGGTCCGAAAGGATTTCGGGCTTTCCTTGACGTCCTCGAATATGAGTATCCACATTTGTTTCTGCACGTTACCAAAGAGAAACCCCGGGATGCACCGAAAGGTAACTTACTTAGTTTACTATATATCAAACGCAAATCATTCTGTATTGCGTAAATGTTACAATAAAAGGGATGTAATGAATACAGTATAGATATCTGACTAAATGTTGTAATACGATCTACAATGCACATTAAGCCGATTACTCTGTATGTTGCCGTTACCTTCAAGCCAATTTCCCCAAGCATACCTTCTGCGTTCTTTTCATTGGCACAGTTTCTTAATTTTGTTGTAGGAATTTTACATAATTGCAATAAAGTCGTCGTATACCATACACTATGCAAATTGAATAATATTGATTTATGTGTTTTAGGAAGGAGAACAAAGTTAGTTTCTTAACACAATGCATATCTATGGCCAAGCAAAAATGCGGCTTATCTCAAGTGGACTCGCCCAGTCAACACAACATTTTACTTTACAATCATATGAATGACATTTCCTAACTGTAGGATGGAGGCCGACAACGCCGTTGTCTGCCGGCAGTGTGCGAATCAAGACAAAGATGGTAGACCTCATAAGCCATTTGACGCAAGATGCACAAGAGAAAAGCCAAATCAACGAGCAACTTCAAAGATGCATCATGGATGCGGAGGTAAAATTCATCATATCGTAGTTGAGAAAATCCTGACATTATACAGGAATAAACAGGAATTCAATAATAGTGTAGTCTGATGTGAGAAAAAAGTAATGTATCCAATATTCATTGTGCCAGGGTAAACACGAGAGAGATTACTTAGATATATTTATATTAGTACATTTGACTCGTTCATAACGTTTCACTCGTTAATACATAAGTTACTTCGGTCGATATTTAAGATTTAAAATGCACAATGCAAGAGGACGAGTGCGACGTAGCCACCACATAACAAACGTATTTAACATACACTGTTGTTATTATAACTTGTAATGCATTATAAATATATGTACTATATGTGTCATATGATAACATGTTGAATTTTCTCAAAATTAATACATATTGAAAAATATATATTGAAACACTTATTATTGTGTGCGCATGTGTGTGCGTGCGTGTGTGTAGAATGTGTACACCGCCATACTAAACGCATGTGACAAAGTGCTGTAACGTACCGCAGGAAGACCACATAAACGAAAAAGACAAACTGAAAAAGGATCTCGAAGAAATTACTGGCCAGAATGGTGGGTATTTATTTCTAACAAAAATATCATGTGTTCTACACACACTGATCTGCAACATATATATCAGACTTTTCTATCATGCTCTGTGATTTTGGACTTGTAGTATACACCAACTAGAGTTTACACGTTTTTATGGAAACTTTGAGGATTAAACACAAATGTGACTTTTTTCTCAAAACCATGAAAATAGAAATGTCGGGTTTTGCTCTCAACCCCTTCGTTATATATTCTGCTGTTTAGAAGTTTCGAGAGTTTTATTCTCGCCACTTTGATTGTGTCTTTGGAACGAAATACTAAACAGTGTAGGCCATTCATCCGGGAGTCAATGCGTGGCGAATATATATTTGTCAGACGCGTTTCCGAATCCGTATAAGGTATTTACTCTATCTTGCCATAGCAACAGACACACACACGGCCTACATACTTAACGCTTAATGGGGAACTCTTAATGTCCAACCATGTGTTGTCAAATGTTGTGCCTGTTATTTCGAGTCATTTAATTATACTAAGCCTTAAGTTTAACCTATCGGGGAACTTTGAGCGAGTTTTATATCAAAATATTGTAATAGTGATAACTGATGCGTTCAGTGCGTTGTTTCGTGATGTAGGTTAGTTGATATGGTTATTGTTTTGTCTGCTGGCAGCGGATCTCCAGGAGGCCAACAGGAAATACAAGGCTGAGGTGGACGAGTTGAGGCGGACAAGCTGCGACAACCGCGACACTATAGAAAGAATGAGACAGGAGATTAGTGTGTTGACGGCACAACGGAGACAGGACATAGGTGACTGGCCTTGTATGTTTTCATTGTGACTGCTTGCGGGAATGACATAATGCAGGATAACGGGGTTCTTTGTAGTTTTACATTAGAAATGTTCCAGAAACAACGTGGTAGTGCCACGAACAGGGTGTGGCGTGTGGATAAATCCATAGGTTAGCGAATTATGTAAAAAAGATTTCATATTGTTTGTAGTTATTTGTCATGTCTTGTTACGTGCATGTGTAATTACATGTTTAAGCTGTTGAATTGAACATCGTCGTAGTACATATATCTAGTTGGTTTGTTTACGCACGGTTAATTAATATATAGAAAAAATTATCGATACGTTATGTACCGAATAGTATCATGTGACTCACATGTGAAATAGTGTTCTTCCTTCGCGTACGTCGGCTCTGAGATTTACATTTCTCTCTCGAATATTCACCTTGTCACGACTACCTTCGTGCCACTAAAGCACAACTAATTCGCACATCTTCATTAGTAGTGTTGCTTATCGGCCTTACAGCAGCGATCTGTCAGGATAGAAGCAAGTCGCTGAATAGATCGACAATGACGACAGTATGCGAATTACAGAAGGAGGTCGCAAAATCGAAGAGTGGAAATGTGCGCAAGTCTTTCTATTTGTTTCCAATGCACGATTTGGTAGATCTCATGGCTATTCACAACTCCACCCGTCGCTACATATGTTATAACCATGTGTATTCAATGTTACAACCATGTGTATTCAATGTTACAACCATGTATATACAATTGCTATACAAAGTGGTTAAGATAAAGATAAAATAAAACAACGCAGTACGACGTGAAAATGTTAACAATGGCAAACTATAATTTTCTGTCGTAACACTATTGCAAGTGCGAATAAACAAATATGAATAATGCACCATTCTTTAATCAATAGCTGATTTATAATTCATCGAGTTGCCAATGCACTGCTTCATGTACATTTGCAGACGTCCGTCAAATCCGAAGAACTGGAGACATTGAGGTCAGCATTACTTCAAGAGAAGACTGTAAGTTGTTGTTTGTGTACCTCGATTGCGAGCGCATTTGGTTTTTAGTGTTATGTTGACAAAAGGGTGCGTGTGTGATTATTTGTCCGTTTTAGTCTTACATTTGTCTGCACCTTCCAATGGTATGATGTACTTTGTGAGTCATTGTTTGCAGGTGAATGCGTGTATCCATACGCAAATCTCTACACTGAAAGAGACTGAGAATCAGCTGCTCACGGAACTAAACGAGAGAAAGGAAGACTACAACAGGGTCAGTACATGGTAGTCGTTTTAATACAATGCCTTTGTAACGTATGGTCGTTATGTCGTTAGCAAACACCATCTGCTTAACTAGTAATATATATATATATATATATATATATATATCGCCTTCAGGTAAGGGACCTGTATTATCATATCAACATTGACGCAGCTCAAATTGACACATTTTCGTCCTCGGAGTGTTCCTTTTGTTCTGCTGCACTACATTAATTGGTGTGATTTTCCATAGCTCGTTCTATCTTGTCCTTTCCTCCTCTCCCGTTGTTCTCGCATTTCCCTTCTTATTTGTCGTATGCCCTTCCCCGTCCGGTTCATTGTTTCAATTCACCGCATCTGCACTATCTGGTAGTCGGCTCACCTGTATCCACGTCAATTGGCAATGTTACATAATAATAATTAATTGTAAAACTTTATTTTAATATCGTCAAATCCGGGGCTACTGGTATGTACAAACATATTACATTTTAAATAGGTTCAAATTAACTGAGGTAAAATAATTAATTGTTGTAAATGATGATGATGATAATAATAATAATAATAATACACTGTAGAATGTTACCGACAATGCAAAATTCCCA
>CM034543.1:25206324-25212892 GCA_020002185.1 Paraescarpia echinospica | reverse complement strand
CCATTTAATTTTGAAACACTTAGACAACCCCAATCAGACTCTTTCCCAAAGTGTAGTAACAAATACCGGTGCACCTCAAGGTTGTGTCAGTTCGCCGATTTTGTACACTCTGTATACAAATGACTGTATCAGCAGCAGTACTAACAACTATTCTTGGTCTGTTACATGTTGATTCTGACATCAGTACATACATGTCTGACGTTGAAAGCTTTGTACATTGGTGTGATAACAACCACCTCAAACTCAATGTCAACAATATTCAAGATATGGTTTTCGATGCTAAATGCATTGTTGCCGATCACATGCCTGTTGTTATCCATGGTGACGAAATTGCCCAGGTCAGTCAGTACAAATACCTAGGTGTCCATCTTTATAACAAGTTTAGCTGGAATGTCCATGTTGACAGTGTGTGCTCCAAAGTCCACCAGCGGTTGTACTTTCTCCGCAGAATGAGAGCTTTCGGTGTCGATGAGAAAATACTTGTTCTTTTTATCGCTCCATTATTGAAAGCATACTGCGCCATGGGATTACTGCTTGGTTTGGCAATTTGTCTGTTCATTTAAAATCACACCTTTCTCGGTTGATGAGAACTGCCATGAAAATCACAGATTCCACATCTCCCATGATCTCCCTTCAGGAGATTTTTGAACAGACACTAAGAAGACAGTCAGTCAAGATTATTTATGATACTAAACTTGTTCTGCATAATGAATTTCAGCTCCTGCCATCTGGCAGACGTTATAGATCTCCTCGGTGCAGGCCTAATAGATACAAACACTCATTCGTGCCACTGTCTATTAAACAACTTCATTCATGATGCCTGCTGCCAGTGTCACTTGTCGTTTTAGATTAAGTAATGTGTATGCATGTATTATTTATTATTTATCTGGTTTTTTATTTTACGGTGTTTTGGTTTTATGAACATATTGCAGCCATGTCTGTTCTCACCCGAGACAAATTTCTCAACTCCATAACTGAGTCAATAAAGCATGATCCTATCTTATCTTATCTTATCTTATATTGCACACGCTAATCACCACGCAAAGATTTGTTACAGGCAGATTGTGAATATATAACTATATCATCTCATATCGATACATATGCGAGGAAGAATGTGTCAGAGTAGAATGTGCTAGTAATTGGCTCTGATCAACAGGCATTTGGTTCAAGCGGCTTTTCGTTTTCTTCACAACAAAGTATCCTTTAATGAATACTGTACGAGCCTCTGCTGCTGTCTTCTCGGGGTGTTTCACGTCTGCCAGAGACTGCTCTCCGTCGGGAGGGCATAGCTTGTATGATCATAGATGGTTAGCCAATGTATAATTGCAGCGAAAGGTTCTATATAGTTGCAAATCTTCTCAGCCCTGATGAAGTCCAGCATGATCTCCATAGTTTCCACGTATGTCAATCAGATCCTAAAATTTGGATTCCTCCATGAGATATTGAATTGTCTCGTTCCTCAAAACATCTGACAGTTGGTCGACTGCGTTGAGAATAGAGTTTAATCTGCGATCGCCACCTGTTTTATTCAACATCCTAACAACATTTTGGGCAGGTTCTTTGACTTTGGCGTTATGTTAATGACCAAATGCATGTGTAGAAATACATAATATGTACATTATATCAACAGGAATATATACAAACAGGCTTACCAAGAATAATCGGTGTACGCAATAAACACATTTGAGAAAATCACGTTTTTATATTAGATTATCCCATATATTTATGAGAAAATTCAAAGTTCAACACCTGATAACACAAATAATACATGTACAAATCATAACATATTTGGTTTTATGAAACGGTGTTTACAAGAAGATGTCAATTAATTAATAACACTATTTTGACACAAGGTTGAGTTTCTGACCCTGAAATAACCTTCAAAATCGAGGGTGGGATCCACGTACACTTATTTTTGTATCCTTTGTGTGACGGATCTATCATGAATTCCTGCTACTAAAGAAATGCAGTGAAAAGTATAAAATCACATGTTGGCTAACCTAATATATGCAGAAAGGCATAATTTAGAGAAAAAAATCATCTTTTGACGGTGACCTTGTTTAACCTTCAGTCCACAGTTACAGCACCACTTTACAACCCATTCACATACCTCATTTTGATGGGGATACAATATGCTTTCAAACGGTATGTAACATGGCATAGTATATGTAGACAAAGTAGCTACGCAACCATTGCAAATGTAGAACTTTTGTGGAGTGGCGTAGTTTTGAACATTCGTCGTTTGATGGTGACCTTGTTTAACCTTCACTGCACACCTACTGCACCACTTGACAGCTCCCCGTCGTATCTCATGTTTACGGGGAGACAGTTGACTTCCCAACGGTATACGACATTGCCATGAATAGATAGGTAACGTAGATATACGCAACCATTTATATTGTATGACGTTGGCGGGTTGACACAATTTCGAACATTTATCATTTGACGGTGACTCTGTTTGATCGTCGCTCCACATCTACTCCATCAACTGAGAGCCACATGTCATATCTCATTTCGACGGGGAGAAAATGGTTCTTTCATACAATATATGATACGTACATATAAATAAAGTAGTTGCACGTTCGTTGTAACTTTATGACTTTCGCGGTATTGCAATACAAATCGAATATTCATCATTTCACGGTGACCTTGTTTGACCTTAGCTCCATTCGTACCAAATCAAGTAACACCTCCATATCGTACCTCAATTTGACGGGGAGAAAATAGGCTTTCCAAAAATTGTATGACTTGGCCATCTTGTAATTAAGTAAAGAAGATTCGCAACCATAGTACTGTTAAGACGATTGCGGAAGCGCACAATTTCGAAAATTCATCTTGGTCTTGATGAACATGGCGCCGAAGGCGAGAGAGAAGCCAATGGACCACAACAGGACCCCGGTCTGAAAACGATGAGACGGTAAAATGTGCTTGTGCGTGCGCGTGTGTTGTGCATGTCTGTGTGTGTGTGTGTGTGTGTGCGTGCGTGCGTGTGTGTGTGTGTGTGTGTGTGTGTGTGTGTGTGTGTGTGTGTGTGTGTGTGTGTGTGTGTGTGTGTGTGTGTGTGTGTGTGTGTGTGTGTGTGTGTGTTGGGAGGTGCATTTAAATCGGTCCGATAGGTGGTTCTACCGCTCACCTAATATTACGGCCCTGCAACCAATTTCCAGAATGTAACGTCTTGTATGTTGAAATGCAAATGGGCCTACGTTTCAGAAACAAATGTAATTTTGAACCATTTGTCTGCGCAAATAAAGCGTTTACAATGCATATTATGACACACTCTTATATAGGATAAGGATGAGCAAAGATGTCACGTATTCTAGTGTTAACGATGCAGCTGCTGCTACCCGGTGACTGTATTTTTATGATGACAACAAATGGTCAAAGCCATCATTAACAATATAGTGAGCACTCAAAGTTAATGAAAGTAAAGATGTTTGGCCTCTGTCATCTAGAGTTAATTCTCTGGATGGCAATCTTGTTAAATCTTGTTAAATCACTGTCATCCGGTACATCTTACTTTACCACTAAAATCAAGTAAAACACCGATATTATGTCTTGGTCTAAACTAGACATGTTATTGTATATCAAACTAATGAGTGCGAATACGAGCGGTCAACTTCACTTCTTTCGTTTTGTGTGCTACAAAACATGGCTATATACATGATAAAATAAATGCTGTTGGTATTTTATTGTAGAGTTTCGTTCTCAGTCGCCGTCGCCAACTAACAGTAATCATTAACCCAAACCTTTGCGTCCACCCTTGGCGACCTTAAGGCGAGGTGTTTTAAATGCCCCATGGGTCGGGCCATTCGGCAATACAAATCAGCCACTTGGCTATTTGAAGTCTGTAAATGACCACTGACTCTTAGTTTATGTGCCGTTATGGCCTCCATGGAGATTACATTGGCGACACAAACTGCTGCCAATTCTGTTGCGTTGACATTTCTTCAGGCTTCCGGAACGAAATACCACAGTCCATTTTGCTGCGGGAATCACTTCGATATTTGGCCGACGGCAATTTGGATACTATCAGGTAATCCAGGGAAACATAACCGGACGGTTGAGTAAATCGTGTTTGTGTTTACGTGATACAGGGAAGCGAGGCATTAAGGGAGATGGGGGGAGACTTTCTTCAGAGAGACATTTGGTAGATGCATTGATATTATTTTCAGTCAGGTCTAAGCGATATATTTAGGAGATGCGGAGAGGCTATATCCCGTAAAGACACATACACTGCCACAGAAATACATACATGAACACAGGCAGGCAGGCAGGCAGGCAGGCAGGCAGGCAGGCAGGCAGGCAGGCAGGCAGGCAGGCAGGCAGGCAGGCAGGCAGGCAGGCAGGCAGGCAGGCAGGCAGGCAGGCAGGCAGGCAGGCAGGCAGGCAGGCAGGCAGGCAGGCAGGCAGGCAGGCAGGCAGGCAGGCAGGCAGGCAGGCAGGCAGGCAGGCAGGCAGGCAGGCAGGCAGGCAGGCAGGCAGGCAGGCAGGCAGGCAGGCAGGCAGGCAGGCAGGCAGGCACGCACGCACGCACGCACACACACACACACGCACGCATGCACGCACGCACGCATGCATGCACGCAAGCACACAACTATATATATATATATAAACATATATATATATATATATATAAGTGTTTGGTGGCGGAGTAGCAAACAAAATTGGCCAAGGCCGCGTATGCGATGACGTAGATAACAGTTTCGTTGTTATTGCTCGCATCATATGTTACACGTGTCATATCATACACCAATTTTGTAATCTGACGAGTGCGATAAAGACATCATAACTGCACGACCCTATTGGCGTCCACCTTGATAGACACCTGGATATGACTGTGTAAGTGTCACGTACTATCAGCTCTTGCTGCACCTGCGCAACATCGGGTTGATTCACCGTTACCTCACTCAACCGACAGCGGAACGGGTAGTCAATGCCATGATTAGATCCCGTTTGGACTACTGCAACTGTCTACTGTTCGGTACCTCAACCAATAACATCGGTCGATTGCAGCGACTCCAGAATGCCGCAGCTCGCCTTATTACTCGACAGGCTCGTTGTGAAAGTGCGATCCCTATTCTTTGCGAACTGCCTATTCAACAACGCATTACATTCAAGAGCGCTGTGCTTAGGTACACGGCGCTGCACGAAGACCTATCGCCTGTCTACATGCAGAAACTCGTGTGCATCTACATGCCAGCCAGACGTCTTCGGTCTGCTGACTGCCACGCTCTAATTATCCCGAGATCTCGCAACAGAGCCGGTGACTGTACATTTTTGCTCACGCAGCGTCAACATTGTGGAACGCTCTGCCGTCAAGTGTTACCAGCAAAACATCACTGGAATCATTTAAATCCGTGTTGAAGACTCACCTGTTCACGGCAGCATGTATGTAACCCGGACGATTACCAACACTGTTTTACCATAGCTGATTGATATTTAACATTTATTTATTATTTATTTAATTAATTAATTAATTATTTTTCATATACATTTTAGCCTAATTTATTGAAGTTTACATTAATTTTAGTTTACGTATTAAAATAATATTAATGTGACCTTAATTATTTTATTATATTTTATACCACATTCCTTTTCTATTTCAACTGTATTTATTGTCTTAATTACTATTATTATTAGTTCATTTTATCTATGACATAACAACTATTGTTTTTATTCAAATGAATTAGTTTTAACATACATTTCTATACTGTTGTAAAGCGCTGTGAACAACACTGGATGTGGCGCTTAACAAAATAAAAATATTATTATTATTATTATTGGACAAAGCGCAATTGTCACGCGTGTATAATGCTAGAGCAAATTCCTTTGGTGTGGGTACGAAGATTAATAACTCAGATGAAACATCACAGTTTTTTGCGAAATGTTGCATCCACAAGTAATCTCGTTTGTTTCCCCTTGCATATGCATCAAGTGGGTATTTGGCGACGCGTTTGTTAACAATGTCTGCTGGTCTTGCTGTAAGTTGAGGAATTACAACGGCTCTCCAAATGTTTAACATTTCAGGGTGTTAATGTACATGAGCGCAGTTTCTTGATTTCCTGTTCGTGCAATCCGTGTACTAGTCGAGACACTGGCTTGTTCGCGTCCCTCTTTAGTAGCAGCAGTGAACTACGATTCGCATTCTTCTGTTCTTTGATCTTTCTATGGTTGTTGGCAAGTCCCCGTACAGCTCTCTTTTGTGTTGACCGGCGCCGGCGTACGCCTAACTATATCCTGTACGTTCTAGTGCGGCATCTGTCTATTTGGTTTTCTAATGCAGATGTCATTGTCCAGACATCGCGTCTATATAGCAACGCAGACTCAGCTGTTGATGAGAAAACACGCCGCTTCAGTTTCATTAAGCTTCAACAATGGTTATTTCTCAATATGTAGCGATGGGTACATCTTTATCGAAACCCAAGCGAAATTAAGTCTCGCAAAAATTACATATGACCTTTTTGTGACCCGTTGAATTACCAATCTCAGGTGTAGACAAAACAGCCAATCTCAGCAAGAGTTGGGTGAATTAACTTTGCACAAAAATACGCAATCTATGGAGAAGTAT
>CM034543.1:25196324-25201324 GCA_020002185.1 Paraescarpia echinospica | reverse complement strand
TTGTGTGGCGATTTTCCAGAAACTATAAAAGTACACGTGCAGATGAGTTGTAGTAGAGGACACTAGCAGGTTTGCTTTTTTGCAAAAGGAATTTGATATAAGACGAACGAAAAACTAGAATTGACGAGGGTCCTTTAACATGTGAGACATTTAATAGACAAAAAATAGACCGGAAATCATCATGGTCAGTGTCAGTGGATTTAATGTGGGGTATATCGGACCGTGGGGGAGTATTTGAGAGGGAGCCTGGGGAAATGTTGCTCAGATGGAGTCTGGCCGTTCACCAGGCTACAGAGCGACGTAATTGGAAACGGCATGTATCCGTCTTATGCGCCTTTTCTAGGCGCAAAGAAGATTACGTTAAGTCGGTTAAATAAGTCTGGGCTATGTGGTTTGCTACATTTTCAAAGGTTGATGCATGAGCTGTGGGAATTCCAAATGGCCAAGCAGCATTAATGTTCATACTATTCTTTCATAGTATCATGTAGTGGTTTATATTTCATGAAACAGAACGGAGCGCAGTAGCGCAGCGGTAAGAGCTTCGGACTCTCGATTGAGAGAATCCGAGTTCGAATTATGTGCGGCGGTGTCGAACCTTGGGCAAATTCGGTTGCACTACGTTGGTTCAGTTCACTCAGCTGTATGCTTGAGTACCTGGCTATAGACAGTGGTGGATAGTTGTTTACGAATAATCAGCCAATATGCAGCAGATGGAACAGCGCATTACTGTGTGGACACTTAATGATGACGTTGTGTAAAATCCGGGCCCACCCCGATTTCGACATTATGATAGTTGTGCCTAAATGTTATACCTCAATGTTTCAGGAATATAATGTCCGAAATAGCGCTCGCTCAGGTTTGAATCAGAGTGCGCCGCTGCGGTCGCGGGTTACTGCCCGCCGTACTTGGAACAAGCAATACTAATAAATTGCATGTTAACGCAAACCGTAGCGCTATTTCGACCTCAACATTGCCCTCAAATCAATAATTATTTTATAACAATATACTGTATATCTGAAACAAAGTAGAATTATGGTATAAACACACTGAGGTATCGAATCGGTTCGATTGTTGGACAACCGACTGGCGAGATCGGCCCCGGGATGAGAGTCTGTTTCGGAGTACTTGCACTATCTGTTGTCGCTGTACGATCAGTCATTTGTTTGGTGATAACGAGCTGTTAGTTATACAAAAGAATGTTCGTAAGTCGCTTTGTTTTTCATCGCTATAAGTCTAATAAATTAGGAAGTCTTAAAACGCACAGCGACTGCACCCAAACGCTGAAGCCTAAACGATCATACGCACAGATTGGAATGGTATTCTGGTTCGCGAAACAGTCCCTAGAGGCGCTCGGCAAAACTACGCGCAGGAGGATTAGGCACTCTTCAGAATCGGGAGGCATACGCCTACGGGAGTGGTTATTTGGAAGGACTCATAAAAAACTGATTCGGTAATAAACTACCAAGTTAAAGGTATTCATATTTAATATTTGTACATTTATATATATATATATATATATATATCATTGACACACACACACACACACACACACACACACACACACACACACACACACACACACACACACACACACACACACACACACACACACACACACATTACACACACACGCACGCTCGCTCGCATACTCACACACACACACACACACACACACACACACACACACACACACACACACACACACACACACACACACACACACACACACACACACACACACACACACACACACACCGTGAGATATATTGGCAATGTAGATTACTGCATGGTGTGTGTATGTTGCCATATGTTGCTGACACTAACGAATACGGACCAATAGTTGTTTGTGGACGCAGCGGTGCTTAAAATGCTTAATGGGGACAGCACTGATGATGTAGTTGCAAACATTGGCGGGTCGTTAGCAGCAGCAAGACGTAAAGTCGGCGAACGCGACGGGTGATTCTTATCACCAGCACCCGCCTCTGCATGAGCCAACACAAAGATATAGCGATGATACCGCCAGAAATTGACAAACAAACACACACACACACACACACACACACACACACACACACACACACACACACACACACACACACACACACACACACACACACACACACACACACACATTTGGTTGATTCTGCGAACAGCAAGAGATGACGACCGCGCCATCTGCGACAAAGACTTGCTACAAGAGGTGATAATAGCGAGTAGTCATTGCGTGTGTCCTTAGAACTGACTCGACGTAATTAATTAATTAGCGACCTTGTTCTGTTGTGAATGTTCCATCACCTGCGCTGACCCGGCCGGGACGCACACGTAATTAGTTCATTCCAAACTCCCCCGGTAACTCAGCGAGAGCGACAGGCATGCGGTCTGACAATCCGTACATGTGGCCGGCCGATATACCATCTGCGTGACTAAAAGGAACTGGCCCAGCCTTTGGGCTGACGGGGAAGTAGGGATCGGTGGGGAGCGGATATCGAACAGGAGAGACATGACCCGTACTGGCCGTGGAGAAATGGTGTCGCGTGTGCAGCTTAAGTGGAACCTCGCTATTATGGTCACCTTCGGGACTCCTGAACAGGCCGGCTTCCGTCCAGGGAAATCGTGTACGGGACAGCTGCTAAATCTGACAGAACATATTGAAGATGGTTTTGAAAAGGTCTAGATGCAGGAGCTGTCTTCGTCTCCTTGTCAAAGTGTTAGAGATGACTGTTGATCTCCAACTTATTGACCTAATACGCAATATGCACGAAAACCGGCGATTTGTCGTGGTACTAGATGGAAAGAAGAGCAGATGGCGAAGACAAAGAAACGGACTTCCCCAGGGAGGTATACTGGCACCAATGGTGTTCAACATATATGCAAATGACCAACCAATCCACCATGAAACTCGCACCTTCATTTGTGCAGACGACCTATGCATAACAATCCAGGACAAAATTGTCACAAAATCGAAATGACACATCAGCGCAGGGAAACACGACAACACACTACAGAGTGAAACAACTTCGCACAAACCCATCCAAGACCCAGGTGTGTGCCTTCCATCTGAGGAACAGAGATGCAAAACGTCAACTAAATGTTACATGGAATGACATCAAACTTGCGAACACAGCAACACCAGTGTATCTTGGCATCCACCTACACAGAACACTATCGTACAAAACGCACATCTGTAAAACAAAACAGAAGGCATATGCACGGAACAACATCATCCGCAAACTTGCAAACTCGAAATGGGGAAGCAGAGCACCGACCCTAATAACCAATGGCCTAGCTCTCTGCTATTCCACCGACGGGTACGCCTGTGCTGTGTGGGCGAGATCAACACACGCAAACAAGCTCAGCCCGACCCTACATGACTATTGCCGAATCATAACGGGTTGCCTGTAACCAACCAACCAACACTGAGTGCATACACCTGCTGGCTGGCATAACCCCACCGGACATCAGGCGGACTCTTGCTAGCAACACAGAAAGAACAAGACAAGAAACTGACATAAAACATCAACTACACAACCACGTGCCTGCTACCCGCCGATTGAAGCCACGGAAAGGCTTCACGAATAACACGACACCGCTCAACTCACCCCCAAGTAGCACCAGACTAGACATGTGGGAAACGTGACTGCAAGAAACACCAGCAGTCGTCAAAATGGGATTACGAGCGACTGAATACCTACCAGCAGGATCTGATCAACCATGGCTCTGCTGGCGATCATTCAATCGCCTGCGAACCGGAGTCGGTCGCGCAAAAACAACCATGCAGAAGTGTGGCTACATTGAAGGGGTCAGCCCACTGTTGGTTTTCCCATAGGCGACCATGTTAACGTTTTGTCTGATTATAAGAAAACGTGACCTATAAAATGTCTTAAACTTTTCGCCTGCTGTTATCATCGTCTCATTGCCGATAGATTAAAAAAAAATTGCATACTTCCAGCTCTCGTAAAATGCCTGTATGTATGACACCCGTCAATATTTACAAATGCCGGCAAGAATTACTCCTCAAACAGGTCACACAGGCAAATTGCTGCCAAATATCCTTCCGCTTATTCAAATAATCTAGAAATCCACCATTTTACAGACAACACCTCCTACAATCACACATGAAAATCTCCCTACTCAAATGCACTTATGTCACAGCATGTGAATTTTGTAAAAAAAAATCATTTCTCAAAAATACACTCCATTTTTCTTCGTGTGCAACGGACAGGAAGTCTAACTAGAAGATGACCCCTGAAGAGATGCGGTCAACAGAATGTGACTGCGGAGTACACACGAAGACCTGGCCGTCGTCACGGACCGGGCTAAGACATGCGCCAAGAAATGGCAACGCATCATGTGAGGGATACAACAAGAAGAAGACGTCCGGAACTGGACAAAACTGACCTGGCTAGCGATGTGAACATAATATTAGTGGGACCAACTTATTATACTTTACTGTTACGAAAATAATGTGGGACTGTCCTAGGTTGACCTTAATTGCGAGATGGCTGTGTTATTGAGGTGATCATAAAGCAAGGTTCGACTGTCTGGGTAGGCTCTTGATGTATTCACGCGCATGCAATCACACACTTTCTTATTCTGACGGATATTTCTGACGGATATACAGTCTTACATAGTCACACATGTATCGACACGCGCTCGTAACATAATAAAAGCATACAATGATCAAATTCCCACCACACTCACTTCTAACCCTCACCTCCATACCCACTCCTACATACACCTCACACCCACTTCCGCAAACACCTCACACCCACTCCCACATACATCTCAAACCCACTCCCACATACACCTCACACCCACTCCCACATACACCTCAAACCCACTCCCACATACACCTCACACCCACTCCCACATACACCTCAAACCCACTCCCACATACACCTCACACCCACTCCCACATACACCTCAAACCCACTCCCACATACACCTCACACCCACTCCCACATACACCTCAAACCCACTCCCACATACACCTCACACCC
>CM034543.1:25188824-25191324 GCA_020002185.1 Paraescarpia echinospica | reverse complement strand
TCTCTCTCTCTCTCTCTCTCTCTCTCTCTCTCTCTTTCTCTCTCTCTCTCTCTCTCTCTCTCTCTCTTTCTCTCTCTCACTTTCTCACGCACACACACACACACACACACACATGCACACACACATGCACACACACACGCACGCACGCACGCGCGCACGGAGGAAAACAAGAATTTTTGTTTCAATTTCAAAATACAGACTCTAAACAAAACTATAAACAAACAGAACTAGACAGTAGACATATCTAGTTCTCCCCAATACGGATGCTACACAAATGCGCGTTATTCTGTTGCATCGTTTTTCTATTTTAAAACCTTTTCTCATTGTAGACATTAATCGTGGGTGACACTGATACAAAAAACGCGATGATACTATTATTGGAGCGTGATTGTCGGTAAACACAATTCTCAGATTCGTTCTCGTTTATAGATAAACACTATTGTCTAGTCTAGTCTAACGTGATTCGCCCGCGCCTGCGCACGGCATAACAACTAGCAGACGTCGGTGGAACTTTTTTCAGTGGTAGTAATCTACGTGATATACAGTATAATGAAAGCGAATATAGGAAAGCGAACCTTGTCATTAGGCGAGTAATTAGGAGCGGGGGCTACAATTGGCTAGTTTTGCGCTACGGCAACAGATAACTGTCACAAACGACGCGCAATCACAAGGCCACTTGATGGATGTGTCCATCGCCATATTGATTGTGCATGGGTATTCCCACGGCGGTCACGTCAAGGTTAAGGATCTGATTACGACAGCGTGTAGAAGACAACTGGGATATTAATAATACGTTCCAAATATATCCAGCGACAAGGATAGAGATATGGAGATAGAGGAGAGGACGGGTATGGGGAGAGGGGCGGAAGTTGTGTGTTGTCATCAGTTCTGCAGTCGTTCTTAAAGGGAGGCAGTCCGTTCCTCTAACTGTAACAGTGACGTATGCTGTATTGAATGTGGGAAAATGGGAAATCGTTGAATATCAAAGGATATTGCGGTCAACGCGACAATATTGCCAATGAAGCTTGTTTTGAAACTGGATATTTTGTTTACCATTTGAACATGTTGCGGGGTCGTAACTTTCAAACTGCGAACATAGTTACGGGCTTACTAAACAGAGGTTGGCGTGCAGTAGACCTTCAACTTACACAATATAGTCTTAAGAACATTATATTAATTGATAAATGAAAAACCAATACCGGATTGCCCTATATCTTTCTAAGTGTCACAAACGAATAAGATCCACGTGTTGTTATGAACGATGAAACAGATGCTATGAAGACTCTCGAAATTGTAGCCCGTGTCTAGCAACGACCAACACCTCAATAAATACCTCACATTAAAGAGCAGAGACGGAAATTCCCAATATAATTACCATAATACCATTCTCATGAGATTTTTTTAATTTAAAAAAAATTATTATTTCTAATTACCGCGATTGGCCTAAACGAAAATGAACCGAATATTATTGGCTGATGTAAACTTCAGCGTTTCACAAGGTGGTCTGCCAGCGGGTACTGAGACTGGTGTAATGAGCATATGTCCTTGGCGTGAGAGGATGGTCAACCGGGGAAGACATACAAATAAAGGAAGGAAAGGCCTGAAAGGAAGGACATTATTATATAATTGATAATAATGATAGACAATAACATTATGAATGATAGGAAACGTAAATCCTTCACGAACGCTACAATAATATCGTTAATATGACGAAGACGAAGCTGCTTTTACGGAAATAATGAGGTCATAACACGCACTAAAAGACATCACGCGGTGGCAGGTAAATTGCAGATACTCTCGGGTCAGGACCGTTCGGTGTTTTACGAGGTGAGCGCCTCAAGACAAACATTGCCCCGCATACAGTACGAAGGGAAGGGATTGCCCGGCGGCGACGCATTAGCGGAGTTCGCCCGAAGTGCGCTTCTAGTTAACAGCAAGCGAATAAACGAAAAACCCAATTATCGCTCAATTATCGCGGAATGCACCGGGGCGCCATCGAGAGTGCAGCCTACCAGATGGTGAAGACACAACGTACCTTTGTGTCGTTGTACACGAGCTCGAGTTGATAGCCTGGCACGTATCGTTGCTCGTTGATGTGGTGAAGTGCCAACTGGGCTGCCGCTAGTTCGGAAAAGTCTTTCGTGGAAGGCAAGCCTCCGCTCAGGTCAAATAGTCCGCCAATGTACAACTTCTTTAGATCGCCGCCGCCGCCGCCGCCGCCGTTCTCCGTCGAGATGTCCCGCTGCGTCTGCGCAGCGAAACCGGAAGTCTGCGAATCCGGAAGTTCCGTAACGAACTCGTCGGCGTCCAAGTGTTTTGGTTTGCGCAAGGTTATGATTTCCGGAAGCGTGCGATAAAACGGCGATGACGTCGCCGTCGTTGGCTGTAATCCGACCGGAAATAGAGTCCGTGCGTTGCGACCGATCGCGTCCGCCGTGACGTATACCGGTCTCGTGACATCTGCGACTGTTTCGGTGTGTAAGCGAGGTTCGGTGTGGTT
>CM034543.1:25172061-25185324 GCA_020002185.1 Paraescarpia echinospica | reverse complement strand
CTTGTTTTGAAACTGGATATTTTGTTTACCATTTGAACATGTTGCGGGGTCGTAACTTTCAAACTGCGAACATAGTTACGGGCTTACTAAACAGAGGTTGGCGTGCAGTAGACCTTCAACTTACACAATATAGTCTTAAGAACATTATATTAATTGATAAATGAAAAACCAATACCGGATTGCCCTATATCTTTCTAAGTGTCACAAACGAATAAGATCCACGTGTTGTTATGAACGATGAAACAGATGCTATGAAGACTCTCGAAATTGTAGCCCGTGTCTAGCAACGACCAACACCTCAATAAATACCTCACATTAAAGAGCAGAGACGGAAATTCCCAATATAATTACCATAATACCATTCTCATGAGATTTTTTTAATTTAAAAAAAATTATTATTTCTAATTACCGCGATTGGCCTAAACGAAAATGAACCGAATATTATTGGCTGATGTAAACTTCAGCGTTTCACAAGGTGGTCTGCCAGCGGGTACTGAGACTGGTGTAATGAGCATATGTCCTTGGCGTGAGAGGATGGTCAACCGGGGAAGACATACAAATAAAGGAAGGAAAGGCCTGAAAGGAAGGACATTATTATATAATTGATAATAATGATAGACAATAACATTATGAATGATAGGAAACGTAAATCCTTCACGAACGCTACAATAATATCGTTAATATGACGAAGACGAAGCTGCTTTTACGGAAATAATGAGGTCATAACACGCACTAAAAGACATCACGCGGTGGCAGGTAAATTGCAGATACTCTCGGGTCAGGACCGTTCGGTGTTTTACGAGGTGAGCGCCTCAAGACAAACATTGCCCCGCATACAGTACGAAGGGAAGGGATTGCCCGGCGGCGACGCATTAGCGGAGTTCGCCCGAAGTGCGCTTCTAGTTAACAGCAAGCGAATAAACGAAAAACCCAATTATCGCTCAATTATCGCGGAATGCACCGGGGCGCCATCGAGAGTGCAGCCTACCAGATGGTGAAGACACAACGTACCTTTGTGTCGTTGTACACGAGCTCGAGTTGATAGCCTGGCACGTATCGTTGCTCGTTGATGTGGTGAAGTGCCAACTGGGCTGCCGCTAGTTCGGAAAAGTCTTTCGTGGAAGGCAAGCCTCCGCTCAGGTCAAATAGTCCGCCAATGTACAACTTCTTTAGATCGCCGCCGCCGCCGCCGCCGCCGTTCTCCGTCGAGATGTCCCGCTGCGTCTGCGCAGCGAAACCGGAAGTCTGCGAATCCGGAAGTTCCGTAACGAACTCGTCGGCGTCCAAGTGTTTTGGTTTGCGCAAGGTTATGATTTCCGGAAGCGTGCGATAAAACGGCGATGACGTCGCCGTCGTTGGCTGTAATCCGACCGGAAATAGAGTCCGTGCGTTGCGACCGATCGCGTCCGCCGTGACGTATACCGGTCTCGTGACATCTGCGACTGTTTCGGTGTGTAAGCGAGGTTCGGTGTGGTTAAGATAATCCGGGGCAGCGACACCGTCGACAAAAGACCCGGACGAAGGGTCACCGTCCGAGGTCGGTCGATGCACTTGTCGGCTGTCGCAGCTGCGCATTAGGCACAACGCGGCGATGTACATCATCACGGCCCCTTCAGTCATTGCTCAACCGTCCGACGTCAACCGCGTCAGGCGAGGAACGACACCGTCAAATAATGTCCCGCTAAGACATACCTCTGGCAAAATATACTTCACTGTCATCAAGTAATCCCCATAAGACATACCTTGGGCGAGAGACAAGGCGATGTCTTCACACGATCCGGATAAAACGTCTCAGTCTAAAGAGAGGACATCGTCTTCAGATGATCCGCACAAGACAAACCCCAGGCGAGAAAGAGTACACTGTCTTCAAATGATCCGCGTAATACATACCACAGGCGAGAGAGAGTATGGTGTCTTCAAATAATCGGCACGAGACGTACCTCAGGCGAGAGACAATGCAATGTCTTCACACTATAGAGATAAAATGTATCAGTCGAGAGAGAATATGATCGGCATGAAACATTCCTCATTCGATAGAGAATACGATATCTTCAAATAATCCGCGTACGACATACCATAGGCGAGACTGGACATTGTCATTGTCATCCAGTGTTCCGCATCAGAAACAACGAAGTGTTTCTCTTTAGGACATGTTCGCCGCCGCTGCCGCCGCTGCAACACATAAAACCGTAATTAGACTTGCGACGTCTGCTACAGCCCCCGCGTCAGCATACAACCGTTCATATCGTGCCTGCCCCTGGTTCCACGCGTTGGCTATCTGCACGCACGGCAATGGCTGGAAACCTTGGCATAGAAACTGCGCGTGCTCACCGCACCTCCGTCACGCTTCAATCTCAGCAGTGTGACACCAACGTACGCTGACGGAATACTAATTAGCTTCCGGGTTCACGAGATACGTAAAAAGTGCCTGTTTTTGAGAAAGTACCTAACTCCAAAGAGACCATCTCAGAACGTCGATGTCCTCTGCCCCTCCAAATGAAAGTAATTTCGTCTGCTATCGGACGTCGACGTTCTGAGTTTATCCCCGATCCCATTTATTTTTGCAGCGTGGTTTGGTTTATATTTAACAAAAGCATGGCCACATTTCATATACAGCATTATGTTTAACTTTAACAGAAAACGATTTTTGTTGCATGAATATAATTATTCTGTAGACGCATCTTATAATAATTTATACGTATTAGTGACACATCATTACGCTATTATGTTAATCGATGCCGCTCAATTTCCACTGAGGCAGATCCTCTTCCTCTTGAAGTGGGGATTGATCTATGTGGTGCAACCGTACGGCCTTGTTGTGTGTGTGTGTGTGTGTGTGTGTGTGTGTGTGTGTGTGTGTGTGTGTGTGTGTGTGTGTGTGTGTGTGTGTGTGTGTGTGTGTGTGTGTGTGTGTGTGTGTGTGTGTGTGTGTGTGTGTGTGTGTGTGTGTGTGTGTGTGTGTGCGTGTGGGTGCGTGCATGCGTGTGTGCCTGTGTGTATGTGCGTGTGCGTATATGTGTGTGTGTGTGTGTGTGTGTGTGTGTGGTGTGGTGTGTGTGTGGTGTAGTGTGTGCGCGCGTGTGTGTGCGCGCGCCTGTGTGTGTGTGTGTGTCTGTGCGTGTGCGTGTGTGTGTGTGTGTGTGTGTGTGTTTGCTCGTGTTGATGCAGAGGTATCAGTTGTAATGTTATTAATTGTAAAAAGTATTGTTTTAGTCACCTCATCATTGAAATATGAACACACCACACTGGTTTATCAATGTTAAATACCTACCAATAAAGGTTGGTTTTTGAGTACTGTTAAAACTGTCGTCTTGATACGTAACCTGACTTTAGTCCATTAAATATGTTATCGTGCCATCAGTGAGTTTTCTAGTTTTTTATCTGTATTACTTTTTTCCTGATACGTAGTTGCAAGAGTTATTACGTTCGTGTTCACACCATGCGTTATAACAATTAAAATGTCAAATTTAATTAGATTACTAACACAGCCACGTAGAAGCAAAGCCTACTTCCGGCACTGCCCACGTGCGGACCTATACTTCTGACACGCAACAACTTTGGTCCCGTTACACCGGACACCCCCGCTCCCCCGACTCATTTGTATTCTGCAAATGCCGTTACAGATGGCTAGGCTTGCCCACCGAGCATCGTGGTGGACATCAGCTGGTCAGTGAGAAAGATAAATGAACTGGCGCCAGACCGTCGACCGTGACTTTCAGCTGGTCACTAGAAGATGGAGCGATGGCAGGACGCTACATGCTGATCGCTCCATGCCGAGCGCCTCGATTGCATCGTGCGTCTCTCGACGCGGAAGCTGCTAAGTCTACGCCAAGTTACACGTATCAGTGGCAATGAATCATTTCCACTTTCTCATTATCTCGAGACACTGTCACAATAGTGATATTTGATGTTGTACATTACTTTGATATTGATAATGATTTTGCAAACTTCTCTATTTATATGTTTAACTTATTTACTTATGTTTCTTACTTAATTAAACGAGTTCGTATTTGAATTGGTGTGTCATTCAACACGTATAGTAGCCACAAGTCTGTACGTGTGAAATGTAGTTACACTAATGCGCAGAGGTATTCAAGTACGTAATTTGAAGAAAAAACTTTTCACAAAATCAGATTACCTCACATCGGACTTATCACTTGTTTACATACGGGGTTATTATAAAGGAATCAAATGCCACCTGTAATTTTCGAAGGTATAACCTTTTAGCAACGGAAACGTTTTGTTGAATAAAAATGTGGCAATGTTTGAGAATGACGTCGGTTCTACGGACATTGTGTCTCGATTAAACAATCTAGTGTCGCTAACAACACATGGAGTCAATACTTGTAGAATCCCTTCAGTGTTAATACATGATGGTGTTAATTTAGACGGTATTGTACGGGGAGCGTTTTGTCTGTTGATCTTATGAAGGCATCAAATGATATGGTTATGGTTTTTTTCCAGGTGGTTGAGGAACAAATACAACATAAACATAATTGGTTTTCAGGAATTTAAAAAATACAAATTTGCAAAACAGCATTCAAACATATAACTCGCCAATGGGAAAAGAAACTGTGAGACATCACCGTATACAGCAGAACATCGTTAATCCGGATCCCGATAATCCGTAATCCTCAGCATCCGACATTCCATATTTGATCTTTCACACGAACGGAATTTTAAAGCATTCATATACCTCGTTATGTTTATATTTTCTGGAAAACAGTTTAATCCGGACACATAAACTCGGGATCAAATTGTCTGGATTAAAAAGGTTCCGCTGTATAGACACTAGAACTGGACCGGTGACCGAGCAGCGGTACGCGTCGTTCGGTTTTGTTACATCAATCGATGTCCGATGTACTTTCTGACCATTGGCTTGAGTTATAGTAAGTGCTTGGACATAACTATCCACTTTCATTGACAGGTTCGTCAATAGAATCGTCATTTATTCAAGCAGTCACGCGCGATTCACGTTTATTGCGCCCTGGGATATTACCTTTCCATCCTTCTCCATGGCTGTAGCTACAACGCCGATGGACTCACGCATCGCAATAGAACCGCGTAAACCGGTCAGTTTCGTATATATAAACGCCATAACTTAATTGCTCGGACATTGTATTCCCGGTGTGTTTAAATCATAATACGACAAAGGCCCGCTGAGCGTCCAAGGAGAAGACTAAGCGATCACAGCACGCCTGGTAGGCGTGGTAATCATTAATCATTAATCTGAAGGTTCGCCAATCATGCTACGCTTTCGCATCAACACAATTTCTATTGGTTCCATATGACAGGGCTCTAATCGAGTGAGAGGGAAAATTAACGAAGGTCGCGATAAGTGAACGCTAATTATTGCTAAACAATAATTCGTAATGCAAATTGCATGCACACATATATGATCGCGTTTCATTCGTATTGGTGTTTTTTTTAATAATTGAGTGCATAGACCTAACGCAAAAACAAAGGCAGCGACATCTGCGAAGGCTATCTTAAATAGCATCTTGATTTATATGCAGCACATCGTTAGTTAACATATAAATTGCTCGTGGATGCGCAATTAACTCATTAAGATTATCCGGTAAATGACGGCTTGTTTTGTATGCGGTTTTCTCGCTAGATCGTCCGAACTGTTTATGATGTCTTCGGGCAAGCGATGATTTAACCAACAGGCGTGTTGCAAGCGGTTATGAATCGTTCACCGTATCATCGCATCGGCGAAATAAATCAGCAGCAACGACGTGATCATCGACGCAACATATCAGCGGAAATAATAACGATAAAATAAAAGCAGCCTCTCGGCGAATAAAAACAGCAGACGGAGATTTAAAGCCGGTAAAACTCAGCGAAATCGATACTCAGCTATGTGCCTACTGCGGCAGACGAAGCCGTACATACAGTTGTCACGACGCTCTGTCTTATTTACATTGCGGGTCAGTTAGTTTAGCAGGACATTAGTTAAATTAACTCAGAAATCAAATATGCCTGTTTATGCTAGATGCCTATTACGAGTCGTGTTATAGTGGCGCTGTTTATGTTGCGCATTGCGTCGTAGATCCCGTTCTTGTGCGTGGCTCAATTGTGTCTGGAGAGAAATATGACTATAATGTAGTGTAAACAAATAGTGCGTTATCAACTGAATAAGTCAACCGTGGTGAGATAGATTAGGTAGATTGGGAAAGACATGCACCTGTTTAAACAAACGCACGCATTTCGGGATATAAATATTACTAATTGTCTTGATAAGAATTACACGTTATAGTTGATGTGACTAGTAATACATGATTAGCGCATCATCTCCAGTTACATGTATATAGAAATAACGGCAAAATCATCAGAGGTCCCTCGAAATGAGGTTTAACAAGGGTCGACCGATTACATAGAGTGGGGAAGATATCCACTTGTTTAAACAAATGCATAAATGTGTGTGTGTGTGTGTGTGTGTGTGTGTGTGTGTGTGTGTGTGTGTGTGTGTGTGTGTGTGTGTGTGTGTGTGTGTGTGTGTGTGTGTGTGTGTGTGCGTGCGTGTGTGTGTACGTATTACTTAATTACAATTACAAGTTGTAGTGATTATTACAAATGATACATGATCAGCCTATAATTTTCCTAACTGTTACGTGCGTTTAAAAAAATGAAAATGACGATAACATCGTCAGCGTACCGTGGAAATAAAGTTCAGCAAGGGTCGATCGTGGGTTCTATATTGGAGCATAAACCATTATCCTCGACATGCGGGTCTTATGGCAATGGGATTACGAGGTTTCGATTAGAAAAAAAGTTTGTGGGTCTTTGTTCCGCTCCTCCTTTCTTCCATGCCGCTTCTCCGTCTCGTTTAGGAGGCGGTCCGACCGGAAATAGACTGTGGCACGGTAGAACCCTAAACCTAGATGATGCTCGAGCGGCGACTAAGTGGGCGTCTTCCCAATATATATGGTGTTGGACTGGTATTCTTAAAGTAAATCTTCAAGGTATCTTTGAAGCGGGCGTTCCACCAAAGATTCTTTGACAGTGACTCAGTTAAAAAAACGTTTCGGGGGTTGGGGGGTTGGGGATCGGGGGTTGGGCAACAAATCATAGTTACGTAAAAAAGCGCTTCCACAATGTGGTCGATGGAAAAGCACCCGTCGAAGGAAAAGTAAAGTAAAGGTAAGTTCTTATATAACGCAGTATCCAGTCCTCAGGACTGGTCAAAGCATTTTACACTTTACTCCCTGGCAGACGTTTTCAATCGAACACCATCTCGACTTCTCTGGGAAGCATTAAGCCACGCTGCAATCAATGCGCCGCGAAGACTGTTCGAACACTAATATCCATAAATGTCTATAGCCAGGTACTTATTCATGCTGAGTGAACTGTAGCAACGTAGAATGAACGAATTTGCCGAAGGTTCGACACCGCAGCGCAGAATTCAAACCTGGGTTCTGTCGACTGAGAGTCCGATTCTCTAGCCACTGCACCAGAAGCAGAATCAGAATCAATTTATTATTGGCCACTTTTCAGTTGGATTGTACATACATTCACGATAAAATACACAAAAACATACAAGTACAATATTTTTGTTAATTATGTTAAAATAATTACAGAACATTTTGTACATAATAAACGGAATGCAATTACACTAAAATTACTCTTAAATACATTAACAAAAACTACCCGTGACACCACAACACACTTAATGAGGTGCTTTATATTATTTATATTTATGGGGTGGCTCCTATGCTTTATGGGGTTGTTCCTGTGCTTTATGGGGTTGTTCCTATGCTTTATGGGGTTGTTCCTGTGCTTTATGGGGTTGCTCCTGTGCTAGCGATATTATATATCTTAATGGGAGTCTTCCGATCTTACCTATTACTTACGTTATTCATTGTATATCTATCGTATTTATAGGTCAAATAAATTGATTCTGAGTTCTGAGTTATATTACAACTTGTGCATTATAATTGCATTATTAACTTTATTTAGACTTAAGATAAATTAATTACATTAAAGCGAAATTAATTATTTTAAATATTACCATTATTTGTTAAGAGATACACAATAAAATGTTAAGAGTTCTCACAGTGTCCTAAAGGTATCAATGAATTTTTGTAGCGATTTGTGTTCGCCATTGGTACACATAGATCATATACACTATTTTGCTTGCCTTTGAAACTATTTCATGTACATGTGCATTCCAACTTAGTTCAGAAGATATAGTTACACCGATAACCTTTGCTTGAGTAACTCTCAATATCAGTCCCATTTATATCAACATATGGCAAATATTCCACAAATGTTATATCCTTACATAAACATATAACCATTTATTTTGTCTTGCTCGTATTGATGCGCATATCATTATTACTAGACCACTGCGCAATAATGTCAGCAGAATCCTGTATGTCAGATATCATTCTTCGGTTAAATATTTCATATATCGTGCTATCATCAACATATTTCATATATCGTGCTATCATCAACATATTTCATATACCGTGCTATCACCAACATATTTATAAATTGCGCGCGGTGTGTGTAAATCGTTGATATGAACCAACAAATGTTTTGGTCCCGACAAGGTTCCCCGGGGAACACCCCCATTAGGGTACATTGAACTTTCTGTTCACAGTCTAATAGAAACGTTGCTATCCATCGGACAAGGTGTGCTGTCACGTCCGTTGCAACCAGTGTATTATTTAGCATATTATGAAATTAATTGTATCAAACGCTTTGCTGTGTTCCATGTCACCGGACATACGAGCACGTTGCCGCTGTCTGGTCAGGAGGCGGAAGCCGTCTGTGACCCATGCTTTATCAGTGCTGTGACCACTGCGCTCGACGACCGAGGCACAACGCCGTCAACAATCGTTCATCACTGGACCGAACACACGGTTGTGATACGTGAGATGTCAAAGGATCCTCATTACCCAGCTTCCACCAGTCACTGCCACCATTCCCACGCCGGCGTCTCCGTATTGCTGAGGAACTACTTGCCGACTACGACACTATGCCCGACTGCACATCCCTAATTTTTCTCCGGAGAACTGTGTACAAACATACCCACTGGCTTGTCAATCTCTTGTCCCACTCCCTGTCAGCGTCAGTCCCAGAGGGTAAACCCACTTCCGGTTGTTTACGGCATTTTTGCCAAACTCCATTCTTTTGTTATCGGTTCTATGCTATGTTTGTTCTTTATATATAAAAGTTGAGTTCATATATAGTAATGTCTTCCGTCGTCCTTGGCACTGTTCAAAGCGCTTTGCACTTTTCTACCTTGCAGACCTGTTCACTCGAACACCATCTCGACTATCTCTGCAATAATTGTGAGAAGACTATTCGAACATAAATATCCATCACTGCCATGTACTCATCCATACAGCTGAGTGAACTAGAGCAACGTAGAGTGAATGAACTTGCCCAAGATTCGAAACGGCAGCAAAAGGATTCGAACCCGGAATCTTTTCATTGAGAGTCCGAAGCGCGAATAACTCAACCACCGCGCTCCACATATACTGGTATACTAATAACGTGAAGAGCTGCACAGTCTCTCTCTCTCTCTCTCTCTCTCTCTCTCTCTCTCTCTCTCTCTCTCTCTCTCTCTCTCTCTCTCTCTCTCTCTCTCTCTCTCTCTCTCTCTCTCTCTCTCTCTCCTTCTCTCTCTAACTCTTTTTCTCTCTATTTTCTCTAATGTGGTCTTTTACCACAATGATCCGGAGTCAAACTCACTCTTGTCACCGGTACGCTGGCGAGTGGGATTGTGTTAATAGCACATGACCTGTCCGAGGAGGCGATATGTAATCAACACGCTTTGGCTACGGGCCATTAAGCTTTGCTTTTAGTCTTCCTCATATACGCCTCTAGGTAAGCATCCTGTCTAGACGTACTATCAACAAATTATTTAATTACCATCAAAGGATAACCCAGTGCATGGTTGCATAACTGAACAATAATCATCAAAATGTGTAAAACATGTAGACAAATTATTATTTATGAGCTTCAAGACAAGTTTGTTCATTTTCGGAGTAACGCAACGGCCGTCGTCTCAAACTCATTCCTGGTTGTAGAAGTTCAACGAGCGGTTTTGGCGAGTGAATCAACTGGTCTAGTTCTACCACCACAAAGCTAGTCCACAGAAGCACGTCGTCACCGTGCAAAGACACTTCGTGGTAAATTTAATCTAAACGTGGCTGCTGCGTCTTTGCCATCTGCCAAGGGTTCACCACAAGTTGCCATCTGCCAAGGGTTCACCACAAGTTGCCATCTGCCAAGGGTTCACCACAAGTTGCCATCTGCCAAGGGTTCACCACAAGTTGCCATCTGCCAAGGGTTCACCACAAGTTGCCATCTGCCAAGGGTTCACCACAAGTTGTTTTATTCAGCAAACATTTCTATGTTCAGGTAAAACGTCTAGCTGGCCGACGCCTTTAAGCGTCGAACGCAGACGTTGAATGCTAACGCGAAGACACGTATGGTCCAGGATGTTTGTAGTATAAAAACTTTACCGGAACGCACTCCGTGATCAAGAATGGCCACACCATGTATATATTCCGTCAAATACGATTATAGATAATATACCTCGTGTAAACAGCACGTCGGCGTTAAAGTTGCATGCCAACATCGTCCATCTTTTATACACAAATTTCCAGTAAACCAACATGCCTCATACACTATATATATATATATATATGAAGGTCAAGGCCATGTGATATCACCGGTGATATCACATGGCCTTGACCTTCACTAATCACATAGCCATTGCCTTATGGCATAGACGATACAGCGTCACGTAAACCAATATACTCTACACATGAGACGCTTACGACATCGTCGATCTGTCACGGCGACATTAATATACTGTCACTGAGCAAATACAGGTCCCCATACGGACACGACGTAACGTGAACGCAATAGGGCCTATTACTACGATAACACAATACTGTTCTGAAATTTTCGCCCCAGTTGACGATGGCTGTTTAACGACGTTTTGCACACAGATCATAATTCATTCCTTTTCGATACAAACTTTCTTGATTTAAACCTACCTCGAGGATATTAATATATCACTATACTATTATTTAAACCGTCGCTCTCTTTTTTGTGATGTCCGGCATCTTCGATTTATTTACCTTCTCCTTCCGTTACTGACACGTTTCGACCGTCCCCACAATCCGTATCCACCCCCTATCTCTCACTCTCGTTCTCCCCCTCAGTCTCTCCAAACTTCTCTTCATGCCGTCTTCCCACCTCAGTCGCGGATTTTCAATTATCCCTCTATCCTCCACTCTAAGCGTTAACCGCTCCCTCCCATCTGTGCGACCCACTTTAGTCGACTCCTCACCAGCTTCCTCCTGAAAAATGTCTTTTCCACGAACCTCTTCCATCTGCTCCTTCATTCGTATATGAGGCAACAACTCGTTGTAATTAATCAACAATAGTATTTGGCTCGCAAATGTATCATGTCGGTGAAGCTTGCCAGAAATATATGTGGTGAAAAGAAAAATCTACGTCAACAAATGGATTGCGTATCGTTGTCGGACGTCCCTATATAATGCTGACGCACGACCGGATAACCTTTTTATTCAGCAGACACTCTTGGCATCGGTGTTGGGTTTTTTCGGTCCTGAGCAGTAGATAACAAGTGTTTTTTTTACTTGGGAGCATGCTTCATATCCTTCACGAGAACATCAAAAGGTCATTTTAGAAAGAACGCTTAAACGGGGAGGAAATGACAGACGCACACCACGATTACGACGTTGTAAGCCTGCGGCTGTGCTAACCTTATGCTTGCATTTTTGCAGTGAACACTAACGTTTGGTATAAACCGAACATAAAACGAACGATGCGTTGCTAATGCTGTTCAGATGTTATTCAGTCAAACTGTGCGCGAACAAAACTGAAGCTACACGACACGAGTAAAGAGCAAATAACATTAGCAACCCTTAATACAATCGGAGAGGTCAACTGTTCGCGAACAAAGAGTTACGCCTAGTTAATTGCTTAAGAGTGATTCCTGTGAACACGCATTGGCAATTACTAGGGCAGTCCAGCACTTGTATGAACTACAGACGGCCGTGGTTCTTTGTATGAATATAAATGTCTCCATTGGGGACCTCACTTACATCACTCACCGCTAGACACCGTAATCTTCGCATAGGACCTACATGCTACCGAAGACCTTAATTTTCGGCATTTCATTGCTTTTATAGTGGGCGTTTAATGGTCTAACGGATAGCGGTTTCTTACATCCTTACATGCTCGTATCTCAGCCGAGGATGACGCTAATACGTTCTGCTATAAGAATGGAGTTTAGTATTACGACACCTGTGAACAGTATTCAGTAATTGATTTGGGGTATCAACTGCCCTCTAGCATCATGTAGCACAACACACTTCTTCGTCGATAATGATCTACTCTATTGCAACTTACCTTGATTGTTGATTGATGTAAATGCATAGACGCAGCATACATCTTTCAATTGAAATCCGGACGAATACAAAACCATCGCACGTGACGACAATAGGATAAACCACGTGGCAAGGTTCGCTTATAGCAGATTACGCACAATCCGTCAACGCTGCGAGCGGTAACAGGCCCGTCGACGAATAAGCCGACTTTGGCTGTGAGCGTGCGACCACCGGTCGAACCAGCAGCTGAGGATGTTGCCAGCCAGTACGGCCGGAGACTGGAACTGTTCAGTGCTGCCGCCTGTTGTCGTGCGCGCCCTCGACAGATAGTGTGTAGGAGTCCCGTCGTTGGTGACGTGTCGAATGCGTCACGTCCGTAGCATTAGTTTAACACAAACTTACACCCTCCCATCCGTGGGGCAACAAAACAAGGCCACCAGTTAGCACCATTACAGTATTCTGAACTTGTGGCGCCACCTGCAGAATAACTGACCACTGGTGTTGTCCGGTAATAAATAAAAAACTCAAAATATCTACCATTGTATTTTGTAAAATGCGTCGCCAATTGATAGATCAGCGGCCAATGGTCCAAGGACGCGAATGAAAGGAGAAAGAGACAAGCGGACGTCGAAGGAACTATACTTACAGTGCCTCCGTGTCAGCGTATTATAAATAAACTACGCAATACTTGTAAAGATAATGTTACTTTTCTTCTATTTATTCGTTTTGCTTGATTAAAGAAATGCCCACGGGGTACCAGAGGGTACTACCGTTTTCAATCAACTAAGACGAAATTGAAATGACTAATGGAAGTACTGTATTTGGCCGTTCTGCCAAAGTGCTTTTTTAGAAGTTATTTGCAACTAGCAGCTACGCACAGGAA
>CM034543.1:25162061-25167061 GCA_020002185.1 Paraescarpia echinospica | reverse complement strand
GTGGTGCAGTAACCGTAAGCACAGGTTTACGACAACTTGTACGTTGTTTGCACGTGTCTGCACCAAGCTCGACTGAGTCTGTGTCTTACGAGCACTTGGGAGCGGCCCTTGGATACGTCGTTGACGTGCCTGGCGGGACATACGTCGACCAATCAATGCCAACGTCAGCAAGTCAACATTAATCATAACCCTAATTGTTGCGACTAAACCCCTAGCAGCTGCATTGATTCCAACGCATTTTGAACGCGCCTGAATTACCCGTCCCTGTAGGTCTGAATCGATCGATATTGCTGTTACAGCTTTGGCTGTGCTGGTGATATATCTGATGCTAAGACTGATGCTGTGTTTGTTCGATTGTTTCAAGGTGACCATCACTATTACTGTGTTATTGTTGGATGTGTCTAGCTTAATTAGCTACACGTGCAACGTGCAACAATCAGTACCTTTATTATTATTATATTATTTTCGTAGAATTTTCAAACTTAATTAACCATTATTTGGTTCCAATGGTCGCACCGAATCTTTGCCCAATGCTTGTGGTGTCCGTTGTATATGACTATAATTGCTTTATGTATCTACAGAAGCACATTTATTTAATGTGTGACACACGGACACACCATCTAATATCGTGTCACTCAATCGATCAATGATTGTGTTATAGTGATCAACATCGGAAGAATGTCGCTCTCGTTTTGGAAATATTGGATACGTGCGTTATCAGTGAATTAGCGATAATATGCGGTACCAAATATGTTTTGGGAATCATGTCTTAAACAAATATAGTTAAATAAAGAGAAAACAGGCACGTATGTCAAAAAGTTGCCCGAATCCCGTAGTGATCCGTTATGAGAACAATTGAATTTAGGTATGGGGCTTGCCACTTCTTACAAACAGTCATATTTTCTAACCATGCTTGTTGAACCGCGATGACGGGCTTGGTTCGCAATTTAATATTGAACGCGAGTTCTTTGTTGATATCGCGTTTGATCTTTAAGAAGACCTTTCACCTACTGTTGAAGACTGTTGAAGGCTAGGCATGTGCTGGCCACAAACAATTTACTAAGTAGTAAACAAGTCTTGTCAGCAATATTAAGACTCTTTTATATACAGCTGAGTATAAGATGTACAGCCTGAAAGAACCACGATAGGCAAATATGAATGTACCAGCACTCGCGGCAATTTATCTATGCCACTTCTACCTAATTCACGTGAACACAATACTTATTTGTGGCGTATACAAATTGTTGTTGTACCTTCAGCTAAACGTTTAGTTAGTGATCAAGGACGCAGTTTCGGTCAGACATACATCACACCTGTTCCTAGCTTCGGTAAACCCTCTCAGCAGACCGTACTTCTCATCTAATCAATGCGGCATTGGCAACAGCTGACGACACGAGTTCTTCCCCCGCATCCCGGCTACTTCAAGAGGCTGAGTGGGTCCATTTAGTGCAAGCTAGCAAAAAATGTCTTAAGGGCAGGACGCATTGGTAGTTGAAAGTCGTGATAGTAATATTTACCAAATGTTAAAAAAAACGGTATCGTTACATAAACACCATAACGCGCTCGCAGATACTCGTTGTTTGTTAAAAATGACGAAGGTCGGAGAGAATGTGAAGTTCATGTCCACCGATAGGCACTGGTCGCGATAGTGTGGAATTGCCAAATAGTATTACTATGCAATTGGCATGAGGTTTACGTAAGCATTATCGTGTCAGCGTCTACGTCATATTGCCATGAGGAAAACGTCGAAGAGGAAAACGTTGACCTACCCGCATACATACGCAAGCTCCATTATAGGTAGAAGTAACTGCAAACTCAACATTGAGGTACGAGTCAAACAAACCACGTCGATGGCACATGCTCTGTGTCACTATAAACGGGTCAACACGCCATCAATGTATGCATCATAATCGTGTTTTGACGGTTCAAGATAAGGCATTGTATCAGTTCCGCGTTCAGTGTAGACGAATAAAGTAACGGAGATTTTGAGACGGTACCATCCTTGCATGCCAGGAGGCTCTGCTGGTGACATCAGTCTCTATACCCCCTGGTATATAGCCTTGAGATACGTTGCATTTAAGGTGAGCCGATAATCTCGTGGCTTTCCAACATTCGGTTGTTTTCGATTCAGCCAATCGTGACTGATATTCCAACCAATGTTCAGGAAGTAGAAGATACTATTTGAATACACATTACAGCTCACCCGCTCGTTAAAATGGTCGAATGGTATAATTGTATTATATTCAGTAAAGTGTCTTTGACATGGAGCGCGGGCCACCATGGTTCCAACGGCACGGCACGACTGGGAGACAGTTCTAAGTCAATGAACTTTGAGCATTTTTCGTAGGATATCTACCAGAGGTAGTTTAGTCAACTACCACTCCTGGTTTGCGATGATGGGCGGTACCCGCTTTCTATGTTTTTCATCCTGAAAATAGTTTTTGAACAGGGAAAAATGCACATTCGCAGACTACGACACTTCTGCCGCAAAAAAACTTACATTCTTAGATGCTAGCAAGCAGCGTATGTGTGCGGATATAGAATCCAGCTTGTTTGAGTGACAAATGACAAGCCACTCCTAAATTTATGTTTGTTGGAATACTGCAGCGGAACCTTCTAGGCGCTTTTTCGATTATTCATCGATCGATGACTTGGCTTTACATTCGGAGAATAACTGTCACCTACTCGCGAGCAATCCACACTCCGTGATTGACATTACGAATGTAATTGACCGACCATGTCTGCCGCAAACCTCCAGTGAGATTTAAAAGCAATTATAGTAACTTGCGCAGACATCTGTTGCGTAATATCCAATGCTAGAAAACGGACGAGGTAATGTTCAGTTGGAGAAGAAACGAGATCAGCCTTCCACGCCGTTAATCAATAATGAACTGCAACCAACGGATAAAATTGCCTTCTTGGGTGTTACAATCAAAAGCACATTGCTTTAGTCACAACACACCAGTTTCATGGCTGCCAAAAAACGACAAAGTTCCTTTATTTCACTGTCTTTGTTCTCTCAGAGACATTCTTCCTCCTCATGCGCGAGCTTAGTTCAGTTATCTACGATGAACGTTCTTCTACTGTTGTGGTGTAAACAGTAGAGAGTGATTTGGAATGAATAGTTTGAAAACGTTGAAGTTGTAAGACAACTATAGTGTTACGTTACAGTTAGTAACGTTCTTGGACTAATTGACTCTAACGGTGCAGTACAGCGGTGTTACGTTACAGTCGATAGCGTTCTTGGAGTAACTGACTCTAACGGTGCAGTACAGCGGTGCTACGTTACAGTCGATAGCGTTCTTGGAGTAACTGACTCTAACGGTGCAGTACAGCGGTGCTACGTTACAGTCGATAGCGTTCTTGGAGTAACTGACTCTAACGGTGCAGTACAGCGGTGTTACGTTGCAGTTGATAACGTCCTTAAACTAGTTCCTAATACACCTGAACCTGAACTAGGTGCCGCCGTATAGCTGTAGCCAGTAACGCGGTTCTGCTACGTTTCATAAAGTCCTTTGATGACGTACCTCGACATGAGCAATAAAATGGGGTTGTATCACACTTGGTAATTCCCTTGCACGACTTTCTACTGCATCATTGGACTACCGTATCCAATTACTTGCCTCCATGTTATGTGGCCAAACATGCGGAGCTTTGTTACAGTTAGACATAATACTAATCCCCTTGGATTACTTTCCACTGCGTGCTTGGACTACACCTATTTGTCTCTATGTGGGCTGTGTTATTTCGCATTCCACGAACTCAGTAATTATTTCATTCACCCAATTCAAAAAAATGTCAAACCAAGCCAGGGAGTAAAACTCATCACGAGTACGTCAAATTAGAAAACCAAAACGTGGGCGACTGTTCCTGGAATTATTACTAAGTCCCGATTGACAGAGTTTCTCTGTACGCCACGGCGCCTTACCGTTTCGTTCTTCGTGATCTGAGCGGCGCACATTTGCAGTGCTGACATATTGCACGGATTTTCCGAATACAATAATTATTTCGCATGTACACTGTAAATAGCTTCCGCATTCAGTTAGGTTAATTTTCATTAGGAAGTACATTTACCTGTCTGAATCATGTGGTAGCTCAACGGAGTTTTCGATATCCTCACAGAGTTCTTATCAGCTTTGAACTGTGTCCTCTTGGTTGTCACGTGAAAGATCAGCGAAGCCATTGAGATTCGAGAAAGACGACCAACGCTCAACGGAGACATCGGCTACAATCTTCTGTACTTTGAAATTAATAAAATAATTATGTTGGAATTTGGGGAGACGACATAAAATAGATTTGTTTTCAATGCAAACAGTTGTAATAAAGTGTGTATATCCTTGTATTCGTTACATAAATATGAATTCGGGTGACGAACCGTCAGAGAGCAAATACGTTTGATGTTACGCATAACACAGCGTATTTTAGTGTGATGTATGCGTATTTAGTTGCCTGATATATAAAGCGGCAGTCGATCAGAAAAGCCGTGCTACATGCCGGTAAATCAATAAACTAATAACACGGATGTACGCAGAATGTCAAGTCAAAACTAAAGACGTCAACCAAGAAACTATTGCATAACATGTCTGTGTTAGGCTGGTGGCGACAGCGCGTTTGCGACCGTGTTTCCGTAACTATAAGGTCACCTAAAAGCCACACTCGCGTGTCTGCGTCGTAGATTCTGCAATAAAAACACCTCGATCGACAATACGAGAATTGCCACCAGCCGACGAGGACAATCACCTGAAGCGTCGGCCGACTAACGTGTAATGACGTATGTGCGAAGAGCACGCATCAGGCGCGCTTGCGGTTTCTCTATTGATTACGGAATGGTTCAACAGCACAAAAGCGATTTCGACGAAACATTGATGGAACATATTCAAGTTGCCGCGCCGGGCCGGGCCGGGAGTACAGCGTAGAATGTCACGACACGGTAAAACGTGTCACGGAATCTCGTCCTCCAAGATTAATCACCACGAAATGAAACTAGTGTTGTCGTAGAG
>CM034543.1:25152061-25159561 GCA_020002185.1 Paraescarpia echinospica | reverse complement strand
TACCACTGATACAAACACATGTGATGCAGATGCAAACAACACACACGCACACGCACACATGCACTCACGCACACACACACACACACACACACACACAACCACACACATGCATGCACGCACGCACACACGGACAAACACACATAAATACAAACATAGTATACACGCACGCACACACGCGCACACACCACACACGCACACACACACACACACACACAACCACACACACACTTGCATGCACGCACGCACGCACGCACGGACAAACACACATAAATACAAACATAGTATACACGCACGCACACACGCGCACACACCACACACGCACACACATGCACCCGCACACACACACACACACACACGTACACACACACACGCACACACACACACAATATCAAATATTCATGCTTATAAAGAGTAAGAATAGTTCTTATATATATATACGTATATATATTGCTATTAATTACTGTATGCTCTAATTAATAGTATTGTCTACACACGTATTTCTATTTAATAAGGCTAAATGGGGAATATTGTGTACTAAACTGCGTCACCTCTGTTGTTTCGTCAAAACGACGGCTATTCACGTTCAGCTTGCTGTTTGACGTTACCTTTAGTTGCTCAGTGACATGACATATTGCAGAGAAATCAACATATTATGAAATGGTGGTGTCCAGGGTGATTACATGTACCCAAAACACGAAGCGACTTTGCATGTTTTTGTTTAATTGAAACAAATGCCTGTACATGTCAAAGAGATTCATTGTACACATCAAAGAGATTCATTGTACACATCAACGAGATTCATTGTTGACAACACAAGTTCACCTGTATCACCTCATCTGATTTAGAACATTTGTGCTATCCTCATCGATGCGATCTTCATGTCTTCCACCATATGAACTGTCAACATCAGCCAGATTATGTTGATGTAACATATGTCAACATAAGCCAGATGATGTTGATGTAACATATGTCAACATAAGCCAGATGATGTTGATGTAACATATGTCAACATCAGCCAGATTATGTTGATGTAACATGTGTCAACATAAGCCAGATGATGTTGATGTAACAAATGTCAACATAAGCCAGATGATGTTGATGTAACATGTGTCAACATAAGCCAGATGATGTTGATGTAACAAATGTCAACATAAGCCAGATGATGTTGATGTAACATTTGTCATCATAAGCCAGATGATGTTGATGTAACATATGTCAACATCAGCCAGATGATGTTGATGTAACATGTGTCAACATAAGCCAGATGATGTTGATGTAACATGTGTCAACATAAGCCAGATGGTGTTGATGTAACATGTGTCAACATAAGCCAGATGGTGTTGATGTAACATGTGTCCACTTAGTTGACACTTTGAGTGAAAATAGTAAATGCTGCCTACGTATTATTGCTCGTTGACAACGAATTATGTTCGTTGGCTTAAACTGCTTAGACGAACGACGGTCACGCTTGACCGCCTCTTGACCGCCCATAACGATCAGCTTGTGTACTTGACCGCTTGCACGCACCGGGGTTGGAAGGCGTGAGTTCCACCAGGTGACCGCCGACTTTGATAAACACTCGGCAACCCATCATAAATCCGGCTACGCTTGATTGCCCGCGCTACAATGCCGCGAACAAAACAATCCGAACCTGACGTTACGAAGTCAGACGAACTCGCCGAGTTGAAACGGTCCGTCACCCACATAAGCAACAAGCTAGTTGAACTAGTTAACTCGAAACGTGAAATCACAGAAATCCGACAACTTGTTAAGAAACTCGAACAAAGCAATGCTGAGAAAGACGAAAAGATAAAAGTCTAGAAGCCAGGATGGAAGAACTGGAAGATGCGAGGATTGATGGCATGAGCAAAATGAGAAACGAAATGCAAATACAATAGTGGCATCTCGATGCACCTGAACAATATAGTTGGCGTGAGAACATTAAAATCATCGGGTTACCAGAACCCATCCCTGGCGTCGTCGAAGACACTGCCGAACTGATTATCGATACGTGCCGAAAGATCGGTGTAGAAGTCGCAAGGAAAGGAATCAGCGTGTGCCATCGGCTGCCTGGACGAGCTACGGCAGTCATCGCCAAATTTGTGAGGAGAGAAAAGAAAATCAAAGTCATGAAAGCCAAAAAACAACTGAAAGAAATAACGGGACCAAAACTCATGATCTTTGAAGATCTAACCTCGCTGCGCAGCGCACTTCTACTAGAGGTGAAACAAGACAACTGTCAAACGCGCATTCACACGCGACGGCAGGATACACTGCATTGTTTCGGAGAACGGCTGGGAGAGGAAGGTAACCCTAGACAACCCCCGATGACCTCTTCAAACTGGCCTGAGCGGAGCAGAAGATCAAGGACACACGCCTCTATATAGACTTCTAGACGATATTGGACTGATTCGGACATGTGTAAATATAACTACTCATTACGGCGGCAACATTTTTTTATGTTCTATGTGCGAAATACCAATTCACTGGAGACCAGCACATTTAACAAAAAAATCAACTTTCAAACGTAGGTAAAAACATATTCTACTTTTATTGTAACGGATGTGCCAAGGTTTTTCCTTTTTATGATATTAACGATGATGAACTAAATATATATATTCACACTGAACTGAATGCTATGTTGCTAGGCGACCGCCGACGTCATTTTCAAAACTATTCTGCTGCTAGGTTTCCTTTATTTTATCAGTGTCACGGCTTCATTCATTTAAATTATTTAATTTAACAATATCTTGATCATACAGCGGTATCTATTATTCCACTCATTATTCAGATAGGTATACAGACGTTTATTTATTGGCTTTGTTTGTTACGTTGAATCTTGTTTCCGTTATATCGCTGACTCGCGATACGCGCAAGAGCAGTCTAAGACCGTTATTCAAAATTGTAACGTTATTTTTTGTGCAGTGTTTATGTCGTAATTTAATGTTCACTTATACATGACACATGTTTTATATGCTGCGTATCGTCTTTTTGTTTATTATAACAAGCACTTTAAAAGTTATTTCTGCGCATGATTTATGTATAAGTACACTGTTTTCCTTGTTTGTTGTTTTGTCGAAGGCTGAGCTGCAGTATCTGTAATGTGATATTCCTCCATCTAACAGGCCTGGGAGTCTGAGACTAGAGTCGGCCTTCTGGTTAAATAGCTAATTAAATAATTATTAGTTCATACATAAATATATTGTGACTCCTTTGCCTGCAGCTGCACGTAATCTTGGCGTTTGCAACCTCGTTCTAATTCGTTATTTTCAGCGTCATGTATTAATTATATATCTCAGTAAGCATTTTAAGTCTACATTGATTTAAGTATTTATACAAAATGTTCTTTTCTCTTCATGGTCACCATGTGTTTCTTGTGTCTACCTGTATGTTTTTAAGACAAACGTTACTCTCGTGAAGATGACATTTACCATACCTATAATCAATCTAGAATATTCGTTCAAAATAGTGCACAGATCTGCTTTGCCAAAACTCTTGCTTTACATATTTCCTGACTTGGTCTATGTACGCACACAAACTTAGTGACAAAATCAGGTTGTAATCCATCTTTTAAATGATTTATATTCTCCTTCTGGCAGGTGATGTGTCAATTAATCCTGGTCCAAAAACGTTTCATAATAAACGCTGTGCGACTACCAATCTTGGATCTGTTCGTCACAAATCTGCTGCCCTTTCTGATTTAATAGCATCAAAACATAGATAGTTTAGTAATGACTGATACATGGTTGACAACAATTGATACTGTCTCGTGTCTTGCTGACATCACTCCTCCTGGCTTTTATCTACACCATCATCCACGCCAGTCAGGTAGGGATGGTGGTGTCGCATTTCTCGTTTCTGATTTGTTCAAGGTAGAAATCCTTCATTCACCTATACGCCACAGCTTCGAGGCATTATGTATTCTTATAAAAGGTTTATCTATGTCTGCTAATTTTATTTGCATATATCGTCCTCCTGGAAACACAAGTACATTTTTTGATGAATTTCAAAATTTTATTGAAACAACATTACAATTACATGAATAATTATATATTCTAGGTGATTTCAATATCCATGTTGATTTACCTATTCTTAATACGAGGTTATTCATAGATGCACTTCACACATTTGACTTACCAGCATGTCACATTCCCTACTCATACCCATGGGCATTGGCTCGACTTGTTTATCACTAGGTCAAACTGCAATAACATCAAGGCGGTATCTGTTACTGATGGATTATCAGATCATCATACTGTAATTATTGATCTGTGTCTCAAAGTCGAGTCAAGACCAGCACAACAACTTATTACTTTCCGACCGATACATGACATTAATATAGACATTCTTCCCGAGGACATTGCAAATTCAGATCTCTTAATTCAGCCAAAAACTACACTGCGTGAGCTAGTAAACCAGTACTACGTTACACTAAGTAATCTTCTTGATAAACATGCCCCCAAACAAACAAAACAGTAAAAGTTCGTCCACCGTCACCAAAAGTGTCCTAACAAATCGTGTGGTCTTGACCCTTTTCCAGCATTTTTACTGAAGAGTTGCATTGATCAACAGGTTAATTCTATTACAGATTATAAATAGTCAATGCAGGATGGTGTTGTTCCACATGAATTCAAGCAAGCTCATGTCAATCCTCTTATTAAAAAACAAAATATGTGCAAAAATGACTTTAAAAATTACCGTCCTATCCCAAATCTCAGTTTTCTGTCGAACGTATTGGAGAAGGTTGTTGCAAAATCGACTCCATGAACACATTTATTCACAGCATTTGTCAATTGATCTACAATCTGCATATAAGCGATTTCATTCAACTGAGACGGCTCTTCTTAAAATACACAATGACATTGGATGCAATATGGATAATAGCAAATTGACTGCTCTCGCCTTATTATACCTATCAGCTGCTTTTAACAGATTTAACAAGATTGCCATCCAGAAAATTACTCTGGATGGCAGGTGGACAAGGAAGCCTTTTGGCTTATCGAGAGTCCAATACTTTTTATCTACATGTATCCCGCCTTTTTAAGGTGTGTGTCGATTTTATTTTTAAACATATTCACGCTACTAGCACCAACACAATCAGGAGATAATCTGTTCCATTCATTTACAGTCCTTTGTGAGAATGAGAACTTTCTTATATCTAATCTACACTGCTCCTTTACTAATGTAGCTTCATGTCCTCTGGTCCTTCTATTTTTCTTAACTGAGAAAAAAATGTTTCTATCAATATTTTCATAACCATTCAATATTTTAAACACTTCTATGTGATCTCCTCTCAATCTCCTGGTCTCTAATGTTGTTAAACCACATTCTTTTAGGCGTATTTCGTAACTAAGATCCCTCAGATTTGGTATCATTTTAGTCGCTCTCCTCTGTACTCTTTCTAGCATATCTATGTCCTTCTTGCGATATGGCCTCCATGCTTGTATACAATATTCTAAATGAGGCCTCACTATTGTTTTGTACAGCGGTACTATTAATTCTTTTTTCTTATACGCTATATTTCGCCTAATTAATCCAAGGATTTGATTTCCCTTTGACGCTGCAATTCCGCACTGCTCTGAAACCTTCATATCAGCACTAATGGTTAACCCCAAGTCCTTTTCTTTTACAGTAGTACTTAGAACAGTACCCCCATTTTATATTTTACCTCTTCATTCCCATGACCTGTGTGGAGGCATTTACATTTCCCAAAATTGAACAGCATTTGCCACTTTTCAGACCATTTGATCAACCTATCAAGATCATCTTGTAAATGCTGTCTGTCTCCATCACTTTTAATCCTTCTAAACACTTTTGTATCATCCGCAAATTTTAACACCTTGCTTGTTATATCATCGTCCAAATCGTTGATATATATTAAGAATAATATAGGTCCTAGTACTGATCCCTGTGGTACCCCACTCAATACCGATTTCCAGTTTGAAGCCTCCCCATCAACTACTACACGTTGTCTTCTGTCATTCAGCCATTTTTCTATCCAGTTTATTATACCATTTCCTATGCCATGGGCCTTTAGCTTAAGGAGTAATCTTTGATGTGGTACTTTGTCGAAAGCTTTTTGAAAATCTAAATAGATGATATCTACTGGTGATCCCTCATCTACCCACCTAGTGATGTCTTCCAAAAAACATAACATATTTGTTAAGCATGACCTCGCTTTTAAAACCCCATGTTGAGATGGGTTTATCAAGTTATGTTTAACAAGAAAATCCACCATGTGATCTTTAATTAGTCTTTCTAATAATTTGCAAATCACTGATGTTAAGCTCACTGGTCTATAGTTCTCTGACTTGTTTCTCGAACCTTTTTTAAATAACGGTATAATGTTTGCCTCTTTCCATCCTAAAGGAACCACTCCCTCTTCTAATGACAAATTGAAAACTGTTGCAAGCGGTACGCTAATTTGTTCTACAATTTCCAATAGTAGTTTGGGCGGAATCCCGTCCACTCCAGGTGATTTATTATCCTTCATAGCCCTTATTTTCTTAGCTACCATTTCCGAGGTTACAACTAACTGTCCTAAATAGTCTGAATCTGCCCCCTTGAACTTAGCCTCTGGTACTGGCGGTGAACTAATATCTTCCCTGGTAAACACTGAACTAAAATACTCATTCAGGTCTTCTGCCATTAAGAATCCCTCTGATATTGTATTTCCAGCACTATCTTCTAGAGGACCGACCTTATGCTGAACTTTCTGTTTGCTTCGAATATACGCATAAAAACTCTTACTGTCATGTTTTATATTACTGGCTAATTTTTTTTCATAGCTTCTCTTTGAATTTCTAATTTCAGCTGTAGCTTGATTAAGTGCTTCTTTATAAATGTTGTAGTCTTCATCATTTCCAGTACATCTATATGACTTCCACATCATTTGTTTATACTTAATTTTTCTAATGGCTTCTTTCGATAAGTGTTTCTTTTAGACCGTTTCCCTTGTTTTTTGAAAGGTACAAATTTATCGACTATGCACTTAATTTCACTATTTAAGATATTCCAGCATTCGGTTGCTGTCTTATTCTTCAGTGTGTTATTCCAGTCTATCTTTGCTAAATATTTCCTCATGTCCTTATACCTTCCTTTGTGGAAATTTCTCCTATACTGCTTTTTACTATTCCTTTCTGATTTTACTTTGATGGTAAAATGTATCTGGTTGTGATCACTACTCCCCAGTGGCTCACATATCTTGACATTGTCAACTAATTCTTTCTGTGAGGACAAAACTAAGTCTAACACATTCTGTCCCCTGGTTGGTTCTAGCACATGTTGAGGAAGGAAACTATCTTGTACTAAAACTAAAAACTTGTGGTCCTCACTCCCCATACTCTGTAGAGATTTCCATTGTATATGCCCATGGTTAAAGTCCCCCATAATAATACAGTTCCGTTTGTTCCCCTGTCTTCTGCTCTCCCGTCACAATCTCGTCCGTTCCATTCTTTCCTGACGCTGTTTCTCTTGTCACCTTTCTTCCTGTCATCGTCC
>CM034543.1:25121861-25151061 GCA_020002185.1 Paraescarpia echinospica | reverse complement strand
GTAGAAAAATAAGAAATATTGGCAATAGGGAGATGCAATACTCCAATGAGCGTGTCTTGACGTTTTTGCCGTTAGTTTTCGGAGCGCCCTCCAGTGGCTTGCGAGTACCCGGGACCGGGTGTCACCAGTAAATTGGATGTAACTTCACATCTCATTCACCAGATGGAGCACTTTAAATGTGACATCCTGTATTTCGACTTGGGATTGAATAATAGATTTAAGATTTAACAAGATTGCCATCCAGAAAATTACTCTGGATGGCAGGTGGACAAGGAAGCCTTTTGGCTTATCGAGAGTCCAATACTTTTTATCTACATGTATCCCGCCTTTTAAAGGTGTGTGTCGATTTTATTTTTAAACATATTCACGCTACTAGCACCAACACAATCAGGAGATAATCTGTTCCATTCATTTACAGTCCTTTGTGAGAATGAGAACTTTCTTATATCTAATCTACACTGCTCCTTTACTAATGTAGCTTCATGTCCTCTGGTCCTTCTATTTTTCTTAACTGAGAAAAAAATGTTTCTATCAATATTTTCATAACCATTCAATATTTTAAACACTTCTATGTGATCTCCTCTCAATCTCCTGGTCTCTAATGTTGTTAAACCACATTCTTTTAGGCGTATTTCGTAACTAAGATCCCTCAGATTTGGTATCATTTTAGTCGCTCTCCTCTGTACTCTTTCTAGCATATCTATGTCCTTCTTGCGATATGGCCTCCATGCTTGTATACAATATCCTAAATGAGGCCTCACTATTGTTTTGTACAGCGGTACTATTAATTCTTTTTTCTTATACGCTATATTTCGCCTAATTAATCCAAGGATTTGATTTCCCTTTGACGCTGCAATTCCGCACTGCTCTGAAACCTTCATATCAGCACTAATGGTTAACCCAAGTCCTTTTCTTTTACAGTAGTACTTAGAACAGTACCCCCCATTTTATATTTTACCTCTTCATTCCCATGACCTGTGTGGAGGCATTTACATTTCCCAAAATTGAACAGCATTTGCCACTTTTCAGACCATTTGATCAACCTATCAAGATCATCTTGTAAATGCTGTCTGTCTCCATCACTTTTAATCCTTCTAAACACTTTTGTATCATCCGCAAATTTTAACACCTTGCTTGTTATATCATCGTCCAAATCGTTGATATATATTAAGAATAATATAGGTCCTAGTACTGATCCCTGTGGTACCCCACTCAATACCGATTTCCAGTTTGAAGCCTCCCCATCAACTACTACACGTTGTCTTCTGTCATTCAGCCATTTTTCTATCCAGTTTATTATACCATTTCCTATGCCATGGGCCTTTAGCTTAAGGAGTAATCTTTGATGTGGTACTTTGTCGAAAGCTTTTTGAAAATCTAAATAGATGATATCTACTGGTGATCCCTCATCTACCCACCTAGTGATGTCTTCCAAAAAACATAACATATTTGTTAAGCATGACCTCGCTTTTAAAAACCCATGTTGAGATGGGTTTATCAAGTTATGTTTAACAAGAAAATCCACCATGTGATCTTTAATTAGTCTTTCTAATAATTTGCAAATCACTGATGTTAAACTCACTGGTCTATAGTTCTCTGACTTGTTTCTCGAACCTTTTTTAAATAACGGTATAATGTTTGCCTCTTTCCATTCTAAAGGAACCACTCCCTCTTCTAATGACAAATTGAAAACTGTTGCAAGCGGTACGCTAATTTGTTCTACAATTTCCAATAGTAGTTTGGGCGGAATCCCGTCCACTCCAGGTGATTTATTATCCTTCATAGCCCTTATTTTCTTAGCTACCATTTCCGAGGTTACAACTAACTGTCCTAAATAGTCTGAATCTGCCCCCTTGAACTTAGCCTCTGGTACTGGCAGTGAACTAATATCTTCCCTGGTAAACACTGAACTAAAATACTCATTCAGGTCTTCTGCCATTAAGAATCCCTCTGATATTGTATTTCCAGCACTATCTTCTAGAGGACCGACCTTATCCTGAACTTTCTGTTTGCTTCGAATATACGCATAAAAACTCTTACTGTCATGTTTTATATTACTAGCTAATTTTTTTTCATAGCTTCTCTTTGAATTTCTAATTTCAGCTGTAGCTTGATTAAGTGCTTCTTTATAAATGTTGTAGTCTTCATCATTTCCAGTACATCTATATGACTTCCACATCATTTGTTTATACTTAATTTTTCTAATGGCTTCTTTCGATAAGTGTTTCTTTTTAGACCGTTTCCCTTGTTTTTTGAAAGGTACAAATTTATCGACTATGCACTTAATTTCACTATTTAAGATATTCCAGCATTCGGTTGCTGTCTTATTCTTCAGTGTGTTATTCCAGTCTATCTTTGCTAAATATTTCCTCATGTCCTTATACCTTCCTTTGTGGAAATTTCTCCTATACTGCTTTTTACTATTCCTTTCTGATTTTACTTTGATGGTAAAATGTATCTGGTTGTGATCACTACTCCCCAGTGGCTCACATATCTTGACATTGTCAACTAATTCTTTCTGTGAGGACAAAACTAAGTCTAACACATTCTCTCCCCTGGTTGGTTCTAGCACATGTTGAGAAAGGAAACTATCTTGTACTAAAACTAAAAACTTGTGGTCCTCACTCCCCATACTCTGTAGAGATTTCCATTGTATATGCCCATGGTTAAAGTCCCCCATAATAATACAGTTCCGTTTGCTTACTTCCCTTATAGCGTTTTGTATTTTTTCATTCTCTTCTATGCTTATGTTTGGACTTCGATAAACTAACCCAACTGTTAACGTTGAGTTTCCTGTAACTATGTTACACCAAACAGCTTCTTCGCAATCTGCTTCTCTTTCTAATTTTATTTCATAAGCCTGGATAGATTCTTTAATATATAAAATAACTCCACCTCCCTTTCTTCCTATTCTATCTTTCCTAAACATTACATATCCTGTTAGTCCCAATTCGGCATCTGATATATCAGTGGTGGCCCACGATTCGGTTATACCTATTATGTGAGGGTCAATATCTTCTACCATAATGTTTAGTTCACTTCTTTTGTTTACTATGCTCCTTGCATTTAAACAAATGCATTTATATCCTGATTCAGAACAGTTTTCCAGGCTGTTCTTTGCCGATTTATTTCTGCTGTCTTTATCTATGCCTCCAGTTTCAGGCTTCTCTGTGAATCCCCCCTGCGAATCTAGTTTAAATAGATGCAGCCTGTCCCACTGTCAACAGATTGCAGCAAGTTCTCTGAGAAAACTGCTGCCCCCTTTCCACTTAGATGTAGGCCATCTCTCATGTACATATCTTCCCTCCCAACAAAGTATCCCCATAAATCTACGAATCCCACCCCCTCTTCTTTACACATCTGCTCAACTAGTGCGTTGATCGCCATCCTCTTGCAGTTTCTATATGTCGGCCCCCTTCCTCCCATTACTGGCAAAATTCCTGAGAGGATAATCTGTTCTACTCTTGTCTTCTTTAACTTCTTCACTAACTGTCTGTACTTCTGAACTATCCCAGTTGTTCCCTCCCTCTCTGCGTTATTTGTCCCTACATGTACTAGTATAGACCCTCCCTTGCCATGCCCCAGTACCTTCTCTACCCTTTCAGTTACATGTTCTATCCTAGCCCCCGGTAGACAAACAACGACGTCCTCCCCCTCGCTTAGAGTCTTATCTGTCTTTCTCATAATCGAATCGCCCATAAACACCCTCTCTTTCCTCATTGCCCCCTCAATCACTGCCTCAGTGTAGCTCTTTCTACGGTTTGCATCTGTCTGGTTGTAATCTTGTTCCCCTGTCTTCTGCTCTCCCGTCACAATCTCGTCCGTTCCATTCTTTCCTGACGCTGTTTCTCTTGTCACCTTTCTTCCTGTCATCGTCCCTCCCGACTTCTCTTCTGTCACATGTACTCTCACTTCCTTTCTTCCCGTCATCTTTCCTCCCATTGCATTTCCTTCTCTCCTCTCCCGTCTCTTTTTCCCTCCTACCTCTTTCTCTACGGTCACTTTCTCTCCTGCCACCTTCACACCTGTCACATTTCCTGCCGTCGATCCTCCACTTTCTTCCCCTCCGATCACCTTCCCTCCTCTCAGTCTCCTTTCCTCGGTCTTGTTGCCACTACTCTGCTCCTTCAGTTTCACAGTATTCCCAACTTTATCCCTGTCGTCTCTCTCCATTCCATCTGTCTCCTTGCTGATTCTCATCTCCATCCCCTTCACAATATCTACCAACCTAGCTACCTCTTTCTCCAGACATTTCACCTTCCAACACCCCACGCACTGAAAGGTGAATCCCTCTTCCTTGGTTTCTGTCCATGACTTCGTACAGCCGGATAAGGCAAAATCTACCCAACTGTGGCAGTCGTCGCACACCAAGTGTCTCTTTGCCTTGACTTGCCGCTTGCAAGGCGCCATATCAGAATTGATTTAATAATAATAATCTAATTAGCTATTTAAAATAGTTTTGTCAACTGTGTTTACACTATTCACTGTCTATGTAGTCTTTAAGAAGACTGTTTTCTGTGCACAAATGTTACACTTTACGTAAGATTGCGTACGCTAGACTGCCTTATTTATTTAGGTTATACAGCGCCCTAGCTACATAAACTTAGTTCGCCCGATTATCGCAAATGCTTAATTTTAACAACAAAGCTACCTTATCAAAATGTCTAGCAGGTACTGACTTACACAGATATTATCTTATGTAGGTAGTTTATGGTTGTTACTTTATCACCTATATATTCTACCACATAACGAGGTTTGTTAAATCTTGTTTACAAATTTATCGTAGCCGTAAGCTAACGTACCCTATTATCACTCACTAGACTAAAGTGTCCTAAAATACTTTATCTAACTAACTTTAAGCACGACTGCTACTCAATATATGTTTACTGCTACTTTATGAATGATATTAAGGCAAGAATAATACTTATCAATCAGTAATTCCACTTGCTTATGAACTTTGATACACCACCAATTACAACGATCTATCTCCGCCAAATATAGCCTCGATCAATCATTTTGATACAATAGATCACGACATTCTTTTACATCGCCTTAACATACATTTTGGTATATCTGGCATGGCTCTTCAGTTGTTTAGTTCATATTTTTCAGACCGATATCAAAGCATTAACATATCTGGCTCACTGTCTTGTCCAGAACATCTTCCATTTGGTGTCCCACAAGGTTCTGTCCTTGGCCCTGTTCTGTTTAGCTTATACACTACATCCCTTAGTCGAGTCATAACTAATCATAATATAAATCATTATTTGTATGCTGACGACACACAGGTGTATAGATCACTTTCACCAACTGATACACAGACATCTCTATCAACTTTAAATGACTGTCTCACTGACATCTTGCGAATTGAAGCTAAATCCAGATAAAACTGATCTAATTATTATTGGCACAAAACAACAACGAAACAAGGTTGTTAACTACTTTCCAGTTAAATTGCTTGGTAATGATACATCACCATCAGATACTGTTCGTAAACTAGGTGTTATCTTTGACAGCGAGTTCAGCTTTAAGCAGAACATTTCTCAAGTATATAAATCCTGTTTCTACCATATACGTGATTTCCGCAGAATTCGGCGTCATTTGTCTTTATCTACTGCTAAAACAATATCAGTATCTCTAATTAGCAGTCGCCTTGACTACTGCAACTCTCTCCTAAACGATAATGCTAAAAAGGACTTAGCTAAACTCCAACGTGTACAGAATTGTTTAGCACGTGTAGTACTAAAAGCACCTCGTTTCTCACCAACTCTGCCCCTATTTAGACAGTTGCATTGGCTTCCAGTTACATATCGAATACAATTCAAATTAGCCACTATCACATATCGTACCCTTTCTACGCAACACTCATCCAATTTGTTTATTCTCCTTCGCTTTCCCGATATCCCCAGTAAACTCGGATCATCTGTTTCACAACGAATTTTTGTTCTGAAAAACAAGCTTAATATCGGTAAACGTGCTTTTTTTGTATCTGCACCCACAATCTGGAATCAACTCCCTATCGCTTTAAAATAATATGAGCCTATAAATACCTTTCGTAAAACACTAAAGGATTATTTATATGAAATTGCATTCCCACCCTAACCTTCGGCCGTCCCTTGCTCTAATGACGACTCTTGCTTGTCCCTGTTAACGATTTTGCCCAACCATTCTTGTATGTTGCGCCTCTGAGCTCAGATTCCTGGGGATTTAGGCGCCATAGACGGTTGCTTGTATTATTATTATTATTATGTACCATTTATATGAGCAATGGTCAACTTTCAATTTTAAATCCTTTAACATTTTGGAATACAACCATTGTGATTTCGAAAATGAAATTGATCCAAACAATAACTTTTATAGTAATATTTATACAAAATGTGACTACTACACTGAAGAAATATTTCTTAAGAATGAAACGATGAGGACAGGCTTGTCGTTCATTCACTTTAATGCCAGAAGCCTTATCACCAATTTTGATAAAATGAGAGATTATATATATGAACTAAAAATATCGTTTGATATTATTGCGATATCTGAGACATGGTTAGAGTCTGACGATTGTTCCAATATGTTACTGGCGGAATATGGAGTTATACATAGAACTAGACAAAATAAGAAAGGTGGAGGAGTAGCTATCTATGTAAAAGATTCGATTCCATTTATGGTTATAGATACTATGTCTGTAGTGACTGATGACGTTTTAGAATGTGTCACGGTAGAATTGTGTATAAACAAGAAAAACAATATAGTTGTTAGTAGTATCTATAGAGCATCAGGAACTAATGTTGACATGTTCACTAATCAACTTGGATTGATGATCAAAAAAATTAAGAATACTAACAAAATATTACTATTTGGGGATTTTAATATAGATCTGTTAAAATAGAATAATAACAATTGTACAAAACATTTTGTAGACATGCTGTTTAGTTTAGGTAAATATCCACTAATTGACAAGCCAAGGATAATTACTGAATGCAACTTTAATTGACATGAACCTTTACAAACGAATTGAAAATTGATATCACTAATGAGTTAATAATAAATGACATAAGTTATCATCTACCTGTATTTTGTATATGTCGTTATACAACTTTAACAACAACCTCTACTATTAAGACGTATAGATATGTAAGAAAATTGACTGACAGCTGCAAAGAATCTCTCAAAAATGATCTTTCATTAATAAACTGGGAGAGTGTATTAAATGAAACAGATGCTGGTGTGGCTTGCGATATATTTGTAAATATATTCACGCAATGTATAATAAAAGTTGCCCTATTAAGAAAATATGTGCTAATACAGCTATGACCAAGAACAAACCTTGGGTAACCAGAGGCTTGCAAAATGCTTGTAAAAAAATACAATTTGTACAAAAAAAAATTAAAGCTTAGGACTAAAGGAGCTGAATGTAGGTATAAAAATACAAAAATAAACTTACTTATATTATCAGATTTAGTGAGAAAATGGTGAAAAAAGAAAAACACAATATAAAGGTACTTGGAAAGTTTTATATGAAATTATAAAAAAAACAAGACTGAAACTCATTTATTAGTAATGATGTAGCACAATTACAAATACGACAGATGTTGCTGGTGGATTTAATAATTTATTTGTAAAGCAATCCCCTACACCTACCGATTTATAACACTAGTTTACTTTCGCGGAGGAGATTGACCACATAACATTTATTACACCGCCACTTTCGTTTCTAACTTACGGACATATAACGATGCGCCACATTGTTACGACTGTGAAAACAAAATGTATCATCGGGGCGTTAAGGGGAGACACATCATTTAAGGCGGAGTGTCTCTCCTTAACGCCCCGATGATAAATTTAGTTTTTACAGTCGTAACAATGTGGCGCATCGTTATATGTCCGTAAGTTACAAATGAAAGTGATGGTGTAATATACGTTATGTATAATATATATATATATATATATATTGAGTAATATATATATATATATATTGAGTAATATATATATATTACTCAATGCCCCTCTTCCAATATTTGAATAGCTGTGTAGTGTATGTTAATATTGACAATAAATCAAGTTCACCTTTACAAAAAAGTACGTAGCCTACAAGGTACCCTTAGTTGGGTTAAACTAGTGAGTAATTCATATGGTTTCCAAACTGCTCCGATGACATTGGCATATTCGCCAGGGGCCGCAAGGTGCCCAGTGTCCGCAGTCTACCATGAGTTGATTGTGTCTTGACTGCGGCTAAACTGCGTCAGTTGGATAGACTTACGATGTCACTCAAATGAGCTATATGGCGGCCATTGCCAAAACATCAATACCATCAATATCACACACAACGCGGTCCTATTAAAATCTGGCGAAACGTGCGTCATCGCATCGTAAAAACGATAAACGAAGCGTTATTGAGAGTACTAAAGAAAGCACCGTCATCTTGCCAAGGTAAGAACATATAAAATATGTCCTATTAACGCTATAAGTAACTTGAAACCAATGTTCCTGAATTCCGGTCAGACGGGTGCGTGCGTGTGCGCAAGAGTATTTCCGTCTCGTCAATTTGGATGATATATTGCATATGTTTGTGCACATATCTTAATATTGATTTAACTCGCAGTTAAGGTTATCATGCTCATCATTTTTATCATGAAACGTGTCTCCAGATAGCTTGCAGGCAATGTCCGAATTGCATTTACACTGTCTAAACACCAATGCATAGACACATTGATCATCTTGCCAGTGATCTACATCACCAGTGTGAAATGCGCAAAGAAAACTAAATGAATAATTGTAGATTTGTTCTGGTAATATTTATGCATGTAGCAGACACTAAAATGCAATCAAAATTACTAATTGAAATTTGTTTGATGTTCAACCACACATTGATTTGATTAACACTGTGGCAGTTACGACATTAATCATGGCCGAATGTTTCTGAATAATCATTGGTGAAGTTGAGTGTGAAGTTATCCGGAGGAAGTCGATGCCACTCGGACGTGGAGAGTGCCCACGGGACTTCCACGCAAGATGTGGTATTATACTTACATACCCACGGACATCATTAGTAGTTCTCTGAATTATCGGCACGCCGTGCGTACCTTAACAGGTGATCGTCAATAATTCCTGTGCACCTGTTCGCTGGGTAAATGCAACAAAGTTTATTTGAAAGTGAAGTTATCAATAGGCTTTAAATAATAATTTACTCATCCGATGCTAGAAACTCGGTTCAACTTTCTACCACGGTTGATCTCTTAAGTCCGCAGATTCCAAAACAAAAGTTTTCGCTTAGTATAAATTTAGTATTTTACAATCCAAAATTGCCGTTAGTGTAAATTTGCCTTAGCAAGTTTCAGCTGCTAGGTGTAGTCACTGTAGCAATATATTTTAATCGCGATATGTGGTGACGACTAAACCACCCCTCCCCATAAGTGATGGTTAACGTACTTGGGGTCTGCGCGGAGATGACGGCATCCATCATCCATCATCTTCGCGACATAATATCATCCATAGAGAAGTAAAGATAGCTATATTTGATGGAAACCTAACGACACTGAGGGTGACTTGTTTACATATATATGTTATTTTAAAATCTAGGTCCTTCGTAGCGACACTTAATTCGTCACTTTAATTTTCGATTGAAATTGAAACAATGGATCTTTAATACACTGCGCGAGGTGTCATCGAGATGTTGTTATTGCGACACGATAGCCAATTGTTAAAGCACAGTTAATCGTACATGACTGCCACTTATCTCGTGGTATGATTAAATAGCATATTTGGGGAGGCCCACCATTTGACTTTTATGTGTGGAAACTGGTCCAATATAACCTGATGCACCACCATATCTTTGCACGACAAAGCAATGGATGACTAAACTTGGCTTCCTTCCGATATCATAAATACGCCACTGATATGCTTTTTGGAAACACAAGATAACGTGAAAAGCCACAAAGAATTATTGTTAATCAAATTAGCTCGGGGCATGTTTCTTTCTTAGAATGGATTGCCTACGTGATAATCAAAATTTCGCGCGTGCCAACAATATTGATAACAGTTATATGCGTAAATTACAATAGTAGACTTATTGCTGTATGGCATCTTATAAATCAAACATTCTCGCATACAGTTGTCACTTTAAAAACTTTGCTTTATGTATTTGTCATAACAAAACACTGTTGTAACAAGAATTTCAACAACATATACGACGGAATGTTCAAACCCACCACGTGGTTTTGCTAGGCAACAGGTCACGTGATGGATAGGTAAATTTGCCTACGTCACAATAGTAATTATTCGCGAGACCTCCGTCATGCTTTGTCTAAAAATGTTGTCATGTGTTCGGCATTCATTTTGTCGACTTGACGGACCGTGTTGCTAGGCAAGCACGTGATCAATAGGTCAGTTAGGTCGCACGGTGGTTGCACCGATAAAGCCCATGCGCAAATCTGCAATTTGCTGCGATAAATTCTGGCCACAAATAGGTACTCGGCCTATAACACGCCCGTGTATTAATCAGTCATGTTCTGCTTCGGTGTGCACAGACAATCCCGAGACGACGAAAATATGTAACTGATCTGTGCTCTTATAACCGGACACACTGCAACGGCGAGTATGAACTAGATTGTTGAGACTCGTCATATCTCAATACATCCAGCATCCATCATCTTCACGCCTTCCCAGATCTAACTCGCGAGAAAGCACAGTCAAGGCCGTCCCTATAACATTTCAAGACCTATGGAATGAGCCTACGTACGCAGTCCACAAATGATTTATTTTATCCAATGCGCACGATTACCCGAAGTCATATATCTGCGGCCAGGCGTTTCACGCACAACCTGAAACATTTGGGCATTCCGCATGACGGTGTGCAATAAAACTACCTAAATTAGCACTATTGCTTTAGGGCGTACACGATGCGGTCGTTTAGCGAAGGTTTTATACGTAACTCTTTACGCAGTTAGACACAAGTGCGCACCAAAACAGTTATTTTCCTATGAAAAAATCACTGCGCCTAATTAGCATCGGTACAGCGAAATTAGCGGACAGAAATCTACGCATAACACAAGTGCATGAATCCACAACGAGGCCGACTGCTATTTTCGGTGTTACGTGTATATAGCTATTATCTCGAACACGAATTACGACCTTTTCGAAAATACATAAACACAATGTTGTGTCTCGCAGGGCAGTTATTAATATCCTATACTCTCCGTGTCTTTCATATCCGATTGGTTCTATATCACCGTCCATATATAAACGATTTGTACGATGATATAGCTAGCAAGGTTTTGAAATTTGCAGATGATACAAAAGTGTTTAGAAGGCTTAAAAGTGATGGAGATAGACAGCATTTACAAGATGATCTTGACAGGTTGATCAAATGGTCTGAAAAGTGGCAAATGTTGTTCAATTTTGGGAAATGTAAATGCCTTCACAGGACATGGGAACGAATATGTAGAATATACAATGGGGGGAACTGTACTAAGTACTACTGTAAAAAGAAAAAGACTTACAGGGCTGACAATTAGTGCTGACATGAAGATATCAGAGCAGTGTGGAATTGCAGCTTCAAAAGGAAATCAAATCCTTGGATTGATTAGGTGAAATATAGCATATAAAGAAAAAGAACTAATAATACCGCTGTACAAAACAATAGTCAGGCCTCATTTAGAATATTGTATACAAGCGTGGAGGCCATACCGCAAGAAGGACATAGATATGGTAGAAAGAGTACAGAGGAGAGCGACTAAAATGATCCCAAAACTGAGGGATCTTAGTTATGAAAAACGCCTAAAAGAATGTGGTTTAACAACACTAGAGACAAGGAGATTGATAGGAGATCAGATAGAAGTGTTTAAAATATTGAATGGTTATGAAAATATTGATAGAAATATGTTTTTTTCCAGTTAAGAAAGATAGAAAGACTAGAGGACATGAAGTTACATTAGTAAAGGAGCAGTGTAGATTAGACGTGAGAAAGTTCTCATTTTCACAAAGGGCTGTGATTGAATGGAACAGATTATCTGATGATTGTGTGGGTGCTAGTAGTGTGAATATGTTTAAAAATAAAATCGACACATACCTCAGAAGGGCTGGATATATGTAGATAAAAGGGTTGGACTCTCGATAAGCCAAAGGGCTTCCTTGTCCACCTGTCATCTATAGTTAATTCTTGTTCTCGTCTCTACTGTATTTACTACCGTTGTCAAATATAATAAAAAAATTAAAAAAATTCCGGTGAGAGGAGACCTTTTTAATTGGGATGCGGATGACAGTTTTGACACATTGTGTTTTCTATATTATAAAACACTTCGTTCTATTTGTTTGTGCCCCCACATCTCCGTCAGTTTTGCATTTATCGGGCTGAAATGGTGTATGTGATCTAGCGGGCCTATTGAGATGGTTCGTTGATTTAGACATTTTCGAAATTCGTCTGAGGGTTGAATAAATTGGGGGGCTCAATAATTCATAAGGCTGTACGAGGAGTTCCAGCCGAGGAATTTCATGTTTTTCTATATCATCGTAAAGATTATTTCATCTACAAATATGTCGCTGGTTGTATGAACAACATTTTTGAATAGTTTTAAAGTTATTGACTTTTGAAAATCCTCAGTGCTTAACATGCACCAGGTCTGCCTGTCGTTGGTCACGTCTGCACGCTTACAAGTGGCGCCCTCTTTCCCATTTCATATAATTCCTACAGATGGAGCTATTTGACATTTTATAATTTAGCGTCGAAATTATCGCCCGTCAAGTTAATGTATTATAAAAAGTGAGTGTCAAAATTTATATTGGATAACTAGGAATACAACATATCTATATTATAAAACAGTTCGTTCTCTGTTTGTTTGTCCACCCACATCTCCGTTAGTTTTGCATGTATCGGGCTGAAATATCAACCCTGCATCCGCTGTTGCTGGATACGTCAGTTGGAGGGGTGAGCGATTGATATTTCTGGCAAAAGGTTGTTCTAACAACTAGGCCAGTGACCAGTTACCATTTATTAATGCGGGTAGGCTGGAAACATTTGGGATGGGTTTGGGGTGTCTGGTACATATGACTGCCTTTTTACCCCGGGCAAGGCCGGGTAACTCAGCTAGTTAATAATAAAACATGCCAGTATGTTTGGACCCCAGCCTCGTTTTCGAGTTGAATTTATGCGGTAAGTGCTGCCACCATCGGCATGATTCCTCATTGGAAATATATGTTATTATTATTTTAATATTTATGAAGGAATTTTTTTAAATAACAACTGGATCCCTTCAACTCTCATCCTATAACATAGTGGTACATAGCTTAATTCAATTATGCGTCCTGCCATAAAGAATACACAACAACATGACGAATTTTTAATTAAATGTCTCATTTGTTTTGATGGTGATATCGGATGTATTTTTTGTCTGCTTCGGTAGGCCTAATATAATAATATAAGCGTGACGTAAACAAACACATGCTGAGCATGTAACACCAGACGGCGCCACCGTACGGCAAAGCGGATTGCGTAATATTTGGCACTGTGTAACGATATTTCACCGTCGCGCACAGGAGTACGTCAAGGTAATAATATCCATTCAAGCAACATACGTACGACAAGCAATCAGTATATTCACATATAATCGCGTCTTTAACATTGCAAAAATGTTGCGAACTGATGCATTTAGCATTATGACGATTGAAATTTACTCACAATCGCCTGTACGTGCGTATGACGTTCTCGTGGGAAATACGCAACGAAAGAAACAGCAGACACGCTGGTTAATGACACACATAATGCAATCACACGCAAACTAAGCAGATGAACAAAAACTATGGTTTGACTTCGTCATACCTGACAGCACATATTCAAATAATGCATGGATCAGGAAATGCCGACGAATAGCTTAGAACATAAGATAGTTGCGTCGGTAGTCGTTTATTTCTTAGTCCAACTGACCACGTCAGTTGTAATTAAGCAGAGTGTCGTATTTTGTGCCGATCCGAATTCGCTGCGGTTACACTGACGCATAATTAGAGATTATGTCGTTGTGTGTGTGTGTGTGTGTGTGTGTGTGTGTGTGAGTGTGTGCGTGCGTGCGTGCGTGCGCGTGTTTGCGTGTGTGTATGTGTGTGTGCGTGCGTGCGTGTGTTTGCGTGCGTGTGTTTGCGTGTGTGTGTGTGTATGTGTGTGTGTGCTTGTGTGCGTACGTACTTGCGCGTGTATACGTATGCATACAAGCAATTATTAAGGTGATAACTATTACAATATATATATATATTCATCTCCTGATTCCCTACCTGACCAGGTGGAGCCTGTGGGAACACAGTTTGGGCTGGCAACGCCACACGTTTACTTCCTAAATGAGTCAATTGTGCTCAACTGAATGAAATATATAAAGTTGTCATTACTCTCTTTGCGCGAACCGCAGGTAATGAGTGAATCCACATATATTTCAATTACGTTGACTACTAAACTTGCAGACAGGATTTCCAAGTACAGTGGCAACGTGACCGTAAATGCCATTCCTCCGCAAACGTTATATCGACGCAACAACTGCACCCGACCAGAGTGAGTCGCGAGAAATAAAAACTAATACTACCGTCTTCCGTCTAAACCAGTCAATCGCGAGTCGCGCTAGTAATCAAACTGCGATGACGCGGCGAGGAAATGTGATCACCATTAAGGCGGTTGCGTGACGAACACTGGAGGTATGTGACTAATCCGAGTAACGTTGATTCCATCTGTCCTTTATTGCCTGGATCTTTGTTGTCGTCACGTAGTTAGCTACTTTTTCTTTCATTGATGATGTTTGATTTTATTCGGCGCTTTGTAGGTGATTCTAAACATGCGGAAAGAGTTTGTGCGTGTGCGTGCGCGTGCGCGTGTGCGTGTGTGTGTGTGAGTACGTGCGAGTGTAGGCCCTACATGTATGAACACGGTCTTTAACCATTTAAATATATACGTACCAACTTCGGCATCAGATATATTTTCTGTGCAGATCAACTACACAGCACGTCTGTATCGAAAAAGTAATGAGTACACACGATTTTCACTGAGCGCTAGCTGTGTCTATTTCCTGTTTTCTGTTTGATGTATCACTGTTTATCGGCAGTTGCTCTTAATCATGCACTTAGCGGGAATGCAGAACGGTTTTCATTGGTTTATTGATATGCAGCGGCAGGTAGATGGCATTTCGAATAATAACAATGTTGCAATTATATTGGTTGTTGTTCGAAAGATCATAGAAATTAACAATGCTATACACCCTTTCTTAATGTATATTGCAGTATTATTACAAATTAATGTTACAATATTCAATAAAACAGCCGTTAAAAATGGTTAGACTCACTTTAAATAAACGATCATAATGCATACAGTAAAACAACCGAACAGGTCCTTCCCGCTTGCTCGAAGTACAACATACGTGTAGTTACTTTATTCGCTTGTGCCTGGCAGTGTTGTGTTGGCGAACATTACAACTCTTACCAGCAGCACTTATGAATCGAATAAGCCGTTTTCACAGAATTCTAAAGAAACTGTTGAGCATGGAATCGGTATTCTAAATCAGTAGTAATATTTACGATTTTACAAAGAGGAAACATTTCGTGGACAAACCGAAAACACGTATTTTGTGTTCAAATTCATCATTGTGCGGCAAGACGCAACGCAATAAATATATACAAACCACGGGCTGTTCGATCACTTTCCTGTGGTGATAAGAGTGAACAGTTGCTTATAATTTCGTCCGATAAATTGTTATATTGCAAATGCTTACGTCACCGTCACCGAGATGGCGAGTTATACTCACGTATGCCAATAATTCAATTAATGAAATTCGCCATATTTTGCTTTTAATACCGCTACGTAGTACCCCGGTCCACATACAAGATGTTGACACGTAGTCCTAACAATGGACCGGTTCAGACGTCACTCAGTTATCTATCTGCACCGGCGACGTATCGATCAAACGGGCCCGTGACGACGTTATGGTGCTGACGTCATGTCGCCGTTCATACACAGTGATACGACTCGGTGAGGCTTCAAGAGGCTTGTTGACATAGCACTTTGGCCTAGTTTCTGAATGAACCAATCAGAATGAGTGAAGAGGTTCATCAGACTGGGTGGTTCAAATGAGTGATATTTTTTTAAATTTCATAGTCAGTTTACCTTTTGTTCTCGTGACGTTTCGACTGCTTTCAGCAGTCTTCTTCAGACGACTACCGCTAGATGGCGACACGGTACTCCTTCAGCGCAGACCTAGTCACTCAGGTGTGTCAAACAGAAGCAGAAAGCTTGCGAGCAGATACGAAAGGGATTCTGAAATCAGCAAAGCCTCCCAAATCCAACTTCAGTAAAGAAGAGAGTAACGCACTTAAATTTCTTGGAAAAAAACGAAACAATCATCATTCTACCGGCGGACAAGGGACGTGCCACAGTAGTAATGGACAAAGCACGCTATGAGAAGAAAGTGCGTGAGATGCTAGATGACGAGAAAACATACTCCAAGTTGAAGTCGGATCCAACTGCTAAGTACAAGGGGAAATTAATTGTCATCCTCACGAGACTAAAGAGAGAGGGTAAGACCACAGAACTACTACTACCTTCACCCCTCATCAGAAGCTATCCCTAGACTGTACTGTACACCGAAAATACACAAAATGTATTAATTATATACTTATTATAACAATCTTGTTGGCTAACTAGGGTCGATGTAGCCAAAACAAAACGACTCGATGGTCCCGGATGTTGCTCTACTGACTGCCAATCATTGATCAGTTTACACCGACATACCTGCCCTCGTTTTTGAGCTTATATCTACCATGTTGGTGAATGACAGCATCAATTGCCACGAAAGCAGAATCACGTTTCACCACGTCATTTGTGCTGCCTTCCCATCAACAAGGATTCCAATGGAAATCTGAAAACGGATTCAGAAGGTGCAAATTACATTTAGTTCTATCAATAATATTGCACCATATATCACATGTTGACTACATAATTACTACCACCACACAACATGGAATAAACAGATGAGTATCGATTGTTTGGCCACAGTAAACTGTCAGCTGTATTTTGACGATGGACTTCTGGTATTTTAATTGTGCAACGACAGTGGCTTAATTGATTACTGTTCATACCGTTTGACCTACGTCTATCTGTCCAACAAAATTACGATTGTCTGGGAAAGGATTTGTTGTTAGGTCATTGTAATGCATGACCTTAGATGATTACACTTGAATGGGTTCATCAAGCAATTATTTCGAGAGTTGGCAGTGCATCGATGCCATTTAGCCTATATTTTCATTGTAACAGTTCTTTCGGGGGACGTTCTGGGCAGCATATTTGCCGCGGTAAATAGACAGCGTGCCTCTCAGAGTCCCAACGCTGTCCGGATAATTTTTGATTAGGAGTTACGATGCTGGACCATGGATATAACGTAGTCAATACGCCATAACAACATCGCGATAATCAGCTGCGACAAGCGTTATCTGTATTCCAGTAATGAACCACGTCGTATTACATCAAACCGCAGAAGGGACACGAGGAGATAGAGATCGGAAGAAAGAAGGCTACAGACAATTCAAGAGTGCCAAACATTATGACATTTATAAATCTTAAATATGGTGTTGCTTTTAGAGAATCGAATAAATTATAAGTTGTTGTCAGGTTTAGCCTTTTTCCAGTTATATTGTGCATTTATTGAGAAAACAAGCCGTCGTATAACAGACTCGTAATAAAATATATGAAGTGAAGGTAATGTCAGACGTTCGCACACCTCATCATTTATGACGTTTTTGACGCCTATTGAAGGCAACTGGTCGAACATGTGTCCACATTAATATGTCTTCAATGATGTTATTAATAACAGCAGTACAACAGTTGCCTCAGTGACAGGTATGGCCTCTTTTAATGGACGGATATAACAACATCATCAAGACAATCACCACCACCACCACCAACAACACAACCAACACAACCATCATAACCACAACCACCACCATCACCACCACAACCACCACCACCAACACAGCCACCATAACCACAACCACCACCATCACCACCACAACCAACACCACCATCACCACAATAACCACCATAACCACAACCACCACCATAACCAAAACCACCACCATCACCACCACAACCACCACCACCATCACCACAATAACCACCATAACCACAACCACAACCATCACCACCACCACAACCACCAACATCACAACCACCCCCACCTTCACCACAATAACCACCATAACCACAACCACCACCACCACCACAACCATCACCACCACCACAACCACCACAACCATCACCACCACCACCGAAACCACAACCACCACCACCACAACTACCATAACCACCACCATCACAACCACCACCACAATAACCACAATAACCACAACCACCACAACCACCACAACCATCACCACCACCACAACCACCACAACCATCACCACCATCACCACCACCATAACCACAACCACCACCATCAACACCACTACCAACATAACCACAACCACCACCACCACCACAACCATCACCACCACCATCACCACCACAACCACCATAACCACAACCACCACCATCACCATCACCACCACAACCACCACCAAAATCACAACCACCATCACCACCACAACCACCACAACCATCCCAACCACCACCACCACCACAACCTCCACCACAACCACCACCACCACCAACACAACAATCATAACCACAACCACCACCATCACCACCACAACCACCACCACCATCACCACAATAACCACAACCACCACCATCACCACAATAACCACAACCACCACCACCAACACAACCAACACAACCACTATAACCACAACCACCACCATCACCACAATAACCACCATAGCCACAACCACCACCACCACCATCACCACCACAACCATCACCACAATAACCACCATAACCACAACCACCACCACAACCATCACCACCACCACAACCATAACCACAACCACCACCATAACCACAACCTCCACCTTCACAACCACCACCACCACCACCAACAACACAACCACCATAATCACAACCACCATCATCACAACCACCACCACCATCACCACAATAACCACCATAACCACAACCACCACCACAACCACCACCACCATCACCACAATAACCACCACAACCACCACAACCACCACAACCATAACCACCATCACCACCACCATAACCACAACCACCACCACCAACACCTCAACCACCACCACCACCACCACCACTACCACCACAACCACCACCACCACCACCACCACCACCACCACCACCATCACCACCACCACCACCATCACCACCACAACCACCACCACCACCACAACCACAACCACCATAACCATAACCACCACCACTACCACAACCTCCACAACCACCACCATAACCACAACCACCACCATCACCACCACAACTACCACCACCACAATCATAACCTCCACCACCACCACCACCACCATCACCACCACCACCACCATTCCAAAGCCCGTCACCTGATCGGATGCTTGGTAGATGAAAGTCGTGATGGTCATATTTATCAAATGTTAGAAAATACACATCATCGATACGTGAACACCATAACGCGCTCCCAGATACTCGTTGTTTGTTCAAAATGACGAAGGTCGGAGAGAATAAACAGTTGAAATCCATCGATAGGCCCTAGTCGTGATTGCCACATACAACCACATACTATTCGTAATGCTATGCTATTGACATGCGGGTAAACTTAAGCATATTGTGTCAGCGTCTACTTGATGTTGCCAAGTCTATGACGCAGGGGCCCTGTTCCCGATTTGCCGGGTTCCTGCGATTGTTAGGTTACGTTTTACGTATTACCGTATATACGCACACGTTACGTTTTACGTTCCGAACAACTGATTTACCCCATAAAAAGTAAGAATCTAGACATATTATATGGGCTATTCTGAAAAGATATAAGTCTTACGTCCTATTCTAGGTGTCGTAGATTAATCCGTGAAAGTTTGGAGCTCGAAGTTCGTTTTATTTTACCATTAGTATGAGGAATCATCTCAGTTAATATATGTTTGACATTTTTATATATCCCAGCAATATGTCTACATTTGGATCAGGCCTACGACCTTTGGATTCTTCATTATTCATAAAGGCATCGTTCCCATTGATCGGTTGTTGTAATTACTCTAGTACTCGTGAGAGGGCGACTCTGCCGATTTGTTAAAGATTGGACTTGGTTACCCAGTCTCCGTAATGAGCCGCCACTTGTTTGTCGCACCTACAACGCCCGGGGACTTGGTGTTTTCATTCCTACGAAACGATTGGTTACCATGAAACAGGGTAACCCATGGAATTGACTGTCAGCTAAGTCGTAGAATAAGAGCAACTTGTACAGTGTATACGAAGCATTCGAACCAAACTTTTAACTTCGAATTTACAGGCATTTACAAATGCTGACAATAAAAAATCAACCAAAACGTAATAATTTCATACTCACTTGGCATATGAATTAGCAAACTGGTTGCTTCGTATAATACCAATGTTCATAACTGCAATAATTAAGACTTATTCGTAAATGGTTTTGAATATTCGACGCCAATATTTTACACTATTTGACCTAACATGGAATACGTCCGAGACATACTATTGACATCATTGGCAATCCAGTTAAGTACATTCTAATGTGCTTTAATAACGCCACGTATTGCATAATCCTTGCATATTATGGCGCTTTTGTTCCTTTGTTGTTTTCTGAGCATCAGCATTTAATTCATACTGATTTAAACTTTTGTAACCTTTTTATTTTTCAAATAATAATGAAACACTAATAGATAACTTGTTTTGTAAATTAACCAATCCTACAATAACAACAAAATAATATATTCTAACGAAGCAATTATCGGACCAACAACCATATTTTACCTTTCTAAACACAATTCCCCACAAATAACCATCACCTAATTCTATTAAAAGTAACATACAAAATCAAGAAGCAGTTTCCAAATTCATAAATGAAAACACCTCATCAAAGTTTACAATACACTTAATCAATTGCCTTCTGCCGACCCAAACATAAATTACAACATTTTACATGAATCAATCAAAATTAATGCGCAAAAACATGCCATATTAAGTAGATGATAAACAGCAAGAAAACAAAGATATTCACCAACCAGGTAAAACAACGGGCTAGCAGTCGCACAAAGACGGTAAGAACTATGTGAAATATTACATATTTGGAGAGAAAAACAAACGCCTGGGTAAGAGAGAAGACAAAAGGTCATAGACGTGATAGAACAAATCAGAAGATAGAAGTGGACCTGGGCAGGGCCCTTCAGTAGATTATGAGATAGCCGATGGACATCGCGTATCACCACCTGGAGACCTAACGAAGGGAAACGATGTGGACAACAAATAAGAATAATGTGTTATTCTCTTTGGATGAATAACCATTCAATCCACCATGCATAATGTCATGTTGTAAGCCTTGCCTGCGTTAGTCTCTTTACTGATTATATGCTACTCCTATACACCAGGATTTCTCATTAATTATACTTGGGTAGCTCCCACGAAAGCGGCTTTTTAGCTACAGTGGGCGTCTCCCCGACCCACGTCTGATTACTTGTATTCGTTTTGTTATTATGATATTTATACTTTTACATACTCATTGAGTGATAAGTATATGGATCAAAATAAAGAAATTATGTCTGTCTGTCTGCCTGCCTGCCTGCCTGCCTGCCTGCCTGCCTGCCTGCCTGCCTGCCTGTCTTTGTGTCTGTCTGTCTGTCTGTATGTCTGTCTGTCTGTCTGTCTGTCTGTCTGTCTGTCTGTCTGTCTGTCTGTCTGTCAAAACCGCTAAGCTCTTTGACATTATGCAATGTCACGATATTCCCACACTCAATAAAAGCAATTCAGCGAACTGTGCGTTATTACTTACCACCTAGGCTGCTTCCGGGCCACGGAATACACAACCAAAATTAATAATTGTACATATTCAGCAGGCACCTTATATTCAATAAAGAGTAGTTTGAGCTGTAGAAAATGCAACCCTACAACTATAACGAAAACCGACTACTGATCACTGAAACCAAACCACCTCCCTGGGAGACTTTCATGTTAGATTCTACAACGACGGATGTGCTCTGATAAGGTGCAAGTTCTAGTAAACATGTTGTTGTATTCTTGGAAGCGACATGACCTACTAACATGACATGTCATGCACGTTTCTCTTTCTTTCGCTGCTCGTCTCGTTTGATTAGATGGTGAGAAGCAACACGATACGAGTTGTTCTCTTCGTTCTGTTATTGCGGCGACACCCATTGCTTCCAATAAATCAGGAGATATGTGGTCTACATACGGCTATAAACACGATCAGGAGGTATGTGGTCTACACACGGCTATAGACACGATCCTTCTGGACAAGTGGCGGTTTATAGAATACGACCGCGACCACACCTGGACGTCCTTCCTTGTCGTCGTTGTAACGTGCCGTAACCATGAGCACCATACCAGACGTGTGTTTTGCTTCTAAGATGACAGTTAACTGCGTACTCGTTCGAAGCCTAACCCTAACCATAATCGTAACTAACCCTAATACTTATGTTCTACTACTGACCCTAACTGACACTAACCCTAACAATGTATATAATAATAACATTAACCGTTTGCGCCAATACTAGTATGATGTCACATCGAAATAGATGGGTTTAAAACGTTCCGTATGCATTTTATGGAATGTTTCATCAAACGTTTTACGGTGACTTGGGTGTGCTGAATAAACAAAAATCGTGTTGGCAATATGTGGGAAGGGTCGTTGACCCCTTAAATTATGAAAACAACATGGCGTCCGATCTGCAACCAAATAATCTAGTTGGTATATTTTAGATCATAATATTATAGGAAATACAAAAATCTGTACCTACCTAATAACTTACGTATCAACCTATCTAACTGTGTTAGTAAAACACTTCGATTTTTAATTTAAATTGTAAAAAAAAAAAATTGGATGCCAGGCAACTGAGTATTACCTTAAGAACGGTATAAAATGCGTTTAGATGAATTCAATACGTGTTGCTTGCATTATTTGTGGTACTGCACATTTCGGAACAATGGTTTGGTTACCTAGCAATATGTTTGTTATATAAGTGCTTGCTGAGTCATGCGTGTGACTAGACATTTTCTACAATATCTTAGTCGCCTATGTTCGTTACGAGATCAACATTGTGTTATATATACAAATATTCCTAACAATAGCCTCACTCAAAACAATATGGCTGTATGGTGAATTCTGTGATAAGAGCATGATATTTCGTCCTCACATAGGCCATACATAAACACAAATATTTGGCTATGTGGCTATTTAAACGCACTGAAAGGCGCTGACGGCCGTTTTTAAAGATGGCTGCACAAACATATTGTTATTTATATCCGAGAACATATCTGTTAGTTTCGTATATATGGAACTAAAATGTGTAGTTGTGCTAACGGGTCCATTAGGGTGGTTCGTAGGTTTAGATTAAAAAAAATATTTAGTCAGGGCAACCCCGATTAGATGGGGATTTTAAACGCAAACGGAACGTCAGCGTTGCCTATTGCAGAACGTGTCGGCTTTCGACGATTGTTGGCGTGCTTTTTCTGGCAGGGTTGCCAAGCAACAAACGCTAACGTGGCATTATAAAGTAATAGTGTAGCTATCCATGGACATGGTAATAATCCAGAGGAGAGCTTAACTAGAGGCGGTTTTAACTAGAAACTATTAATATGTATCTTTTCTCGGTTTGAAATGCCTGGATAACTGAGCGAGCTTAATATAAAGAAATATTTGTAGGGGAAATAATGATAACAATAAGGACACACACACAATTTAAAACCAGAGTCAACCCCTGACACGCGCTCACGCACGCACGCACGCACGCACGCACGCACACACACGCACACACACGCACGCACACACACACACACACACACACACACACACACACACACACACGTAATAGACGTGTCAAACAAAGAAGTTCGAGCTCTAGTCGTAGAGGAAGTAGGCCACGTACGTTTTGTGATGGCCATAACCGTCTTCTGGCTTTGCATGTTGAATAGTAGACAACAATCGTGCGAGTTCTCGGAATCTTGCCCTCCGCAAAGAGCAATCACCAGGCAAGACAAAGGCATATCAAGTGTCTATATTTGGCGCAGCGCATTAAAACAGAAAATTACAATGGTGCTGCATGCATATTCGAGAGAGACATGCACATCACAGTGGGTATCTGTGAATAAGCTAGACAAGTGATTTTATGCGAGCGGCAAATCCCCCAAAAGTGCTTTATTGTAGGACACACACCCAAATGCGTGAATCCACAATAAAATAGGGTCACCGTCAAATGATGAATTTTCGAAATTATGCGCTTCCGCAGTCGTCTTAATATTATAATTGTCGCATATCTATTTTACTTAATTACAAGAAGAACAAATAATAGATTTTTGAAAAGCGTATTGTCTCCCAGTCAAAATGAGATACGACATGGAGGTGTTACTTGACATGGTATGAGTGCACCTAAGGTCAAAAAAGGTCACCGTGAAATGACGAACACTCAATTTTTTGCAATATCACAAAAGTAATAAAGTTATAAAGACCCTGTGACTGCTTCATTTATATGTACGAGTTATACGCTGTGTGAAAGAACCTTTTCATCCCGTCACAATGAGATATGACATGGAGCTGTCAGTTGATGGAGTAGGTGTGAAACAACGATCAAACAGAGTCACCGTCAAGTGATAAATGTTCGTAATTGTGTCATCCCGCAAACGTTATACAACATCAACGGTAGCCTATATCTACTTTACTTATCTATTCATGGCAATGTCGTATACCGTTGGAAAGCCAACTGTTTCCCCGTAAATATGGGATACGAAGGGGAGGTATCAAGTGGTGTGAAGTGGAGGTTAAACAAGGTCACCATGAAACGACGAATGTTTAAAACTACGCCACGTGGACGAGGGATCACCAGTATATATCATGTACTTAGATTTTCAGAAAGCGTTCGTCAAAGTGCCATATCATAGATTACTGCTTAAACTAAAGGAGAAATGGCATAGGAAATGGTTTAATTAACTGGATAGAAAAATGGCTGATTGACAGAAAACAACGGGTAGTTGTTGATGGAGAGGCTTCAAACTCGAAATCAGTTTTAAGTGGTGTACCACAGGGATCAATACTGGGACCTATATTATTCTTAATATATATCAATGATTTGGACGATGATATAACAAGAAAGGTGTTGAAATTTGCAGATGATTCAAACGTGTTTAGAAAGATTAAACGTGTTGGAGATAGACAGCATTTACAAGATGATCTTGACAGGTTGATCAAATTAAGCAGTATTTAAAGGCCATATCTTGTCCAAATTTTTTTTCCAGAGAACTACGTAAATATACTTATATAATGTTATCACAAATCCGAAGCCACATGTTTGCAAAAAAAAATTGATAAAATTGATCTTAAACAGTGACCGGTCACAGTGCAAACCTGGAAATGTATGTTTTCCGGAAACGTCCGAAGGCGCAGATACGTGACGTCACTCGTGGAACCGGCTAAATGTTATTTCATTATAATTTTATTTCAGCTGTTTTATCATTAACGTAACTAATTGATGAAGATATTTGTTGTGGGAAACAGTGGCAATTCAGGGTTTGACTGGAAATTCGGTGGATATCTTCCCCAAAGACCCAATTTGTCGGCAGAAAATGAAACATATTGTATGTAAAGGACGGGAAACTTGCTATGCCTACGACGAATAACATCAATCATGGTTCAGATCTGCCGATGGATATATCTTATGAGGTGGAAGATGGGTGTCAAAATACAGTTAGATATCAATAAATCAACAGTCCTTAAAATGACTCAAAAGAAGCGTCAAGATGCGAACGAGTACCACAACGACACCACTGGCCATTTCACCACAACGAACTCAACAGCCGGCCGTCAGTGAGTTGCCGGACTCTCTCGACAGGTTCATGCCTCGGCCTGTATACGTAGCACTGCACCGACACCAGGCAATCTAACATCAGCAGAAACAACATTAATCTCTCAAATGTCATCATCACTGTCACGAAAATATATTTGATCATCGTATGCACTGGTCTCGGTAACAGAAGAGACACCGCTCTCAACCCACCGGCCGCCATTTTATGAGTTGCTAATCAATCAGGGTAGTCCCGGCTGACAGCTGTTTTCCACAAGTGACGTCACGTAATCTCAAGCCGCTGTCACACGACAATTTCCGTAAGGCGGTAAATTTAGAGGTTCTTTTTATCTTGTACGCTTTTATGCGATTCATAAACATATTTTCAATAGCATCATTTCAAAGTGCATACATCATTTGTTATTATGGAACACAGCACATTTTTTCCCAGGATATGGCCTTTAAGTTAGAGGAGGTGATTAAGACAACCAAATAATTGTATTCAACAAATATGGCATGTTACAATTATTATTATATATATAAGTAATTAAAACAAGGAACCAGACACGTTCGAGTTTTTCCTCGTACTCAAATCTAAACAGTTTAGTAATGCAATAATTTAACACGTGCTCCCAGCATTCGTTCTCATAGATGAATTCAAAGGGTAATTATGTAAGCGGTATAAAATAATAGGGGACAGCCATCGAGTGACATCGTGTGATACCGACCGTTGAAGCAGTGCTGGATATGTGTCACGTGTCACGAGATCATTGAAACTGTGCACGCCGAAGGTATCGTGGGACACTGAAAACAGTATATCATTGCAAGTAAGGACAAATATTTTATTGCAAAACAGGAAATCACTCAGATAATTGTATTATATATTCAAACAAGGATTTCTAAATAGAAACACACCTTCTATTAGGATGATCAATGTAATCCATGTCACGTTTGTTTTTTAGTTACGCGGAAATGAACAAATGCAAGACTATTAGTTGTCATATGTAATTTTAATTTTGTTGTCCTAAGGCCGACATACTTGTGGCCATAGGTACTACTTAGGTCCTAGGGGAACGAATGCTTCGGATGTATGGACTATACGTTGCCTGAATAGCAGTCGCCGATGAGAAGTCGGTACTGTATGCTGGGTTGAACACGAGTATAGGACGTCAAGCATGACCATTCGGTGACATACGTGACTATTGGGTGCTGTATAAGACTATTATTGTATTCGGTACTGGAACAATTGCCATGAATTTTGCAGTTTTCCACATTTTGTCCTCCGTGTGTGAAGAAAACTACTATTTAAAAAAGGTACAACAAAGGTTATGCAAACAATCCGTTGGCATTAATTATATTGAGTGTATTTAGCGAAATGTGTCTTCGTAAAATTTTCGTATGGAGAATACCTTTCATTTGAATTTTGATTGACGACGACAGTAATTTCATTAGTCCAGGTCACTTCACAAACAACCCATTTATTGTTACCGCAGTTTACCTCACAATAACCTACTGTATTATGCAGTTTTAATAATCTTGTAAATCGTATCCTCAGTAAAGTTCGGAGACTGAACAGGTAATAACTGTCTCTGGATATATTTACCTTTTGACATACATGAACTAAAAACATAAACAGGTTTGTTACTAAATTCCACTACCCTATTGTAGGACTTCGGGCTTTACGATGGCGAAGAATACATGGTACGGCAAGGTCAAAGCCCCGTAGAGGCAGTGTCCCAGCATCGACTCTGTGAACTTTTTCGTAACGACACGGCAAAGATACGACACCGCGACGACATATTACGGAATACATTTGATCCGCTTTACACAAAATCGCTTGGTAAAAGAATCCGCAGCTGGGGGCAGCGAATGAAGCTCCTGTTTCGTCTGATCACCTCCGTCGGACGACAGCGAAGCCGGCGCGGCAAAGACGGACGAGATTAAGTCCAGCGCGCGGCAACGACTCGCTGCAGCGTTCCTCCTAATATCGATTCGAGGCAATCTCGCGAGTAATCCGACGAGCCGCTGGAATGAGGCGACTGCTTGCGGGAGAGCGGCGATATGCAGGAAGACTGGCCGAGTTGTGGAAACGCCTGTCGCGCTTTCGGCGACTTCGCTGCCTTGTTTCCTTTAGAGCAAATTAATTGGACACGACTAATCGGCAGCGAGAAGCCGACGAAAGAAACGAGACCTAAAAGGCTGTTGTGGACTGTGGTCGATGATCGCAAGTCCGACCACGTTTGCGTTGTCCTGCTCTTGCAAGTCGCAAACTACTTCAGGATACATTATGCTGTATTATAATAAACATAGGATGAGTTTTGTTAAAAATATATGGTTCTCGTATGTGTGCGCCATGATGTAGTTGTAAATATGGACAAAGCACTCAGCTTGTTTTATTTACGCCGCCATTGATATAATTGATGGCTCTCCTTCTTATTAAAAAAATACTTTATGGTACGCCGTATCTGGGTGTGGTATACACCAGAGTCCGGATAGGGAATGGCTTTTCATATGTACTATGTATTTGATGTGGTTATGTCCTTGAAAAATTATATTTCACTATCCATATAGACAGTTTTGAACATATAAAACTAACTTTGTGTCCGGACAGTTCCCGATTGGAGAAAGAAAAAAAGAAGGAAATTGGAAAATAATAAAAGAGGACAAAAATAAAAGAAGCAAAGAAGAAGAGAAGAAACGTAGACACAGTAAAAAGAGGGAAATAAAAAGAAAGACCAATGGAAAGAATGAACGAATATAATGCTAGAATGAAAGAAGAATATAAGGAATAACGTAACGAAGGAAAGACGAACAGAAGGACAGAAAGACAGAAGGAAAAATTAAAGAAAAACAGAAGAAAAAAGGAAAGAAGGAAATAGTGGCATATAGAAAAAGGAAAGAAGAAACAAATAAAAGACAAAAAAGAAGGAAAAGAATAATAGAAGGGAAGCGAAAGACGAAGGAACACAAACGGTGAACGGATGTATTGTTGAGAAATTACAAACAATATTTTTATTACATGACATAATAATGCAAAAAAAGTCATTGCAGACAACATGCTGGGGGACGTAGAAATGAATATCTAATACACAATTTCTTTGCGTGAACCGCCCGAGGCCCTTCTCTTAATAAAATAACAAAACTGGTATTATCCGTCACTGTCGTTTCCTCACAAGGCAGATTCCTAGGCATCGTTTTGACGCATGCGTTCATTTACAAACAACTGCCCGATATGTGCTTTCAGGGAGAGAGGAGGAAAGGGGAGAGGGGAGAGCGGAGATGGGAGAGTGGAGAG
>CM034543.1:25077879-25120861 GCA_020002185.1 Paraescarpia echinospica | reverse complement strand
TTGTAAATGCTGTCTATCTCCAGCACTTTTAAGCCTTCTAAACACTTTTGTATCATCTGCAAATTTCAACACCTTGCTAGCTATATTATCGTCCAAATCGTTTATATATAGTAAGAATAATATAGGTCCCAGTACTGATCCCTGTGGAACCCCACTCAAAACTGATTTCTAGTTTGAAGCCTCCCCATCAACAACTACCCGTTGTCTTCTGTCAATCAGCCATTTTTCTATCCAGTTAATTATATCATTTCCTATGCCATGGGCCTTTAGTTAAAGCAGTAATCTTTGATGAGGCACTTTGTCGAAAGCTTTTTGACAATCTAAGTAGATGATATCTACTGGTCATCCATCATCTACCCACTTAGTGATATCTTCCAAAAAACATAACATATTTGTTAAGTATGACCTCGCTTTTAGAAACCCATGTTGAGATGGGTTTATCAAGTTATGTTTAACAAGAAAATCCACCATGTGATCTTTAATTAGTCTTTCTAATAATTTACAAATCACCGATGTTAAACTAACTGATCTATACTTATTTGACTTGTTTCTCGAACCTTTTTTTGAATAACGGTATAATGTTTGCTTCTTTCCATTCTAAAGGAACCACTCCCTCTTCTAATGACAAGTTGAAAACTGTTGCAAGCGGTATGCTAATTTGTTCTACAATTTCCACTAGTAGTTTGGGTGGAATACCATCCACTCCAGGTGATTTATTATCCTTCATAGCATTCAATTTCACTCTTTAAGATATTCCAGCATTCTGTTGCAGTCTTATTCTTCAGTGTGTTATTCCAGTCTATCTCTGCTAAATATTTCCTGATGTCCCTATATTTTCCTTTGTGGAAATTTCTCCTGTACTGCTTTTTACAATTCCTTTCTGATTTTACTTTGATGGTAAAATGTATCTGGTTGTGATCGCTACTCCCCAGTGGCTCACATATCTTGACATTGTCAACTAATTCATTCTGTGAGGACAAAACTATGTCTAACACATTCTCTCCCCTGGTTGGTTCTAGCACATGTTGAGAAAGGAAACTATATTGTACTAAAACTAAACACTTGTGGTCTTAACATAGCATTTAACCAACATTTACGTAGTCTGTTTTGGAAAGACGAATTTCAATATTTGCTTAAAAATAGCGACCATTTTACGATCTAGGACCTCCAGACCGATATCAATTTCGCACGCAAGACAGAGTCAGAAGATTAGTTCATATATTATGCGTTGTTGTGTATAGCGCGCCACCTGGCGGAGCACGTGACGGAGCGGGCGATGTGATGATTAGTTTGCGACAGCCGGAGAAGCCCACGCATTCAGCGCGCGACTCGCGACACCGGCCGACCAACAGACTGCTACGTGAAGGTAATGTCAACGCAGTTCACACTGAGGTTACACTTGACGATAACACGTATCCTGTAGTGTACTGCTAAGTTGATACAGGAAGATACATGTAAGGTATATACTTATACATATACATACATACATACATAGGTTACATACATACTTACATACATGCATACATACATACATACATACATACATACATACATACATACATACATACATACATACATACATACACACATACATACATTCACGCATGCATGCATACATACACAAATATGCACACAGAGACACACGTACACGCACACACATGTACGCGCACATACACGCACACACACACACACACACACACACACACACACACACACACACACACACACACACACACACACACACACACACACACACACAGATACACACACACACACGAACACACGAACACACCCACGCACGCATACACGCAGATCAATGTGAAAATACCTACATACTTATAGACATGTATAATTGCACACGTGCATACAAGCTCCCGTGCGCACGTGTGCGCGTGAGCACGTGAATAATGCATAAGTGCATGCATACGCGGATAAGTGCTTTCGTTTCGTACTTACGTATTTACACGCATGCAATTATGCATGCATACATCCATTCGAGCGTACGTAGGTACGAGTAAGTAAGTACGAGTACGTTTACTCATGTACGTGCGTGCGTACTTACATACATACATACATACATACATACATACATACATACATACATACATACGCATAATGGTAATTACCAATATATATACATACATACAGGCATACATGCATACATACATACATACATACATACATACATACATACATACATACATACATACATACATACATACATACATACACACATACACACAAACACACATACATACATATACACATACATACATACACACATACATACATACACACATACTTACATACACACATATATACATACATACACGCATACACGCATACACGCATACACGCATACACGCATACACGCATACACGCATACACGCATACACCCATACACGCATACACGCATACACGCATACACGCATACACGATAACACGTATCCTGTAGTGTACTACTAAATAGATACAGGAAGATACATGTAAGATATATCTTTAGACATATATGCACACATATATGCATATATTCAGGCATATATACATTCATATATATATACATAGGCTATATACATCCTTACATACACGCATACATATATGCATACATGCATACATACATACATACATACATACATAAATACATACATACATACATACATACATACACACATAGGCTATGCATATATTCAGGCATGCATACATACATACATACATAGGCTACATACATACATACATACATACATACATACATACATACATACATACATACATACATACATCCACACATTCATACATACATCATACATACATCATACATACATACATACATACATGCATACATACATACATGCATACATACATACATGCATACATATATACATACATACATATATACACACTTATGTACATTGAATTGGGCAGCTTCTGTTTCGTGAACTAATTCTGTTTTAATTGTTTCATGCTAGTACACATCCAGTACGTCACCTCATACTTTTGATCTTGTTATCTGGTCTCGATCGTTTCGTTGTCGGTAGCGAAATCGCCAGTAAAACTGGCTAGCCAGGTAAATTTGACTTCGGTACCTATTTGCTATTGCAAATATCAATGCCAAAGGCTGTTATATGTCTCTTGATAACATCCGTGCATCTCAATATTGGTCAGTCTACTGGAGGTTTGCCTTAATCCCAATAATCCTTGGGAAGCGTTCATTGTGAATGTGAAAGGTTGGTCTCCAGAAATTAGTATATTAAGACCTTTCTTGGACCACCCGTAACACTGTCCAATACAGCGCTACGCTGGACAGCAGACAGGAAAAGGAGAAGCCGTCACTCAAAGGAAACGTGAAGAAGAACCTTCGAAAAGTAGATGACAACGTGCACCCTGACCTGGGACATCTCCGCGTGAGCTGCACACCGACATCAGTGGCCTTGTCTTGTTGAAGCCTTATGTGCCCCGAGGTACAAGGAGGATTGTGTCAGAGTGTTACATCCATTTTAGCGCAGGATATGTTGAATGGAGAAGCGAAATGTATACCCACTTTGACACAGTGGTCAACATAGATGTTGTGACTTACACCTTTAGTAAAATGCAACAACCTTCAACTGGCATACAGTCTGAATTAGGTCGCGGAGACAACCAAGTGCCAATGTTTGGATGGACCTGTCCGTTACCTATGAAGGCCAACATATATATGTATGCATACAAACAATGTGTTTGGCCTTTGTGGCTGGGCGCAACCAAGAATTACAAGACGTGCTGGAGGAACTAAAAGATTGTTTAAACAGCATGAACTCTGTGTGTGCATGCAGAAAACAGAAGTGATGGGCAGCTGGATGAAGAGTTGGACATCAGGTTGGAGGGAAGGAGATCAAGCAAATAGAATTTGTTATGTTGGTTTGCAGAATTATCAGCGAGGTTGGGTATTGGGACATGGTAGAGGAGGGACATCGGATACCAGGAGGAGTGAATGGGTAGAGGAGGGACATCGGATACAAGCAGGAGTGAATGGATAGAGGAGGGACATGGGATACAAGCAGGAGGGAATGGGTAGAGGAGGGACATCGGATACAAGCTGGAGTGAATGGGTAGATCAGATATATCGGATACAAGCAGGAATTAATTGGTAGAGGAGGGACATGGGATTCAAGCAGGAGTGAATGGGCAGAGGAGGGACATAGGATACAAGCAGGAGTGAATGGGCAGAGGAGGGACATCGGAGGCAAGCAGGGGTGAATGGGTACAGGAGGGACATCGGATACAAGCAGGAGTGAATGGGTAGAGGAGGGACATGGGATACAAGCAGGAGTGAATGGGTAGAGGAGGGACATGGGATACAAGCAGGAGTGAATGGGTAGAGGAGGGACATGGGATACAAGCAGGAGTGAATGGGTAGAGGAGGGACATGGGATACAAGCAGGAGTGAATGTATAAAAGTAGACGGAAGCTCGACGAACAGAAAAGTGGACAAGTTGCAAGAGAACATATGCATCGCTAGAATGCATTTACGATCACAGTAGCACCGACAGTGGAGTAATCAGAGTAATGACAATAACAACGACAACAACAACATCACGAAGAAGAGAAGCAGAAAGCTTGCGAGAATAAGTGGATCCGGAGAGTCAAGGGAGGGAAGAGGAGGTTAAAAGGAGGATGAAATACCCAAGGTAGATGAGGTCTCGGTGCAGTACAATCAAAAAGATCAGTAAGAAGCCGGATGATTTAGGCAGGTCACGTGACGAGACAGACTACCAAAGAGAGCGGAGGCGGCGAAATATCAAGGTCGCAGGAAAGGTGAAATTGGAAGGACTTGGTAAACAGGGATTTGGGAAAGTTGAAGGAAGATAAAATTTGGAGGGAGTGGGCTGCTGATTGGGAGTAATGGAGGGCAACTTCGACGTCAGCAGTGCAACAATACAGGAGCAATGCCTCACTTCTATGCGTGGGAACCATGACGAAGAATAATACACGGGATGTACTTCAACCCTAGACAAGGGAACCGTAGACGTCACCCCTTCACAGGGGAACGATCATATAAACATGGTGGATAAATCACATGATTATATATCGAAAGACTTAAGAATTTGCACAGCTATCATACATACATACATACATACATACACACATACACACATACACACATACACACATACACACATACACACATACACACATACACACATACACACATACACACATACACACATGCACACATACACGCACACTCATACATATATAACATATACATAAATATATCGGTATAGGAAGGATCGGTAACATTAGCAATGTGTGTGTGTGTACGTGTGTGTGTGCGTGCGTGCGTGCGTGTGCGTGTATGCGCGTGAGCGGATAGAGTGAGAGAGAAAGAGAGAGAGAGAGAGAGAGAGAGAGAGAGAGAGAGAGAGAGAGAGAGAGAGAGAGAGAGAGAGACAGGAGAGAGAGAGACAGGAGAGAGAGAGACAGGAGAGAGAGACAGGAGAGATTGAGAGAATAATAATAGAGAGGGGAGGAGGAGGGAGAGAGATAGGGAGGGAGAGAGATAGGGAGGGAGGCAGGGAGAGAGGGAAGGAAGGATGGATGGATGGAGGGGCAGAAGACGGGAGTAGTACTCGGTCAACTCTCTCGGAGACACCCTCCGCGTATGTGATAACAGCTTGACTTCTGTATGTTTGGTTTTTATTGTTGTCTGTATTTTTGTTGGTACCTTCTACAAGGCAAAGAACTGGTAGCCAATCATTCTCACGGCTCTGCATATGTGTTTCTTCTCTTCTGTCGTGTCCCTTTCAACCGAAGTTATAGTAATTCAATAAAAACTATTACTAATTAACAATGTTCAGTAATATGGTGTTGTTCTCCTCGTGTTTCCCTGTCTGTAAAGGTTGATGCTGGCCTCAATTCCAATCATCGATTTCTGTTTTTTTTTTCTTCTTTTCCCTCACCGATCTTGCACTACTGTCTCCACCAACTGTCTTCATTCCCCTCTATCTTTCGCCCTCGTTCTCCACTTCTCTCCCAATCCTTCAAAGTATCTCTTTACACAATCCACCCATCGCACTATAGGTCTTCCTTGCCTTCTTTTCCCCTCCACTCTCCGGGCATCTGCTTTCTTTGCTAGCCGTTCTCCTCCCATTCTCTCCAGCCCCCTTCAGTCGACTCCTCACCAGCTTCTTCTTAAAGCTTTCTCTTACTCCAACCTCCTCTCTCAGTTCCTCCATTCTTCGTTTATCACTTCTTTTCACTCCCGCAATTCTTCAGTCCCAGTTGCTTTTCGCAAACCTGTACTCTCTCCTGTTGTTTTTCTGTCTCTAGGTCATTCAGGTATGTAATCTGTATATAACAAAAGTGAATTATTAAGCTTATTTACCCACAACTGACTGATTTGTCCGCGGCATACTTGCAAGTGTGCAATATATACAATAAATAGACACTAAATACACAGTCAAAACATATTTCCGACTGAAAATCCCACATAAATAATTACGTGTTCTATTTTAAGGAGTGCTACAGCAACGAGCGCACATTTATCACGCATCGAACCTTCCGGCGACAGACACGTACAAACGAAGCCAACAGCAAATGGACCAGGCGGACGGGTCGTATAAAACAAGATGGCTGCCCGAGGCAGGTCTCATGACACATGAGCAGGCGCTTTTTATCTGTTCGTTGTTGTTGAAACCTGCCTCGGTTGGGTCAGTGTGCAACGAATCCTCATGTGTTTTGCGGCAGAAACTGATACGAAGATGCTCCCGGATATATGTCGAATAACCTGAAAAACAGGTCAACGCAGCCGCGTACAATTAACGTTCCTCTCGATCGACAAGCCCGTAAAAGACATATGGACATAGCAGACACTTTCACCTGTTTCAGTAACTCCAAAACAAAGTGTTAATTTATTCCAGAAATACTGACCTGTTAATTCACATAATTAGCTTTATGGTGCATGGTCGAATAACAAGTCTGCAAGTATTACTCCAGTATTTTCCATAACCGTATTGGCATTTGTAAAACTTAGAGTTGTACACATTTCATTCGCTTTTTGTAGAATGTTTTGTTCTCCTCCTGATTCCCTGTCGTCAGGAGTGAGGCTGGCCCTGATTCCCTGTCGTCAGGAGTGAGGCTGGCCCTGATTCCCTGTCGTCAGGAGTGAGGCTGGCCCTGATTCCCTGTCGTCAGGAGTGAGGCTGGCCTTGATTCCCTGTCGTCAGGAGTGAGGCCGGCCTAGATTCCGTTCCTCGGTTTCAGTAATCTTTCTTTTTTTCTTCTTCTTTCCCTCACTGATCTTGCAGTGCTCTTTCTCCACCAACTGTCTTCCTTCCGCTCTATCTTTCGCTCTCGTTCTCCACTCCTCTCCCAATCCTTCAAAATATCCCTTTTACAAAGTCCACCCATCGCCTCTTTTTCCCCTCCTCTCTCTGGGCATCTGCTTTCTTTGCCAGCCATTCTCCTCCCATTCTCTCCACATGCCCAGCCCATTTCAGTCGACTCCTCACGATCATCTCTAGGGCATACAAGTATGCTGGAGTAACACATGAACAAAGCACTTTTCCTTTGAGTTTACGCGATATGCGCCTGTCTCCTATCACACTTGAAACATTCCTCCAAGCGTTTGCCCCTGCCTTTATCCTCCTGTGAATTTCGGTGTCTTATGTCAGCAATAAAGTGGTCTTGAATTCGAAAGTGCTGTATCATGATCTGTAGTAAGTAGTAAACTGAGCAACTATATACACACACACACGCACACGGACACACACTCATGCACGCACTCACCCCCCCCCCCCACCCCGCCCACCCCCACCCCCACACACACATTTACTTACATTAATTTTAACATCAACCAGTGTGTTAGAAGAACGACAGGTCAATGGACCTATGGGCAATATGAGTGACCATCCACAACGGAAAGAGTTTCATTGCATCGCCCGTTGATTTTTAGTTACAGTCACCGTGTGCAAGATGGGCGCTTTATAATGCCACCAACGAAAAGAATATGTGCATAGTTATACTGTTATAAACATGGTATTTACACAAAAGCAATAATGAAACATACTTCTCTCTCGAAGGTCTGCTACTTGAAAAGCATACTTTGAGTACTCATTGACGTATAATTTACATATTAGATACATTACATGTTCGGCTTCTGTATCAAATAGTATTGATGCTATTACACTTATTTCGTGGCGGAGGTTGACAAGTGAAGAATGGTCGACGTGGATTCGTCGTACAGAGGAAACCATTTAACCCCATTATTATTATATTATTATATCTACCGGTACACAGCCTCGGCGCAATATCACATAACCTGATGACTTCTGCAACTAATATAGCGACAACGAAACTACGAATTACGTCCCTGTGACATCACTTGAACTCTTCGTCAAATAAGATATAACATGTCACTGGCATTGACGTCACATTGGCTGTTACCTATCAGTGTTGCAATAATGCTAGTCAGCTATGAAGCCGAGTAGGTATCCGACTACTGAGTAGCACAATATTGCAATGCGATCGCTGTGTGTGTGCGCGCGCGCGCCGGTGCGTGTGTGAGTGTATGTACGTGCGTGCGTGTATGCGTGCGTGTGTGTGTATGTGTGTGTATGTGTATGTGTATGTGTGTGTGTGTGTGTGTGTGTGTGTGTGTGTGTGTGTGTGTGTGTGTGTGTGTGTGTGTGTGTGTGTGTGTGTGTGTGTGTGTGTGTGTGTGTGTGCCTCTACGTGTGCGTGTGTGCGTGTGTCCGTGTGCGTGCGCGTGCGCGTGCGCGTGCGCGTGCGCGTGTTCGTGTGTGTGTGTGGTGTGTGTGTGTGTGGTGTGTGTGTTTATGTGTGTATGTGACCATGTATATATGTACGTACGCATGTATGTATGTATGTATGTATGTATGTATGTATGTATGTATGTATGTACGTACGTATGTATGTTTGTATGTTTGTATGGATGGTATTTATGTATGTATGTATGTATGTATGTATGTATGTATGTATGCATGTATGTATTCCAGCCGCGGAATTTCATGTTTTCTATATCATCGTAAAGATAATTACGCCATCTACAAATATGTCGCTGGATGTCTACATAAATTTTGAATATTTTAAAGTAAAGTAAAATATCATTATTACCAGCTATATCAAAAGTAGTTGAAAAGATAATTTACAACCAACTAGATTCCTTTTTCAAAAGGCAAAATCTCTTGTTCGAAAACCAATATGGATTTAGAACGGAACATAGCACTGAATTTGCTGTTCTTGAATTAACTGACAGGATAATAACACACATGGATAGAAATGAAATTCCTATAAATATTTACCTGGATCTTTCAAAAGCTTTTGATACCCTGGATCATGAAATATTACTAAACAAAATAGAATACTATGGCGTAAAAGGAGTAGCATTAAGTTTAATTAGAAATTACTTAACAGACAGAAAACAGTATGTTGAAATAGAGGAAGTAAAATAAGAAATGCGTAATATTTCAACTGGCGTACCTCAAGGCTCAATTTTAGGCCCTCTGTTGTTTATTGTATAATTATATTAATGACTTTGCCAAGGCCAGCCAAAAGTTTAACTTTATAATGTATGCTGATGATACCACCCTGTCAGGTACTCTTGACTCATTTCCAACATATGAACAAAATGGAAACGTAGACGTTGCTATAAATAGAGAACTGGGAAAAATTTGTGATTGGCTAAAACTTAACAAATTATCTCTAAACTTAAGCAAAACTAAGTATATGCTCTTCACAACAGTCAGAAGAAAAAATGTGACTTCTCCATTATTAATCATAGATAATACTACTATTTAATTTTCTTGGAATAACTTTTAATGAACAACTTAACTGGAAAAATCACATTGACAAAATTTCAAATAGGGTTTCAAGGACGTTACGTGTATTGAATAGACTAAAACAGTTATTACCTCTTAATATAAAGATTATATTGTACAATACACTGATATTGCCACACTTAAACTACGGCCTTACTGCTTGGGGTTACAAATGTGACAGAATACAGAAACTTCAAAAGAAACTTGTTCGAATTATTAGTGTAAGCAAATATAATGCTCACACTGAACCACTGTTTAAAAGTCTTAAATTGTTAAAAGTAGAACACATATTGAAATCACAAGAACTAAAACTATATTATAAATACGTACATAACAAACTTCCTGTTTACCTTCAAAATTTACCGCTTCATCAAAACAATAGCATTCACAATTTCAACATGTGGGCAATATAATATACACACAATCAGGATACAACACGACTTTGCGAAACAAAGCCTCAGATACACCTTGCCGCATACTATCAATAATGCACTTGATTTAATAAAAAATAAAGTTTACACTCACAGCTCACACGGGTTTGCAAGGTATGTTACACATTATTATTTGCAGACGTATCTATCTGTATGTACATTACAACATTGTTATATTTGCCATAATGAGTGAATAACAAACAGGAATACATATTTTATGTGTACCTCTTTGGATGAATAACCAGTCGTCCATTATCATGTATGGTGTCATGTTATAGGCCTTGCTTTGACGTAATCTGTTGACCGATTATTGCTACTTTTTATACACCAGGACTTGTCATTATTATGACTGGGTGGCTCCCATGAGAGCGGCTTTCTTGCCTTAGTGGGAATCTCCCTGACCCTCACGTAATAATTTATATACAATTCTGTGATCATTATGCTTTTACATACTCACGTATTGAGTTATATGTATATGGGTCAAAATAAAAACTACTGTCTGTCTGTCTGTCTGTCTGTCTGTCTGTCTGTCTACGTTTGAAAATCCTCAGCGCTTAACATGCACCAAGTCTACCTGTCGTTGGTCACGGCCGCACGCTTACAAGTAGCGCCCTCTTTCGCATTTCATAATATTATATTTCCTACAGATGGAGCTATGTGTCATTTTGTCATTTAGCGTCGAAATTATCGGCCGTCAAGTTAGTGTATTATACATACATATATATATATATTGGATATCTAGGAATACGACATATCTATATAATAAAACAGTTCGTCCTCTGTTTGTTTGTGCACCCACATCTCCGTTAGTTTTGCATGTATCTGGCTGAAATTTCAACCCAGCATCCGCTGTTGCTGGTTACTTCAGTTAGAAGGGTGAGCAAGTGATATTGATATTTCTAACAAAATGTTGTTCTAACAACTAGGCCAGTGACCAGTTACCATTTATTAATGCGGGTAGACTGGAAACATTAGGGATGGGTTTTAGGTGTCTGATACATACGACTGCCTTTTTACACCGGGCAACGCCGGGTAATTCGGCTAGTTATTACTAAAACATGCCAGTATGTTTGGACACCAGCCTCGTTTTCGAGTTGAATGTATGCGGTAAGTGCTGCCATCATCGGCATGATTCCTCATTGCAAATATTTGTTATTATTATTTTAATATTTATGAGGGCGAAATGTTAAATAACAATTGGATCCCTTCAACTCTCAACCTATAACATAGAGGTACATAGCTTAATTCAATTTTGCGTCCTGCCTTAAATAATACACAACAACATGACGAATATTTAATTAAATGTCTCGTTTGTTTTGAAGGTGATATCGGATGTAATTTTGTTCTGCTTCGGTAGGACTAATATAATAATAATTAAAGCGTGACGTAAACAAACACACACATAATACTAGACAGCGCCACAGCACGACAAAACGGATGTCGTAATATTTGGCACTGTGTAACGATATTTCATCGTCAAGGTCAAGGTAATATCCATTCAGGTAACACACGTACGACAAGCGATCAATAGATCCACATATAATCGGGTCATTAACGTATTGCAAAAAAGTTGAACTGATGCATTTAGCATTATGGCGATTGAAAGGCTTGGCGCGCGCGTAGAGAACGGATGCGCGCATCAGTCGGAAAGCAAGTTACTCACACTGGTCTGTACGTGCGTATGACGTTCTCGTGGGAAATACGCAACGAAAGAAACAGCAGACACGCTGGTTAATGACACACATAATGCAATCACACGCAAACTAAGCAGATGAACAAAAACTATGGTTTGACTTCGTCATACCTGGTAGCACATATTCAAATAATGCATGGATCAGGAAATGTCGACGAATAGCTTAGAACATAAGATAGTTGCGTCGGTAGTCGTTTATTTCTTAGTCCAACTGACCACGTCAGTTGTAATTAAGCAGAGTGTCGTATTTTGTGCCGATCCGAATTCGCTGCGGTTACACTGACGCATAATTAGAGATTATGTCGTTTTGTGTGTGTGTGTGTGTGTGTGTGTGTGTGTGTGTGTGTGTGTGTGTGTGTGTGTGTGTGTGTGTGTGTGTGTGTGTGTGCGTATGTACCTGAACGTGAACGTGTGCGTGTGTGCGTGTGTGCGTGTGTGCGTGTGTGCGTGTGTGCGTGTGTGCATGTGTTCGTGTGTGCGTGCGTGCGTGCGTGCGTGCGTGCGTGTGCGTGTGCGCGAGAGTGTGTTTGTACATGTGCGCGTGTGTACGGTTTCGACTCGACGCACGCTATCCGCGGTCAACAAGAATAAGACAGATTCATTATTTCCGTTTTGGAATTACATTACCAGTACCAAAAAAGTAGGAGCGACGCATCAGTTCCTTCGTGTAAAAAAGCAGACAAGTTGACATTTACAGGAAATAATTGTCCATTGAGCCGCTAACATGATCACTGATAGATGGCAGAGATGTGGATGGAATGAATGTCAAATGTATAAGGTGCAACAGTAAATAATACCAATCGTAATTAAGTTATTTTATGGAAAATAAAATGCGACGTCCATAGCCGAGGAAATGCAGAAGCATCACAATGCTGAAGTATATGTTCAAGGTGTAGGAGATAACTTTGTTGAATGTAAGGATACTGTCGATAATGGACGGTGAACTTGGAGAGGAACAACATGGCTTCAAAAGAAGAAGAGGTGTATCTGAAGGGATGTTTGCTAAATGTTTAGAGGACATGAGAATATGGCTTTGGGATTAGTAGACCTGGAGACAATGGTACCATGATAGATGGCCGGGGCAACACTGAAATTGGTGGGTTTCCCAGAGGCGCAGATCTGAATTGTGGAAGGGAAATATAGAAAAAAACAAAGGACAGGGTGTTTTATGGACACGGAATTTCAGAAGAATTCTACGGACACGGTGGTGTGAGACAGTGGAGTGTCATAAGCCCATTGTTATTCGGCGCAGCGGTGGAATTAATATATACAAAGACCGGTGCGATGGATAGTTTCCGGAAGCGGACTTCCAAGGACAAGTTACAAAGTGTAACGATATGTATAGTAGGGATGGACTGAAAGTTAATTTGGAGGAGACAGAGATGCTTTGGGTTGAACGGCAAAACAAAGAGCTCGAAATACACTTCGAGAGGAATGAAGGATGTATTGTAATGTGTTTCATAGTCACTCAGAGAAGTCGAGAAGATGTTTGATTGAATAGGTTTGCCAGGGACTGAGATGTATAGGCAATCTAAGCAGTTAAAAAAAACTGGTTACTCTGCTCTACAGAGCTTTACGTTCGTTTTTTTATCCACTCTTCATATCACAGTTTTATATGGCTGTGACTAGTAGTGTTGCGTTGTCGCTGCGTGGTCCACCGGTCGTTGTGAGAGTTCAGCTGCCGTTTACCATGCCTATAAACAAATTATGCGATTGTCTTTAATCATCAGTTATAATAATCTACTTATAATTGAGCTTGCGAATGTATGCGGGTAAGTTAACGTTTCCTTTTTAGACGCCTCGAACCTCGACAGCCAAACTTTATGGGATTAATCTACGGACCCATAGAATACTACGTAAGATCTATATTTATCTTCAAAAATACCCCATATATGTCAATATCGTAACCGTATATGGGATATATCAGTTGTTCGGAACATAAAACGTAATATGCGCGCAGTACATAAAACGTAACATAACAATTGCAGGAACCACGTGCGCACGGCAAATACTTCAAGAAAACGGCCCCTGCGTCATTGACTTGGCAACATAAAGTACAAGGTGACACAATAATGATTATGCCTACCCTCGTGCCAATAGCATAGCAATACGAATATTATTTGACACTTCTACACTATCACGACTAGGACCTATCGATGGACATAAATTTCACATTCTCTCCGACCTTCGTCATTTCGAACAAACAACGAGTATCAGCGAGCGCGTTATGGTGTTTATGTAACGTTGCTTTTTGATTTTAAACATTTGTTAAGTATTGCTATCACGGCTGATACCTGCCAAGGCATCCCGTCAGGTGACGGGAATTTTTGCTAGTAATAATAATAATATTTATAATATTTATTATATATGGCGCCACACCCATGTTTGCATGTGCTGTACATAAATATAATACAAATACAAATAAAACGTATTAAAAATACACCAGTACATAACTTACTGTAATAAATATCAGTAGATTAAACCAAATTAGTTTTATATCTTACCATAAACAAACAAATAAATATATTATTTACTTAACTAAATATCAACATTAACATCATGTAAGTCGGTCGCAAGCAACGATGCCGTCAGTGACGCCAGAGGTGGGAGCGCAGCCCAAAGTCGGACGCACAGACACGGCCGCACATGAGGAAGGCTACTGCGGAAGCAGGATCTGGTCTTATCTGTTTGCGGGCTCGGCGCTTCTGGTTCAGGTCCTGCAGGCGCTTCTCCTCAAAGCCCTTGTGCACAGCCAGGCGCCAGGAGCTGCGGTCTGTTGCAACTGACTTCCAGCCGTTGTCATCGATACTGCTGCTGCTGCTGCTGCTGCTGCTGCTGCTGCTGCTGCTGCTGCTGCTGCTGCTGCTGCTGCTGCTGCTGCTGCTTCTGCCTTAGCTGTTGATTGTTTCTGTTGCTGTTTGTTGGTGCCGTTCCCAGTGCACTACTGCTACGTTGTACTTTTCAGTGGCGCCACGTAGCACATTGTACAGAACTATAACTATTCGTGCCTCGTACATTGCCATCTGAGAGCACTGTTGTCAACAGAACGCTTGACTAGCTCAGCCAGCTTAGTTATCATACAGGAATCGGTAAATTAGTACTACCATCCACATTCAGGACACCAATACTTGGCAAAATGCAATGCAATTCAAGTATACGTATTGTCGAATAGAGCAAAAAGATTCAACAAATAGTGTGCTCTCACAGATAATATGTGAATTGCCCTCCACTCTTGCCAATAAGTCAAGTTTCGGAGTAGGTATGTTGGATGGTGAAGCATATAAAGACATGGCAATATGACCCACACTGATCGACATACTAACATACATATACACACACGCACTCACCCACGGATGTGCACACACAGAGACACACATACACGCATACACACACACACACACACACACACACACACACACACACACACACACACACACACACACACACACACACACACACACACACACACACACACACACACACAAGCACTCTCTAACGCACGCACACACAAACACACCCACTCAAACACACGCACACACGCGCACACGCACACACGCACACACGCGCACACGCACACACATACTGCATCACATTATTTATTGGGGCACCGCTGCACCTATTTACGATTTCAGTGACATATATGCGTGTGTGTATATGCGTGTGCATATGCATGTGTAAATAACTCAATACCTCCAGCCAGCTTAGTTATTATACAGGAATCGGCAAATTAGTACTACGATCCACATTCAGGACACCGATACTTGGCAAAATGCAATGCAAGTCAGGCATACGTCATTAACATCATGTAAGTCAAGAGCCTGGAGCTGCAGTACAACTCTGGGTGTATTCGTTACTGATTGTACGCAGATCTGGTTTTACGATGCCGTCCTTTGTTTGTGACGTTGCACCGCATCTTTATAAGCGGTATACAACTCGCTACCCAGCGTCCAACGTCGCAAATAGGAACCGCGGATACACAAAAATGGAGTATTCATGAAAATTAGAGGTATAAAGTCGATGATTGGTCGAGTAAAGTGTCATTGCGTGTAGAAAGTACCGTACGCCATATCAGTTAAACAATAGTGTAATGTTAAGCAGCTAATCAATGTTATATAACGTTTCAACCACATATTCATACGCTAACGTTTGAGCATTATAACAGTACCTCCTCCGAGGCACCGAGGTTTATTTCCGCTTTTTAAATCCATGCGTTTTTTTTTTCACCATTGGCCTCTGACCTAGCAGTTGGCGGTTTCATGCAGAAAACACAACGATATTTATTTAGAGTAATATGCATACTTGTTTTTGATATTTTATGCTTTTATGGAGAGTGTTTCTCAATCGGAGTAACCGAGTGGTGAATTACACTACTTCACAGGGTGTCACTGTGGACACGATTTTAACAGATAAACATATTGTAATATTATGGTGTAATTTCTGTTGTTTGTTTTTTGCGCCGCCATTGGTTGGTGTAAGCTTGTAGTAACTGTTACGTGTAACACAATAATGTCGCTTACAGTCGTGTGTGTGTGTGTGTGTGTGTGTGTTTGTGTGTGTGCGTGCGTGCGTGCGTGTGTGCGTGCGTGCGTGCGTACTGATCATCACAGGTAAACACAGAATCATTTGAACCAACCAGTCCGATAACTCCCGTCATACTAACGTCATCAAGGTCGTTTTGACCGATATATTGTCTGGTGACAGAGTATAACGATACCACATTCACCCCTGATAATACGCTTCTTGTACGCATTAGCCTAATGACCTTCACTTGCGGTCGTGTTAAATTACCTTCCCTGTCGTTAGCATCTCCATCAACTCATGTTTGTAACAAATAAACACTGATAGACATCATCACGAAGAGGCGCCGGTTGTATGGCTCCAGATCACCAATAAAGACATCTGGAATGATGGTGACGGTAGTTCTGGCAAATAAAGAACGACCATGTTTGGACAACGCTGAAGAACGACCAAATGAAGAACAACAGATGAATGATGTGCGTTGTGCAGAAGCACAGGAATCTCCTCTGTATTAATCATTGCTTTTACTACGTTGTACACCAAATTGCCAAAGTTATAGCAGAAAAATACAATCCGATGAAACTAGTATTCATCGGTTGGTACTGCACGAAGACTTTATACACGTTAATTATAATGTACACTGCACTGATTGGGCCTTTCAACGTGTCTCTCAAGCTAAACGCCGCTGACACGTGATAACGAATATGGCACTTGATTGTACTCTTAGAAGCTTGTTGTTGATTGGACTGACCAAGCAACTAACGCGAGGTCAGCAATTGAGCTCACTTCTGTGAGGGAGTCAAACGTCCATCTAATTGCCCTATCCATTAGCGTCGTTCACTGACCAGAAGGGTCTCATTACACGGCGCGAAACACAAATAAACAATAACCAAGCTACCTTACTGCAGGCAGTGACGTTACAACGGGACACGGCATATGTACTGAGTGACTACTGTCATGGTGTTAAACCTTTTTTGTTCCTCATTTATTGACACTGTTCTTTCTATGATTTAAGGTATACTGCCTACCCAGGTTTAAAACGCCCGAGGTATGCGTGGCTATTGGCCTAACCGCAAGTTCCTAGAATAATTTGTGTTCTTTTATGTCACCTGGTTCTCATATTCAAGACAGGCGAAGAAAGCAAATGGGCCGAAGTACAATCAATTCAGCAATCAGACGAACTGGCTTTATCAGCATTACGATATGTTTCCCATTGTGTGTGACATAATCAGAAATAAATGTTATGCAAAACTGAAACGTGACATGACATTTTATGTAGATAACTCATAAATTGTATGTCGCGAACATCTTCTCGTTAAATCTCCGCTGCGCCTCTTGCGGACCTGGAGTACCTTGCTGTCTGCATCGTAAAATACTCTATCCTTTATCTGTGTCTCTGTTTTATTATCAGGCTATGCATTTGCACTAGCCTCTGTATGTCTATCGTTTCCTCTCTATTTCTATAGATAGCATCACTAACCACTATTGAACGTTTGGTCAGGAATGACCGCTGGTTCACCATCACCGCTGTTTTTTGTACGTCGGTCTAGAACGTGTATTTTAATTCATATACGACCCGTGCCTGCTGTTGTGTTATATGTACTTCGGGCTTACTGCAGCTATTATATGATGTTATTGCGTTTATGGTGACCATCAACCCAACTCCGTCTTGCAAGAATATGGATGGTCAGACGCTCTAGTAGGTTACCACCGTGCGGCTGGAATGTCCATCGTATTTCGGGTTTATCTTGATGTTTTCTAGTTTTGTCTTCCTGTTCACTTTGAGTGTTGTTGGGACGGCGAGACGCTATACATTAAAAATAAATTGTACACGATCTAACCGATTTGACACAATTGCCACACAGTATACACAATATATATTTGTGCATTTATATAACAACCATCCTTCTCAGGTAGTTTTTGATTTTGTTGTTTAAAAACAGTCAGGATGGCACCATTTACATACTCAGGCGATAATAACTTGTTCCATTTATTTGTAGTCATATACGAAAATTTATTAATTACTGTCTGATATCTAATTTACACTGTTCCTTCAATAAAAGTACTTTGTGTCCTGTAGCTTGCACGGCAGGGTAGAGTCAGTGTACCGAATACATATGTTGATATTTGTGTGGCTTCTTCGTTATTATCATTGGCCACTAGCTGGTCCACTCCGTTATAGGCATGTGTCCGATATGCTTCCTTGACCGGACTGCTGGCTCTCACGTCGCATGTTGTGACAGTCACCTTTGTTGCTGCAGCCTACTCTATACTAAGCTGACATTTGTCCTTCAATTAGCTTAGTCATTCTAAATCTCTTTTGGGCACGCAGTCATCCCATGCCCACGTTGGTGTAACAGACAAATTAGATTAATTCCTTGGAATATTGCGCATGAGCTTAGTGCCCGTGCAACGAATGGTTATTCTGGTGGACTATTTCCAACAATCTTCCACAGGCATCAATCGGTGTACCTCGCGTTTATATAAATATATTCTTACAGTTTTTGTAAGGATGCACTGACTGAACGGAGCTTTCGACACATTTAAGCTGCCCTCATTGGCGTTGTTGTATAAATATCGCTGGAAGATCTCATCCGGTTTCTCAACAGGAAGACTGAAGAGAAGCCGGACTAGATGAACATTTGGCAAGGATGGATGCAGCCAAACTAGTAAAGAGGGCAGATGCTGATCAACACCAGGGATGCAGGAGAAAGCCACAAACGAGTTGGGAGGACTGTGAAACGAGAGACATAAGACGAGCGAGTGAGAATGAAAGATGGAGAGAGGAAACTGCTGACAGGAAGCTATGACGAGAACAGGACGAGTGGTTCAACAATACTACACCTGACCTCACCCTTGTACAGGGAAGAAGGAGGAAGAACAGGAACGGTGGTTCAACAATACTACACCTGACCTCATCCCTGTACAGGGAACAAGGAGAAAGAACAGGACGAGTGGTTCAACAATACTACACCTGACCTCACCTCAGTACAGGGAACAAGAGAACGAACAGGACGAGTGGTTCAACAATCCTACACCTGACCTCACCTCTGTACAGGGAACAAGGAGGAAGAACAGGACGAGTGGTTCAACAATACTACACCTGACCTCACATCTGTACAGGGAACAAGAGAACGAACAGGACGAGTGGTTCAACAATACTACACCTGACCTCACCTCTGTACAGGGAACAGGGAGGAAGAACAGGACGAGTGGTTCAACAATACAACACCTGACCTCACCTCTGTACAGGGAACAGGGAGGACGAACAAGACGAGTGGTTCAACAATACTACACCTGACCTCACCTCTGTACAGGGAACAGGGAGGACGAACAAGACGAGTGGTTCAACAATACTACACCTGACCTCACCTCTGTACAGGGAACAGGGAGGAAGAACAGGACGAGTGGTTCAACAATACTACACCTGACCTTACATCTGTACAGGGAACAAGAGAACGAACAGGACGAGTGGTTCAACAATACTACACCTGACCTCACCTCTGTACAGGGAACAGGGAGGAAGAAAAGGACGAGTGGTTCAACAATACAACACCTGACCTCACCTCTGTACAGGGAACAGGGAGGACGAACAAGACGAGTGGTTCAACAATACTACACCTGACCTCACCTCTGTACAGGGAACAGGGAGGACGAACAAGACGAGTGGTTCAACAATACTACACCTGACCTCACCTCTGTACCGGGAACAAGGAGGAAAAACAGGACGAATGGTTCAACAATACTACACCTGACCTCACCTCTGTACAGGGAACAGGGAGGAAGAACAGGACGAGTGGTTCAACAATACTACACCTGACCTCACCTCTGTACAGGGAACAAGGAGGAAGAACAGGACGAGTGGTTCAACATTACTACACCTGACCTCACATCTGTACAGGGAACAAGAGAACGAACAGGACGAGTGGTTCAACAATACTACACCTGACCTCACCCCTGTACAGGGAACAGGGAGGAAGAACAGGACGAGTGGTTCAACAATACTACACCTGCCCTCACCTCTGTACATGGAACAGGGAGGAAGAACAGGACGAGTGGTTCAACAATACTACACCTGACCTCACCTCTGTACAGGGAACAGGGAGGACGAACAAGACGAGTGGTTCAACAATACTACACCTGACCTCACCTCTGTACAGGGAATAGGGAGGAAGAACAGGACGAGTGGTTCAACAATACTACACCTGACCTCACCTCTGTACAGGGAACAGGGAGGAAGAAAAGGACGAGTGGTTCAACAATACTACACCTGACCTCACCTCTGTACATGGAACAGGGAGGAAGAAAAGGACGAGTGGTTCAACAATACTACACCTGACCTCACCTCTGTACATGGAACAGGGAGGAAGAACAGGACGAGTGGTTCAACAATACTACACCTGACCTCACCTCTGTACAGGGAACAAGGAGGAAGAACAGGACGAGTGGTTCAACAATACTACACCTGACGTCACCCCTGTACAGGGAACAAGGAGGAAGAACAGGACGAGTGGTTCAACAATACTACACCTGACCTCACCCCTGTACAGGGAACAAGGAGGAAGAACAGGACGAGTGGTTCAACAATACTACACCTGACCTTTTACAGGGAACAATGAAGAAGAACACATTGTAGCCGATGTATCTGGTAATCGCCGAGCCTTCTCTCGAATCTGAATGGCTGCCTCACTGATGTTTCTTCGGTGTAATTTACAATCTTCCCGCGCTATTCCTAGAACTGTTGTCATGTGACGATCACCACCAACATCACGTGACTACCCGAGAGCGACGTTTACCACGCTGATGAAGACACCGCAAGAGTTAGTGTCGAAACGTGTCAAAAGCTCCGTTGAGCCAACACGGGATTCAGACAGGTAACGGTACTTCGTAATTAAAATTAATCTAACTGAATCGGGTAATGACAGAAAAACAACAGGAGAGGGTACAGCTTTGCGAAAGCAGCTGCATCAGATTGCGGGAGTAAAAAGAAGTGATAAGCGAAGAATGGAGGAGCTGAGAGAGAAAGTTGGTGTGAAAGAAAGGTTTAGGACGAAGCTGGTGTGGAGTCCACTAAAGTGGGCAGGACTTGTGGAAAGGAAGGGAGTTGAACGGTTGGCAAAGAAACCAGATGCCCGGATTGCGGAAGGGAAAGGGAGGCAGGACAAAGTAGACTGCGATGAGATATTTGGGAGGATTGGGAGAGGAGTGAAGAACGAGAGGGAAAGATAGAGGGGAATGGAGACGGCTGGTGGTGAAACCTGTGTACGATCACTGAGCGAAAAGAAAAAGCAGAAATCGACGATTAGTATCGAGGCCAGCCTCATCCCTGACAGACAGGGAAACAATGTGAGAACAAGCAGCATGATCTATGGTAAGTTTCCCTTCTAACGAATGTTCTACTTACGATGGAAAGACTACAGCCGTATCGATCAGTGACAATATCAGCTAAGTCTTCAATCAAACAATGTGTCTCGTCATTTGACAGCTACACAAACCCTGGCTCTGTAAGGAAGCATAGATCGTGGCGTGTCAGCACCGCTCCGGGTCTCTGGTGGTATGCAGTATGCATTAGCCACTTTTTTGTGTACTAGAGGCAGTAATAAAATTCCACACACATGGACTAGTTAAGAATCGTGTGAACGAGTGCGTTTTACAATCACCGTACATTCCCAAATATACTTATAAATACCCGGATACACTTATTCTTATTCTCATTCTTATAATAATAATTATTATTATTATCAGAATAAGAATAAGCGTATCCGAGTGTTATAAGTATATTTGGGAATATGTTATTCTTATAATAATAATTATTATTTAATAATAAATACTAATATGTATTATTATTATTATGAGAATAAGAATAAGCGTATCCGACTTTTATAAGTATATTTGGGAATGTACGGTGATTGTAAAACACACTCCTTTAATTATTATTATAATTTGTATTATTAAAATCACCATCATCGTCGTCAATATCATCATCGTCATCATCACCAGTTTCCTCTGTTCAGCCTGCCTCTACTCTACATTCCGCTGTAGAAGACGTTATCGGTTAGCACGATGTCATTTGTTCAGATATCCTTGATATTGTCCAAATCTGACAGGCGTTAAATTAGTAGTAGTGCTACGACATTCCCATGGGGCTAGGCTCATGTGTTTGCCATACGGTGTCTTCAGTTTGATACTGGGACAAGTGTGAAGTCTTTTTTCCAACGTCTGGTCATAATCGCAGGGAACTGCTCCTTTTCAGTTTTTTGTTTCGGACTATTAATTTTGTAGTATAATAAAAAAGAATAATAAAAAACATTTTTAGTACTCGCCATCTGGCGAGAAGAGAAAACACAGTTCCTGATGAAGGCCGCCGATTGTAGTCGAAATGTCGATGTGAGTTTCGAATTTATAGTTGTGTACTAAGAAAAATATTATTTTATTTGCAAAATGTTTGAGCACACAAGCGTATTTCCATTTATAATCTAGAAACATGATTATGATACATCGACGATATCGGGACGACTATTAACAGATATACAGTCATTTTATGGGCAATTCTGTAGCACAGTCACTTTGCTATGAAGATCCCATCCGGTTCCTCAACAGGAAGACTAGTATGAACCGGGATGAGATGGGCAGGCTACTTGGCAAGTACAAGATGGCGAAAAAAGATCAGTGAAGTAACTGAGATTCGAGAGGCTATAATCTACAATCTTCCCGCGATATTCCTAGAACTGCTGTTATGTGACGGTTACCAATAACATCACGTGACTACTGAACCCGACATTTACAACGCTAATGAAGACACCGCAAGAATTAGCATCGAAATGTGTTGAAGCTCCATTAAGCCAACACTGGATTCAGACAGGTAACGGTAATTCTTAATCACAATGTTGTTGTTCTCCTCCTCTTTCCCTGTCTGTCAGAGGTGAGACTGGTTCAGATTCCAATCATCGATTTCTGCTATATTTTTTCTTTTTCGTTACTGATCTTGCACTGCTCTCTCTGCCAGCCGTCTCCATTTCCCTCGATCCTTCGCTCTCGTTCTCCACTCCTCGTCCAATCCTTCCAAGTACCTCTTTATACAGTCCTCCCATCCCAATCTAAGTTGTCCTCTCCTCATTTCCCCTCCACTCTCTGGGTATATGCTTACTTTGCCAACCGTTCTACCCCCATTCTCTCCACATGTCCAGCCCTTTTTTTAACGGCTACTCACCAACTTCTTTCTTATACCCCAACCTCCTCTCTCAGCTCCTCCATTCTTTCACCCCAACCTCCTCTCTCAGCTCCTCCATTCTTTCACCCCAACCTCCTCTCTCAGCTCCTCCATTCTTTCACCCCAACCTCTTCTCTCAGCTCCTCCATTCTTCGCTTATCACGTCTTTTCACTCCCACAATTCTTCGGACCCAGTTGGTTTTTGCAAACCTGTATCCTCACCTGTTGTCTTTCTGCCATTGCCGTCGTCTCCAGGCCATGCAGGTATGCCGAGGTCATACGTCAGCAGCGTACTTTTCATTTGAGCTTACGCGATATGCGTCTGTCTCCCATAACACCTCCCACTTCCCTCCAAGCGTTCGCCCCTGCATTTATTCTCCTGCGAATTTTACGAATGAATCTAACTGAATCCGGAAGCAATTTACTTGCTGAAATATAGAACAGTTGTTCCTAGTACGAAGAACTGTGAGTACCCATTCTTACGAGTGTTCTACTTACGATGGGAAGATTACAGCTGTATCGATCAGCGACGACATCAGCCTTCAGTCAAGTAATGCGTCTCGCTCTTTGACAGCTACACAAACAGTGGCTCATTAGGGAAGCATATATCATGGCGTGTCAGCACCGCTCCGGGTCTCTGGTGGTACGCAGTATGCATTAGCCATGTTCTGTGTACTAGAGACCGTAATAAATTCCAAACAAATGGACTAGTTAAGAATCGTGTGAACGAGTACGTTTTACAATCACCATACATTCCCAAATATACTTATAAATACTCGACTACGCTTAGTATTATTATTATTATTACAATAATAATAATTATTATTATAATTATTATCAGAATGAGAATAAGAATAAGCGTATGCGAGTGTTATAAGTATATTTGGGAATGTATTATTCTTATAGTTAATACATAGTTAAGAATGTGAAGAAGTGCGTTTGGACTAGTTAAGAATGTGAAGAAGTGGGTTTTGCAATCACCGTACATTCCGAAATATACTTATAATACTCGGATACGCCTATTCTTATTCTTATTCTCATTCTTATAATAATAATATTTATTATTATTATTACTATTATTATTATTTTATTATTATCAGAATAAGAATAAGAATAACAATAAGTGTGCCGATTATTATAAGTATATTTCGGAATGTATTATTCTTATAATAATAATTATTATTATTATTAGTATTTAATAATGTAATAGTAATAATAATTGTTATTATACTGAGAATAAGAATAAGCGTATCCGAGTATTACAAGTATGTTTGTGAATGTACGGTGATTATAAAACACAGTCCTTTAATTATTATTATAATAATTATAATATTCATTATTATTATCATCTTCGTCATCATCATCACCAGTTTCTTCTGTTCAACTAGCAACTACTCTACATTCCGCTGTAGAAGATGATATCAGTGGGGATGTGTAGCACAATGTTATTTGTTCTTATATACTTGATATCGTCCAAATCTGACAGACGTTAATTAATAGTCATGCTACGACATTCACATGGGGCAAGGCTCATGTGTTCGCCATACGGTGTCTTCAGTTTAATATTGGAACAAGTGTCAAGTCTTTCTTCAAACGTCTAGTCATAATCGGAGGGAACTGCTCCTTTTTCGGTTTATATTGTATCGGACTGCCGATTATTCATTTTGTAGTATTCGGGAAAATCTTCATCAAGTTGGAAGAATAAAACAAAAATAATAATAATAAAACAGTACAGTACACGCCATCTGGCGAGCAGAGAAAACACAGTTCCTGATGAAGGCCGCCGATGGTAGTCGAAATGTCGAGTTCAGTTTGGAATTTATTGTTGTGTACTAAGCAAATATTATTTTATTTGCAGAATGTTTGAGCACACAAGCATACTTCCATTTATAATCTGAAGACATGATTATGATACATCGACACTATCGGGACGACTATTAACATATATACAGTCGTACCTCGTTTTATGGGCAACTTGTAGCACAGCCACTTTTCAATCAATTAGAACAGTCCCACGTAATTTCTGTAATGGCAACATGTACTAAATTAGTCCCACTAATACGGTCATGTTGCTATTTTTGTCATCTTGACACAGTCCAGGGGGTAACCGCAATGTCTAGGTTCCATTGTGTACATGACTGCTCCATTGTTTGCTCAAACTGGGATGTTAATCTATTAACGTACAGTATAATTATGTTACAGATGTACACAACGTATCTTTTCTGTGAAGCTGTACTTCATTTGTAGACATTTAGTCTGTTATTTTCGTAAAGGTAAGTTATTGTATAGCGCCATTGTCCAGAGCTTTACACTTTACTCCCTGACAGACCTGTTCAATCGAACACCATCTCGACTTCTCTAGGAAGCATCCAGTCACGCTACCATTAATGCATAAAGACATATCGTATACAAAATATCCACCACTGTCCATAGCCAGGTACTCACTCATACAGCTAAGCGAACTGGAGCAATGTAGAGTGAACAAACTTGTCCAGCACTCGAGTTGAGAGTCCGATGATCATCAGCATCGCTGCTTGGCGAAAACTGTCGACGGATGTCCCGAGCGCAAGACCCGACGCCAGGCTGTCAAATATTGATTTGTAACGGCAGAGACGGCCGACTTCTGCGACCAACGCTGGACTAGTCTGCTTCAGCATAGCACGGCGTGGCCACAGCACCACCGCAACCGCCGAGCAAGGAGTCTTCGTCAAGTACGCGCCGCTGTTGACGACCGTGTAGTGTGTGGTTGCAAGTGCCTTGCACCGTGCGCCACAGAGCTATTCTAGTAGTGCAAGATGAAGACAATGTGGAAAGCTGCCCAAGGTACGAACAAGTTATTATTATTGAAAAACGGCCACGTGCGAATTATGACAATGATATTAGAAAACAATAACATTATTTGAAGTAATATTTTTATGATTGTAAAATGCTACCAAATGCTACCAGAAATTCTGCATATTTAATAGCACGGGAGTGGTTGTGTGTGCGTGAATGAATGTGTACTTGCGCGTGTATCCGCGCGCACGTGTGAGAGTAGGTGCATGTGACGTGCGCGCTTGTGTGCGTTCGGGTGCGTATGCGTACGCGTACGTGTGATTGTGCGCTTGTGTGTACATAATAAATGTTCTTGAAATTCGATATGTTTCACATAGAAGAAGATGTAACGTACATAACGCCCCTAGATATCCCGACCTGAATCAGTCCGCTACAGTAGTTGAGCTTCACATCGTTACGTAACAACGCAACAATTGCTCAGATTATTGTAGCGTGTGGAGTTGCTTCGGGCGGTGAAACATCAGAGCAGACACAAAATTAATTGTATACATGACTGGTGTACAACCCGCTCTTTGTTACGTAACTGATATGTGGACACGATACACGTGACAACTAAAGGTATTCGAGCAGGCACTTATCCAGGATTGGGACATTTTCTATTTACCCGTTCTCATTTTGTATTTACCCGTTATGCTCATAAAAAACCCGATACACATGCATTGGTCATTGTTATCTGAATATGGTCAATGTTCTGGGGCCTGAGGCTCTCCGAAAACTTCCAACTGCATTCCTCCAAGTGCTCTCCAGAAACATCCAACTACACCCCCCCCCGAGGCTCACAAAATAATCGTATTTCAAACTAAGCTCCTGCACTCTCTGTCTCAGTTAGTACAAGGCCCGTTTTATGACAACCTAACACTGTCTGGACTTTGAATATAAAATCATGTTATGGTCTAAAACAATATCATGGTGGAGAAAAAAATCCCGTTACCGAAAGACTAAATGATCCGTTGTTCGAAAAAGAAAAACTCGCTGCAGTTGTCTAAAAACGCGTTCCAAAAACGTCCCAACAGTTCTTTGACTAAGAGCCTGTCTTAGAGCAATATCACCAACAGTGCTTACGAAATATATTACGAATAATTTAACGAAACAGAAGAACAAACAGCAGTGTCCTAGATGAGGCTCACGTGTCAAGCGTTGAAGCAATTGTCATGGAACAGCAATTGAGATGGATTGGCCATGTACTGCACACGTCTGACATGAGACTCCCCAAGCAAGTGTGCTTCTCAGAGTTGAGTCGCGGGAAACGTATTAAGCAGGACAGCGTAACGCTATAAAGTATATATATATATATACATATATATGTATATAATTATATATATATATATATATATATACATATATATATACCCGTTAACAACATTGTTGGCAAAATCAAAGGCAAAGTTTGACGGAGGTCATGCACATACTTTTCATTGTGACGTAGACAACCCACGACCTAGTGGATCCATTAATTTACATTTTAGCTTGCAAACAATTGATTTACTCTACAAAACAGATGATAACACTTGAATACGGGGGAAAATAAAGGCGCTACTTTTCTTTCCAATCGTCGTAGATTAATCCCTGAAAGTCGAAGTTCAAACCATCTAGGAAAAAAACATTAACATAACCATATACTGTACATACAAACCATCTAGGAGGTAAACATTAACATAACCACAAACTGTACATACAAACCATCCAGGAGGTAAACATCAACATAACCACATACTGTACATTCAAACCGTCTAGGAGACAAACATTAGCATAACCACATACTGTACATACAAACCATCCAGGAGGTAAACATCAACATAACCACATACTGTACATACAAACCGTCTATGCGGTAAACATTAACATAACCACATACTGTACATACAAACCGTCTAGGAGGCAAACATTAACATAACCATACACTGTACATACAAACCGTATAGGAGGCAAACATTAACAAAACCACATACTGTACATACAAACTGTCTAGGAGGCAAACATTAACATAACCACATATTGTACATACAAACCGTCTGTGAGGCAAACATTAACATAACCATACACTGTACATACAAACCGTATAGGAGGCAAACATCAACATAACCACATACTGTACATACAAACCGTCTAGGAGGCAAACATTAACAAAACCACATACTGTACATACAAACCATCCAGGAGGCAAACATCAACATAACCACATACTGTACATACAAACCGTCTAGGAGGCAAACATTGACAAAACCACATACTGTACATACAAACCGTCTATGAGGCAAACATTAACAAAACCACATATTGTACATACAAACCGTCTAGGAGGCAAACATTAACAAAACCACATACTGTACATACAAACCGTCTAGGAGGCAAACATTAACATAACCACATACTGTACATATAAACCGTCTAGGAGGCAAACATTAACATAACCACATACTGTACATACAAACCGTCTAAGAGGCAAACATTAACATAACCATACACTGTACATACAAACCGTATAGGAGGCAAACTTTAACCAAACCACATACTGTACATACAAACCGTCTAGGAGGCGAACATTAACATAACCACATACTGTACATATAAACCGTCTAGGAGGCAAACATTAACATAACCGCATACTGTACATACAAACCGTCTATGAGGCAAACATTAACAGAACCATACACTGTACATACAAACCGTATAGGAGACGAACATTAACAAAACCACATACTGTACATACAAACCGTCTAGGAGGCAAACATCAACATAACCACCTATTGTACATACAAACCGTCTATGAGGCAAACATTAACATAACCATACACTGTACATACAAACCGTCTAGGAGGCAAACAATAACAAAACCACATACTGTACATACAAACCGTCTAGGAGGCAAACAATAACAAAACCACATACTGTACATACAAACCGCCTAGGAGGCGAACATTAACTTAACAACATACTGTACATACGCTCGATTATAGCTATATTACGTCATATAATTCGTGTTGTGGTACACGTCACTCATGTGTACCTCAAGGGGTAATCTTATACAAGGCAGTATTCGTGCGGTAGGGCTGCCCACACCGGTTTCATTTCATTCCCGGCAGATTTGTTCTGTCCAATACCACCTCGACTTACGCGGGAAGCACTGAACCACTACCGAGGCGAATACTATTTTGTTCACACATGTCCATCACTGTCATAAAATATTCGTCATGTACTCCTTTATACATATAAGTTGATTAACGCAAGTGGGACTGAACGAATTCCCCATGCTTCCAGGCGGCGGTTGTAAGATACGAACCTGGATCTATATGTTAAAGGTGTCTCCTCAATTCGATTTTTCACTCGTCTCATATCAAATTTATTTTGCGAAAAGGCAAACCTGCCTACTATCCAGTACGATGTGCAAGCCCATTCGTACCTGTAGGAGTTGGTGGTTGGTGAATCGTATGCATGTCGGGTAACGTAACCTAATGGTCTACCGCGTTGGAGGTCGTAGCTGCATTAAACATAACGGTATGCTGGTGGCGTTCGTTGGTTGTGTTACGCGGGTGTTGAGTGACGCCAGCCGCATCACAAGCTCGTTGGTGTCCTAGCTACGTTGTGTATGTGTTTCGCAAAACCTAAATAGTTGATTAATTGGCTGTTACTAAATGCTGGTATTGGTGCCGCTGCCGATGTCGCAGTTCGTTTATTATTCATGTGGTAATGGCGGTATCCGGTGAGCGCCGAGTTTAAACTTATCGAGGAAATAAGCGTGTTCACATCGTTTTGCAGATCAGCACTTCTAAGTATACTTGTTTATACGTTAGCGAAATATGAAAAGAATATCTCAAAGAACGCCTTGGTAGACTATGATTTTCTTGAAATGTTGCAATTTCTTGTTGTCGGTGACATCACGTCTATATGTTTATATTTAACCGTTAATGCTGTTAACCGAATGTTAGTGGCATGTCTCCGAAAATTGTATTCAGCATTCACGCTTTAGTAGCTATGATTCGTATGATCGTCATGCACGATTTCCACTATAAACGCCATGTTTTCTCTTAACACACGATGAACGGCGAACATGCGCCTGACTTTATGCCCAATGATGCCAACGGCCCGGAAACTATGTTGTGTATACATCAACACTAATTTAACCTGTCGTACTCCTATCGTTATTACACGGACGAGGCCATTTTCTGAAATGCAGTTATGAAATGTTATTAACATATGCCACTCTACTGAAAGATAGCGTCAGAAATCGTGGTCGTTAAAACGTAAAATTTATGTGCATTTATATCTGTGGTGTTTATAAAACACTAGAACTCGTTGCCCAGAAACGTCACTTGACAAAACACTTTACAAGGGTTTTATTGGTTATGAATTATATTTCGTTTCTACGTGTAAGATGTGACAAAATATTTGACATTGTAATCAACCATTACTTATTGTAAGCAATGCGTATACATAGTAGCTACGGATTTGTAATTTATATACTTCTGTGAGATGTACTAACGGTATTGGTTCGGGGTGAACCATAACATTAATATGATCATGCGTATGTTCGTCCCTTTTCCAACACTCACTTGTTTTTTTTTATTTATTTATTTATATTTACCATTTCCATATTATAGTTTGTGCTGTGTTTCAAAGTAATTGTAATTTGTTGGTGGACATAAACTACGTATTGGTTGACTGCTAACCGCACATATATTATTGATTCACTAGTAACAGTTGAGTATGTTCTTGCATCCTTCAATTTACATACAATGTGTGACGGTGACATGCACATCGTATCCACGTCAGTAAATGTGAATAATAGCACGCATTATGACACTAATTAATATAACCAGATTACATCAACCTGTGGCAACTGCATGATAAACACGTAACGTAGATCAATAAATGTGGTACGCATTGAATGAGCTGCACTTTGCATTTGATGTTGTTGAGGCTTCAAAGCGACAACGAGGCACGGGATTACAGAAGTCCGTCTACTGGTATTGATTGACGTAGCCAACGTGAGAGGTGGAACATTTCACGAAACATCAGCGTTGATGACTGAATTAAATGAACCTGGAAATGTCCATCTTACGCAATCGAATGCGCATTTCAGATAGGCGACAAGTTGCAATGCGCCTTCATCTTAACAATTCGCTCCCTCTTGTTGTTAGTTGAAGCTAATACACAATTCCGTCGTCATTTAAAGATCTACCTTTTACCCTTGCTTACCGCATATCCGTCCGTCTGTTGACAACTTTGACACTACTTATTGACTCTGAGATTGACCAGCGTCTTTGTCTTAATGCGCCTCTGTGTCTGGCATCTGATGATTCAGGAGCGATAGAAGTTATTGTAATGTATTAAGAGGCTTGATTACTTATGATATTGTATTGTGTTTCATTCACTTCCATCAGGCGCATACATTCAGTTACAGGGATGATAACAAATTATCAAACATATGTATAAATAAGGTTTATGTCTGTTCTTTATATAATGAAGGTGTGTAGAAAGCTGTGGAGACCAACGGAAGTTGGTTTAACATTGTATTCGTTGTTGTCACAGTAAATCGTTAAGATGCGTTAACAGCTTTCAACAGCCATCATCGAAATGAATATACAATTAACTATGAAGCGTATCATGAATGAATGAATGAATGAACTTTTATTCAGAACATTTGCAACAAAATAAGTTTAACTACAATACAAGTAAGAATATACAATGTTTGAAGGGGGTAAATACGAAGTTGTTGACTTTTGTGTATATTTACCCCTGACATATATTTATATATACAAACTTGTATATGTAGACACACATATACACACAAATACATACATAAACACACACATATATATATATATACATATATACACACATAAACATACATACGTACATGTATATTAATACATCGATATTATATTAATAGAACTTGCTATTTATCTAACCATCTTGCTACAATAATTGAAATCACGTAATTGAATGGATGTTATAAGTACACATCTTTACAGATATTGTAGTTTCTTCAATGGCATGATTATATTTGTGTATGATTTTGTTTAGATTTCCAAAACCAGATATTTCTTAAATAACAGATTCTTGCATTTACGCTTAAATGCAGTATTAGTAGCAGTAGTTTTTAAATGATCACATAGACAATTCCTTAATTGCACTCCCTTTACATAAAGAGACTTTGAAATTTTAGAAAATGTAATTGTTGGAAAAGTGAGTTTGTATGATCCAACCGTCTTGCACTAAATATAATGCGGATTACTCTTTTTGTAATAAGAATATACAGTTAGTATTTGTTGGGTACGTGTTTCCCGTATCTCTGCGTGTTTCCCCATATATATATTGACACAAACGAAGAAAATAATATACATACTTTTATTTTACTGATCTTTGTCATCTAACAAATATTTATAAGATCAATTAACATAACTTTTACATATATTATGGTCTGGTTTTATCATCCCATTTCGTGTATTTAGCATAACATACATAATTCAAACAAACTCATCAGTTGTTCGATATGCAGCATCTCTTAAAAATCGACGAATGTTTATTATATTTCGGTAAATCGTATTAATTTATGCTCTCTCTAAACCTGAATAGCACATACTGATGTTACATTATAAACAAACTTTCATCTTAACGTTTGCCATTTATAAGTGTTAATGGCGTCGATAGCACTAACATTTCAATCATGAACACAGTAAGACATCAACACGGATTAGCAAATATGACAGTTACATGTGCCGACAAACATAATAGCATTACGTAAAGTAGATGACGTGTCGATGTGGGCATAATTGATATTTTCGCCGAGTGTGTGTATATAATAATATAAACGTTGCACACATTTGGTATATCTGACTTGGTATCATTTAGCAAATCAACGTGATCTATATATCAATATGACAACATGATTAATATGTTTTTTATTACGTCGTTTTAAAATTACGCGAACACGTCGTAATATTCCGTTATACTGACTAACTTAAGAAAAATGTCATCGGTTTTGTCAAAATCATTACCATCATCATCATTATCAGGAGCAGCAGCAGCAGCAGCAGCAGCAGCAGCAGCAGCAGCAGCAGCAGCAGCAGCAGCAGCAGCAGCAGCAGCAGCAGCAGCAGCAGCAGCAGCAGCAGCAACAACATTACGCAGTTTTTGAATCAGTGGTTTTACCGAACACACTGGTTCCTATCTTGACTGTGTAAACTCGTCCATTCAATATAAGCCAGTGACACTACGACAGATCGAGAAAAGCCGGAGGAGTGGTGTATAATCACACAGGACTACAATTAAATCCCATTCACGTACCCGGAATAATAATCATAAATGAAAGACCTTTATGAAATACGGCGACTACGCCAATTATCTTCTAACAAGTTCGAGATCAATAGGTTTCCAACAGCAAAACAGGCAACTGTTTTTGTGATTTTACTTCCGTTTCACAAGGCACGACATTGGGGCTGCAGTACTCGATGTTGTGGAAATCGGTGAATTACGATGGTCATATATTTTTATGGGAACCGCCAATCGGCGCAACAACGGCCCATATGTCATGTAAGCGTGTTTACCGGTCCGCCTTATCGGCGTCAATGAGTACGCACGCGCGCACGCACGCTCGCACGCGTGTACGCGCACATGCACGCACTAACTGTGAATATATATACACATATATATATATATACCTTCACACACTATATATATATATATATATATATATATGTACCTTCACACACTACACTACAGACATACACACGCACACGCACCCGCACAAGCACGCATGCACGCACGCACACATACACGCACATACATATATATACACACATACACACATACACACATACACACATACACGCACGTACACGCACACGCACGCGCCAACCCGCGCACACACACAGACAAACACACGCACACATGTTCATGCAACACACACACTCACACATAAACACACGCACACGCACACGCACATGCACACGCATACGCACACGCACACACACACACACACACACACACACACACACACACACAAAACACAAACAAACAACACACACACACAGAGATATACACACACACACGCACACGCAATTGCAAACGCGCGCGCGCACACACACACACACACACACACACACACACACACACACTCCTCGCACACGAACACGCACACACACACACAAACACACACAAACACGCACACATGCACATAGAACACACACACGCACACGCACACGCACACGCACACACACACACATACACACGCGCACTCCTCGCTTACACACACGCACTCCTCGCACACGCACACACACACGCACACGCATACACACACACACACACACACACAAACACACACACAAACACACACACAGACTCTTCCTTTGATGCTTGTTGTGACTATAGTACATATAATTAATCTCTTTCCGCCTGACTGCTTGGGTTTGTCTGGATTTTGTTATTTTTGCCTGCCTGCCTGCCTGCCTGCCTGCCTGCCTGCCTGCCTGCCTGCCTGCCTGCCTGCCTGCCTGCCTGCATGGATGCCTGTATTTTTTATGTGTATGTATATATGTATGTATGTATGTACGTATGTACGTATGTACGTATGTACGTATGTACGTATGTACGAGTGTACGAGTGTACGTGTGTACGTGTGTCCGTGTGAACATGTGTACGTACGTGTGTACGTGTGTACAGGTGTACGTGTGCACGTGTGCACGAGTGTACGTATGTACTTGTGTACGTATGTACGTATGTGCGTATGCACGTAAGTATGTATGTACGAATGTTTGTGTGTGTTTATCTGTCTGTCAATATATATATTTTTCCGTCTGTCTGTCTGATTGTGTATCACCAGCGACGCCATCTGGCGACGCCATTCACCAAACGACAGTGGAGCCTCACTATCGAGGTCACCCTTGGAACTGTGCAAAAGTAACCCAAATGGCTATCATATCAATGAAACGCGTAACCTATAATTTACTGTTACGGAACTAATTTAGGAATCTTAGGGTGACCATAGTTGCGAGGTTGCCGTAATACCGAGGTGACCGTGAAGCGAGGTTCGTTTGTACTACAAGGCGCCATGCCGTATGGCTGCTCAGACCATGTATATTTTATCCCTGGGAGATCTACTCTTTCCACCACCACCTTGACTAGTGATACATGTCCGTCATTACATGTGACGTATTATCTGTCTAGCATTAACAAAACTTGAAGTGAATTAAATGTCCCAAGCTTCGAGGCGGTGGCGATAGGATACGAACTGGTTTTCTCAATCAAGATTGCCGTGTTCTATTCACTACGCTGAAGTGCCCATGTAACTAAGTGCCTGGTTCATTCTCCGTCCTTCGTAACGACGTCAACACGCAATAACCGTCATACTACCGTGGACACAACTCTCAGAGGCGACGAGGTGCAATTTAGCGCCATGCAATAGTTGGATGCGACACAGTAACGCAATCACGTTAAGCTCGTTACTTGGCGACATTGTTGCTATTCCTGGGGCTACTGCTGGGACAACTACTCTGGTGGAAACTGTGTCGCTGTCATATATATTGCTCAGGAATTAAGCCATGACCTTCTAACAGAAAAGTCACGTAGAGCAAGTGTACGTGTTTCTTTACCCAGAATCAGCCAGCATTGGTGGATCCAGGGTCCCTGGGGGTACGTTTGAAATTTGGTGTGCCCCTTGACCTTTTCATAAGGCGTTAGGGCGACGTGGCGGCGAAAAAATGTCAACAGCACCCCCCGGTCTTCCGATATCATGATCCGACAGCGCTACAGTGGAGTTGTGCTGAAGGTCCGACTCAGACCACCGAATATGAATTTGCGTCAGCCGCCAGTTTTTGCCCGCCGCCCCCCCTCTTGACTATCTGAATCCGCCCCTGGCCAGGGAGGGCAAGTATCGACAATCACACGAAGTCCACTCAATCAGTTGTACTTGGTCGCACGTTGTAGTTAGGAGCGTGGGAACCAGTCAACTACAAAGGTATTTTCGGGTTGTGACGCGTGTCTCCGCGATAAGTGCCAGTAATGGTTGTTTCAATTGCTTTGTTAACAAAACAAACAATTTGCGAAAATACGATAGTAGGGCCTAATATATAACTCCTGCATCAGCCGGTCGCTGGGCCAATTACTACATTTATAGCGACTTCTGGGTCCAAGCTCTGTAATCCAGTGACTCAGCTTTATTCGAATGATATATGTATATATATATATATACACGTGTATTGGAGAAAGATAGCTAAACAATCGATAGAGAGCAGTGGAGACGGGTGGTGGAAACGTGAAACCGAATCAGTGGCAGAAGGATAGTGAAAACACAAACTGAGAATCAGGATCGAGGCTAGCCTCACTGCGCTTTACAGGGACAATAAAGAGGAGAGAAACAAGAATTATTAATATTTCATCTTTTCAAGCATCCATGGTTCAAAATGATACTGGTGTACTGGTGCAATGCAAATCATTGATAAAACACAACATTCCCGACGTTTTAGTCCTGTTTTGAAGGTGAATACGTTGCTGCACTTCGACAAAAGAGACGTTTGGTATTTTTGTGTAAATGTTGCTCAAATAATATTTGAGCAACATTTATATATGTAAATATATATATATATATAAACATATATCTATATATATTTACATAGTTTGGACCCAGAAGCCGCTATAAATATATAACGGTATATATATATATATATATATACCGGTGTATATATATATATATATATATATATATTTATATATAATATATATTGATGGATCCAATACGTCACTGTTTGTCTACGTCACAATCAAAAGTATACCCGGACAACGATGCATTACTATTGTGGCATAACATATGTTAAAACAACCTTACCCGCATGCCGTTCTCGTTTGAACAATGTTGCCTTATGTTTTTGACATAGAGAAAAACATTGGGAGACAAAATGACGGCATGTTTGGACGTTCTACGTGTTCGGCTTCCATTATTGTGACTTGACCGAACTTGTTGCTAGGCAACAGGTCACGTAATAAATAATGTTGTCAATTATCTTAATCGCTAATCACGGCTTTCCTAGAATGTCATTCAAAAACTCGTTTTATGTTATAATATGCTAGTAGAGAAAGCGAAGCGTTTCGTTGTGCCGAATTCGGTGTTGGCGTCCGACCTGTGTCGTAATAGTATTACAGTTACGCTAGCAGCTTGAGAGCGCGATAATGCAGTGGTTAGCATATTCACTTGACATGCTAGCGCTCTGAGGTCAAAACTCGGACTGGGCAGGCGGGTAAAACCTGGTATAAAACCTGGTTCTCAACATTGAATATCGTGTATCCCTCGTGACTCGGAAATCAAGTTTATGTCGGTCCCGTCTCAATTTTGAACGTAAAAGAACCGCTGAGGACGACAAGCACCCCGACAGTGACCACCCTCAGTACCATCATAGAAGGGTCGGTTTGGCGATAATGTTCTGAACAAGGCTGACTAGTTGAATGAGACCTCATAAGTATAATATACAATGTTTGAATATATACATATTAGACAGTTAATAGAACGTTGCCGACTGCCGAAGACAACTAGAACTGGAAACAGCAAGAGCTTCAAAATAACCATGACGCGGAGACTTGTGCAAAATACTAATGTTGTTTGAGCTGGCCTGTTAATGGGGCACGTTAAAGGTTTACTATTATTTGGAGGAAATTCGAAGTTTTGACTAATCGTAGACAACCGATTTTTTCGTAGCCAAATTTGAGAACTACCGCGATTTACGGTATACATGTTGCTCCATTTATTAATGAGCTGGAACAGAATGTTGTTTTCTTACGTAATGCCAATGCATTGTCATTGAATGACCGAATAAATACGAACGAGCCCAGTCGCTGGTGTAAATAGTGTCGCAAATGTCTCATAATTGCGGGAAACTGCGCTTTTCCAGGTACAATTCTACATAAACTTGGTAGCTCAAGTCGTGTAAAACAAAAGTTCAATCAAACAAACCTGAATGACAACCTAACAAATCTCGCTTTATTGACACGTCTGATTAGCCGAACATGCGAGAAAAAAAACATTATTGGTGTATGCTACTTCGACACGAAGAGGGAAGCGTATATGTCAAACTTCAAAGAAACAATATATTACTTAAAGTAGACTCTTTGTATTTTAAATGTCGTGAACGGCAGACAAGAACAATCAATGTAGTTTGTCCATACATGTAAGTTAGATATGCATGTTCTTTTAGCTGTGGAACCACCAACGATGACGAGACATGTAGCACTGTTGATTTGGGATGGGAGTGGGGGAGGCGTTTTTTTACCATGGAACAGACCAAACCTCCAACTGCTCCCCATTGAGACCTCCAACTGCTCCCCATTGAGACCTCCAACTGCTCCCATTGAGACCACCAACTGCTCCCCATTGAGACCACCAACTGCTCCCCATTGAGACCTCCAATTGCTCCCCATTGAGACCTCCAATTGCTCCCCATTGAGATCTCCAACTGCTCCCCATTGAGACCTCCAACTGCTCCCCATTGAGACCTCCAACTGCTCCCCATTGAGACCTCCAACTGCTCCTCATTGAGACCTCCAACTGCTCCCCATTGAGACCTCCAACTGCTCCCCATTGAGACCTGCAACTGCTCCCCATTGAGACCTCCAATTGCTCCCCATTGAGACCTCCAACTACTCCCCATTGAGACCTCCAACTGCTCCCCATTGAGACCTCCAACTACTCACCATTGAGACCTCCAATTGCTCCCCATTGAGACCTCCAATTACTCCCCATTGAGACCTGCAACTGCTCCCCATTGAGACCTCCAATTGCTCCCCATTGAGACCCCCAACTACTCCCCATTGAGACCTCCAACTGCTCCCCATTGAGACCTCCAACTACTCACCATTGAGACCTCCAATTGCTCCCCATTGAGACCTCCAATTACTCCTCATTGAGATCACCAACTGCTCCCCATTGAGACCTCCAATTACTCACCATTGAGACCTCCAATTACTCCTCATTGAGACCTCCAACTGCTCCTCATTGAGACCTCCAACTGCTCCCCATTGAGACCTCCAATTACTCCTCATTGAGACCTCCAATTGCTCCCCATTGAGACCTCCAATTACTTCTCATTGAGACCTCCAACTGCTCCCCATTGAGACCTCCAACTGCTCCTCATTGAGACCTCCAACTGCTCCTCATTGAGACCATCAACTGCCCCCCATTGAGACCTCCAATTGCTCCCCATTGAGACCTCCAACTGCTCCCCATTGAGACCTCCAACTACTCCCCATTGAGACCTCCAATTGCTCCCCATTGAGACCTCCAACTGCTCCCCATTGAGACCTCCAATTGCTCCCCATTGTGACCTCCAACAGCTCCTCATTGAGACCTCCAATTGCTCCCCATTGAGACCTCCAACTGCTCCCCATTGAGACCTGCAACTGCTCCCATTGAGACCTCCAACTACTCCCCATTGAGACCTCCAACTGCTCCCCATTGAGACCTCCAACTGCTCCCCATTGAGACCTCCAATTGCTCCCCATTGAGACCTCCAACTGCTCCCCATTGAGACCTCCAACTGCTCCCCATTGAGACCTCCAACTGCTTCCCATTGAGACCTCCAACTGCTCCTCATTGAGACTTCCAACTGCTCCCCATTGAGACCTCCAACTGCTCCCCATTGAGACCTCCAACTGCTCCTCATTGAGACCTCCAACTGCTCCCCATTGAGACCTCCAACTGCTCCCCATTGAGACCTCCAACTGCTCCCCATTGAGACCTCCAACCTCCAACTGCTCCTCATTGAGACCTCCAACTGCTCCCCATTGAGACCTCCAACTGCTCCTCATTGAGACCTCCAACTGCTCCCCATTGACACCTTCAACTGCTCCCCATTGAGACCTCCAACTGCTCCTCATTGACACCTTCAACTGCTCCCCATTGAGACCTCCAACTGCTCCCCATTGAGACCTCCAACTGCTCCCCATTGAGACCTCCAACTGCTCCTCATTGACACCTTCAACTGTTCCCCATTGACACCTTCAACTGCTCCCCATTGAGACCTGCAACTGCTCCCCATTGAGACCTCCAACTGCTCCCCATTGAGACCTCCAACTGCTCCTCATTGACACCTCCAACTTCTCCCCATTGACACCTTCAACTGCTCCCCATTGAGACCTCCAACTGCTCCCCATTGAGACCTCCAACTGCTCCCCATTGACACCTTCAACTGCTCCCCATTGAGACCTCCAATTGCTCCCCATTGAGACCTCCAACTGCTCCCCATTGAGACCTCCAACTGCTCCCCATTGAGACCTCCAATTGCTCCCCATTGAGACCTTCAACTGTTCCCCATTGACTCCTTCAACTGTTCCCCATTGACACCTTCAACTGTTCCCCATTGACACCTTCAACTGTTCCCCACACCGTTTCATATGCATTTCCTCTTAGAACTCAAACTGCACCCCCTACTGGACACCCCTTCGAGACCTCGAGCGGAACTATTTTCCCTAGAACGGATCTCTTTTGCATCTGCCGGGGTGGTGTGCGTATATACCAGCCAACGGACATTATATCTCACGTTATATTTTAGTGCAGTTTCACAAATAACAAACAAACCAGTATAATTTATGTTATACGGTTAAAACTACTGCGTAATAATCTCCCAGGCGTCAGGTGCTGCAATAAATTCTTATCGGTGTTTACCGCACGTTGCTTGACAATTAAACAATTGTTTAATATATACTGAAAACAAGACAAAAATCAATACGTAATAAAATAAGAAGATGAACTCGGATTGAAGGACACGTTTATTGATCAGGAAACGTAACCATACTGTTTTATGACGAACTAAATTTGTAATTTATCACATCACAAACTACATAAAAACATACACGATGCAAATATTGTGGGAAAGGAAATGTAACGACAGCTTGAGTACAACATAAACTACACCCGTCACTTAAAAACCTTGCTCTAATTGTTATTTCGTATAATATACTTTACTGAAATTGCAGCAGCCGACTGCGGGAGGATGTACAACATGTGTTAACGACTGTTTTTAAAGATGCACTTCGATAACTTTGTTGATGCCGTCAATAAATAACGTGTGTCGTACCATAGGAAAATAGCAGTTGATTTGTGGTAGATGATGTATGTTGCCAATTCAAATGACGCATGTAGCTGGTATTTATATGTTATAAACACCGTAATAGCGACATCTTCGAGCCAGAGGTCATCATATTCTGACATACAAAAATGTCATAAATAATACAGCTTGACCAATGCATGTTAGTATTTAATAAAGTTTACGCCAATTTCTGTTTGTAATTATCGGTCCCAACGTGAACGGTAGAGATCGTTCCTTGCAGCGTTATTCTGTCGATGTTCCTCTGCGCCTTTCACTACAAATAAACACATGTCACAATGGTGGAAATCTTCGCCTATAAACGTATTACGTTCGGCAGTTGGTATTGTTTATAAATAGTTGTGTTTGTTATCTTCATCAAAAAGAAAATTATATTTGGAAATTTGTGTATTTGAATAAAACAGCGCCACGGCGTCATCGGGGCGCTTCTCTTGCAATCAGTTGCGTATGTATACGTACTGAAGACGCCGCACTCAGTTGAGCTCGTACCCAAGACGGCATACTCAGTTGAGTACGTACTCAAGAAATGTCATAACCACCGTGAGCAAGGAAACTCCGGGGAGCATGAAATCTCAAGTCGTAGCATCGAATTGAGTCCGAACACCGAGTGCGGTTTATAATCTCGGGCCCTGATCGGTAATCACTCCACGCACTGTATCAATATTACACAGTGTAATCACTCCACGCACTGTATCAATATTACACAGTTTCAGCTATAAGAGCCATGCTCCGCAATATATTTACATAACAAAACCGGAATTTAATAGGCAAATCAATAATTCGGTGATAAACATTATATTTCACCGTCACATGCATAGATTTATTGCACGCTATTTAAAAGTAGTAAAAAGGTGCATACAAGTAATAAAAGCAGGGTCGTTTTCATTCACATCGCGTGTTTTCAAGAGAAAAAGCAAACCATGAAAGATCACCATGGTAACTCGTTTTGGGTGGGCATTATTCCATTTGTTCATTGATCTGATGGCTTTTCGAACCTCATCCTTCATTATTGGAGGACCAACAAAGTTCTACTTAATTGATGGTTTTTTACCCCTTTCATCATCGTACAGTTAACCAATATATTCAGACCATTTCTCGAGTATTTTGTCTTTGTCCATAGTTATGTTTCCTTCTTTAGATCTCAGGCAACATGTAGCTGAGCATGTTCTTTTACCTGCGATTTCTCTTATTCTAGCATATATTTTTTGTCGTGCTTAAGCTTTGTTCAATTTCTTTGCATTGTTCGCTAAGCCACTTCTCTTTCGCCAGATTACATTTGGCCGTTATGTCTTTGTTCATTGTTACATACGCATCACCATTTTGCTTAATTTTCCTCCTTTCGTCCATCAAATTAAAAATATCGCCAGGCATCCATGTTTGCTTTGCTTTTC
>CM034543.1:24882701-25076879 GCA_020002185.1 Paraescarpia echinospica | reverse complement strand
ATACACATCCAAATGTGCGAGCATACTACTGACGAGGTCGGCCTGCCACTGCTGGTGTTGACCGCCTACTACGACACACCGTCGTTTGAAACGATGTCACACGAGTTTGTGTAGGGTGTAGTCGTCCTGTTCCGACAACCACCGCTTCGTGGTGCGCGTTAATACTCCGCAATGCGTCGACGCCGCCGTATCTCTATACGCTTCGGGTCCACGAGGTCCACCGTGTTACTTCCTCGAATAGGGACGTCGTTGTATCCGAACTCCCCGCGGTCGTGTCACTGGGTCGACGGGTCCGCCTTCAGTTTTTCCCGCAGCAGTCAGACTCTTCTTTTCAAACTTTTATGGGCACTTTCCACGATTTCACGTAACTAAGGGTAATTAAATTGGCTAATTGCGACGCATTACCTGTCAATAAAAATGACAAAATCCTTTGATCTTTTGACGCATTTCCAGTCCCGATTACACAAAATCACTACTGTCGATCGTGCAAAAGTGTTGCTGCACACCTTGTTAGGGTTTTAACGTTTGTATTTCCTTGGAGATCCGCAATATTATTGTGATGTCAGACCCAAAGCGTGCAATCAGACGACGTTTCGTGTGTTTCGTTGTGTATGCTAGAACGCCAGGGGAAGGAACGCTTTGACATATTGCAGTGTGTAACATTTCTGACTGCTGATAGCCTCCAACATTCAGTCATTCACATATAGCGGTAAACTAGAGATTTCGAATTTTATTTTACTAACTACCTCGAGACTCTCGAAAAAAAACCTCAAATTACACCCACAAATGCACCCCGTTCACGAAATATCTCCAGCCCTCCACCATCAAAAACCGAGATATATATATGTGTCGTTAAGCCGTGGCAACAAAATTGTAAACAGACGTCGCGCAAACGATTGTATCTTCGTCAACGTTGTACAACGATATCCGTTGGTTGGTCTCTGCGACGAGCTGTTATAGTGGGGAAGCCGTATCGTGGCAACAGTGCAGTGGTTCGGTTTTTTGCGCGACCTAATTGGCATGGGCACATCGGCAGACTACGAGATAACCGATGGACATCGCGTATCACAACCTGGAGACATTACGAAGAGAAACGATCTAAAGGCGAGACTGTGGAGAGACGAACTAGACGAGTACTGGAAGGGCACCATCTGGCAGAGGATAGCGCAAGACAGGCAGATCTGGAAACGACATGCTGAGGCCTTCGCCCAACCACGGGATACTACGGCTGCATAATGATGACGATGATGAATTGGCATACACTCAGTATCGTGTGTATGCTCGATATCGTCAGCGGAACAAATGCAAAAAAGGAAAGGAAGAAAGGTTAAATAGCTATGCTTCTAGTTTATTATTACTATTTTTCATATATGGGTCAAGCAACGCTGACTAATATTTAAAACCTTGACCAGTACTAACATGTCCATGTCATACGATCGGCATCGTCAAAAACTACCCCACGTCAAAACATAGGCCAATTGGGTTTATTACAGATTTCTATATTTTGCGAGGCCAATTTAACCCGTGTTTATATAGGTGGTCTTAACGGAACATGCGGATATAATTATATATATATATATATTCATATATATATATATATTCATATATATATATATATATATATATATATATAAATATATATATACTTCGACTGCTTTGTTGAAGATTTGCATTCGCTCGATATCTGTAAGACTACTCCACCACATGTGTTTTCCTCAGGACATACCCATTCAACAAAATGCTTACACTTTTTTGAAGATTCAATGTTGAACTTTATAATTGTGTTGCAGTGCATGTCGTGATATTAAAATACACAATTTAATATACACATGAAAGTTTAATAATTAATTTCATGATCATCGGACTGCTATAATGTAGAATAGGTATGACATATGTGTGAAACTATTTCATAAAAGTAGCATTACTAATATAAATCTGTTAAGTATTATACATGAGTAGACATTAATTTTGAATAGTAAAAATTATTTATAAACATTCTGGAGAGACTCGCTATCTGGTGGATAACATTCAAAATGCGTGTTCTAAGCCAGGCTCTCTTCCTGGAAAAGTAATTGCGGGCAGAACTAACGATGGATAATTTTATAAAGTTAGCCTGAGACCCAATCATCATTTCTACCCGGATTCGTGGTCAAACGCGATCACTTATCGAACATTTCAATCAGTTTTTGTCCAGATCGTAGGGATTGTGCCATACAGTGCTGCCACCTAACGGTGTCTGGATAATCGATGCTTGACATTTCTGGTGACAGAGGCTATGAAAGGTTTTATCACCAACCGGAAGTTTTATCGCCAACCGGAAGTTGATACAAGCAACGCGATTTCTTGACCAAAACAGCGTCATGTTAGTTTAAGGTCAATACCGTTGTGTTTACAGTTATCCGCACAATGGATAAATATGTAAAAGTTAAACAGATCGGAGAAGGGTCGTTTGGGAAGGCTCTGCTAGTGAAATCGAAGGAAAATGGCAAGCAGTTTGTTGTCAAGGAAATCAACATGGCAAAGGTAGGAAGCGCTGACTGATGACGCCTGATCTGAGGCTGATGGGTGATGGCCGCACTAGAAGTTAATGTCGCTGCACTTATGCACGAATCCCCGTAAGCATTCTACCATTCAGTGTACATATTGCCCAAATCTCTTATTCAGTGACAGACACTATGGCTGTAGTCGTGAACACAATGCCAAAGACAAAGTCAATAAATATATAACTATAAGCATAGCCATGGCATAGGCATAGGGTTGGGACTTCACTAGTCTTCAGTAGGATGAACCTAGTTTGGGCCTTTTAAATAAAAGATTACGATTGAAACAACTGTATTGTTGATAAATATGAATGAATTTCGATAACAATGCAATGATGAAAATACCAAAAGCCTTATTATTATTAATTTGAAATGTATTTTTAATATCATTAGTCTTGATTGTCTTCCGGCATGGAAATACAATGCACCAATTGATGATTATTCTACATGTTTGAGTGACACAGTGCAAAGAGACATATCTTCAGTTCGACCAGTCCATGATAGGTTACATATTCCCCATATTTATCTCCCTAAAATCTACCTTAATAATAACCATGTCAAGATTGATAGCATTGTTGATGTCATTTCCATAGACCTATTCTCTGTTAACCATAATCTGTGTCAGTGTTTTACTATATGATGGTGTTTTGTTGCAGATGTCTAGAAAGGAGCGGGATGACGCGAGGAAGGAGGTGTGCTTACTGCAACACTTTGTGGGCAACAACATTAACTGCATAGTTCCCAGTCCTTTCAGGCCTCATTTTGGGAAGGAATAAAATATTTCTACAATTTCACAGTCAAGTCACCTTTTTCAGTTTGAACGGGGTATCAAAATTTGTATTTTTATTACTGTTACTTCGATTATAATTTTCATTCCCCTAATTTATCAAGTTAATACGGCAATAAGCTGTAAATTAAACAACCTTGTTTATGTGTAAATTGGTTAGATGATGCATAAGAAAGATAAATCAATCTTTATTCTAAGTTTTTAGATAACTCCGAGAATATGCACTTGTGGAATTGTATCCAGGCAGATACATTGTTACTTTGACTGCCAATGTTAGAAAGGCTGGAAGAGTATTTTGTGTAAAAGAATTAATTAACCTCACAGCACATCAACTGTCATTTACTGTTTTCAAACGGAATAAAATTTTCTGTAATTTATTTTTTACTGCTAAATATATTATTTTGCTTATTGTTTATTGACAGTTTTTGTCTTGTTTACAATTTCAGCAATAGTGTAAACATGTATTTACGTATATTGTTTGTCGATTTCAGTCATTTATAATTTTTGTTGGGACTAATAAACGTCTCCTTTAATTTCATATCTTTATGTACTCTTAATATTGTGCGTTTTTCAGACAGCCGTTCTTGCACAGCTACATCACCCAAACATTGTCATGTACCGCGAGTCATTCGAAGGTAGGTGACCTGCATGCTTAATTCAGGCATGTCCTCCACACTACTCAGATAAGGCAGGCCTTTGACCGCGCAGCGTCGTGGACATTACTGTCAATAGTTATATGGTTGAGAGGTTATGTGTGGATGGGTAGACTTGGTTGATTTCCTGGTTATTAATACAATAATATTGCATGGGTTTACACTTACAGATAAACACATATGCATGTATAGACACATACAGACACAGGCACGCACAAACACACACACACACACAAATATTAGCCTACAGTATGGCATAGACGACATTTGCCTATACACATGCACAATATGTAATAATATGAAATTGAGATATTTATCTAAAATAAAATATAATTTGTATGTATATAGTCAACATTTGATGCCTAATTACTAACTAATATAGAGCATACACTTGTGGTAATGTTCTTTTCTACCATTTCAGAAATTGGTCATTTATACATAGTGATGGATTACTGTGACGGGGGTAAGTGAACACTTGTTCTAATGATGGACTACTGTGATGGAGTAAGTCAGTTGTTTACACAGAACACTTGTTCTAATAATGGACTTCTGTGATGGAGTAAGTTAGTTGTTTTACTCTGAACACTTGTTCTAATGATGGACTACTGTGATGGAGTAAGTCAGTTGTTTACACTGAACACTTGTTCTAATGATGGACTACTGTGATGGAGTAAGTTAGTTGTTTTACTCTGAACACTTGTTCTAATGATGGACTACTGTGATGGAGTAAGTCAGTTGTTTTACTCTGAACACTTGTTCTAATGATGGACTACTGTGATGGAGTAAGTCAGTTGTTTACTCTGAACACTTGTTCTAATGATGGATTTCTGTGATGGAGTAAGTCAGTTGTTTACACTGAACACTTGTTCTAATGATGGATTTCTGTGATGGAGTAAGTCAGTTGTTTACACTGAACACTTGTTCTAATGATGGATTTCTGTGATGGAGTAAGTCAGTTGTTTACTCTGAACACTTGTTCTAATGATGGACTACTGTGATGGAGTAAGTCAGTTGTTTTACTCTGAACACTTGTTCTAATGATGGACTACTGTGACAGAGTAAGTCAGTTGTTTACTCTAAACACTTGTTCTAGTGATGGACTACTGTGACAGAGTAAGTCAGTTGTTTACTCTAAACACTTGTTCTAGTGATGGACTACTGTGACAGAGTAAGTCAGTTGTTTACTCTGAACACTTGTTCTAATGATGGACTTCTGTGATGGAGTAAGTCAGTTGTTTACTCTGAACACTTGTTCTAATGATGGACTACTGTGATGGAGTAAGTCAATTGTTTATAATCTCCCAATAACCTGTTATTTTTTATCCAAATTGTATTGTAGTAATTAAACAGAAATGTGTGTTTTTTCTCAGGGGACCTGTATGCTCGAATCAACATGCAGCGTGGAGTTCTCTTTCCTGAAGATACGGTCAGTGGTCACATGTCTTAGCCTAATGGGTCGTTACAGGGAATACTTTTCTGATGTACACAACATACTAGTGATGTCAGTCTGGATGGCCTTGTGACATGACATACCTGACACAAGCCCTTAACCAGAAAATTATTTTTTTTGCCTCTTGAATTAATCAAAAGTGTACATTTTATCACACAAATAGCTTGCTTGGAAGCCAGTCATGGCCATTATTGGCCAGTTTTTTCCATTGACAGACCAGTGTCATTTGAGGCATTTATTTAATTAATATTGCTCCATTTTCTTTGTTTCACTGTCCGCTGTGCCAGTGTTAGTCATGAATATGGGCCCCTAGACTTGGAACTATTAGTTACCTAGTGGCCAACTGGTCCTCTAAATTCCACCTGTTTTACCAGTTGTAATTACCCATCTTGGATAGTCATCTGCGAGTCTTGAAGACAGACAGACAGGTCTCTAGCTAATCCCCTCTTGTGACATCACTTTTTGTGACACTGGCTTGTGATGTGTCACTTGTGGTATTGTTGAAGTGTGATGTCACCAACAGTGTGATGTCCTAAGACGTGATATCCAAAGAGGTTTGATATCCCAAGGAGTACGATATCCTAAGATGTATGATGTCACAAGAATTGTGATATTCCAAAAAGCGTGACTTCACAAGAAGTATAATTTCCTAAGAAGTGTGATGTCATAAACATTTTGATTTCCCAAGAAGTGTGATGTCACATGACACACAATGTCACAAGAAGTACAACTTTCCAAGATGTGTGATGTCACAAATAGTGTGATGTCACAAGAAGTGTGGTGTCACAAGAAGTATACCTTTCCAAGATGTGTGATATCACAATATATGTGATGTCACAAATAGTGTGATGTCACAAGAAGTGTGATGTCACAAGACACACAATGTCACAAGAAGTATAACTTTCCAAGATGTGTGATGTCACAAATAGTGTAATGTCACAAGAAGTGTGATGTCACAAGAAGTATAACTTTCCAAGATGTGTGATATCACAATATATGTGATGTCACAAATAGCGTGATGTCACAAGAAGTGTAATGTCACAAGAATTTTTATGTCCCAAGATGTATGGTGTCACAAAACATGAAATCATCTGACCTGAGTTAGTTTTAGGACATCACAGCAACATTACTATTTATGTTTGTATTTTTAGGAATGTTTCCTCATAAACATATGGCATATGCCTCACGATGATGGTATTGTATGACTAAATCACCAAGACAGTGTAATTAGTGAATTTACTAACATATCACGTTCTTGTCTTTTGAAATGTCTTAACGAATTCATTTGTTTTAATTACTTAGTCTGCTATTTCTACACAGGTGGATATATATATATATCCATTGTTTCCAGATTTTTCTTCTTGTTTCAACTCTACAACTGTAATAATACGTCCTGTCTTCTTCCGCTAGATCCTCGACTGGTTCGTACAGACGTGTCTGGCCGTGAAACACATACATGACAGGAAGATCCTTCACAGAGATATCAAATCACAGGTGGGTTATTTAACACACTAACGGTTTTCGATTTTAAGATGAACTTTAAAATGGAAACATCAAGCCACATTTAATAAATTTTAGTAACTGGTAAAATCATAGCAGAATAGTTTTGGCAAATTGGTTATTGGTGTGTATATTATATGAATATATGCACACCTCATGTGGCGTGTCAAATTGTCTGAGTTACGATGCCATTTCAAAAGTTAGGCAAGTTCAAGTTCGTCCACTCTACATTAATCCAGTTCACTTAGCTGTATTAATGAGTACCTGGGTATAGACAGTTGGGGGTATTTGTGTACGAATAGCGCAATTGCAACGTAGCTGAATGCTCCCAGAGAAGTCGAGATGGTGTTCGATTGAACACGTCTGCCAGGGAGTAAAGTGCTTTCAGCAGTCTTAATGCCTGGATAATGTGCTATGTAAGAAGTTACCTTTTGTTTACCTTTTGTTAAGGGATCATGTTCCTCATGAGATGTCCACGATGTCATACTTTAATTTAATTAACTGTTGTATCTTAAAACAGTTAATGTATCTTGATGTTATGTACATTGTGTTATATCTGTATGAAAAAAAGGTCAAATATGACAGGTATGAACAATAAATCTCTGTAACCATGGCAGAATGTAATGCTGTGAGGTGGGTTGCTGATGGGCAGGCCCTTAGCCAGAACATGTTTTTGTCTCGAAGACAGACGGATCAGTGGCTAAGCCCCTGCTCATGAGGTGATTGCTGAAGGTTTTGTGGAATGTCCCGGGAAAATTATCATAATATTATATTTATTTTTTATACTAAAATAATATATTATATTTAATATTAAAAGTGCTATGAAGTATCTTGGCTGCATAAAGAATAATACTTTGAATAAAAATGATTGTTTAATATTACCTTTTTACAATTTATAAACCAAATTCATAATGACCAATCTCTTAGTTAATCACCATTCTCTTTGGCTGTAGGCAAAATGTTTGACAGCGTTTGGATTGATACAGGAGATATCAACATGTTTCATCCTCTTATCTCTTCTGTTGCTGGCTGCCTTGTACCGCTTCATGAAGCAAATTTGAATTTTAAAAGGCCGACAGTTTCAGGGGATTAGCTCACTTTTGTGAATCCTCAATTTGTATGACAATAGTATTAACTTAGTCAAATATAACCGTGTGATGCCCGGACACTTTCAGGCACAAGATTTATTCAAAGTATACAAAGAATACAAAGACAAATTTAATTATTCATAGCCATAAAAAGTAAAATAGAAACAAATACCAAAAAAGCTAATGTGGCTCCACCGTTCCCTACCCGAACCAAAAGAGTCATATTCACTCTTCCTCCCCTATTTATCTAGTTTTCAGTTCGGCGGGAAACCCTCTTCACATGATACACTTAAATATTCTTGCTATGCCCCCTGGTGGGAAATCATTAGTGCTGCCCTCTTGTAGAACCCCAACTATATTATAACTACTGTAGCTGTACCCTTGAGAGTTTCTAGTTTCCTCTTTTTTGTCTTTCAGAACATCTTCCTAACGAGACATGGTATTGTCAAGTTGGGAGACTTTGGTATTGCTAAAGTTCTCAACAGGTAAAGTAATTTCTCTCAATATAACAAAATAATTAAATAAACATCTGTAAAGAGCCATAAAAACACCATGCTCTTTGCAGTATTCTAAAAATTTAAAAACAAATGTAAACATGAATTCACTAGAATGAATGTCAGATTCTTATTCTCGTTAAACAAACTAAATGACCTGATTTATGTTTGTACTCTTACATCTAAGATTATTTTGTCTAAATTCAGGTTCTTGTTTAATTTATGCTCATTGTATAAAATAGGTTTACAGTGTTAACAATACTTGTACTATTTATGATACACAACATTGCTCCAATAAATATTGCCTGTGCCTTTTGGACATTAAATTAAAAGTAATTGATCCTTCAGGGGAAGTCAGAGATCCCAAACAGGGAAGTAAAAAAACCTTGTGATGGATTTATAGAACCAATGGTCTCAGCCTACCAAACCCACTGCATTATTTGCTACCAATACATTAACAATGAACTGTTTAGTCTAATATTATTTTCATTTTTGTGCCTAATCATGGGTGAATAAAATCTTTTGATATTTACTCATTGCTGTATATCTATTTTATTTGCAGCACTGTGGAATTAGCGCGGACGTGTATTGGCACGCCATACTACCTGTCTCCCGAGATCTGCGAAAACAAACCTTACAACAATAAGAGGTGAACACACGACTCCACGGTCTTCTTAGTAGGGCATCCTGGACATGTGGAAGTTAAAATTTGATTGACTTAAATTTTAAATGGTTGGTTTGTCATACTAATAGAATAATATTGAAATGAATACATGTCAGATATGGAATTGCATTTGTTTCAGTTTTTTTTGGATGATTATGTGTGAAATTTAACTTTATAACTGTTAGTTTAAGGGCACCAAAGACATAATTAAACTGTATGTTATTTGAACAAATTCCACCTGTGGAAAATGTAATTGATGCATCCGGTACATCACTGTTTGCCAATGTCACAATCAGAATTATGCGTATGACCTCCGTCAAGCTTTACGTCGCCAACAATGTTTAAATTATCAATATAATTGAGTATATATGTGCATTACCCGGTAATTACATTTCGTGTGTGGCCCGTCGCCTGCTAAATCAGTCTTTCCCACGGGCAGTTCACAACAACTTTGCCTTATGTTTTTGTCAATGTTTGTCGCTAAAATGTCATCAAAATATAGGAGAAAGTATCCAAACATTCCATCCACGTGTTTAGCATCCATTTTTGATGGACCTTGTTGCTAGGAAGTAGTTTACACGATGGATCTGACAGTTGGGTTTTATAATTTATGCAATCTATGACGTTTGGGTCAGACCTGGGGCCGAAGTACTCGAGTACATTTTGGAAGTACTCGTACTCATAAAACTTGTGGGTCGTGGACTCGTACTCATACTCATTGTACTCAGATTTTACGAGTACGTCTGAGTACTTTCTCAATATGTACGGGGGGAAATAAATATATTTGGTTATAAAATGAAACTTTCCTGAAATATTTTAATGTGCAACTAATTTTTAAATACTTTGTTATTTCTGATAGAATAATAATAATAATGACAAACTTCTATAGCGCCTAAATCCCCAGGAATCTGAGCTCGGAGGCGCAACATACAAAAATCATTGGGCAAAATCTTTAACAGGGACAAGCAAGAGTCATCATTAGAGCAAGGGACCACCGAAGGTTAGGGTGGGAATGCAATTTCAAATAAATAAGTCTAGTTTTTTACGGAAGGTATTTATAGTCTCAGATGATTTTAAAGTGATAGGGAGTTGATTCCAGATTGTGGGTGCAGCTACAGAAAAAGCACGTTTGCCGATATTAAGCTTGGTTTTCGGAACAAAAAGTCGTGAAACAGATGATAATACCATCCTTACACATAGTACAAACTCATTCTCTGATAACCATGACTGGCATCTTTTCCCAGTCAGAAATACCATGTTAAGCAAACAATAATTGTAGGCTATCAGTTTAGACCATAAATCTGTTTGTTTAATTAAGCCACCAGGATGTCCATAAAGAGCCAATTAACAGTTAACCCACCAGTTAGACAGGAAATGCCTTTGATGTAGCCTGGAGACCATGCCACTTGACAGTGGCTGACAGTGCTAACTGCTAAGAACAAGAACTGCCAGTGTTCCTCTGTAGAAGTAAGGTGGCTCAAGTCAGACTGCCTCCTACACTAGTATAATCCCATACCAGCAGTCTGGCTAAAAAGTCCAAAGGGGATGCTGAGCCTGTTATGTGGACATGTGCTAACCCTCTCAACAACTAGTAGTCTATGATAAAAAAAATAATTGCAAACTTTTAATATCAGCAGATTGCTGATTGTAGAGGTGAAAGAATACCTCAGTCTGCCATGTACAGATCGTCACAGTGATTCACTCCAGTTCTGAGTTTTCCAACTCTGACTCAGTTGGTCCCTCACCATCTCAGCATTCCATCCTCATCAGCCCCAGTTGAAAGGGTATTTATCATAGCCGAGAAAGTATTCTGCCCTGAACGGTGCAGCCTGAAAGACTCAACCTGTGAACAACTCATGTTCATTCGGTGCAATGGCAAATAGATGATAAGATCATATGATGCCACTGAAATGAATGCCAATGAAGTGAATTTCATTGTTGATGAAACACTCAAATAGAGTTTTTTTAGTTTTCCTCATAAAAAAATTTATCAACTGCCATTGCAAATACCTTATTATTTATATATTTTTTTAATGTACTTTTACTCGTACTCGTGAGAATGTACTCGTACTTGTACTCGTACTCAGCTTTTAGCAATGTACTCGTACTCATCCATCATCAAAGTACTTGTACTTGTACTCATGAAAATGTACTCGGGCCCCAGGTCTGGTTTGGGTGATTCTTCATTCACTCTGTGTTCTGTTTGTTCCAGTGACATCTGGTCTTTAGGCTGTGTACTTTATGAGGTTACGACCCTCAAACATGCTGTGAGTACCTCAGTTGAATAATTTATATGCCAATTGTAAGAGTTTGAGAACTAAGATAAGATTTGGAGAGATTGCCACCCAGAGCAAAACCTTGAGATGGCAGTGGATAATTGATAGATAGGTAGAGTTTATTTTTGGAATTGTATAACATTTACGATACCTGCAAACATAAACAACAAACAAGGAAGCCTTTGACTTGTCACGAGTCCAACAAGTTGTTATCGATGTCAGTTTTTAAAATTTACAAGCGTTTACACAATCGGTAGATAATTTGTTCCATTCTTCTATTATTCTCTGTACGTATGAATGCTTTCTGATACATAATCTACATTGTTCTTCCATGGATGTTTAACTTTCCACTAGTGTAATTGAAATACTAGACCAATGTGTAAGTTCAAAGATGAAATAATCTCCTCATAAACATGTTCTGTTGATTTTGAGAAGTTATTACTTTTGTTAGGGATATCGATTTTAATTGTTAACTAACTTGACAGTTGTGTGTGGTATAAATGGTGTGTGTGGTGTCTTGACAGTCATACTATGTACTGTCCATGTGTTCTTCTGTAGTTTGAGTCGGGCAACATGAAGAATCTAGTCTTGAAAATCATCAGGTGAGTGATACACGAGACACCTGGTAAGTTGCTAACTACACTACTGGTCAGTGGACCAGTTCTTTACATTTCATCATACTTATGATAGTGAAATTAACTTAAACATTTATATTTTTTCAAATTTTGCCTTTGTTTTACCCTCGACATGAAGTTTGAAGTATACGTAGTAAAAGACCAGTTATTGGGTATCCAGATCTTTCTGTACTTTTGGTCAGTAGTAATAATATGTAATAATAATAGGTAAGTAAAGAAACTTAAGATGTAAGAGCCTTTGTACGACACAACTTGTACAAACTACATACAATTGTTCATAATGCCCTGCATGTTTTATACAATTGTATCAAGTTGCCTAAATCTACATCAGATGTCCATGTACAAGTGTGTGGGCCATAGCACTGTTTTTCATGATGTTATGTCTGTTGCAGGGGTTCGTACCATCCTCCATCTCCCCAGTGTAGTTATGTGTGTGTTTTAGGGGTTCGTACCCTCCCCCCATCTACCCGGTATAGTTGTGTGTGTGTTGCAGGATTCGTACCCTCTCCTCGGTATAATTGTGTGTTTTGCAGGGTTTATAGGTCAGCGGGTGTGGTGCAGCACTTGGCAGTAGCTCTCACGACAGCTGTCTTATTGTTACAAGTTTGACGTATTTTAATTCAAGGAACGTTTTAATATTTCTCATGTGCGTGTATAAAGGTACAGACATTACTTCGGACGTTTACATTTTACTTGAAAATGATTACTGGTGCCGGAATGTTATGATTTTTAATCGACATTCGTCTACGCTTGCCTTGAGAACCGGTTGCAAAACTTGTCAAGCAGAATGCTGTGGTCTATTCCTGGATAACACCGGACCACGAACAACTTGTGTGCAACCGTCGATGATACGCAGTGACGCAAGACGCAATTTCAGCACTCGTATGTGTCAACAATGGCATCAGTGGTGCGTTATTCCAGGACACAGTTGTTGTTAATTGCCGCCAATGCAACCAGGTCTACCAGATCTCCGGTGACCTGCTGTGTGAATCTTCTCCTTCATCAAATGTGCATCTTCAAGCGTTCGTCTACGAGACGTAAACACCGTGGCGGTCGTAAAGTCGCAAAACAGATCGGGACAATAATTCACTACGCAAGAGTACCGACATTGCCACAACCAAGCCGAAATGTACACAATTTAATAACTTTACCACTGAATAAACAGGTACAACGCGATCAAGGCGTACGAGTATGCTACGTTAACGCACAGTCGTGTCGGAACAAAACACTCGCCATTGCGGATCATATACTTGAAAACCATCTCGATATGATGGCGATATGCGAAACGTGGTTGAAGCCTTCGAGCGACGCCAGTGTAATTACAGACATTGTACCAAACGGATATTCCATCAAGCACACGCCTCGCTCTACCGGCAAAGGGGGCGGTGTCGCTATTATCCATAAATCCGAAATCGTTTTACACAAACAGAATACAGATGCGTTTCGATCGTTTGAACACATCGAGTGCCGGCTGAAAACACGTACGTCATCCATGAGAATTGTTGTCATTTACCGCCCGCCACCATCAGTGAAAAATGGCTTGTCAACTACTGTGTTTTTTGAAGAATGGGACCGTTTCATCGACCAGCATGCTATAAAACCTGGACCTCTGATTATCATGGGAGATTTAAACTTTCATATTGACAACGCTGCAAATGTTGATGCACGGCGACTGATCAATTCTGTGAATGCCACAGGAATGGTGTTGCATGTTCGCGGGCCAACCCACAGGAAGGGACACACGTTGGATGTACTCATGACCCGCAGCACGGACGAACACCTTGTTCGAAATGTTACCGTTGCGGACATGGGCATTTCTGACCACTTTGCGGTGAGTTTCAACATAGACATTGTTCAACGTCGCACTGGTTTGATGAAAATCAAATATCGCAAGTTATGCACCATTGATGCAGTGTCTTTTCGACAAGATATTCCATTCCACTCAGATGATCTTGACTTGCTGAACGTAGAAGAACTGGTTGATCAGTACGATCATATGCTGGTCAGCTTAGTTGATTCGCACGCGCCTATGCAAGAAAAGCATATCCGATTACGGCAAGACACAGCGTGGTATACCGATGATCTACGGGCTGCGAAACGAGAGAAACGGCAGAGAGAAAGATCCTGGAGAAAATCCAAACTAGAGGTGCATAGACAATTGTACGCTGATCAGTGCAAGAGAGTGAATGCACTACTTACCCAAACAAAATCTGCCTACTATTCCAGCATAATCCGTAACACAGGCAAGAACCAGCAACGACTGTTCCGAATTGTAAACTGTCTACTGCATCACAAAATGGGAACTGTACTCCCTACCCATACGTCAGAAGCTGAAATGGCGAGTGTATTTTCAGACTATTTTTCTGAAAAGATCAGCATCATTTGTCGTGAGTTGTCTACCAGCTCTGACAGAGCAAATGGTGACAAAAATGTGGATACCAACAACATCTGCTGCACATCAGAGCTGTCTTCCTTCTCCCTACCAACGCCAGGCAAAATCAAGAAGATCATCATGGATGCACCGCCTAAATCGTGCGACCTAGACCCTGCTCCTGCCTGGCTAGTGAGAGAATTGATCGATGAACTTCTGCCCATTTTGTCGCACATAGTTGTGGCATCTCTGCAGTCGTCTGTTGTTCCAGATCAATACAAGACTGGCTGCATCTCGCCATTAATCAAGAAGGCTGGACTAAATCCAGAATATTTGCAGAACTACCGACCTGTATCGAATCTGGCATTTCTCTCTAAAGTAATCGAGCGCGTTGTAGCAAAACAGCTGAACGTCCACATGCAAGAGAACAACTTGCACGACCAATTTCAATCGGCATATCGCCATGATCACTCAACTGAAACGGCTCTGCTTAAAGTACACAATGACATTCTGTCTGCAGTAGACCGTGGCTGTGTTGTTGTGTTGGTTATGCTTGACTTGACCGCCACTTTCGACACCATTGACCACGACATTCTATTGAGCAGACTCACTCACAGATTCGGTGTCACTGGCGCTGCGCTTGAGTGGTTCAGATCTTACTTGTCCAGTCGGCATCAAGTCGTTCGTATTGGAAGTGTCAAATCCTCCCCAACTGCTGTGCCGTTTGGCGTGCCGCAAGGCTCTGTGCTTGGGCCGTTGCTTTTTACGGCATATATCTCACCGCTCGGCGACATCTTCAAGAAATTCAGGGTGGACTATCATTTTTATGCAGACGACACGCAACTTTACGTCTCGTTTTGTCCTGGCGGAGATGACCAAGTGAATTCAATAGACAATCTGTGTAATTGCCTTGAGCATATAGGGGAATGGTTGCGGTCCAATTCACTGAAGCTAAACGACCAGAAGACGGATGTTGTGGTATTCGGCACCAAGCACAAGTTGCCACTGATGAAGGATATCCGCATAATCATTGGTGATGCAAATCTGAGCGCATCATCTAATGTTCGTAACCTTGGCGTCATATTCGACTCATCCCTCGGCATGGCGAACCATGTCTGTGCCATCTGCCGAACAGCCTACATGCACCTACACAACATTAGCCGAATCAGACGTTACCTTACCTTAGATGCGACGAAATCATTAGTCCACGCCTTCGTCATGTCCAGACTGGATTATGGGAATGCGCTGCTTGCTGGACTACCACTTGAACATTTGAATAAACTCCAACGCATTCAAAACATGGCAGCAAGAATCATTACTTTTACACCTCGCAGAGATCACATTACCCCAATCCTGAAAGAACTGCACTGGCTACCTGTGAAATGTCGAATCGAATTCAAGATTCTTATGCATGTGTATCGATGTCTGAACGGCACCGGACCATTGTACCTGGAGAACATGCTGAAGACACAGTGCTCTGCAGGGCGCACACGTTCGTCCCAACAATATCTGCTACACGTGCCGCGAACGAAGCTTGTTAGTTTTGGTGATCGTGCATTCGAAGTGATAGGACCTCGATTATGGAATCTGCTGCCGTTTCACATAAAATGTAGTGGAAACCTAACACTGTTCAAACGGACTCTGAAAACACACATGTTCAAAGCGGAATACTGTTGACATTTTACTTTCTTTGACATTTTACTCCTAAACTTATATTTTATTTATCTACCCACGATTGCATATATGTAAATATTATATCTATTATTTATTCTATATATACATAAAGTATCTTATATATCTTAATAATGTTTAAATAACAGCTTTATATATACATATTTTTATTTATCTATTTTTAGTAATTAAATAAAATTGTTCTGTTTTTACAATTATTATATCAAATTTGTATTTTATATCTACTGTGCACATACCTTTGCTAAATTTTAATGTTTTATGATATTAGCTTCTTGTACAGCGCTCTGAGCATTTTATTGGAAATTGCGCTCTATAAAAAATAAATATTAAATATTATTATACCCTGCCCCCTCTCACTGGTATAGTTATGTCTGTGTTGCAGAGGTTCTTAGCCTCCCCCCTCTCTCTGGTATTGTTATGTGTGTGTTGCAGGGGTTTGTACCCTCCCCCTCTCCCCGGTATAGTTATGTGTGTGTTGCAGGGTTCGTACTCTGCTCCCTCTCACTGGTATAGTTATGTGTGTGTTGCAGGGTTCATACCCTGCTCCTTCTCACTGGTATAGTTATGTGTGTGTTGCAGGGTTCGTACCCTCTCCCCGGTATACTTACATGTCTGTTGCATGGGTTTGTACCATCACCCTTATTTAGTTATGATGTTATGTCTCTGTTGCAGGGGTTCATACCCCCCCCATCGCCTCAGCAGTGTTATGATGTTATGTCTGTGTTGCAGGGGTTCGTACCCTCACCATCGCCTCAGCATAGTTATGATGTTATGTCTGTGTTACAGGGGTTCGTACCCTCCCCCATCGCCTCAGTATAGTTATGATGTTATGTCTGTATTGCAGGGTTTCGTACCCTCCCCCATAGTTATGATGTTATGTCTGTGTTGCAGGGGTTCGTACCTTCCCCCATCGCCCCTATATACACGTAGTTATGATGTTATGTCTGTGTTGCAGGGGTTCGTACCATCGCCCCTATATACATGTAGTTATGATGTTGTGTCTGTGTTGCAGGGGTTCGTACCCTCCCCCATCGCCCCTATGTACACGTAGTTATGATGTTATGTCTGTGTTGCAGGGGTTCGTACCCTCCCCCATCACCCCGGTTTAGTTATGAACTGAGGAATCTCATCGCAGCCCTCTTCAGGAGAAGTGCCAGGTAAGATTGGTATTTGTTGGTATTGTCCTATCATGTAAAATAATAAGATTGGTATTTGTTGGTGTTGTCCTATCATGTAAAATAATAAGATTGGTATTTGTTGGTATTGTCCTATCATGTAAAATAATAAGATTGGTATTTGTTGGTATTGTCCTATCATGTAAAATAATAAGATTGGTATTTGTTGGTATTGTCCTATCATGTAAAATAATGGATTTGCACTTTCAGTAATGTGTGGTAAAGAAACAGCAGTTTTTATTTAAAGGTGTTGCAGCTGGTATCCTTTCTTCGATGTCTTTGATACAATTATTTTAAAAGCCAGACTCGATAAGTTGAGATATGCTTGAGTTTATAACTTAAAAATTCTTGATAATTGGAAGTTTAATTTGTTATTTGTGGTAAGTTGAAGTTTGTGTTTGACATCAACAGTATCCAAGACTCAACTTGTGCTGTGTGCTGTGTTCCAGGGATCGGCCATCTATCACTTCCGTACTTCGTAAACCAATACTGCAGATGCGAATACGCAAGTTCTTATCAGAGTCTGTGAGTAAAACTTCTTGTTTCTTAAATGTTGTCGTCATCAACACCGCTCACACGGCTTATCTCTATAAATGTTGTCGTCATCAACACCGCTCACAGGGCTTATCTCTATCAATGTTGTCATCATCAACACCGCTCACAGGGCTTATCTCTATAAATGTTGTCGTCATCAACACCGCTCACAGGGCTTATCTCTATAAATGTTGTCGTCATCAACACCGCTCACAGGGCTTATCTCTATAAATGTTGTCGTCATCATCACCGCTCACAGGGCTTAGCTCTATAAATGTTGTTGTCAACAACACCGCTCACAGGGCTTATCTCTATAAGTGTTGTCATCATCAACACTGCTCACAGGGCTTATCTCTATAAATGTTGTCGTCATCAACACCGCTCACAGGGCTTATCTCTATAAATGTTGTCGTCATCAACACCGCTCACAGGGCTTATCTCTATAAATGTTGTCGTCATCAACACCGCTCACAGGGCTTATCTCTATAAATGTTGTCGTCATCAACACCGCTCACAGGGCTTATCTCTATAAATGTTGTCGTCAACAACACCACTCACAGGGCTTATCTCTATAAATGTTGTCGTCAACAACACCGCTCACAGGGCTTATCTCTATAAATGTTGTCGTCATCAACACCGCTCACAGGGCTTATCTCTATAAATGTTGTCGTCAACAACACCGTCACAGGGCTTATCTCTATAAACACAACACTCACAGGGCTTATCTCTATAAATGTTGTCATCAACAACACCGCTCACAGGGCTTATCTCTATAAATGTTGTCATCAACAACACCGCTCACAGGGCTTATCTCTATAAATGTTGTCGTCAACAACACCACTCACAGGGCTTATCTCTATAAATGTTGTCGTCATCAACACCGCTCACAGGGCTTATCTCTATAAATGTTGTCGTCAACAACACCGCTCACAGGGCTTATCTCTATAAATGTTGTCGTCATCAACACTGCTCACAGGGCTTATCTCTATAAATGTTGTCATCAACAACACCGCTCACAGGGCTTATCTCTATAAATGTTGTCATCAACAACACCGCTCACAGGGCTTATCTCTATCAATGTTGTCGTCAACAACACCACTCACAGGGCTTATCTCTATAAATGTTGTCGTCATCAACACCGGTCACAGGGCTTATCTCTATAAATGTTGTCGTCAACAACACCGCTCACAGGGCTTATCTCTATAAATGTTGTCGTCATCAACACCGCTCACAGGGCTTATCTCTATAAATGTTGTCGTCATCAACACCGCTCACAGGGCTTATCTCTATAAATGTTGTCGTCATCAACACCACTCACAGGGCTTATCTCTATAAATGTTGTCGTCATCAACACCGCTCACAGGGCTTATCTCTATAAATGTTGTCGTCATCAACACCACTCACAGGGCTTATCTCTATAAATGTTGTCGTCATCAACACCACTCACAGGGCTTATCTCTATAAATGTTGTCGTCATCAACACCGCTCACAGGGCTTATCTCTATAAATGTTGTCGTCATCAACACCACTCACAGGGCTTATCTCTATAAATGTAAACATAACTCTATAAATGTATGTGAATATTTGAGTTGTGTTTGATTATATTTGTTTACGTTTACTGGTGACACTTTCTCAGGAGCAAGAAGAAGAGTTCAGTCACACAGTCATGCACGGCAAAAAGATCCAGAAGGCCCTTACCCCAGGGATGAGGGTGTTTGCTCAGCCCCCCAGACCCGTGGCAGGTAGGTGGACTCATTTGGGCTTATGGAGAAGTCTGAAGTATCCAGGGTACTCTTTCTTTGAGATAACGGGCTCGTGGGGAAGATCCATCTTTAAACAGAATAGCTTGTTAAATTTATGGGGCTTCAAAATGCAAACATCTGCTGCCATATCACAGAGGACACTATTTTCGTGACACACCAGTGAAAGTGTCCTAGTGGCGCACCCTGGTTTAAGTATACAGGATCACTGTTAAGGAGCAAAATCAAGTTTAAAACGCTGGTGCATCACAGAAATAGTGTTCACAGTGACGCGACAGCAGCATTTTACATTTTGAAAAGCTCATTAAATTTAACAACATATTCAGTTTAATGATGGATTTTTCTTATCAGCTCATTTTCTTTGTGAACTTGTTCCCTGGTCTACTAAATTCTTTTTTGGTAAAAAAAATTGGTTACTTGAATATCCTGTATTGCCAGTAATCATCTAAAGTTATTTACATTCATTTGTGTTGGTTAGCACTGCATTACATGTGGTTAGTTCTACATCAAGAAAACCACGTCACTTATAATTCTTGATAATAGTTGTTACATTTATTTGTCCTTTATAATAATATTTGTGTATGTTTGATTTACCATGTAATACCTTAAAAATGTAGAAAGTTGAGAGAGGCCCACAGCATGTGTTTATACTGCCTTGGTTGACAGCTAAGAAGACCCCGGTGCGTGCAACCCCCCGATATGACCCAGCATCAGTCTACGCCCCCTCCGTCGCGAGAAGGTCAAAAGACAATGCCAGGTTTGATCTGTTACTTCCATCTCTTTCACCTGTCATTACGATGATGTTAGTGTGTCTAATCCATAATTTTTTTATTAATCATTTAATCATAAGATAGAAGAATTAACTTAGCTAAATTAATTAATAATTTATTGTGATGGACAATGCTATTCAACTATTATATCAAATCACAACTTATATTAACACTGCTGCCCCCTGTCAACAGGAGATCTGTGGATGTGAGGAAATCGTCAGGAGAGAAACGACCCAGCAGTGCAGGAGCAAGTACTCCGGTCAGTGTCTCGGTACTCCGGTCAGTGTCTCAGTACTCCAGTCAGTGTCTCAGTACTCTGGTCAGTGTCTCAGTGTGCTGGTCAGGGTCTCTGTACTCCGGTCAGTGTCTCAGTACTCTGGTCAGTGTCTCGGTACTCCGATCAGTGTCTCAGTACTCCGGTCAGTGTCTCAGTGTCTCAGTACTCCGGTCAGTGTCTCAGTACTCCGGTCAGTGTCTCAGTACTCTGGTCAGTGTCTCTGTACTCCGGTAAGTGTCTCAGTACTCTGGTAAGTGTCTTGGTACTCTGGTCAGTGTCCCAGTTATCTGGTCAGCGTCCCAGTACTCTGGTCTGTGTCTCAGTGCTCTGGTCAGTGTCCCAGTACTCTGGTCAGTGTCCCAGTACTCTGGTCAGTGTCCCAGTACTCTGGTCTGTGTCCCAGTACTCTGGTCAGTGTCCCAGTACTCTGGTCAGTGTCTCAGTGTCCTTGTGTGTGTGTGTGTGTGTGTGTGTGTGTGTGTGTGTGTGTGTGTGTGTGTGTGTGAACAAGTGTCCCTGTGTGTGTCACCAAGTGTCCATATGTGTGTCACCAAGTGTCCCTGTGTGTCACCAAATGACCATGTGTGTCACCAAGTGTCCGTGTTTGTTATCGAGTGTCTGTGTGTGACACCGAGTGTTCCTTGTGTGATACTGAGTGTCCATGTGTGTCCCCAAATGTCCCTGTGTTTCCCCAAATGTCTGTGTGTGTCACCAAGTGTCTGTATGTGTCACCAAGTGTCTGTGTATGTCATCAATTGTCCATTTGTTTCCCCACGTGTCCCTGGTGTCACCAAGTGTCCGTGTGTATCACCAAGTGTCCTTGTGTTGTAGGATCTGGTGAAGCGAAGGAAGGAGCTCGTGGTGAGGGAGCGCAAACGGAGGGAAGAGGAAGCAAAACGAAAAGTAGGTGCTTCATTTCAATTTCCATAAATTTAAGTTCTACCCACATTATGTTTATAGAAAAGTCAGTTTCAGCATAATTATTAAATATTAAAAACATTATTTTTTGGTTGTTGTGACGTGTTTCTCTGATGTGTGCCTTGTTTATTCAGGAGCAACAGTACATGAGACAGCACCGAGATATCATAGAGAAACAGCGGGTGAGTCTACAACATGAACCATTAACTTACCATAGTTCACCGTATAGACTGAACATATAGAAACAGAGGGGGAGTGTACAACATGAACCATTAACTTATCATAGTTCACCTTATCGACTGAACATATAGAAACAGAGGGTGAATACCAGCATGGACCATTAACTTACCATAGTTCACCTTATGCACTGAACACATATAGGCCATTTGGTATTTTATTTGAAAGTTAACAGTCAAAGTTGGCAATTTTGACCAACACATCTGAAACAAACAACCCAAAAAGAATTGTTTTTACGAAGGGGCCTGGACAAAATAATTTTGAATGGGTTTACAGAAAATACTGATACAAGAAACAATTGGAACGAATACTGCTATATTATATCTGCCTTTGGGGACAGTGAAATGAGATTTGAAAGAAATAAAGTCTTGTTGATATTTAAAACTGGCAGGTATGTGTGAGGTTTTAATACGGTTAGACAAAGTGCTCCATAGAGTCATATGAACATGTTGTTTTTAACTCTGATTGAAACAAGTTTGGTCATAATGATGTTGTTGTGACTCTTACTGAAGGCCGCAAGGATGATGAAGGCCCGGGAAGAAGGCTGGAGATGTCTGATGAGTTCCCAGGAGTCGAACAGCTCCGATGTAGGTTACTTTCTTATGGGGTCCAGTCTTTAGGGCATCGCACTGTCAGTTGAGGGATTCCACGTTTGACTCCTCTTGTTGTTGTTTCAAACCTTGGGCATGTTTATTCATGCCACTGCTTCAGTTCACATCGTTGTATGAATGAGTACCTGGCTGTAGACAGTGGTGGATAGTTATGTACAAATAGTCATTGCGCAGTAACTGCAACATGGCTGAATTCTTCCCAGAGAAGTCGAGATGGTTTTCAATTGAACAGGTCTGCCAGGGAGTAAAGTGTAAATTATTTTGAGCAGTACTAAGGACTAGATACCACATTATTTAAGAACTTACCTTTATGTTTTTACATCCTTATAAAATTGTTACTTTCATTAGTCTGTAAACATGTAAATATAATTGATTAATTGCAACTTGGTCAGTACACCACAGCACAAGTTGCCATATTGTCACTCACAACCTGATTCCTAATCGCACCTCGTGTGCCCCACATCTTATGTGCTGTTCTGTTGCCTATTCTTCTCCCATTACCTTCACTCTAATGGCTCAATTTAATTTCAGAAAGTTATGAAGGACGAACCAAAAAGGCCGTCGTCAGCTGCAAGTCCAAAGGTACTTGTTTTGATTAACGCTCCACACATTAATGTGGGTGAGCCACCTTGCCAAAATGAGACACTTCTCGAAAACATTTATGTTGCATTTTATTGCATAGTCGAACAGAGCATATTCACAGTGAACAAATGGTATGTCAGTGTTATCTATATTTACTTTATTTCCAGAGATGCAGCAATTTGAATGTCATAAATGCTAAAAGTATGGTTTCAAGAAAACCACCTTCAGTGTTTTCACTCAGTTGGCTGTGTGTTTCTCACACTCAACTGTGGTTTTCACAATTTTAACTGTGATTTTTACTCTGTCGGCTGTGGTTTTCACTTTGTTGACTGTGTGTTCACTCTATTAGCTCTGGTTTTTTCTCTGTAGGCTGTGACTGACTGTTGGCTCTGTTTCTCACATCATCAGCTGTAGTTTGAAACATTACCAGCAATTAAAACAAAATTTCATAGGTATCACAAACCATCAAAATAAACACACTTGGGTACCATTTATATCATGTACATGACTAATACATGAAAGATTACTCTATTCCAGATTGTTTCATGATGGAAGCACATTTTTTTTCATCATCCCAGTAGTGTTTTGGCTCTTAGCTGGTAAGTGTGTGCATCAGTGAGAAGTGTCTCAATTTGTAATGGCTGGTTGTATATATAGAGAGAATGACAAGATTGGCTTTCATTTGTACACTAGATATTGGTCATTACATCTGGTAACTTGCCAAAGCCAATTGGTCATTACATCTGGTAACTTGCCAAAGCCAATTGGTCATTACATCTGGTAACTTGCCAAAGCCAATTGGTCATTACATCTGGTAACTTGCCAAAGCCAATTGGTCATTACATCTGGTAACTTGCCAAAGCCAGTTGGTCATACATCTGGTAACTTGCCAAAGCCAATTGGTCATACGTCTGGTAATTGCCAAAGCCAATTGGGTCTGGTAACTTGCCAAAGCCAATTGGTCATTACATCTGGTAACTTGCCAAAGCCAATTGGTCATTACATCTGGTAACTTGCCAAAGCCAGTTGGTCATAACATCTGGTAACTTGCCAAAGCCAATTGGTCATATCGTCTGGTAATTTGCCAAAGCCAATTGGTCATTACGTCTGGTAACTTGCCAAAGCCAGTTGGTCATTACATCTGGTAACTTGCCAAAGCCAATTGGTCATTACATCTGGTAACTTGCCAAAGCCAATTGGTCATTACATCTGGTAACTTGCCAAAGCCAATTGGTCATTACATCTGGTAACTTGCCAAAGCCAGTTGGTCATTACATCTGGTAACTTGCCAAAGCCAGTTGGTCATAACATCTGGTAACTTGCCAAAGCCAATTGGTCATAACATCTGGTAACTTGCCAAAGCCAATTGGTCATAACATCTGGTAACTTGCCAAAGCCAGTTGGTCATAACATCTGGTAACTTGCCAAAGCCAATTGGTCATTACATCTGGTAACTTGCCAAAGCCAATTGGTCATTACATCTGGTAACTTGCCAAAGCCAATTGGTCATTACATCTGGTAACTTGCCAAAGCCAATTGGTCATTACGTCTGGTAACTTGCCAAAGCCAGTTGTCGGCCGACAGTCAGCATTCAACCCACTAAGTTTGTTGATGTCTGACCTTTGAGGGAGGAAAGAATGTTGACAACAAGAAAACAGAAACAAATGAAATCACACAAATTAACCTCCAATTTGGACGGTTGATTTTACCAAAACTCCATATAAAAGTTGTACAACCGACATGACATGTTACAGCCCGCCGCAGCTCCGAGAGACCGTGGGAACTACGAGGCCTACCACGCCTGGCTCGACAAACAGGAGGAGGACAGGAAGGCACCCGCAGGACCACCCAGACCAGGTCTGTGCACAAGGATCACTCTCCCTCCCTCTATCTCTCTCTCTGTCTCTCTCTCTCCCCTCTCTCTCTCTCTCTCTCTCTCTGTCTCGCTCCCACCCTCCTTCCCTTCATCCCTCCCTCTCTCTCTCTCGCAATCACTTGTCGAGTATAATTATCCAAGACATAATGAAGATGATGATGATAATGTTTAGTTATATCTGATTGCATCTGAGTGCATCGGTGATTGAACAGGGGGATTTGAGATTTGCAGACCCGGCCGCACACATCACACACATGTTTGCATAGAGCAACAGTATTAGTTGTCAGTGTGTTTTTGTCATATTCACGATCCTTCTGCCGCTGTTGTTTTTCGGATTCCTGTGCTAGGGTGTTTCAAAATGTTCCACGCCAGTTTTGTGTATGGATCTCCTTCGCACACACGGTCTTCACAGTCAGTTTCCCACGCAGTCGTGTCTATGTTGCATTTTGTCATGTTTGTTTTCATTTGGTCTTTGTAACGTTTCTGTTGCGTTCTGTTGGCGGTGGAAAGTTGGGAATAAAGTAATTGCTTTGGGACTCTGGTATCTGGCATGCGCTTGACATGCCCAGCCCTACTGAGTTTTATTCAGGCGGGCCTCAATGCTGGTAGTGCATGCCTGTTCAAGAATGCTAGCATTGGTCATTCGATCTTGTCAGCAGACACCCAGGATAGTGTGCGCTGCTGAAACTGTTCAAGAGTTCTGATGTGGCGACGATACACAACCCATGTTTCACTGCCATACAACAGTTTGGACAGCACAACAGCTTTATACTTATACACCAGGATCTTAGTAGACCATCACACCTCTCTTAGGACCTAGCTCTCTCCTGGTCCAGGTCTGTGGACCCTCACACTAGGCCTGTAGACACAAGGACCATAAGACCAGGACAAGTTTTTTATCCTCTACATGCAAATGTATGAAGGTGTTTGTATTTGTTTCTAGTGCCCCACCTGGGCGTGGCTGGAGCCCTGGGGTACCAGGACGGTCCGTCTCCCAGCCCCGGTGTGGGAGGAGTCATCCCTTCAGCCGTGATGGCCGCCAGACAGGGGGAGCAAGCAGGGTGAGGTCACATCTTTGTTGCTACATACAGCAGTCAACAACACTGCTGCTGGATATGCTTAATGCTGATTATTAAATATATCAGAAGTGTCCAACTTCTTCATGGCACTATACAGTGTACATACACACACACACACAAAAGATGGTTTCCCACAGTTTTCATAAATCACATTTTATTTGTTATAATATAATGTTTTAAACGTTTTTGATGTTAATGCAAGTTACATAAGATGTCTGCAATTGATCGGCACTCCTCGAACAATCACAGAAACTATATACGTAACGTTATAAACAATTGATTTGCATCCATCTAATGTTTGGTGCAAATCTTAAAACCAGTAAGAACCCTTAGCCAACAGAGAATTTATGGGAAAATATATGTGTTACTCTTTTCTTTCAAGGTGTTACAGATTATTCCCTGAAACCTTGAAGCTCAAGATGGAAACTGTTTAGGAAAGAAATGTTAAAATACCTCCAAACACCTCTGTAAATACATCAACGTGTTAGTAAAATAAAAGATAAAATTAACAAATATTTCAGTATGATAGATTTCACATATTTGTACTTGTGATAAGATAAATGCCTTGTGTCCACTTGCTATCTAGGATTTTCACTCAGAATGGCAACCTCTGAGGCATTAATTTAGAGTGAAGTATTGTTGTTGTTTTTATTTTTGTGAACATTTTCACTAAGTTGGAAGAATAAATTAAATCAATTTTCTTACTTTAATGTATCAACTGCCAATGGTCATCAAATTGTTGAAGTAAGTTAAACTTTATAGCTGTGAGCTGAAGAAAATTAAATTTAAAATATAAATTCTGCGGATGATTGTGGGGTGTTTGAGTCATTAGAAAATGTTGCAATATGTTTATATTCCGTGAATGTTGTCAGCATAAATAAGGATAGCTTGATTGTTGATGTTATTGCTATACAGTTTATTCTCACCTCTGAAAAGTGCAAAGTATTCAAACAATATTGCAGCTCATACTATGGAGCTCCACTGTGGGATCTCCAGAGTAAGAGTGTTGGCACTATATGCATGGCATTGCGCAAAGCATTTAGAAAGTTGTGGGGGCTAATACCTCTTACACACGGTGATGTTATCTCAATGTTTTCAGATGTAATCATAAGGCTATGAACCACAAGTCATGAGTGATAAGCATTGTTGCTAGATTGTCTGTTCAAAACCCATGGTCGAATTGTAGTGGAAATTGTTGCGATATTCTGTATGAATATAACAATGTCATGACGGGTCTGCTAATGATATTGGCCACGTATGTCAGACGGGCCTGACCAACAAAACAATATCAATATGGATATTTTATATGAAATTAAATTATGACAATGTTAACAGTGTTATCACTGAAATAACTGTATTTTAAATACTGTACAATTGCCATTTTTAATGTGTGAAATAAAGATTTTATTTATGATAAACTGAGGCAGTGTTGATGTCACCAGTGTAAGTCTTACCCAGTGTCATCACTGCCACAGGGCGCGGGGCGCAGACGCGGCAGAGAAGGCGAGAATCCTGGAGGAATATCAGCTGCGCAAACGACAGGCAGCAGCCTACAAGGCCAGGGCACAGGGCAACGTGTTTGGGGTATGTACAAGGGAGCATGTTTGGGGTGTGTACAAGTGAGCATGTTTGGGGTATGTACAAGTGAGCATGTTTGATCAGTCAGTCGGTTGGTCGTCTGTGGATCAATGGTTTTGTATGTATGGGGCTGACATTTTGTGTGTGATCTAGTGACTCTATTGACTGCAACTCCAACAGTGTGTTAAGTACTGGCTCCATGAGGGTTTGACGAAAACCCATTGCTACTGCATTATTGCCGACGTGTTGGTGGGGGTGGGTTGAACCAAGACTAAACACAACTTGTTTAACTTTGCTAACTTACAAGACTCTCCCTGAGATTGAGATATTGTTTCATTGAACCATTGAGAAGAGTTGCACTGTGCAGTGGGTGGGAGACCACTAACACCACCTACTTCCTGTAGACGCCAGCACCCAGGAGGGCGCCACCAGCACCGAAGGCATCGGCGGGACGACCCTCCTCGTCCAACTCCGCCAACCAACCAACTCCTGCCGCCTCCAGGGATGGGGAGAGTGAACAGGTGGGTAAGATTATTCCAGGGCAAGATTATCTCGGGGGAAGATTATCCTGTCCTAAGGAAAGATTATCCCGTCCCTGGGAAAGATGATCCCATGCCAAAGAAAAATTAACCCATGTTAATGAAACACTATCACATTCTAAGGAAAGATTATCTTAAGAAAAATATTATCCCATCTTACCTGTTTACCTTTGTTTTACAATTTTAGTAATACAATGACAATCCAAATGCAGAATTTATCAACTTTATGCAGATCCTGAGAGAAAACCATAATAGATATAAACTGAAAATTTGAAGTACATATATACGTCAAGACAAATAGTCGAAAGTAAATCATATATCTATCCCTCATATTCTCACTTTCTGTATGGATTTGTTCAGCCTGTTGTAAATATTCAGAAAGTTTACCTACCATATGTGTGTGATTGTTGATACAAAGCACACTGTGTTGGTTGTAGGATTATCTTGCCCGACTGAGGCAGATCCGACTTCAGAACTTCAACGAACGCCGCATGCAGAAGGCAAACCAAGAGGCCAAGGCAGACGCAAAGTACAAGGTATATCTCGCACTGGGGATCATTGACACTGTGACTTCCTTCCTCTAATACTCTCTGATTAGACTGTCTGAGACTCTGATTCTCTAATACTCTCGGAGACTATCTAAGACTGCTTGATGGTCTGTCTCACTTCCTTTGCATTTTATCACATTTCTCTTGATGAATACACATTCATTGATTCATTGTTCCATTCTGTATGTGTATTTGTTTTCCTTGTTTGAAATGATTTGCATGTGCATGATATTGCAGTGTTCCTGACTATATAAACACATAAGAATTAGCTAAATTAACTTCAGTCGAATACGTACTGATCCGTTGAGCGTGTCACAAGAACAAGGGCAAGTAACAGAAGGAGCACTGACACTACTGGTTAACACCAAGCCACCACTTGAGGACTTTAGAGGCAGCGCAACGTTGTGACCATGGCTGAAACTAGTTTTTAATGCTACTACTTTCACATTAAACTCACATGTAAACGGATTGTAGATTCAGAGTGGATTTTATAATTAGGTTGTCATAAAAAAAACGAAAATCTACACTGGGTACATTTATTTTGATACTTTTACAACAGTTTGATTTAATGTGATCAAATCACTCATCATTCATGTAAGCGGCATACCTGAACAAACCAACTTCATATCCAATTATACAAAACTATGGCAGAAAGCGGCTGGTAATCTGGTCATTCTTTTTATTTAAGCATAATATTTACTATTTTATACGCAATTTCCAGGTGAATTCAAACATTTGTTTTGAAATTGTTGTTCATTTATTGAATGTGTGTGTTGGTGATAAACCAACAGAACCTGCTTCAAATTAAAGCGCACAATGACGCAGCTGTTAGATTGATGAGATGTCTCATAAGTAAGTGGCGCCCTCTGTGATTTACTTGCCCGGTCTGCACTGTTGTGTTTTGTTGCTTTGCATGTGCTGCTTTCGTTGTGTCCTAGCCCTCTGGCATCGATCAAGGCAATGAACTTCGTCGAAAGAAAATTGAGGCACTACGGGTAGGTAGTGCACAGAATGTTAGAAAGAAATACACAGCTCTGTGGTGCATTATAGGTGGTGTAGTAGCTAATAGATAGAAACAGTCGGCCAGTTTCATCTTTGTAACTGGTGCATTGAGAGGCATTAAGAATAATGTTTTGAAATCAGAAGATTAGGTGACAGACGTTTTGGATCTTAGATGTGCATGATAATCTTCTGTAACACACATCTTGGAAATTGTTTCATACCAGTTCCACTGCTCATACTTACAGAAAAGCTTTTCATGGCCACAGAAGTATTGATGCAATGTATAGATTACATGAAATAGGACTTTTCTCTTTGGTTTTGGCTTCACCAAGCTGATTAAAGATGTCTGAACTAGACAGTAATATTCGTGAAAATGTTCAAGTTGGAAGTATATTTAAATAATTTTTTATATATTAATAAACAATTAGGAATTTGACACTCATAGTGACATTTTGAATGCCTAGTTGTGTATTAAAGACTAAATTAAATTAAATTTTAAATGTCTTTGAAACTTTGTACACGTAAACTTAATACTCTTGTTAAGTAATGCCAAATGTGAAGCCTGGTTTTTGAATGTCACAAAGCAACCAGGCCATCAGATGTTGTTGACATCGCCACAAGCAGTGCCGCTGACCACGCCCTATCCTTTAGTACGGCGTCCGGCGGTGCGGCCTGTTGTTTCAGACTGTATTGAAATTGCAATTGCCAAATTTAATATTTTTTTATATTACCGTAAAGATAATAATCTTATCTACAAGTTTCTCGCTGGATGTACACAGGAATTGTGTTAACTTTTGAGTTATTGTCGTTTGAACATAGCGAATGCTCAACCTTGCATTATATCCGCTAGGCATTCGCGATGTTCAAACGGCAATAATTCAGAAACTAAAAATAAATCATGGTACTTCCAGCGGCATATTTGTAGATACGATTATTATCTTCGTTGTGATATCAACAAATATTAAGTCCCATTGCAAGTTTGAGTATTCGCAATGTTCAAACGGCAATAACTCAAAAAGTAAAAAATTCCTGTGCATCCAGCGACACATTTATAGATAAGACTAATATCTTTACGGTGATATAAACTAATATTAAATTCTGCGATTGCAATTTTAGGTATGGCTGAAACCTCAACCCACGTAGATGCTTGTCATGCTAAATCCTAGTGGTGCTATGTGTGGTGATGTCACATCGACTGCTAGGTGTCGCAAGAAACTGCAGAAAATGTGCAGAAAAATGTGACCAAAAGGGGCCTTGAACAGGGTGAAGGAGGAGGTTAAAAAAATAGTTATATAATATCAGGACATCATTTTTAGAGTGTATTTCATTCAGATTGGGAATAAAAAAATTTCATTTTGCTTAGTCTTTAAACAAATTATTCTTTAGACAGTAATAACTTATGGAGAACAAATAACAGCATGCTTTGGATGAGAGTTGAAACCTTGTCTTGCCATCAGGCTCAGGCTGAAGACAGAGCAAACAAACTGAAGGCAGACCTCGAGAGGAAACGCAGAGAAGCTTACGATTATGAACAGAGGCGATTTAGAAATGAGGTAAGCTCATGATTATAGACAGTGGTTAGTAATTGTGTACAAATATTCTTTGTGCAGCAATTGCAGCATGGCTGAATACTTCCCAGACAAGTTGAGATGGTGTTCAATTGAACAGGTCTGCCTGGGGTATAGTGTAAAGTACTTTGAGCAGTCCTAAGGATACCGCCCTATATAAGAACCTTTTTATTGTTTTGATCTGGCACTAATTTGATATAGCGTATTTGTTCTTTAAGCGTACAGTCCGCATAGAAAATATTCCTAAGGTTACACAAATAGAATGTTTCTCAAACGAGTGTGAAAATGCCACATGGTCTTGTGTGTATTTGTTTATTGTTTCTGCTGTACCCCGCTATGTCACACCAGTAAATTGTTGATTTACCGTTTCTACCATACCACGCTATGTCACCCCACTAAATTGTTGATTTAACTGTTTCTACTCTACCCTGCTATGTCACACCACTAAATTGTTGATTTACTGTTTCTACTCTACCCCGCTATGTCACCCCACTAAATTGTTGATTTACTGTTTCTACAGTACCCTGCTATGTCACACCACTAAATTGTTGATTTACTGTTTCTACAGTTCCCCGCTATGTCACACCACTAAATTGTTGATTTACTGTTTCTACAGTACCCTGCTATGTCACACCACTAAATTGTTGATTTACTGCTTCTACAGTTCCCCGCTATGTCACACCACTAAATTGTTTATTTACTGTTTCTACTTTACCCCGCTATGTCACACCACTAAATTGTTGATTTACTGCTTCTACAGTACCCTGCTATGTCACACCACTAAATTGTTGATTTGCTGTTTCTACCATACCCTGCTATGTCAGACCACTAAATTGTTACTTTACCATTTCTACCGTACCCCGCTATGTCACCCCACTAAATTGTTGATTTACTGCTTCTACAGTACCCCGCTATGTCACACCACTAAATTGTTGATTTACTGTTTCTACCATACCATGGTGTGTCACCCCACTAAATTGTTGATTTACTGCTTCTACAGTACCCCGCTATGTCACACCACTAAATTGTTGATTTACTGTTTCTATTTTACCCTGCTATGTCACCCCACTAAATTGTTGATTTACTGCTTCTACAGTACCCCGCTATGTCACACCACTAAATTGTTGATTTACTGCTTCTACAGTATCCTGCTATGTCACACAACTAAATTGTTGATTTACTCTTTCTACCATACCCTGCTACGTCACACCACTAAATTGTTCATAATTTCCTTTAAAAAAAAAATGGCACAACTGACATCACCTGTCACCCAGAATTGGAAGAAAATGTGTTTGTCTATTATTTGTGATTACTACACGTCACTGAAGAGATAAGTTGACAGTGCTTAGGGAGACAAATGATCTGACAGGTGTGCTATGACAATGACAACGTCACAGTGCAGGCCATAACGTCCTCTGCTAGACTGCATAAATTCTAATTTAGTTTAGTGGGGATGACACACATCCATGTAACTAAGTTGACTGGAACTGAGATTTATACATTCAAGTGATGGTGATTGTTTGGTCAAAAGGATACTGGAACTTTACAAAGGCTGTGGATGCAAGTGGAACTTTCTTTCGCATGTTGTCAACAGGGAATTACAATAAATGATGGATCCTGTGATCACTTTTAGTCACAGATCAATGTCAGATACTGCTGAAAAGGGGGGGGGTACGTTAATCAGGGTATGTATGCTTAAAAGAACGAATATGGTACATGTTGTTTTGTCTAAGTTTAGTATGAAAAGGGCGAGATTTAAATTCCACTGAAGTGTAATGTAACAACAAGACAACTGTTCACGTGTTTAATTATAAGACAAATTTGATCCAAACAAATGATAATGTTTGTGTTCCAGGCTGGTCGTGGGCGAGAAGGTGACAAGTAAGTTACAAGTTGTCACACTTTATCAGTGCTGTCAGTAGTTCTGGTTCCTTACCCAGCATCGTCTTTCTATTTACAGCCTAACACACGATGGAATGGAACGTGTCAAATAAAGCTTGTGCGTCTGGGTAGCATGTGTTCAAAACTGTAGGAAATATTCTGAGATGAAACACAAGTTTCTTGGGAGGTAAATGACATCTTATGTGGAGAAATTGTTAACAAGATCAAACAACGCTGTATGGCAAGTTGATCTTTGTGTTGTCTATGAAATATCTTTTTAATACATTTATACGATACTACGTAGCTGAAAATTATACATCAACTCATAAAGTCTGTGTTATTTCTGAATAAGATACAAGAAAAAGTTGCTGGGTTGTGTTGCCAGGGCCCAGAAGCCCCCTCTGCCAGCGAAACCAGTCAAAGTGATCCCACTCACTGAAGCCATGAATGCCATCAGTGCGTCAAAGCCACAACCCAACAAGTAAGTTCCTTTTGGTGGATTCATATGTCCACGCTCTCAGACGGCTCTTCTGGTCCACGGTGGAGGCACAAACAGTGCTATGACATCAGTCATTCTATGTGGCAGCCAGTAAGTGATAATGTGGATGTCTTGATCTAAAGCAGCATGCTCCAGAAGGTATATGGACAAGGACGCCATTGCCTTCTCAAGAGTCGAACATTACTCATCTTTACCTTTTTGAAATATCTGCCAGTCTTGTTCTGGAACACTTTCCTACTATTAGCATTATTTAATTATTTTATATGTATGAATTTACTCTTGATTGATTTTGTCAACTTGACTAAGCATTGATGAACCATGCATGAATGTGTATGATTGGTGTGTATTTTAAATTCACTTGAAACTATACTTACCTTCTATAAAAACAAAACATTTTATTTTAATTATTTTCAACTTTGGTATTCACTTCCTCTAATGATGCTTAGCAATTCTTGTTTGTTGTCTCTCAGTTCAGCTTCCCGAGAATATGAGCACTATTGGAGTTTATTAGACCGGACTTGTGTTGTTGCAGGATTGATTCATTATGCACATTACTCTGCAGTCATCCAGCTGTACTGATAGCTGTGCGGCAATGATTGATGTGTGTTATGTGGTGATGTTTGTAGGCCTGACATAGCCTTGAAGCCCGCCGTAGGGATGACTGCAGCCATGCAGGCCATTGGGGTCTCAGACACACCTCCCCCGGCTGCAGATAAGCCCGGGTCTGTATTACAAATGGCTGCCATCTTAACATATCACAACATTCTGTGTTTCCACAAAGTGTCTATTTATTAGGGCCAGAACAATACATTACTTCGCGATACGATACTTATTGCGATACAGAGGTCACGATATGATACATATCGCGATACAGGGGTCACGATACGATACGTATCGCGATACAGGGGTCACGATACGATACATATCGCGATACAAGGGTCACGATACGATACATATCGCGATACAGACTACATTGACTAGAATGGTACAACAACAGTAAAACACTCGTATATTTATTGTGAATGATTGAAACAAATCAGTAGTACAAGTACATTGCATGCGCGCATTGGAAACAGAATAGTGTGTAAAGATTTTACATAGATTGTAGCTAGATAATATACATGTACTACATGTTACAACTCGATATGTTATCTATACACAGACAGTTGTGGTTTGCGCTGGACGTTTTATTGCTTCACAAAGGTGGTGCGAATACTGTTTTGCCTACCGCTGTCATGTATCGCAGCGTATCGCGATACGGATATTGTGTATCGTGTACCATACCGTGCGGCGTGTATCATTCCAGCCCTACTATTTATTGCTACCTAATGAAAGATATAATGCAGTAGTATATTCAACATTATTTGTACTGACTGGTCACATGTAGAAGTGTTCATATAAAATCACATCACATTCATTCGTAATTTTCCTATGGCCTGTCTGATTGTGGCTATTGGCGAGACATCAGTGACGTGACGTATTCTAAGTAACTAACTGTTCTTCTTGCACCAGTTCGCCACTCCAGAAACGCAAGGCTCAGATACTGAAGAGACTCAATGCAAAGGTTGGTCTCTGTCTGGGCTCTGCAAATTTATACAGTTTTCGAAAGTTTTATATTTTCGTAATGTTTTCTAACAAGAACCATTTTCTTCACAAAACCTGTTAAATGTCATAATTAAAGACTCCCACGAAGTGTCTCTAATTACATGATAGTAATATATATATATATATAATAGTTTTTACAGCCTGTTAATTATTTTAATAAGTTTTCTTCTAACTAATAATAACTTTTTAAAAGAAAATAATTATGGTTCGTGTGTGTGTGTGCGTGCGTGCGTGTGTGTGCAAGTTTAATGGTGTGTCATATTTGTTGGGATGATAACATTTAGTAACATATTTGAGTTCTTGATATGTATTATGTAATAAAAATGTATGTACAAGTTGTGATCATTTTAATATACCTTGTAACAGGTGTATTGTACTATAATGTTAATTCTTTTACTTGTTTCCAGCCCCCCTGGGCGCCTAAACAAGAACGCCCTAAATGGGGTGAGCCTGTGGGCATGCCGGCCATGGAACGCCCTCATTGGAACAGTGGCGAGAAATCTCCATTTTCACAGCTCCCCCTGGAGGAGACGGCCTCCAACATGGAAGGTGAAGGTCACAGGCCATTGGGTGGTGGCCTGCTTTAACAATTTTGTCTTAAATGTTTTTGATATAACCTGTTACTCCAATACATTTATAGTGGTTGGCGAAAACTTTGCTACTTACATGAGATACTAAATATGTCCCTGACCAACACTCTCTGTCACCAGCGGAAACAGAAAGATTAACTTCTGTAAGTGCAGATAATAATTACTGAAGTTTATTTATAGCATTGATTAAGCTTTGCATCCCTTGTAAGATTTGGCAGATTTATTAACATGGATTTGTACAGTATTTTCAAAAAATTATAAATTAACCAGTGTCCTTTCAAGTTTTTTACTAATATGTTATCTGGCATCAGGTGCTTACTTACTTTCATGAACTACATAATGATGGGAAAACATTGCTGAAATTACCCTTCAGCTTAGTTAACTTTAGCTCATTATATCACACATAAGGCTTGTGAAAACAAATTGTTTTAACACTTTAAAACCTTGTTTCCACAGCAACGAATGCAGGTGACCTTGTTGTAAGACATCCAAATATGGTCTCCGTGCCAGACATTCCCGTTGCCCCTAGCAACCACCAGAAAGATGCTGAGGACCAGAGGAAGCACTGGGGTGGTCAGGCAGGAACTGTCCTCAACGTCCTGCAGAGTGCCCAGTTGACAGACACTGCCTCGTCCGATGTGTCAGAGGTCAGCTCACTAGAGGGCGCTGCACCTGCTGACCCTGCCAAGGTCGCGGGCGGCCAAGGTGGCAGCACTGAAGAAAAGGAAGGTAGTTGACACTTTCAGTATTGCTTCTATATACCTGTGGTTTTATCACCTCATGAAGGTTTGTCACGCAACAGTACAAACAAAATGCGTCAAGACAGTTGATTTGGTTACCTTATATACGTTTATTAAAATTTTATTAAAATAAATTAAAAAAAAATTTCATAACTATAATTTAGTACTTATAATTAGAATGTACAATCATCACTGTATAACAAACATAGAAATATGCATTAAAAATAAGTTAAACATTTTAAAATAATTGATGTGAGTTGACTGATTTGCTTTCCGATGGTTCGCACTGCATTGGTGACTGAAGTAACTGAACTAAAGCAGTGATGTTTCAAGGTATTACATTGATATGAAGCATCTGGTATCAGAGACTTATACCTTTTTAAAAAATCTTTAAAATATAAATAATTGTTTAATTTCAAAGAGTATTTTCCAAATAATAAGTTACAATGCTTTTGTTACCTCAAGAGTCTAGTTGCTATGGTAACCTGAGCCAGCCAATCAGGTGAGAAGTAAGAGTAACACTTGAAGTTGTTGCTGTGACAGAGCCACACCAAACAAAGGCGCCGGTGATCGGTTCCACATTCACTGTCATCAGAAGTCCGCTGCGAGGAATCTCGGTCATGCAGAAGATCAGCCCCAAGAAAGGTAGATTTAGTAAGGTTGCTATGACAACAGCATCACATAGGAAGAGGACAAATTACCTGTTTAGAATACTTATTCCATCTATGCTTGCTCACAAATTTAAATGTGTTTTTGAAAACTTAGATATTGAAATCTAGGACTTATTTAGAGAGAAAGCATTTGAGAGGTGATAGCTATCTTATCTGGCTTGTGTACCTCTTTCTCTTAGCTCCCTCTATAAACGGGTGATGCTATTTTTGCTGCTCACCTTTCAGACCAATTTCTCAAAAAAGCAAACCTTTCAGGTATTCACTGTCATATGCTAGTTTGTTTCTGTACATATTTTATTTTATTTTGGTGAAATTATCAGATAAACTACAAACTAATTACAACCATGTTGGTTCGAAATTAGTTATAGGACTTGAATTGGGAAATTATGATTTAGCCACACACAGTGTTGTTAAAGATCAACGTTCGGCCGGGCTCAAACTCACAGCCGTTTTGTTTACGTGACATGTTTGCCAGTTTTAGTCCTTGTATCACCAAATCGATTAAAAGGATGACTGAAAGTCTAGTCTAGCAAGAGACAATTGTCAGTTATAAGGATGTATTTGGGAAAGGCTATGGGTCAATAGATAGAAACTGTGCACATGTTTTGTGTTTTATTGTCTTCTCATGATGCAAGTTCAATGGATTGCTGTTAAATGTTGGACGAGCAATTGACTTTTGCATGCTATCAGATGTAACGACCAAAATATCTAGTTTAGGTGATTAAAGAAAGTACACAATGTTTACTAAACAGACGGCAGACATTACTTTCTATATTACTAATAATTATTACACACTACACATCTGGACGTAAATGAACTTGATTTGTGATGTGCAAATGAGCTGAGGGATCGGTTTTAGTTGTGGTCTGTCTTGTTTTCCTGCTTCCGGTTCTTTCTTCTTGTTCTATAATAAACAGCCAGAAGAATCTACTTCATCTGACTAAACATGACATGTTTCACAGCAGATCAAACTGACACGACAGAATCTGCAGACGGTGCGACAGAATCACCATTGTTGTCATCACCGCCAGACCACGTCCAGGAGCAGGAGAAACCATCATCGTCAGTGGATGACTTGGAAGACAGAGAAGCTGACGAGAGTGTCGCAGAAGGCAGTCCCCAGGTGGCGCCCCAGCAGCCCCCCGTGGAGACTGGTGAGAGAGTTGTACATTACCCTCGCAGTGCAGGAAATGACAAATTGATTAAAATTTTAAAATTTAATACTTGGCAGTGCAAACATTCCTGTGGCTTTCTCTTTGAAAACAGTATTTTGGGGAATTTAATCAGTGAATTTATCAACATTTTCAAAGAGAAACTCAGGAATGTTTGCACTGCCAAATATTAAATCATCCTGATTCTTGGACATTTTAATATATTGTAATAGACTAATTAATTTTTGTAACTGGTAATTTAAAAGAAACAAATTAATGTGAAAACAATCTTGCTGTTGGTACATTGCAAAAAAACTTATTTGAGCACTTGACTGTCTATCACCCATCGTATACAAATTATTAACTTATCCAAGTGAAGTTGGCGTGACAGGTTCATTGTTTGTAATCCAGCCTTTGTGGCAGCCGAGACAACGGCATTGTTTGAGAAGGTGCAAAACAGCGAGGAGCCTGAGGGAGCTGGAGCGAGGCACTGCGAGGAGCTCCGGTTGGAGGAGGTAGTGGGAGAGGAAGAGACAATGACGAAGGAAGTAACCAACAAGACATTGACCAAGGACAACATGGAAAACAAGGATTCGGAGACGGGTCAGACAGTGGAGGGAATCGAGGAGAAGGTCGATGAGGCGACAGCTGCTATAGATGTCGAGGCCAAGACGTAAGTTTAGTTTACAGAATTAATATATAATAATAATCCTGGTAATTGATAAAATGGTTTTAGGTAAATCATTAACAATCTTAGCTGTACTGAACATGAAAACAAAGAAACATTCGCCTTCTGGTGGTGACTTAGATGTTTAATATTTCTCTTATATAGAAGAGCAAAGATTGATTGGTTGTTTCAGTGTTGACCATCATAGAATAACTTTATCCTTCCCGCTGTTTCATAACGAGTTGTCGGCTGATGTTTTACATTCAAGTTACAGTGTTTTAAATTCATCAGTTTTGCCACTTGACACCCATAAAACGTAACAATGTCTGCTGCTGCGCTATGGTTGACTCCACATATCTCTACTGCTCCACGTACATTATAGACAGTCGGATTGATGAGACTGATGCAGACGTGATACTTGCCTCGTACTGTGAGTGGTGTGTCTTGTATCCACAGTCTGGCAGGCACCACAGCGGGAGTCATCTTGGGACTCACCATGGGCCACTTTGATGCAGCCATCAACGTAAGTTCACAGTAGAACCTCTCTATTAAGTAGAACCTCTCTATTAAGTAGAACCTCTCTATTAAGATCACATATACAGTAGAACCTTTCTATTAAGGTCACATCTGCAGTTGAACCGCTATTAAGGTCATACATACAATAGGACTTCTCTATTAAGGTCACATATGCAGTAGAACCTCTCTTTTAAGGTCACTTCTGCAGTAGAACCTCTCTATTAAGTTCACATCTGCAGTAGAACCTCTCTGTTAAGGTCACATCTGCAGTATAATCTCTATTAAGGCCATATATACAATAGGACATCTCTATTAAGTTCACATCTGCAGTAGAACCTCTATTAAGATCACATCTATAGTAGTACCTCTCTATTAAGGTCAGCCTCAGGACTGGCCAAAGGGACCTGATTGGCGAGGTGAATATATTATCGGGACTCATCTCATATACTATTTTGTTATAGAAATAATTTCGGAATGTCCTAGGGTGACCATAATTGTGAGGTAGCTCTATTAACAAGGTGACCATAATTGTGAGGTGGCTGTATTAACAAGGTGTCCATAATTGTAAGGTGGCTGTATTAACAAGGTGTCCATAATTGTGAGGTGGCTGTATTAACAAGGCGACGATAATTGTAAGGTGGCTGTATTAATAAGGTGGTCATGAAACAAGGGTCAACTGTATCTTCATGCACATATGAAACATTATATACAAACATTTAAAAAACTGGTTGCATTTTATTAACTGGCAACTACACAGTATGATTTAATATACTGAATAACAACAGTAATGCAGTGATTTTGAAATTAGTTGAAAATCATCCACTCTGATTAAGGGGGGGAAATGAATGTAGACCACATCAACATATGTTAACTTCACAATGGAATATTAGTAGTTTGTAAATTTATTAACCCATTAGACACCAGCCAGTTAAATTGGCATGTATCCCTGTTCCCCAGGCTGCAGCCACAGATCTCAACACTTCTGGGTGCTGCAGTTTTTAAGCTGTATCTTCAAAACTATTGATTTTCTATAATTGCAAGTTGTGTTTATTTTGATGTCCATTAATTTATGTTTAAAATGATGTGACTGTGGTGTTGATTGGTTAAATATATGTTGTCATTTATAGGTGACAAACATAGAAAATGTATATTCTGAACAACTATAGAGTGGAATATCATACATTTTATTGACATCAAATGCATTCTACTGTTTCTACATTGCACTTGCCATGCGTTGCTTAGACATGAAACAATGTAAATCAGTTCACTTTGTATAAATATAGACAGCAAACACAGCTTTATAAGTCTTCTATCTTGGTTGCTGTCATCCTACATATGGCTTCTGTGTCGCGTCAACGTCAATATTGACGTTGTGATCACTGGCATATTGACACCTGAAACAACCAAATGTCAACCATTAGAACAAATGACAGAGTGTTAGAATATGTACCCTAATAATTCATTATAATAAAAGACATAATTTTCATATACTAACATATAAACAACAGTCTCCATGCCGAAAACCCAACTGACGGTGACCAAACTTGGACAACGAAACATAAACAAAACCCAAGTCATCCATTTTATCGCTCATTCAGTTGCATTTCTAACGTCAACTTACCTTTAGTTCACTGTCAGAAATGTTCCATCCTACGATATAATAGCGCAAACTTCGTCATTAGTAAACAACTACGATGTCCAAGGCGCTGCCATTTTTGAAGGTCCACAGGTGGCGAACTTCTATCGCAAAAAACTCAGTTTTTTTCAATACATACCACATGTCGAAAATACCCACAATTCATAGCTTAGATATCACGGAATCAGCCAGTATTAGTCTCTTAAGTATCCGCAACATGGGGCCACTGCTAGAGGCCTTATCTCCACCGGACGCTTTCGGGCACTCTGGGGAGAAAACACCCAGGCGCTTTCGGACGTGCGAGGTCTAATGGGTTAAAGCATTCTTACATTAAGAGTATCCTCAAAATATTGCCTCATGGGACAACCTGGTTCATATAATAACCATACTCCTGTGACAACCTCATTCTGTATTCACCTCACTCACTCAGACTGGTGGTTGACTCAGACTGGTGGTTGACTCAGACTGGTGGTTGTGTGACAGTTGCTGAGGACCTGCTCCGAGCCAGACTTGTGCAAGTTGAGTCATAAGACTGCAGAGGCTGACGTCATTTCAAGCGTCAGCGATGATGCCCTCCATGACCTTGGCAGTGACCCCTCTTTCACAGGCGTCAGTTCGGTTGATGAGGTCACGGACGAGAAGGTAAAATAGCAGCCATTTTGTTCACGGTTCTTCGTTTCTAATCTATTTGTGTTGCACTTTGCTTGGTCTAGTGTTATGTTTTTTTCATTTTCTCATCTGTTTCTCTCTCTTGAGACAATCTTTGTCTTAGGTACTTTGGCCGTAATTGTCAGCATCATGTCTCACTCATTTGATTTGGTTATTCCTGTATAGTTCATTGTCGATCTTGGTCTCTATCATACTGGAGTATTAATATAGTAATATTAATAGATAACGTTAAAAATATAAACCACTTTGTTACTTAGCAACTGATTCAAAATGACTGAAATGTTAACAATATTAATTCCAACTACCGTTACAGTTTCACAACATTGAGTAATGTACTTTTTAGTGAATAAATATAAAATATGTCAATAAATTAATGGGGAGATTTTATTGAATGTCCTCAAATAGTGTATAGATATATGTTTTAATTTTATTAAATATTTTATGAATTCATTAGGAAATACAAAAATTCTTCAAAATTTTTTTGTGATGCTTTGTATTTTTTTAAACTTAATAATATGCCAAAAAAATTTATGTAGGGAAAGATCAGCGACGATGGAAATGGGAGCTCCTCCGAGCCGGGGGAGAACAAGTCATTGGAGGGGGAGGGGGAGGGGGGATCACCCTCCCCCGGATGGGAAGACAAGAGTCCCTCGGAGAAGGAAAGGGAGACTGCGGAAGAGAAGAACACAGATGTCACAGAAGCTGGGAAGAGAGAGGAAGGGGAGGGAGGGGAAGACGAGGAGGAGGACTCAAGTAGGAGCACGGAGTAAGTCTTCCCATTAATAAGTGCAGTTCTAATTTTATATAAATTAATAAATTTATTATTAAACTAATTGCTTTAATGTACAATATATATTTTATTATTAATCAGTCTAACCGGTTTTACCTACTAAATGTTTTTTGAAGATATACTATCTTGTTTTAGCTGAATGATATTGGTACATATCTTAAAGGGAAATGAAACAGCCGTTTTATACCATAAAATTCAATATGAACTGTACAAGTATGCATTAGTGGTGACAGAAACCTACTCATTTATGAAATAAACTGAAAGACTGATTTTGTTTGTTGCGTAAATCAGCAAACTAGAGCACTGCATATTGCCATCTATTTGTGATGCAAGTTCCAAGCAAGTGGTGCTGTTCTCATCAAATCATGGTGATATGTACCATAAATTGTATGTTCTAATGTTTGGGCTATGGATGTACAAGTGCTTCATCCCCCTTTAAGTAACAATGTTATTTTTTTAACATTTAAGCTAATTTGCATTAATCTACTGACATTTACAGAGCTCCATTGTGTATATATATTGTTACATTTAAATATGTTTTTATTTATTTATACTATTTATGTATTTAATTGATGTACACTGCAGGGAACACTTATGAATATGGTACTTTTTCAAATAATGTTATTGTTATATAATTTATTTGTTGCTGTTAATTTTGTCTTTTAAATTCACATTATGATGACAAAAAATGATTCATAACATGGTAGATGTTTGTGTTTACATTGTGTTTACACTGTGTTTACATTGCAGAGAGCTGGACACCATGGGAACAAGCATGATGTTTACGTTGTGTTTACATTGCAGAGAGCTGGACACCATGGGAACAAGCATGATGTTTACGTTGTGTTTACATTGCAGAGAGCTGGACACCATGGGAACAAGCATGATGTTTACGTTGTGTTTACATTGCAGAGAGCTGGACACCATGGGAACAAGCATGATGTTTACGTTGTGTTTACAGTGTGTTTACCATTGTGTTTACATTGTGTGTACATTGCAGAGATGACGATGAGTTGGACACCATGAGAGTAAGCATGATGTTTACATTGTGTTTATGGTGTTTTTACGTTGAAGAGATAACAATGAGCTGGACACTGTGAGAGCAAGCATGATGTTTACATTGTGTTTATGGTGTTTTTACGTTGAAGAGATAACAATGAGCTGGACACTGTGAGAGCAAGCATGATGTTTACATTGTGTTTATGGTGTTTTTACGTTGAAGAGATAACAATGAGCTGGACACTGTGAGAGCAAGCATGATGTTTACATTGTGTTTATGGTGTTTTTACGTTGAAGAGATAACAATGAGCTGGACACTGTGAGAGCAAGCATGATGTTTACATTGTGTTTATGGTGTTTTTACGTTGAAGAGATAACAATGAGCTGGACACTGTGAGAGCAAGCATGATGTTTACATTGTGTTTATGGTGTTTTTACGTTGAAGAGATAACAATGAGCTGGACACTGTGAGAGCAAGCATGATGTTTACATTGTGTTTATGGTGTTTTTACGTTGAAGAGATAACAATGAGCTGGACACTGAGAGCAAGCATGATGTTTACATTGTGTTTATGGTGTTTTTACGTTGAAGAGATAACAATGAGCTGGACACTGTGAGAGCAAGCATGATGTTTACATTGTGTTTATGGTGTTTTTACGTTGAAGAGATAACAATGAGCTGGACACTGTGAGAGCAAGCATGATGTTTACATTGTGTTTATGGTGTTTTTACGTTGAAGAGATAACAATGAGCTGGACACTGTGAGAGCAAGCATGATGTTTACATTGTGTTTATGGTGTTTTTACGTTGAAGAGATAACAATGAGCTGGACACTGTGAGAGCAAGCATGATGTTTACATTGTGTTTATGGTGTTTTTACGTTGAAGAGATAACAATGAGCTGGACACTGTGAGAGCAAGCATGATGTTTACATTGTGTTTATGGTGTTTTTACGTTGAAGAGATAACAATGAGCTGGACACTGTGAGAGCAAGCATGATGTTTACATTGTGTTTATGGTGTTTTTACGTTGAAGAGATAACAATGAGCTGGACACTGTGAGAGCAAGCATGATGTTTACATTGTGTTTATGGTGTTTTTACGTTGAAGAGATAACAATAGCTGGACACTGTGAAGAGATAACAATGAGCTGGACACTGTGAGAGCAAGCATGATGTTTACATTGTGTTTATGGTGTTTTTACGTTGATGAGATAACAATGAGCTGGACACTGTGAGAGCAAGCATGATGTTTACATTGTGTTTATGGTGTTTTTACGTTGAAGAGATAACAATGAGCTGGACACTGAGAGCAAGCATGATGTTTACATTGTGTTTATGGTGTTTTTACGTTGAAGAGATAACAATGAGCTGGACACTGTTTTTACGTTGAAGAGATAACAATGAGTTGGACACCATGAGAGTAAGCATGATGTTTACATTGTGTTTATGGTGTTTTTACGTTGAAGAGATAACAATGAGCTGGACACTGTGAGAGCAAGCATGATGTTTACATTGTGTTTATGGTGTTTTTACGTTGAAGAGATAACAATGAGCTGGACACTGTGAGAACAAGCATGATGTTTACATTGTGTTTATGGTGTTTTTACGTTGAAGAGATAACAATGAGCTGGACACTGAGAGCAAGCATGATGTTTATGGTGTACTTACATTGTGTTTACATTGTCTTTACGTTGCAGAGATGAGTATGAGCTGGACACTGAGAGAGCAAGCATGATGTTTACATTGTTGTGTTTATGGTGTTTTCGCGTTGAAGAGATAGTAACAATGAGCTGGACACTGTGAGAGCAAGCATGATGTTTACATTGTGTTTATGGTGTTTTTACGTTGAAGAGATAACAATGAGCTGGACACTGTGAGAGCAAGCATGATGTTTACATTGTGTTTATGGTGTTTTTACGTTGAAGAGATAACAATGAGCTGGACACTGTGAGAGCAAGCATGATGTTTACATTGTGTTTATGGTGTTTTTACGTTGAAGAGATAACAATGAGCTGGACACTGAGAGTAAGCATGATGTTTACATTGTGTTTATGGTGTTTTTACGTTGAAGAGATAACAATGAGCTGGACACTGTGAGAGCAAGCATGATGCTTACATTGTGTTTATGGTGTTTTTACGTTGAAGAGATAACAATGAGCTGGACACTGTGAGAGCAAGCATGATGTTTACATTGTGTTTATGGTGTTTTTACGTTGAAGAGATAACAATGAGCTGGGCACTGTGAGAGCAAGCATGATGTTTACATTGTGTTTGTGGTGTTTTTACGTTGAAGAGATAACAATGAACTGGACACTGTGAGAGCAAGCATGATGTTTACATTGTGTTTATGGTGTTTTTACGTTGAAGAGATAACAATGAGCTGGACACTGTGAGAGCAAGCATGATGTTTACATTGTGTTTATGGTGTTTTTACGTTGAAGAGATAACAATGAGCTGGACACTGAGAGCAAGCATGATGTTTACATTGTGTTTATGGTGTTTTTACGTTGAAGAGATAACAATGAGCTGGACACTGAGAGCAAGCATGATGTTTACATTGTGTTTATGGTGTTTTTACGTTGAAGAGAGAGATAACAATGAGCTGGACACTGTGAGAGCAAGCATGATGTTTACATTGTGTTTATGGTGTTTTTACGTTGAAGAGATAACAATGAGCTGGACATTGTGAGAGCAAGCATGATGTTTACATTGTGTTTATGGTGTTTTTACGTTGAAGAGATAACAATGAGCTGGACACTGTGAGAGCAAGCATGATGTTTACATTGTGTTTATGGTGTTTTTACGTTGAAGAGATAACAATGAGCTGGACACTGTGAGAGCAAGCATGATGTTTACATTGTGTTTGTGGTGTTTTTACGTTGAAGAGATAACAATGAGCTGGACACTGAGAGCAAGCATGATGTTTACATTGTGTTTATGGTGTTTTTACGTTGAAGAGATAACAATGAGCTGGACACTGTGAGAGCAAGCATGATGTTTACATTGTGTTTATGGTGTTTTTACGTTGAAGAGATAACAATGAGCTGGACACTGTGAGAGCAAGCATGATGTTTACATTGTGTTTATGGTGTTTTTACGTTGAAGAGATAACAATGAGCTGGACACTGTGAGAGTAAGCATGATGTTTACATTGTGTTTATGGTGTTTTTACGTTGAAGAGATAACAATGAGCTGGACACTGTGAGAGCAAGCATGATGTTTACATTGTGTTTATGGTGTTTTTACGTTGAAGAGATAACAATGAGCTGGACACTGTGAGAGCAAGCATGATGTTTACATTGTGTTTATGGTGTTTTTACGTTGAAGAGATAACAATGAGCTGGACACTGTGAGAGCAAGCATGATGTTTACATTGTGTTTATGGTGTTTTTACGTTGAAGAGATAACAATGAGCTGGACACTGTGAGAGCAAGCATGATGTTTACATTGTGTTTATGGTGTTTTTACGTTGAAGAGATAACAATGAACTGGACACTGTGAGAGCAAGCATGATGTTTACATTGTGTTTATGGTGTTTTTACGTTGAAGAGATAACAATGAGCTGGACACTGTGAGAGCAAGCATGATGTTTACATTGTGTTTATGGTGTTTTTACGTTGAAGAGATAACAATGAGCTGGACACTGTGAGAGCAAGCATGATGTTTACATTGTGTTTATGGTGTTTTTACGTTGAAGAGATAACAATGAGCTGGACACTGTGAGAGCAAGCATGATGTTTACATTGTGTTTATGGTGTTTTTACGTTGAAGAGATAACAATGAGCTGGACACTGTGAGAGCAAGCATGATGTTTACATTGTGTTTATGGTGTTTTTACGTTGAAGAGATAACAATGAGCTGGGCACTGTGAGAGCAAGCATGATGTTTACATTGTGTTTGTGGTGTTTTTACGTTGAAGAGATAACAATGAACTGGACACTGTGAGAGCAAGCATGATGTTTACATTGTGTTTATGGTGTTTTTACGTTGAAGAGATAACAATGAGCTGGACACTGTGAGAGCAAGCATGATGTTTACATTGTGTTTATGGTGTTTTTACGTTGAAGAGATAACAATGGGCTGGACACTGTGAGAGCAAGCATGATGTTTACATTGTGTTTATGGTGTTTTTACGTTGAAGAGATAACAATGAGCTGGACACTGTGAGAGCAAGCATGATGTTTACATTGTGTTTATGGTGTTTTTACGTTGAAGAGATAACAATGAGCTGGACACTGTGAGAGCAAGCATGATGTTTACATTGTGTTTATGGTGTTTTTACGTTGAAGAGATAACAATGAGCTGGACACTGAGAGCAAGCATGATGTTTACATTGTGTTTATGGTGTTTTTACGTTGAAGAGATAACAATGAGCTGGACACTGAGAGCAAGCATGATGTTTACATTGTGTTTATGGTGTTTTTACGTTGAAGAGATAACAATGAGTTGGACACCATGAGAGTAAGCATGATGTTTACATTGTGTTTATGGTGTTTTTACGTTGAAGAGATAACAATGAGCTGGACACTGTGAGAGCAAGCATGATGTTTACATTGTGTTTATGGTGTTTTTACGTTGAAGAGATAACAATGAGCTGGACACTGTGAGAACAAGCATGATGTTTACATTGTGTTTATGGTGTTTTTACGTTGAAGAGATAACAATGAGCTGGACACTGAGAGCAAGCATGATGTTTATGGTGTACTTACATTGTGTTTACATTGTCTTTACGTTGCAGAGATGAGTATGAGCTGGACACTGAGAGAGCAAGCATGATGTTTACATTGTGTTTACATTGCAGAGATGATGATGAGCTGGACACCGTGAGAGCAAGCATGATGTTGGTGCTAGAGGGCGCCTCTGGTTAGTTCAACAGTTCGTTAATGCACATGCATGCATGCACCTCTTTTGCACATTTAAAAACATTGCAGACTTCTACACATATTACTTGAGCAAGCCTGTTTAGTAGTTAAAGTATCAGACTCAGTTGAGAGAATCTCTGTTCAAATTATCATGTTGCCATCTCAGAACATGAACAATTTAGTTCATTCCACATTGCCTCAGTTCACCCAACTTTATAAACGAGTACCTGAATATAGACAATGGTGGATTTCTGTGAACAAATAGTCTCCGTGAAATAATTGCTGCATGGCTGAGTGCAGAGAACAGACTTTAATATAACTTTTTGACTAACCTGTGAGCAGCCACAGTAACACGACTGGCTGTTGATGTTGATAATCAAATTTGTGTTCATAGCCAGATTTGTAGGCACCCACTTGTACACACACATGCACACACACATGCACATATGCAACACGCACACACACACACACCGCACACTGAAACAGATGCACACACACGCACACACACAGGCATACGTACACACCACACATACATGGCTGCATGCACACACATGCACACACATGCACACACATGCACACACATGCACGCACATGCATACACATGCACATGCTTACACTTACACACACTATCCTGCATACATGCGCACGCACACAGACACACAGGTGCACACACATACACACATTATGCTCGCAGACACATGCACACGCACACGCAAACACACCACAGGAACGCATGCATGCACACATATGCATAGAGTCGTTCAACACGTGTTTAATCTGCCCAAAAACATTCAACTTATATGAAGATTTGACAAGAGCCAATATAAAATCATAATTATGACTACTAATGTTTGACAGGATCTGACGAGGAAGAGCCACTGACTGCAAGGTCTGGTTCCAAGAAGACAAAGGAGGCGAAAAAGAAAGTGAAGAAAACAAAAGTGAAAACCACAGATGAAGTGGACAGGTGAGAGAGTGTGTGGATAGATTAAATGACCGTATTGCAGGGTTGGTAGTGTGCTAAGCCTCTACACGATGGCGGACCACTTTGTCTGTCCTTTGCCTCTGCATGCGATATCTGTTGATTGCTTGTTACTAAATATTTTATGAATCGGTGAATCCAATAGATAATTTATACATTAAAATAGTTTGTTGCCAGTTGCTGTAGTGCGCAGAAGTCAACATCTTCCAACAGGAAGATGTTGTAATACTGTCTCCACGACAGAAGAGCTCTATGATGTTGCTGTTGCAGCAGTGCCAATCGCAAGTGGAGCGCGAGCTCCATGGCTGACTTGTGCTCCATCAGAGAGACAATGAAGGGTCTACTGCAGCCACAACAACGTGACGGTAAGAAGAATCACAAGATTTCAACCAGGCCACATACAGATAGTGTGTGACAACAGTCACTTTGTAAAGACTGTTTTTAAATCAAACTAATAAAATTATTGGTAATCCTGGAACAATCACAGAAAATATGCGCAACGTTATGGACAATTGATTTATGTCCATTAAACATATGGTACAAACGCTTGACTGGTACGAACCCTTGACCATGAGGAATTTAAACAAAATAACGATGTTACTTTTCTCCCGAAGGGTCGTAGATTAATTCCTGAATGTTTAGCATTCCAGATGCAAATCAACTAGGAATTAAATGTTAACATACACACACATACACACTCACACACAATGACAATTGCTAACTCATTTATAGTTATATAATATATATATATATATAAATTATATATAATCTATATATACCCAGTAGTTATATTTTAGTTTATGTGAATGTGTGTTTCAAGTCTATAAACATGTATGTTATACTTCTTAATGTTTTATTAATATCGCTTTGCCACATGCATGCATGTGTTTGTTTGATGATGACTTTTGCATGTTGCTGTTCATTTTGTTATATTCTGATTTGTTGAACTTTGGTTTGTGAATGTTTAGGCATTTCAAATTTTATTATCATTATAATGAAAATATCTCTAATAAACGTAACACACATGTTATCCCAATAACTTGTCAGTCAAGTGTATATTACCCTACTTCCTACTTTGAAGTGAGGACAGTGTGTGTGACGTATGCTGACTTGTTGCCTTGCTTATAGAGCCCAAGAGAGCTTTGCCTCCACTGCCAGATGCTGGCCAGGGAGATGCTGATCATCCTGTGACTAGTCCAACACCCAACTTCAGCGTAGGAGAGAGCTGGCAGTCAGGTAGGCACAGACACTCACTGTTTCACTTATAGCCAGCCGCCTCTTCTACTTCATTTTGTGAAATAGCAAACCAATCTAGTATCCACTGAGAAGTGCTGGCTCGATTGTGTAACTCAGTCAAACAGACTATTAATTTATGTAATTCCACATGTAGATGTCCTTCACTTGTTATCTCTGTTCTAGATGACGATGATGATGATTACTTTGAGGAGGATGACATGTTCTCGCGACTTGAGGAGTCTCGGGTGAAGCTGGAGCAGGAATTGGGCTGCGATGTCTTCCTCAATGCTTACAAGACCGTGCAAGTGAGTGCTCCTTACTTACTGCAACACAGACAGTATTTAGTCATCTCATTAGATCACAATGACATGCAAGTGGTTCGCCAGTGTACGTTTTGCAAACCATCCTTTAAATAAGTTCATGTTGCACTAAATGTACTTAAAAAGTGACTTGTGTCATGTGTGCAATATGTACAAGTCATGTGATTTGAGTCATGTGTGCAATATGTACTGGTCATGTGACTTTAGCCATGTGTGCAATATGTACTAATCATATGACTGGAGTCAGGTGTGCAATATGTTCTAGTCATGTGACTTGAGTCATGTGTGCAATATGTACTAGTCATGTGAATTGAGTCATGTGGGCAATATGTACTAGTCATGTGTTGATCAATTTGTAGTTGATTAACAAGTGAGAATCATCACATCCTCTCAAAATATCTCATAATGGGTTGATGGGTTTTTATGATACTCGGTTGTAATCAGACATGGTCAAGTGTGATCAAGTGAGATCGTGTCACATACAATCGTGTGTTCATGTCACATATTGTCTTGTGAGATCGTGTGCTCTCCGTGGAACTGACACTAGTTTCTTTCTCCCCGTGTCTTTCAGAGAATGTTTGCTGAGGTGAGTGACTTGTAGCAAGGGTGTCTTGTGTAAAGCTTCACTTCACCTCGGCTTTTGTGTCTTCTCAACTCTTGTATTTCTCATCAGGTAGCTCCGCTGCCTTCATTTTGTGCTGAAATAGGTCAAATGCTTTGCTGTGTAGCATTCATGCAGAGCTTCGATAATGTTCTTAAACATCACAGCTTGTGACATATATGTCAATTGCTTGTGGCCGGACTAAAGATATTTGGGTAGGTTAGATTTAATAAAAAATTAGGTGAGTTTGTGGTTTTAGAAAATATTTATTTTTAATTATCTCCCACAACTTCACTGTGCAAGGCTTTTGTAAAAGACAGTTTCAGAAACAATATCATTATGTCGGTAAACTAACCGGTTTATAGTGTCTTGTACTTTTGTTACAATCACCAAATAATGTGGATATTAAATGGAGTAACTGTCAAAAAATGTAAATAGATTTGTCACTACTTTTCTCCTTTCTTATAGAATCTTGATCAACAAGTTTCATGATTTTATACTGTCACTGTTGTTTCTGACCTGATATTCTGGTGATAGTTTGTCTGATATAAGCAGCTGAAAGTACCAAAGATATTGCAAACAAGTTGAACAGCAAATTGATTGTAAAAATTTACAGACAAAAAATGTAATATTTATTGCACATCCCTTTCTCTTTGCCTTCTGCGTTCGTAATCATTACAATAAATAGTCAATGCAATGATCTTAATGAGGATTTTAAAATAAATCTTGTATTTCTGCTCATGTGACTGGCCATAAGAGATGGCTTTCCCAGCTTCAGCTAACTACATCCTAATAACAACTAACAATAAGGACTTTGTGTGTTCTTGAAGTGTCTTTGCACAGTCACTTGAGTTGCACCAATACATTCTCTCAATGACTTGTTTGAAGATATTATTCACTGACTGGTCAGCATGATCACTCTGTCCACTCTCATGTCTGGTCATTGTCCAGCGGTGGTCATCTTGAGACTACTGGTAGTGATCATACATCATGTGGTATGCCGGTCACATGATATTGTAGAATCGGTGACGTGTAGCAAGGACTTGATGGAAATTTGTTAGAAATCATATGTGGAATATTCTCTAAAAAACATAAAATAAATACAGTCACGCCTCGTTATAACGCGCCCCGTTATAACGCGGATTCGGTTATAACGCGGTCGGTCGTGGACCCCGAATTTCTGCCGCCAGGGGGGAAATTGGCGCTAGGTCGTCGAGTTATTTCAGCGTCCACGGACACCGCACTGATCTATTATACTAAAATGCGATTTACGGCACGCTGTAATAACTATCAACTTGTTTTGTTTAACGTCATCCTTGTATTTGTAAACACTACAGGTGCAATTGTAACAGTCAATAAATGCAACGTAGGCCCTACAACAGGACAAAGAATGTGGAGCGAGTTGTTGAGTTTTATTTTGCGCGGACATCAGTCGTATTTTAGCTTTAGCTTCGGCCGCACCAACTTGTAAATTGCAATCAAGATTCACGCTAACCAGTTGCACAACAGCCAGATTCTCACACATTTACTGATAATTTAGATATCAGAGGCTTACTCTTACATCAACTTGACTCTTCAACAACGCTGATCCTTTCAAACGATTAAACACAGTAAAGTTTAAACAGTTTATACGACATGACTCAACAGCAACACCGGATCGATTTGAGACGGCGAGAGTAAGCCATTTTGGTATTTTACTATAAATAAGCTGTGTGTAGACCGCATCGCTGGCACACCGTGGATTCACATCTCGCTCCCCGTAGCCTTAGGAATACGGCGTAGCAACTGTCGATAGTACGCCTGCCTGTTGAATATTTGAGTCGTACGAACGATGCATCGTAGCAGTTAATTGTCGATTAATAATCCACAATGGTACATGCATGTGTTTTATTAAGTTCAACATTCATTGGGATATAACATTTAAAAGTTAATACATTACAACATATTGTCAATATTTTACGTTTAATAAACCTTGCATAGATCGACCGCATCGCTAGCACCCCGTACGTGGCATGGGCGTGAATTCACTTCTCTCTCGCCGTACTGCTGTCGATAGCGTCGTAGAAGTTAATTGTTGATTAACAATCCACAACAATACATATATATGTTTTATTCAGTTCAGCAATACAACACATTGACGGAGCATCTTGTTCCCCGCAGGATCGCGACGCCATGACGTGGGGTTCACACTGTCGAATATTGTTCTTGTGTTTGGCGGTGGTCGTGCTCCTGGCGGAATTTACAGGAATAAATTTATAACGTGCCTCGTTTATAACGCGGTTCCATTTCGTGGACCCCGACTACCGCGTTATAACGAGGCGCGACTGTACTTTGAATCAGTGAAATCTGGGTAAATTATTGTATTTGTGTCATTCATAATTATGATGTCGACAGATTGTACTGTTTGGGTTTGTGGATTCGCAGCAGTTTTCTCAATCACCTTTGCTTCGGTCTGTCACAATTTCAGAATTCAAGATGGAGGTTGAACTTATTACCTCGGGGCAGATGTGTCAAGAGAGCGGCATACTACAGATAGACAACAACAGAAAATCACTCACTTTTACTTATCCAGTATTTACCTTCAGTTTCACTTTTTGAATTGACTTTCGCTTTGTTGCAGGCGATCCATGAGGATGAGGATGAGAATATAGAGGAGGGCGTGAAACTCGTCAGTCACATCCTCGGCAAGGACAAGGAACACTTGTATCCCAGCATCCTTCAGCTCGTCATGGCCGACGGTGTCTTTACCGAAGGTTCGTCGTCATCACTTTGTTGTCATCCTCAGAATCAACTAGATGCTAATGTAGCATAACCAGTGGACAGTGGAAGAAACAAGAGGCAACATTACAGCTTCTAGGAATGCTTTACAATGTTCATACTTGTTCATAGTATACACATTTTACGATGTGTGTGCATGAGTGTATATGTGTGTATGTATGTATGCATGCATGTTTTTTACAAGTTTGTATGTCCCATATTCAGTACTGTCGATGGTATATATTATGCTGTTGGCAAATGCATAGATGCATTCATGCATGCATGTAATGTCATGTGTGCATTCATGGATGCATGTAATGTCATGAGTGCATTCATGCATGCATGTAATGTCATGTGTGCATTCATGGATGCATGTAATGCTGTGTGTGCATTCATGCATGCATGTAATGTTGTGTGTGCATTCATGCATGCATGTAATGACATGTGTGCATTCATGAATGCATGTAATGCCGTGTGTGCATTCATGCATGCATGCATGTAATGCTGTGTGTGCATTCATGCATGCATGTAATGTTGTGTGTGTGCATTCATGCATGCCCGTAATGTGTGTGCATCTATGCATGCAATGTTGTGTGTTCATTCATGCATGCATGTAATGCCATGTGTACATTCATGCGTGCATTTAATGCTATATGTTGGCATTCATGGGTGCATGTAATGCCATATGTTGGCATTCATGCATGCATGTAATGTCATGTGTGCATTCATGCATGCATGTAATGTCATGTGTGCATGCATGTAATGCCATGTGTGCATTCATGCATGCATGTAATGTCATGTGTGCATTCATGCATGCATGTAATGTCATGTGTGCATGCATGTAATGCCATGTGTGCATTCATGCATGCATGTAATGTCATGTGTGCATGCATGTAATGTCATGTGTGCATTCATGCATGCATGTAATGTCATGTGTGCATGCATGTAATGCCATGTGTGCATTCATGCATGCATGTAATGCCATGTGTGCATTCATGCATGCATGTAATGTCATGTGTGCATTCATGCATGCATGTAATGTCATGTGTGCATGCATGTAATGCCATGTGTGCATTCATGCATGCATGTAATGTCATGTGTGCATGCATGTAATGCCATGTGTGCATTCATGCATGCATGTAATGCCATGTGTGCATTCATGCATGCATGTAATGTCATGTGTGCATTCATGCATGCACGTAATGTCATGTGTGCATGCATGTAATGCCATGTGTGCATTCATGCATGCATATAATGTCATGTGTGCATTCATGCATGCATGTAATGTCATGTGTGCATGCATGTAATGCCATGTGTGCATTCATGCATGCATGTAATGCCATGTGTGCATGCATGTAATGTCATGTGTGCATGCATGTAATGCCATGTGTGCATGCATGTAATGCCATGTGTGCATGCATGTAATGCCATGTGTGCATTCATGCATGCATGTAATGTCATGTGTACATGCATGTAATGCCATGTGTGCATGCATGTAATGCCATGTGTGCATGCATGTAATGCCATGTGTGCATGCATGTAATGTCATGTGTGCATGCATGTAATGCCATGTGTGCATGCATGTAATGCCATGTGTGCATTCATGCATGCATGTAATGTCATGTGTGCATGCATGTAATGCCATATGTGCATGCATGTAATGCCATGTGTGCATGCATGTAATGCCATGTGTGCATGCATGTAATGCCATGTGTGCATGCATGTAATGCCATGTGTGCATGCATGTAATGCCATGTGTGCATGCATGTAATGCCATGTGCATGCATGTAATTCATGCATGCATGTGCCATGCATGTCATGCATGCATGTAATGTGCCATGTAATGCATGCATGCATGCATGCATGTAATGTCATGTGTGCATTCATGCATGCATGTAATGTCATGTGTGCATGCATGTAATGTCATGTGTGCATGCATGTAATGCCATGTGTGCATGCATGTAATGCCATGTGTGCATGCATGTAATGCCATGTGTGCATGCATGTAATGCCGTGTGTGCATGCATGTAATGCCGTGTGTGCATGCATGTAATGCCATGTGTGCATGCATGTAATGTCATGTGTGCATGCATGTAATGCCATGTGTGCATGCATGTAATGCCATGTGTGCATGCATGTAATGCCATGTGTGCATGCATGTAATGCCATGTGTGCATTCATGTATGCATGTAATGTCATGTGTGCATTCATGCATGCATGTAATGTCATGTGTGCATGCATGTAATGCCATGTGTGCATGCATGTAATGCCATGTGTGCATGCATGTAATGCCATGTGTGCATGCATGTAATGCCATGTGTGCATTCATGTAATGCCATGTGTGCATGCATGTAATGTCATGTGTGCATGCATGTAATGTCATGTGTGCATGCATGTAATGCCATGTGTGCATGCATGTAATGCCATGTGTGCATGCATGTAATGTCATGTGTGCATGCATGTAATGTCATGTGTGCATGCATGTAATGCCATGTGTGCATGCATGTAATGCCATGTGTGCATGCATGTAATGCCATGTGTGCATTCATGTAATGCCATGTGTGCATGCATGTAATGTCATGTGTGCATGCATGTAATGTCATGTGTGCATGCATGTAATGTCATGTGTGCATGCATGTAATGCCATGTGTGCATGCATGTAATGCCATGTGTGCATTCATGTTTGTATGTGTTTCAGTCAGTGTTGTACTAAAGCAGAAGTTTGGTTGTTTATGTTGTTTTTAATTTGATGAAAACTCAACATTGCCTCCTACTTAGTTCTAATAACACTGATTGTTTGTTTTGCAGATAATGACTAGAAGAACTGACTTCCAGTGAAATCCGTCCATACCGTTTCACACCACACTGCACTAGAGACTGTCAACTAACTGAGACACACTAGTAGTTATTGTGCACTTGTTCGATGAGAGGAGAGAGATGCAGTAGAGTGTAGTCATTAAGTGCTCAAGTCAGTCTCCACTGCCACTCAGTAGTTCTTTCACTCTGCTCACCTCAGTAGAATCTCGTTGCTTCACATGATACATATATTCTTGCTTTCAAAACGTTATCAGTCACTATTTCAAGTAATCATTTACCTGCCTGCATTACAACCATAGAGGCATAGACCGGTTCTGTGAGGGTTCTATGGGGACAGGCCCTGTGGGAATGGGGACAGATGTTGGGGGCAGGCCTTGTGGGAATGGGGACAGATGTAGGAGGCAGGCCTTGTGGGAATGGGGGATGCCCTTGGGATCTGGCCTTATGACACTGGGAGGGTGGCAGACGGCATGCGCTTGACTGTTACATATGATCTTAGTGTGGATATTGCCCTATCTTCTAATTCTGTCTTCATTTCTTTGTATACTTTTTGAAACCATTTCCTTACCCAACTGGGCTTTTTTCATCTAATCCTCTTTGAGTTGTCCCTTTTACCCCTCAGGGTGTTAGTTGTCTCTCATCTTGCACATATTTATTCATCCTACATGCATAGTTCGTTCTGTCCATCCTTCTCAAATCACAGTTCCCTGCCTCTGTGTATCTCAGACTATGCCGTATCTTACACTAAGCAACACTCCATCTTATCCAGTTCTTCTAGTCTTCTTTAGCTTTAAATTTGATGTTGAGTGTTTGTCCAGAATTTGCTGTAAAAACGTATGGTTATTTCAAGCAAAAGTCCAAGCGCGCACACACACACACACACACACACACACACACACACACTTGTCCAGCATTAAAGGCATACATTTGACCAACTTGGCGATTACAAAATTACAAGATTTTACACTATCTGTAGCAAGCATATAGATTGCATTGTAACGAAGTGTAAAATTCTAAATCTATGGTTGGATACAGTTGTAGTGTATTTCAAACTGTCGTTTTGAAATTGCTTCTGGCCGCTTTCTCCTCCAGTAAGTATCCTAGTGTATGTACTTTAGAGTCCAGCTTGGCAATCTGCTATCGCTGTTAGAACATCTTTTCATCTAAAACTATTTATGAGACTCTGTGAATCAAGGTGAAATCTAATTTGTAAAAAAATAAGACAGTCCAGTAACATTTCATTGTGAGTGCTTGTGTACTTTGGTTGACTGGATTTTCATAAACAATTTGAAAATCAAAAGACATCTAAATAATAGTTTTCATGAATTTGTAGATGGTGTTTCCATGGATATTGTAGTGTGTGCTGCCATCTAGTGATTGGGTGTAGTTTTAGTAGCTTTGTATGCTGGATTTGAGTTTATTTACAGCTGAAAATGGCTGAACACATTAAGCATTGAGTGTTGTATATTAATAAATGCATTTACTTTAGACATTTGTGAGTGTTGATCTTTTTGTCTCAATATTTGTATGTATTACTAATTAAATGTCTAGGTATTAACATTATCACACTCAAAAGATTGTTTGTGTAGAATTTTTTTGATATACCCTTACCAAAAATGTTCTACAGAATATTCTATAGGATTTTGTGGATTGTTTTTATAGAATATTTTGTGGTTTTGTAGAAATTTAAGTGGTCATACTCCTTTTATATATTTCTATAGAATTTTATACAATATTTTATGGAATTCTACAGAAATTTAAAGAGGCCTCCAACATTCTATAGATTTCTATAATTTTTGGGGTATAAATGGACGGATCCAGTAGGGGTCCAGGTGGTCTGAGGTGTTTTGGGTTTGCGGCCACCAAATGGTGCATTACGCACTTGGATATATACATACATTGTGGAGGTCAGTGGCTGGAGCATCAGACTCTAAATCGAGAGAACCCGGGACCAGGTACGAATCCTGTGCTGCCATGTTTAATCTTGGGCAAGTTCGTTCACTCTACACTGCTCCAGTTCACTCGGCTAAATGAATGAGTACCTGGCTATAGACACTGGTGGATATTTGTGTACAACAGTTAACACAACTGACAAAATTTACCTCCGCTTTAAAAAAAAAAATGAATCCATGCCTTGTGTATATATAGACGGTAATAATTTTCCTAAAAAAATTATTTTTAGAGCAATATACTTGCATCAGATTTCAAACACTTTCATATGTTCTGTGTGGTTTTTAGTTAATTTCAATCTGTTTATTCAGATATAAATTAATGCTGTATACAAAACTAAGTTTAAGATTTTTGTCAAATTGTCACAGGTTGTTATTGATATAATACATAACCCCGTCATGTTGCTAACATAAGAGGATGATCCATCAATTTAATCACTGACTGATCTGTTTAAAGTCTTCCCATTTGCCTTATTCAAATGTGTTTCTGAGTGTACCACAATAACATCACATTCCATCTCAAAATCAGTGGCACTTTATTCCCAAAGCATTAACTCGGAAATTCAACAATGACCTGTGCTCTTTTTGGGAATATTATCTTTGTAAACACTGGTACAGCTACAGCCCATTTGGCGTGAATTGTATTTTGCCAGGAACTTGAGTCGTTAGTTTTCTCGACTTTACCAAAACAGGCATAAGTTATATTCGTTTTACAGGCATTAACTGCCATCATAAGTCAGACAAGTAGAATAATTTGGCACATACTTCGACAGCATTGTAACTCTAAACGTATCGTTTCGCTGTATTAGAAAGTGTTGTTGGGATACGCGGGCGATAATTGGGGTGTTTTGTTAGACGGCCATCTCGGAGACTGTCATTGACAGTTGAGGTTGATACAAATATTGATATTTGATAAAAGACGTGAGCGTAAATGACTGTGCAAAATACGATAAGTTGAGTTCACACGTCTACTGCACCATGGCAATGTCATTACTAGAGGGGATTGCTGTAAAGCTAACACCCGTCAAATCGAGTTTGACGTGTTTGAGAAGCTTGGTCTTGGCACGTCCAGCACAGCACCACACGTACAACAGACTCAGGGATATACCGAGGTCTACTGCCTCCTCCCACAAATGCCTTTCCTGCCGCCTTCGTAAACATAATGACAATTTGAAAACATCACAAAAGAACTCTTGCTTTGACATGGGACAGTCAAGCCAGTTTCACACCCACGCAACCCAGGCAGAAATGGCAAAGTGGTCAACTAAGGATGTTTATTCGAATCCTTTAAGTCTCCTGGAACCTCTGCTACTGGTTCCACTATTTGACGAGAATGAGCGAGTCTTCAAGCCAAGCATTGAGGAGGTAAAGAGAGCACAGGATGCGTTCCGACCAGAACGAGGCAGGTCCATTGAGCCACTGAAGGGGGTCGTTCACTTCACTGATCTGCCAGATACACGACTTCCAGAGGTATGTAGAGTTTTAATAATGGAATAACACAACAAAAATTGTGCTTAATCTCCACTTGTTATCAGTGATAAAGTAACCAAGTGAACCCACATTTCACCTGTCAGAGCACGTAGTAAGTCATATACACTGACACATAGTATTACAATGTCACACACGCACGCGCGCACCACGCACACACATACAGCATATATTACTCTCCATATGAAATCGTGTGCCCAGATTTATAAACTTAATTGTGTTGTGCATGACCATCTCAGATATATTCCTATTGGAAGTTATCTATTTCATAAGTTAAGATATATCTAACATTCAGGATTCACTAAGCTCAAGACGATCACATAAACATTACTAGGGCAATTCCGAGTTAAGTTGGAACCTTAAAAAAAAATCAATTACCAGTACATGTACAACATTTTGATTGTATCATATAGTAGTATGTTTGTACCATATAAAACCACATGTATATATATTACATTTTTTCAGTTCATCTGATATGCTTGTTGCATTACCAAAGTTGATTAGTGAAAATTTTGTGTCATCTCAGCATTCGTATTTCAAGTAAAGTTATGACACATAAATACTTTATTAGTATTTAGAGTTTCACATTTGAAACAATTGGCATTCTAGCAAGTACAGGGTAGCTTCTATGAAATATTGCAAGACATTTTTTGTAACAAAATGTTTTTGTATAATACTACTTTGCTATCACCGACTTTTGAGATACGCCAAATGCCACATCCATAAAAATACAAAAAGCTGCATTATCTTTATGATACCATCCTTGAAATCTTTGAAAACCTTGAATTACATCACTCCTAATTCAAGGCCTTGACTTCTTTGAATTCTGGCTTGTTTGCTGGTAGCCAATGCATTCCCTGTTGGTCTCAGCCTGAGACCAGGTTTGCCTTATCTGCTTATTTTGCATAATCCATGGCACTGCTGTTGGATACAGTTGCCCACTGACCCTATGTTCATCAGTACCCCCCTCAGGCTGGGGAGCACTTCTGCTGCCTATCAGCTTATATTGCACAATAGTTGCCCATGGACCAGTGCTTTTTATGATGCACGTCTTCCTGTTCATTCAAATTGATCTTCCTTGACCAAACATTGTTTTATGGGTATGGATGTTACATATTTAGATTTAGCAGCCCATGCATCTATAGATCATGAGGCAGTCAAAGTATTCCACCCAGATCTGTTATTTGTCAGCATTTTGATGTCACTCCATCTTTTGGTGACCACTGACCAGCTGTAGCTAAGGTCAGCGGTCTGGTACCAGTTCATTCTCGGTTAAATAGCCTTGAATTTTCCTTCAGTTAGCCTTGAATTTGGTCCAAGTCGTTGTGTAAGGACCCTGCACTAAGTCATGTTTCCTTGTCTTTTTGTACGCAATGGTAACTTTATGAACAGTATCCAACCATATGTATATTAACATTTTTTGTCATTGTAATGTGTCTAATCGCCCATTCTGGATGTGGTATCCGTTATGAACGTGGCATACAATAATACTGAGACGCTTCTCAACAAAATGTATGTTGATTTTTATTGTATTGTATTTATTAAGATTCCAGCATGTCCAGTGGACCCTGTAACAGGGTTGATAACTGAAACAGTACATATAACTAATTAAACAATAGAGCATAAAAACAATAAGAACAATACGGACATAAGAATCACACAATATCAACATCAAATATACCAGGCAAACATCTGTTATATGTAGAAATGTTTTTGAATTGAAGATTGAAGGTTTCAGCTCCTGAAAATATATCACAAGTTGGATCATTTAAATACAATGTGTTGAAAGTAGTCATACATCTATTAAAAACAGAGTGTTTTCTAATGTTGATTCTGCTATTGGAGACTCTACGAGGAGTGTACTTTCGTAGCGATCGTGAAGGACAGTGAAATTAGCTAATTATTAAGTTATAGATACATACAATTTTTAAAAAAGGGCAAGAAGAAGTGGAACACTTATAACTACTTGCCTTTTTACACCTAGAAAACGTGTATAACATTGCATAACATGTGACATGACTTAGAATACATAATTATCATGTCCAAATCATGGTAGGCCATTTGTAAAAAGTGATAATATAACCCCAACACCAGTCTTTTTAAATACCTACTCATTAAATACATAACTTTTCAATAATATTTCTTTGTATTTATTTTGGATAAGACATATGTATTGTGACAACAGATTAGGGAGTTATCAAGAGAATTCCAGACTTTAACACCTTTAACCGATAGACCCATACTTTTCAAGTTAGTATGAGCATAATAGTTTCTGATCACATATTCATACATACTGAAAAACTTTTACATTCTTTGGCAACTGATTATAATATGCCTTAAATATAATTACAGCAGTTCTCAACTCCACTGTATCAGGTACTTAAAGTATGTGCAGATTATAGAACAACCTTGACGTATGGTCCAACATCTTTGCACCACAGAATAACCTTGTTTCTTTTTTCTGTAGCATGACACGTTTAAATCCCCTTCACTGACACTTTACAAACAAATACTATGTAGAGGGAATCGGTGGCTTCGTCTGGTGGATGTATATATTGTGAAATGTTTCCATGCTTTGCATTATTGACAGCAATAAAGGTGGTTCAGAAATATGCTTCAATGGTTTCCAGTATACGAAGCATGCAACTTGCAAAAGCAAGTTACGGTGTTCGCCCCCAGCCTCTGGAATGTTCATGAAGCCACCATGAACAACAATCCTCGTACAGTCAACACACGTGAAGGATGGAACAACAAATTCTTCAACCTCGTTGGCCACTACCATCCCTCAATCTGGCGCAACATTGAGTGGTTCCGGCAAGAACAGGCAAACCGTTATCCAGCAGGATGCTGTTGATAACAAACCACAAAGGTGTGTTCGTCGATGCTATGTACAACTACAAGAATGCCTTCGCAACTTGTGCATTGATCGACGAGAAGACCGCAAGACTGTTGCAGAGTTTCTCCATGGAGTTGGCTGGAATATTCGCATGAACCATCAAAATTAAAGACAGCATGTATTGTGCTCACTTATCAGTGAAAATGTGAAAAACTGTTTCTGCAGATTTATTGCACTCACTTGTCAGTGAGTTTCTTCTTAAATCAATCAGAGTCAAAACCGTTTTAATGTGCTCAAGTATGCAAAACCAAACCGTTGTATTAACTAGATCATCTTTCAGTAAAATTATATTGTAACTTTATTTCCTGTGACCTTTTTCCTAGGCAAAACTGCCTTTTTTCCGTGACTTTTTCCTGTGACTTTATTTCCGGCTGTTTCTTCGGCTGTATTTTAATACATAGCCAGCAATTAAAACAAAATTGATAGGTGTCACAAAACATCAAAACACCATTTGGGTAATATTTATATAATTTACACAAGTAACAAATGAAATATTAGTCTATTCTGGATCATTTCATGATGAAAACTTGTTTTCGCAAAAAAATATTGGTGTTCACAATAGTGTTTTGGTTCATACCGGGTAGTTCACAATGAGTCAGCGACAGACGTCTCATTTTGGAATGGTAGGTCAAAAAACAGATTCATTTTTGTTGTATGTGCATCAGCAAAATATCACATATTAAATGCCTGAGCTTGCCAGCCACATAAATTCTTTAACAACTTGTTGGCACATGGCAGCTAAAACAAATCCTCCAGAGTAGTTGTTCAAATCATTGCATGCATGACAATGTATCCACAAACTCACAAGACAATTTTCAAACTTTGCAGGCTTGTACATATAGTAACTTGGCATGTTTATCGTCTCACAAAAGATCTTCTCAGAAAGCCACTGGATAACCCAGTGCCTTCCTAAGTTACACTGCTGCACTTGGCCAAGTACAGGTGTATGTCATCTGTACACACCTGTCTCCTTCTTCCAGGTGGCATTCATTGGAGCAAGTAATGTAGGCAAGACGTCACTTATCAAGTCTCTCTTCTTTGATCCGCCTGATGTCAGAATAACTGTATCAAAGAAACCAGTAAGTACCAGGATTATCCACATTTGTAACCAGGCTTGAATGCAAATGCAAATGTTTCTCTTGATTTAAATGTGCATGCCATTTTCCAGGAATGCATGCAAATGTGTTTGATGTTTTGGTTACACATTTGCGAATGCATTTTAATTAGTTTCAAATGTGTTGACATTTTATTAACGTTTTGTTTCAGTTGGAGAAATAACGTAATGCAGGTGAACCTACCTTTACATACTAATGTTGTTTCTGTCGTTCCAGGGCCACACAAAAGTGGTGAAGATCTACAAACTGAAGAAGGCGTTCTGTCTTGTAGACATGCCGGGGTATGGTGAAAACATGCCGCCCTACTACGTCGAGTCTGTGGAGGAATACATCAAGAAGAGGCAACAGTATGTCGGACTTTGGTCATTATTTCACATCATTGAATGTAACAGAGGGCAAAAAGTCACAAGAAAAGTCACAAAATAATATCGTAGTTTTGATCAGGAAAAAACCAAAGGAAAGGATTTTTCAATTTGTTTACTATAGTACTAAATACAGTCTTGCACATTTTCACTGATGATGTAATACAGTGAAGTGTTAAGATTAAAAATCAAAGAAATGTTGCCACATGTTTGCGTAGTTTCACTGATAACTGAACACAATAACGTTTCATGACTAAGATTAATATTCCAAAGAAATTCTGACACTCATTCAAATTTCCTTTGACATTTCTGTACAAGTGAGGTTTATAAGACTCACAATTATGCACCACGTTGTCTTTGATGTTTATGATTAAGACAAATATACACTTATATATATATATATACACTGTATATATTTTACTAATTCAACAATTATAAATACAAAGACCAATATATAAACATTTGGAGTTGTGACTTTTTCAAGGATTTATTTCGTATGACTTTTTCCTACATTCCATTTATTCAAATATCAGTGAGCATTACTAAAACTTGTCACTACTGTTGATGCATGGTTTTGATGACTTATCTATTTTGATTGTGAATGATTGGTCGCTATGAATAATTATACTTACAAAGTTAATTATATTTTGTATTTAACTTTTGTATCATCACTATTAAACAAAGCAATATTTGGGCTAGTGTGCAATAGATAGTTCAACATTTATAAAACTAAGATCAAAATAATAATGTTTAATTCAATTGCCAGACTAGTGCGGACTTTCCTGCTGATTGACGGGACAACAGGCTTGACAGAGGAAGACCGAGTCGGTATAGAGATGATGGAGGAGTTTGGTAAACCTTACGCAGTAAGTACACATTTCCTCACCGTCCTCACGTTGTAATATATACACTTAAACAGCCAGTTGTTTGTGCCAAATCAAGTTTGATTCTGTGCCATAATGTCGCTTTTAATTTTACGTAAGATTAGTTGTAACATGCCTTGTCAGTGACAAGCATGACACATGTAATCACCGTCATGACATATTACAACCTTCATGATACATGTAATCACCGTCATGACATATTACAACCTTCATGACACATGTAATCACCGTCATGACATATTACAACCTTCATGACACATGTAATCACTGTCATGACATATTACAACCTTCATGACACATGTAATCACCGTCATGACATATTACAACCTTCATGACACATGTAATCACCGTCATGACATATTACAACCTTCATGACACATGTAATCACCGTCATGACATATTACAACCTTCATGACACATGTAATCACCGTCATGACATATTACAACCTTCATGACACATGTAATCACCGTCATGACATATTACAACCTTCATGACACATGTAATCACCGTCATGACATATTACAACCTTCATGACACATGTAATCACCGTCATGACATATTGCAACCTTCATGACACACGTAATCACCGTCATGACATATTACAACCTTCATGACACATGTAATCACCGTCATGACATATTACAACCTTCATGACACATGTAATCACCGTCATGACATTACAACCTTCATGACACATGTAATCACCGTCATGACATATTACAACCTTCATGACACATGTAATCACCGTCATGACATATTACAACCTTCATGACACATGTAATCACCATCATGACATATTACAACCTTCATGACACATGTAATCACCGTCATGACATATTACAATCTTCATGACACATGTAATCACTGTCATGACATATTACAACCTTCATGACACATGTAATCACCATCATCACATATTACAACCTTCATGACACATGTAATCACCGTCATGACATATTACAACCTTCATGACACATGTAATCACTGTCATGACATATTACAACCTTCATGACACATGTAATCACCGTCATGACATATTACAACCTTCATGACACATGTAATCACCGTCATGACATTACAACCTTCATGACACATGTAATCACCGTCATGACATATTACAACCTTCATGACACATGTAATCACTGTCATGACATATTACAACCTTCATGACACATGTAATCACCGACATGACATATTACAACCTTCATGACACATGTAATCACCGTCATGACATATTACAACCTTCATGACACATGTAATCACCGTCATGACATATTACAACCTTCATGACACTTGTGATCACCATCATGACATGTTACAACCTTCATGACACACGCAATCGCCATCAAGGATTGTTACAATCTTCATGACACGTGGTCACCATGACAATACACATGATCACTGTCATGAAATGTGGTCACCATGACAATACACATGATCACTGTCATGACACATGGTCACCATGACAACACACATGATCACTGTCATGACACATGGTCACCATGACAACACACACATGATCACCGTGATGACCATGGTCACCATGACAACACACATGATCACCATGATGACACGCGGTCACCATCATGTGAGTGAGTTTATTGAAGAGATAAGTATTGTTATTACATAAATATTATTCGTAAACTATCCATATACACATATTAAGAAACTGCTGTAGGTAAACGGTAGTCAGAGAAAGTGTATTTGAGGAAGTTAGTCGCAGGCCATAGCCAGGGTTTCGGTGGGCGATAGTCAGGGGAAATCAAGTTTGTTTATGTGACTAGTGTCCCACTTGTTTGCTAGGGTGCTGAATAACCAAAATAAACAAAGCAATCTAGCTTAGTAAAGTGTAATGTTTGTGCAGAAAAATGCAAGTAAATTCTAGCTAGCAAACAGAAAGTAAAGGCATCATGACATTTGGTGTGTGTCGCGTGTAGCAGTTTGATTGAATTTTCGATGTCCGGCTCCGATAAGACGTCGGCTGAGGCAAAGTTGGAAGATTTTGAATGTTGGGGTTTTGCTCACATTAGAAGTTTAAAGAAGGAAATAGACAATTTAAAGGATATAGTTAGGGTGTTGATGGGAAATACAAACGAGGAAGGGAAATGAGGTGATATGACAGTGGAAATGAAGGAGACAGGTGGTTGGTGAGAGATGTGCGGGGGAATACGTAGAGCCACCTCGAAGAGATGGTACAAGCAAATCTACAAGGAAAGGTTCACCAAATATCCATAAAAATTAACTTAGATATTATGGATACTTCGTTACATTTATAAAAAGTACACACATTTGTACTTCGTTACAAGTAAATGTACTACAAAATGTACTTCGTTACTCACAAAAAGTAAACTTTTCTACTCAAGTACAGTAACAAAGTACTTGTACGAAGTACTTGTACGAAGTACTTGTACGAAGTACTTGTACGAAGTACTTGTACTTCGTTACGTCCCAGCTCTGGTCATGACACTCTTGAGCACCATCATGACACTTACTATCACCATCATGACACTTGCTATCACCATCATGACACTTACTATCACCATCATGACACTTACTATCACCATCATGACACTTACTATCACCATCATGACACTTACTATCACCATCATACCACCACGATTAAGATTTAGGTCAATGTTTTAGTGTAAAATGTCAGTAGTTTGCCGTGTTTTTCAGCTGATCCTGACTAAGATAGACCTGACAACTCACCACATCATCCTGAAGAACTTGATTGAGTTAATGAAGGAGAGATCATCTTGGATGTTGGGGGCCCTGCCTCAGCCATTCCTTGTGAGGTGTGTAGCACAGATCAAACCTAACCAGGAAAGTGATAGTTTATTATGCTGTCAATGGAGCTGTTTGTTAAAGGGAAACAAAAGACATGTTTTAAGATAAATATGACCAAAAGGTGGGTGCAATAAAGTCACAGGAAAAATAATTACAGAAATTAAGTCACGGTTTTAGCAAAGAAATAAGGCACATGAAATAAAGTCACAAAATAACTTTATTCAAAGAGATATGCACATATTCACATTGATAGTTCAGGTTTTTCAAGATACTAAAGTTTGAAAATGAAGATAAAAATGTATTTATTCCAAAGGAATTCTGCCACTGTTTTGCATATTATTTCTGATGACATGATACAGAAAAGTTTTATACATTATGATAACTTTGACAGTCTAGCTCTTTTTCATTGGCATTTGAGCACAAGCAAGATTTATACATGATTTTTAATTAAAGTTTGCACTTAATTTGAAAAGTTGTAATAAACAACCTTTTACACGTCAGCGTACAGATTGTTTTGTTTTCTCAATTCTGCTACACTCATGAAGGAAGTATAGAGATATCTTTTAGAATCTAGATTTGTTAGTCGACAGAGTGATAGTCCAGACACCTCCACCAAGCAACTACTTGAGATTCTGAACTGTTTTGGTGAACCTCAGCTTGCGATCACCTGCTAATACAGCCACCTGGCAATTGTGGCCACCCTAGGACAGTTCCAAATGTTGTCTGAAAGAGTCACGTGTAAGATGTTAGTCTCACTAATACGGTCTTCTCACAATTAAGGTAAACTGACTTAGTCTTGATGGTTGAGAGGCAAGGTGCTATTGTACTTCTTTCAGATGTCAGATGTTTCTTTGTCAACACAGATTGACTTTGAAGAACAGTTTCCTGTCACGAGGAAGCACAGTTGCCTGTCTGAATCCTGTGTTGATTCAACGGTGCCTTCAACACCCTCACAGTGTCCTCATCACCATTGTAGACTTGTAGTGTACCGCTCTCAGTAGTCATGTGACGTTGTTGGTGACCGTCACATGACAGCAGTTGTAAGAATATTGCGGGAAGACTGTAGTCGGTGTCTCTGTTGGTCGCTGGTCACAGCTCTCGAGTCTCAATGACGTCACTCATCTATCTTTGCCAGAAGCCATTAAGACTTCAGAGAGGCAACCAGCAGTTAACAGAGACACCAGCCACAATCTTCCTGCGATATTCTTAGAACTGGTGTCATGTGATGGTCACCAACAATGTCACATGACTACCAAGAGTGAAATCCAGAAGCAATTTACGAGCTGACAAATGCATCACTAAGTTACTAATGTTGATTCCATGTTTTAGAAGTTATAAATTATATACACAATTTTGTTTTGTTTCCTTGGTGAATAAACATAGTTCATAATTTATGATTTCCTAAGGCATGAATAACCCCCTAAACTCTACCCTCCTTACAATAAAAGGAATGATTGCTCACTGCATCTTGAATCTTTTGTTTCTTGCAGTTCGAAGACCGGAGCTGGAGTCAGCTTTCTCCGAACCTTTGTGGCTTACATCACGGGCAACTTGAAAGTGGAGGGTTTATGACCCGGAAACCCTTCTTCCTTCCTGCTGGGCAATTATTATGTGGAATATTTATCTCAATTCCACAATTTGTGAACGAATATGATGATCAGTCAATAAAATATGTACAACAAAAAGGCACTTTTTAATTGGGCGAGGACTGTAAATACCTTCTGCGGCTGGTAATTCAATGTTCTAATCTATATTGCTCTGGTAGGTTGTTGTTATTATTGAATAATGTTGTTATTATTGAATAATGTTGTTATTATTGAATAATGTTGTTATTATTGAATAATGTTGTTATTATTGAATAATGTTCTCCAGGGGATATCAGAGCTGCCAAATATCACTCATTAGGTGACTCTTGGTGACACTCATGTATTTAGCGTCCATCTCGCCAACACGTACTTGACTATTTAGAAGATCTACAAATATAGCACAACAGAGATTAAACAAATAAATTTTGTGCAAAACTGCCTTCAGGGTTTTGTTATAATAATATTTATAGAGCGCAATATCCATAATATGCTCAAAGCGCTGTTCAATAACATTCAATCAATCGATTCAATGTATTCAAATAAAAACTGCAAAAAAAAGAAACTTCATATAAAATGTAAAACAAATTAAGTTAGTTATATTAAAACTATTAATTAAAAATTATACTGTCAACACAGAGTGTTGAAGTTGACGACTAGCTCAGACATGTCATGAGTGTCCTTCAAGTGAGAAGTTACTGCACTTGTTCTCGGGGGGAGGTTAACGTATTATTGTCGTGAACATAGTCTCCGAGTAGTCATGTCGGAATCGGATCGAGTTCATAAGATTTCACTGTTGACGACTTTAACAGCATTCCAAATTCAACCTCAGTACCTGGCTCATAAGCAGTCAGCAGATACGTCTGCGGTGCATCTTCAATGGAGATGCCTACATTGTTGACATTCTGAATAAGTTAGAACCGAATGTTCGAGATGTTTTCTGAAGCAAAAACTGAAAGCTGCATTGCAAGTGTGTTGTGTGAGTCGCAAGACAGAAATAGAGTGTCGTTATCGATGTGTAAGAGCTTGGCGAATTATTTTGGACAGATGCCTACGGTACGGTCACCAGATGCATCAGCGGTTTGATTCGTGTGGTTTTCAAATTTAGCCCGCTGCTCAGATGAAGTGTCTCTGCTATTATGGTTAGATCGTCAGTACACATCGTCTTCCTGAGAACATCCTTCAAGCTGATCTTGCTGACTTGTTCCATCACTATGATAAACTGTAAAGGGCCAAAGTCACTTCCTTGTCTCGAATCAATGTTAACTGAAAGCTGTGCCAACAAGCCAGATCCAACCATACATATCTCCATTGTGTTCTTTTAAACATTGCTTCCACCACCGTGGCTGCTGCTTGTGGCATTCCCATCCATCTCGCTGTTGCCGGCACCATCTATCCTGGGACTGTGTCATAGGCCTTCTTCATGTCCCAGGTCAACAAATCGAACCTCTTCTCTAACAGCTGTCTTGATGCAAATATCCCAACAGTCGTCCCTCTGCCCTTTCCGATTTCCTCTTGTCCTTCACTCGGTTCCTGCTCTACTCTCCTTCAAATTCTCCCATCAAGGATCCTCTCATAAAGCGTCATGACGTGACTTAGAAGTGTCATGCCTATTAAATAAGCATAAATAAGCAGATGGAACTGAATTGGACACTTATTGATAATAGATTAAAATAGCAACACTTGAAGACGGAAGTAAAATAGGTTTCCAGAGCGTAAACTGAGGTGGACATCTTAGAATGACGCCACTCGGGGGCCGGCCACAGACGGGATGAGTAGTCCTACCGCCAAACTGATTTGAGCTGATATGAGCTGAACCATACAGTGGAGTGTAGTCAATGTTTTTGGTGGTTTACAAAACTAGAAGTTCTATCAATTAAGAAACTGCATGACGCCAACATACCATCCTAGAAGAATTTAAAATATCCAAAATGGATGCTAATTTGTAAATACATATATAATTGACCATAATTTCCATTTTATGCCATCTAGACATTTACTTTTTGCATCTACATATACGGTTTTGCTTCTTTAGAGCTTGAGAAAAGACACTGCATTGCCAGGCCCGAATGCAAGGTACGGTACATATATACTGGTAGACGCATTGTGGCAGGAGTCATGAAGTTTGTTATGGCCTCTGACGTAGATATGGCATTAATTCACCCTATTGTCTATAATTTCTGGGCTGGCATTGCAGAGCAAACTTCGCCTGCTGTTCGCTACGTTGTCCTCAATGTCCTTTGATGCAATAGGCTTACAAACGAAGAGCCCAATGGGAATGCAGACACACTCACTACAACCTGTTGTGATTGCATTGGTGGACTGTACATGGTATGTGACGAGGTGGAATGGTCGCTCACGTACGAGCAACGTGCACAGATGTGAGTCGGCCGTTGTGAGATTGTAAATGGATGGAATATGGACCCCTTGTGAAACGTGGAAATGTGTTTAGTAACTTACAATTATTATGCAGTGGTTCTGTCTACAAATAAAAAATATATAGTCTTGAAAGGTGTTGAAACCCGGAGGCTTGAGGGGCCGAGCCCCTAATATTTTTGGTGGGAGATAGGATTAGCCCCATAATATTTAGGGAAGTGGATGCATTTTTGGATGGAATTTTATGTTTTCGCTGAGCGTGATTGTGTGGTGAGCCCCAAGGGGGTGCAAATTGAGGTTGTTGGTAAGCTTCACAAATTATGATCGTCGCAGTAAAATACTATTGTTTTTATTAGCCCCCACATATACACACGCCCTAACAGCTTCGATTCGATTACACCCCACATATACACATGCCCTAACAGCTTCGATTCGATTACACCCCACATATACACAAGCACTAACAGCTTCAATTACACCCCACATATACACACGCACTAACAGCTTTGATTACACCCCACATATACACACGCACTAACAGCTTTGATTACACCCCACATATACACATGCACTAACAGCTTTGATTACACCCCACATATACACATGCAGTAACAGCTTTGATTACACCCCACATATACACATGCACTAACAGCGTTGATTACACCCGACATATACACACGCACTAACAGCTTTGATTACACACCACATATACACATATACACAAGCACTAACAGCTTTAATTACACCCCACATATACACATAACAGCTTTCGATTACACCCACACTAACAGCTTTAATTGCACCCCACATATACACACGCACTAACAGCTTTGATTACACCCCACATATACACACGCACTAACAGCTTTGATTACACCCCACATATACACACGCACTAACAGCTTTGATTACACCCCACATATACACACGCACTAACAGCTTTGATTACACTCCACATATACACACGCACTAACAGCTTTGATTACACCCCACATATACACACGCACTAACAGCTTTTATTACACCCCACATATACACACACACTAACAGCTTTGATTACACCCCACATATACACACGCACTAACAGCTTTGATTACACCCCACATATACACACGCACTAACAGCTTTGATTACACCCCACATATACACACGCACTAACTGCTTTGATTGCACCCCACATATACACACGCACTAACAGCTTTGATTACACCCCACATATACACACGCACTAACAGCTTTAATTGCACCCCACATATACACACGCACGAACAGCTTTGATTACACCCCACATATACACACGCACTAACAGCTTTGATTACACCCCACATATACACACACTCTAACAGCTTTGATTACATTCCACATATACACACGCACTAACAGCTTCAATTACACCCCACATATACACACGCACTAACAGCTTCAATTACACCCCACATATACACACGCACTAACAGCTTTGATTACACCCCACATATACACATGCACTAACAGCTTTAATTGCACCCCACATATACACACGCACTAACAGGTTAAATTGCACCCCACATATACACACGCACGAACAGCTTTGATTACACCCCACATATACACACGCACTAACAGCTTTGATTACACCCCACATATACACACGCACTAACAGCTTCAATTACACTCCACATATACACACACACTAACAGCTTTGATTACACCCCACATACACACACACTAACAGCTTTAATTACACCCCACATATACACACGCACTAACAGCTTTAATTGCACCCCACATATACACACGCACGAACAGCTTTGATTACACTCCACATACACACACTCTAACATCTTTGATTACACTCCACATATACACACGCACTAACAGCTTCAATTACACTCCACATATACACACACACTAACAGCTTTCATTGCACCCCACATATACACACGGACGAACAGCTTTGATTACACTCCACATATACACACGCACTAACAGCTTCAATTACACTCCACATATACACACACACTAACAGCTTTGATTACACCCCACATATACACACGCACTAACAGCTTTGATTACACCCCACATATACACATGCACTAACAGCTTTGATTACACCCCACATATACACATGCACTAACAGCTTTGATTACACCCCACATATACACATGCAGTAACAGCTTTGATTACACCCCACATATACACATGCACTAACAGCGTTGATTACACCCCACATATACACACGCACTAACAGCTTTGATTACACACCACATATACACACGCACTAACAGCTTTAATTGCACCCCACATATACACACACGAACAGCTTTGATTACACCCCACATATACACACGCACTAACAGCTTTAATTGCACCCCACATATACACACGCACTAACAGCTTTGATTACACTCCACATATACACACGCACTAACAGCTTTAATTGCACCCCACATATACACACGCACTAACAGCTTTGATTACACCCCACATATACACACGCACTAACAGCTTTGATTACACCCCACATATACACACGCACGAACAGCTTTGATTACACCCCACATACACACACACTAACAGCTTTGATTACACTCCACATATACACACGCACTAACAGCTTCGATTACACCCCACATATACACATGCACTAACAGCTTTGATTACACCCCACATATACACATGCACTAACAGCTTTGATTACACCCCACATATACACACGCACGAACAGCTTTGATTACACCCTACATATACACACACACTAACAGCTTTGATTACACCCCACATATATACACGCACTAACAGCTTTGATTACACCCCACATATACACACGCACTAACAGCTTTGATTACACCCCACATATACACACACACTAACAGCTTTGATTACACCCCACATATACACACACACTAACAGCTTTGATTACACCCCACATATACACACGCACTAACAGCTTTGATTACACCCCACATATACACACGCACGAACAGCTTTGATTACACCCCACATACACACACACTAACAGCTTTGATTACACTCCACATATACACACGCACTAACAGCTTCGATTACACCCCACATATACACATGCACTAACAGCTTTGATTACACCCCACATATACACATGCACTAACAGCTTTGATTACACCCCACATATACACACGCACGAACAGCTTTGATTACACCCTACATATACACACACACTAACAGCTTTGATTACACCCCACATATATACACGCACTAACAGCTTTGATTACACCCCACATATACACACGCACTAACAGCTTTGATTACACCCCACATATACACACACACTAACAGCTTTGATTACACCCCACATATACACACACACTAACAGCTTTGATTACACCCCACATATACACACGCACTAACAGCTTTGATTACACCCCACATATACACACGCACTAACAGCTTTGATTACACCCCACATATACACACGCACTAACAGCTTTGATTACACCCTACATATAGACACGCACTGACACAGTAACAGTCAATTCTTGCTGATATCACACAATATGATGTTGATGACGAACCAGAGGTAAGAGTTGGAAGGACTCAGGAGAAGGTTTCACTGACACGCCATCAGAGATGTAGCGAGATTTTATTTTGGTTCTTGTTGCCTGGCTCATGACAGATGCAAATGTTTACAAGATAATTGACAATTTTCCAAACATATTTTGAATGTGAATGTGCCCTATTTGACAATAACAATTATTACATATTTAAAATTAAATAATGATGACAGCATTTTATAGTAGCATCTGAAAAGCTATTGGAATAAAAGGCGTTATTTGTAGACTGACATGTCATCTAGCTGAGATATCTATTCACAGTTTAAGAAAACACCATAGTAATCCTACTGAAATTGTCAGCATTCATATTCTACAGATTTTGATGATGACAAAAAACACAACATAGTAGAGTCAAAGTTCTGCTAACTGAGAATTTCTTCCCCAAATTCACCTGTAGGAAATAAACAAAGAGGTTTATCAGATTAAGCGCCAAGATGGTATGGATTACTCAGGTTGTTCTTCTAAACAGTGAATAAGTTAAATAAACACATTTATATTAACAGCATCATTACCAACAGATTATAGATATAAATAATAAACAAAGTTCACAAATAACAGGTAACAACAATAATAACATGGGAGTTAAATATTTTGAAATGGTCACAAAATAAATATACATGATATAGTGTAAAGTGTGTCTGCATGACTTTGTAATGTTATGTATTAAATGCAAAACTATGATCTGTAGAAATAACTAAGTTGGCTGGGTAAAGGGTAACAGAAAAATGGATGAAAATTCCTCGGTAAAATTACCGACATATCAACAAAAACAAGATGGCTGCCCTTTGAAGAAGATCTATCCACATAGCCAATAGTGGACTGGTCACATGATAGCCAAAAACTAGCCAAATATTCACTATAACATTTTGGAATAACATTTGGTCCATTTGTTGGCAAGATACGGCACCATGCAATCACTTTACAGTTATTTTTTATAAAGTTATGGACAATTAAGGCTTGTAATCTACTCTTACCACAGTAATTTAAAACAGTTAGTAATTTTTTAGTTGTTTGACTGGCCAAGATAAGACATTAGCACAGTTCAAACAATCAAAGATGAACCAGAATACACAAGAATGTACACTTATACATTTAATAGTTATTTCAGAAAAAATTAGTACCAAACTACAACAATATATTTGAAGAACATCTTAAAGACTTATACCTGGGCCACTGAACCTCGCACAAAACATAGGCTCCATTGATGTAACTTATGAAAGGTTGTGCAGCTACTTATGGTAAGTAAAGTAGCCATGGTGACAGCAGTCAAGACAACAGTAGCCATGGTGACAGCAGTCAAGACAACAGTAGCCATGCATGGTGACCATTGCCATGACAACAGTAGTCATGGTAATCTTTGCCATTACAACAGTAGTCATGGTAATTATTAACGTGACAACAGTAACATGGAGAACATTGCCATAGCAACTGTGGCTATGAAGCCCATTCCATCACAATATGTCACAAATGTGAAGTAAAATATTTTATATTTGCAATACATAAATTACTTTCCTTTCATAGTTTTGTCTGCTGCACAGCTTGGATATAAAACAAAATGTTCCTCTCTTGAATCTAAATGAACACGTTACCTGCACCGGATCTGTGAAACAACATCCATAAGTCTTTGGTTAATCTAACTAAATCCCAAATGTTCACTCACATCATATCTGTAATAATCACAAATCAAAGCTGCTGCAAAGTCCTCCACACACTCATATAGATGACGTTCTTTAGGCAGGTCTCTAAAACTGTGCAGTCATCCATGGATGTCATTCAAGCATCCATAACGTCTTGCCACTTGTTGCCCAAACACCTGCCTTCCTGTTTGATCATGTGACTTGGACTGTCCAATTATCTGATGACTTCCTGTTTGATCAAGTGACTTAGACTGTCCAATCACCTGACTTCATGTCTAACCATATGACTTAGTCTGCTGAATCATCCATGAGTTCCTGTTTGGTCATGTGACTCAGAGTGCCCAATCGTCAGTGACTGACCACTTGCTGTTGAGTGGAGACTCGTCGATGCTGGCCACTCCCTCCTGGAGGGCAGTGCGGCGCTGGGCAATCGCCTGCAACAGACAGCAACATACAGAGAGGGTATTACTGAATGGTCTCGCTCATACCAGTCACTGAGAAATAGTATAAACCTGAAATACATATTTGCCTGCCAACCTACATTATGACTGAATTATGTGGCTCATATCTGTCATTGAGAAATACCACAAAGCTGAAATACATATTTGCCTGCTAACATACATTATGACTGAATGGTCTGGCTCATATCAGTTACTGAAAAATAAAAAAAATCTGAAATACATGTTTGCCTGCCAACATACATTACGACTGAATGGTCTGGTTCATTTCAGTCACTTAGAAATACATCAAACCTGAAATACATATTTGCCAATTTCAAAAAGCAACATCGTTAATCCAGAACCTAATAATCCAGAAACTTCAGCATTCAAAAATTCAAATTTGCAGTAATGGAAATTCCAAATGCTGTTATTCCTCATTTAATAAGATGGTCATTTACCATGCTACCAAAATGTACCTTAAGGTCTGAACTGTTCTTACATGGAAAACTTACAAATATTTCACTTATGAACACGAAGTTGTTGCCTACCTTCCTGATGATTTCAGTGAGACTGTTCAGTTGCTCCCGGTTGATGTCCTTCAAGTTGTGAAGTTGGTTGGGATGAGGCTGAAGGGTCGGCTTCAATCGCCCCTTCTGGTTCAGCAGCATCGACTCATGGATGTCGGCCATCTTGCAACCTTTGACCTCATGACCTTTGACATTGTCACTGTTGCTGCACTCTGGTATTCTGGGAGGTCGCTGGTTCAGATTCGACAGTCCGGCTTTGAGTTCCTCCAGGAATGATTCTCTCACAACTGATGGTTTTGGTTTTGTTGGTTTTGGTGACACCTTTGGTTTCACTGGTGACGGTTCCGATGGCAACGTCGGTGGCAGTGTTGGTGGCGGCACTGGTGGAATGTCAAAACACGTGCTGGTGGCTGGTGTCGCTAGCGCCGCCGCTGACACGTCAATTTGTGGCACTAGTGACGTCAGCGCCTGGGTGGCGCCACCGTTCCTACTAGTCTCGTTGTACATAAAGTCCATCTCGTCAACGGCTTCTTGCGTCATCGACTCTGTCACCATTTTCTTTGCTGATGTTTTCCCCCCTGTGAAAGTTGGACTTCCACACATTTGTCGTCGAGATGATGACGCCTCATCAGAGTCGTCACCGTCAAGCTGCAGTGGGGGCACGCCACAAGGACGGTCGCCCTGTAGCTCCACCGACTGGGAGACGAGAGAGATGAGGGTGCGGGTGGATTTGATGTCATTGAGGGTAGAGTCTGGCACCCCGGCCGCAGTGAACAAGGACCGCCACTCAGGGGGAAACTGAAGTTCATCCAATGATTGCAGGATGCTCTGGAAACAAAGGTAAGTTCTACGTAGTGCGATATCCACATAAAGGTAATTTCTTAAATAGTGATATCCACACAAAGGTAAGTTCTACAAAGTGATATCCACACAAAGGTAAGTTCTTACATAGTGAGATATCCACATAAAGGTAAGTTATCACATAGTATGATATCCACAAAAAGGCAAGTTCTCACATAGTATGATATCCACATGAAGGTGAGTTCTCACATAGTGAGATATCCACATAAAGGTGAGTTCTCACATAGTATGATATCCACACAAAGGTAAGTTCTTACATAGCATGATATCCACATAACGGTAAGTTCTTACATATCATGATATCCACATAAAGGTAAGTTCTTACATATCATGATATCCACATAAAGGTAAGTTCTTACATATCATGATGTCCACATAAAGGTAAGTTCTTACATAGCACAGTATCCACATAAAGGTAAGTTCTTATATTGCACAGTATCCAGTCCTCAGGACTACTCAAAATGCTTTACACCTAACTCCCTCGCAGACCTGTTCAATCAAACACCATCTCGACTTCTCTGGGAAGCATTCAGCCACGCTGCAATTACTGTGTGTAGAGACTGTAGACTATTCGTACACAAATATCCACCACTGCCTATAGCCACTCTCAGTCATACAGCTGAGTGAACTGGAGCAACGTGGAGTGAATAAAAGTGCCCAATTAAGGTTTGACAACAGCAGGAGGACTCGAACCAGGAATCTCTTGACTGAGAGTGTAACACTCTAATCACAAAACCACAGCGTTAGACTCAAGCACAAGGACGACTCTTACTCAAGGTTCTGTGTTCATTCAAATATCTTTATCTACAACTGACAGGATGGAACAATCACAGCAACCAAGCACAACATTATGAACAATAGATTAATGTCTGTCTAACATTTTCTAACCCTAAAGCCAGTAATAAAGGGAAAAGGGAAATTTTGCCAAAACAAAGGTGACACTTTTCTGAGCGGTCATGGATTAATATCTTAAAGTTTAGCAGCCGAGATGCAAACCATCTAGAAGGAAACATTTACCCTCATACAGACCTTGACTGATGACCTAATTATATGACACTGACCTATGACCTAATCTTGACTTTGTGTATGAACCAACTTAAGCCCTGTATGACACTGACCTATGACCTGACCATGACTCTGTATATGACCCAACCTAAGCCCTGTATGACATTGACCTATGACCTGACCTTGACTCTACAAACAGGACTTGTCCACCCACCAATACACTGATAGTGCATCTCTCTCACTGTTTTCAAAGGAAAACATAAAAATAAAATGGAAGTGAGCATTGTATATAAACATTTGTGCAGTAACGTGACATGCTGTAATATATGGCTACACCTGTCACCTGTGTTAGGCCATGGACCAGATATGCCCCTCGTGCACCCCCCACAACTCTACCAACCCATGTTTTTTTAAGCTTTGGGGTCCCTTGAAGATGATTTCAAATGGTAACAGTGAAAAAGTTGGGTCTCACTACCCATTTCCAACCTATCTTGGATGGTACCTTGAAATATTGCATTTCTCATCAATGTCGCGTGGTATTTAATCACCCACACCACAATCGTCATTGTATAGTCATATATGTCTCAATATGTACTTGTAATATGTCAAATTGAAGGTTTTCGTCTGCTGATCATTATAATAGCATTCAATATATATCTACTATTATGGCATGTGCCCTAATTAGCATAGAATAACTATACCCCATTCTCACTCGTGACCGCATAGATGACATCATTATTTTTGTCAAATATATAAATTTCCTTTGATCCTATGGCCTCTTTAAGATCAAAGTAATAATGCATGACACTTTGCAGCATAATATCTTTCATTTTATACCAGAACTGTCTTTCTGTCATTACAAATGGATCAGATATGATGCTTTAAAGATAACCGCAGTGTCGCGGATCAAGAGGCGTAACCAGGGCATTTTATATTATTACACACTGTACTCCATCAGCAATGGATTGTTTAAAATGTAATGAAGAAGTGACTATAATTTTGTTGTTTTATAAGTCATTTACGTTCTTTTGCAGTATCTAGGTACATGTTTGCAGCTGGAATACTAGTTTTCTTACATGTTTCATCATGGTATGCGGAGATCACAAGGTTGTATCCCATATTATATTATTTAAGTTTTATAATATATTATTTAAGTCTCATATTATATTATTTAAGTTTCAATTGCAGCTTATACGAATACCTCAGATCAACTTCACAGATATCGATAAGTTAAAATGTTTTTTAAGTTGGATAATGATAAATTATAAGCTTTACCAGCTTTGACCGGCTGATATTGCATACCTACCTTTGTATGTATTTACTATTAAAACGAAAACGAACAAGCGATCAAACTGTTGAACCTACTTGTATAGTTCACGTAAAGGGCTTAAAATATGGAGAACTTCAACTCATGTCTGGTATGCGGGATGCAGAGAAGAAGTTGGCAAAATTACAGGAGATCAGACTTTCAGAACATCCAACTTCAACCCACAGGATGGAGAACACGTGCAAGCTCATCCCCAACACAGTGATGGAATATCATGGCTTCCATTGGGAATGCTACAAATGTTTCATCATGAATATGGACAGGCTGACGTCCACCTCATCACCACCATCTGATACCTCCATACCCCAAGGTATGAGCCGCATAACTTTCACAGAAGGTGATAAAATCATCTTCAAGTTGGACTGTATTTTCTGTAGATCAGAGGGTCATAAGACGGTAAAAGTGAAAGGCACATGGACCAGTCAAGGCATGAGTCAGTTTGAATTTGATGAATGTAAGACTGTGGCGACGATGGCAGAAATAAAACAGGATGAGAAGTTCCTCACAAGAATACAATCTGTTTGCTTGTGAAGCCAAGTTCCACAAGAATTGCCGCATGAACTATATGCAAAAACCAGAGAAATGGCGAAGTACAGATAAAGAGGCACGTGTTAACCAGTTCAACTTGATGGAAGCCCATGAAAAAGGATTTGACATATTCTGTTGCATGGTGGAGAAGGATGTCCTGCATGATCGGAAGATGGTGAAATTCGCTGACCTGCAACAAGTGTACATATCCAGCCTAGAGAATACAGAGCACAGTAATCCTGACTTCCGGACTGAGAAATTAAAACTCAAACTTGAAACCCATGAACCCTTCAAAGTCTGACTGTCCTTCTGCAATATGGGGAAGTTCCAGTCAAGCGTAGTCCATGTTTCACAGACTGACATCAACACAGCCGTGAAACATGCCTTCCAGTTGGAATCAACTGATGTTATCAATACAATTGGTACATATATTCGACAGTTTATCCAGGATGGGTTTGCTGAAGCACCTGCCATCTTATATGGCCACCAACTCCCCGTGATTGTGACAGAATTGACACTACCGTACCAGACACACTCCACAAATTATTATGTTATGTCATAACTGGGATGGCAGCTCCCACATCCCACAGAGAGACTTGTTCTGTAAATTGGTCAGGACATCTGCCGGGCAACAACCAATGGATCGTGGAAGCTGCCAAAACACATCTTCATGAGCATGTCCATGCGTCATATGTTCAAATGTGAAAAACTCGTAATTCTCCTGAATAGAACGGGACACTGTGAAAGCTACTCCTTTTCATTGGAGCTGGAGACAGCGCTAGCTGAACCTGTTGTGCAGTCGTCCACTCTTCTCTCCAACCAGATTGTCAGGTCACCACCAGGACCAACGGTATTCCATTCAGAATTTTATAATTTCGAACAGCTTCTGAATGATCTCACAGGTAAAGGATAGGATCAGTTCAAACAGCACATGGCATCATGTTACAGGAAGTTGGCAGTGATGATCATTCTGCAGAATCTGGTGACCGTCCTGAGATACCATCTCAAACAAGGAAAATGGAGAGGTCGCTGAACCTGAAGGAGTCGGCCACACTGGAGAGAAGCTGATTCTGAAAGGAGAGGCAACCAAGAGGCCATCTGATTGGAAATCATTCTTGTCCAATGGTGAAAACAAGTGTAAGTTCATCAAACTGCTTCTGAAGCTGTGGCAGAGTGATGGATACACATCAAAACTGCATGGAAGACAAGTGATCTTCATATGTGAGGAGAATGCCACTCTGCTGACTTCCAATGATGGCCGGACGACATTAACCCATGAACTGCCCCTTCTGAAGTCATCACAGGAAACTGACTCAAGAGTTATCCTCTATATTAATTACGCGAGGAGTAGGAATTACCGATTCGTTCGTGTGAAGAGCCCAGATTCAGACATCTTCTTCGTTCTTCTGCCCTATGCTGCATCAGTTGGAGACATCACCATCTTGTTTGACACTGATGTAGGGAATAAGCAAAGATTTATTGATGTCAGCAAACTAGCAGTTGATCTCGGCCAAGACAAATGTACGGCTCTGATGGTTCTGCATGCTTTCAGTAGATGTGACAGCACTAGTGCTTTCCGAGGGATTGGCAAACTCAAACCAGTGAAACCTCAACTGGATATTCCTAAATACATTCATGTACTCAAGAAGCTGAGAGATACATGGGACCTACCTGAAGAAAGGATTGATGAGCTGGACAGCTTCACTTGTGCTGCATATGGTAGAGCATCAAAGGTGTCAAAAGTTGATGACTTCAGGTTAATTCGTATCAATGAGCTGTGTGCCAAGGATAACCGTGTTATTCCTTCAGTTGATATTGACATGGCCAATCTACCACCATGCAAGCGCAGTCTCACCCAGCATGTCAGAAGAGTCAACTATCAAGTTGGCATATGGAAGAGAGCACATATTCCTGTGCCTGACGTCCCCAAGGTGAGCAGAAACCATGGCTGGAACATCAGCAATGGAAGTATTGAGCCACTCTGGTATGATGGAGATGTGCTGCCACGTGAACTGGCTGACATAGCTCAGGTAGACCCCGACCACACTGATAGTGATGACGAGTCTGACATGGATGGAACTATATGCTGAGAGTGACAGTGATTATGACTGAGCATCAAAATGTCACTAATTTAATTGGTTAAGTAGCTATCAATGCTTGGAAAGTGTCTGTACATCAACCTAGATACTGTATGCCATTGCATACAATTAAGATGTGAATAACTTCTTGGCATCTAAATAAATGAATGTCATACATACGTAATTCGCTTTAAAGTGAATTATCATATTTTGAGATACTGGCTTTCGATTTGTTTGTGATGTTGACATTTGTCACATCTTAATTCACGAGTTTTGGATACCACATTAAGCTAATGTACATGTACATTATATGAAATATGTAGTGCTTTGTTTTATGCATCTAAAATTAATATGGTGTAAATGTATACCTGAAAACACACACATAATCTAGACAGTTTTGACATGTATGCCATCCATATCCATGGTTATCTTTGCTTTCGCCATTTGATCTGTGACACTACAGTTATCTTTAAAGCGTCATATCTAATCCATTTGTAATGACAGAAACACAATTCTGGTATCAAATGAAAGATATATGCTGCAAAGTGTTATACATTATTGTTTCGATCTTAAAGAGGCCATGGGATCAAGAGAAATTGATATATCTGGCAAAAATAATTATGTCATCTATGCGGTCACGAGTGAGAATGGGGTATAGTTATTCTATGCTAATTAGGGCACATGCAATAATAGTATATATCTATTGAATGCTATTATAATGATCAGCAGATGAAAACCTTAAATTTGACATATTACAAGTACATATTGAGACATATATGACTATACAATGACAATTGTGGTGTGGGTGATTAAATACCACGCGACATTGATGAGAAATATGATATTTCAGGGTACCGTCCAAGATAGGTTGGAAATGGGTAGTGAGACCCAACTTTTTCACTGTTACCACTTGAAATCATTTTCAAGGGACCCCAAAGCTTAAAAAAAACATGGGTTGGTAGAGTTGTGGGGGGGGTGCATGAGGGGCATATCTGGCCCATGGCCTATGTGTTTAGATCATATGGGCTGTACCCTTCTTTTAGGACTCAGTCAAGCTCTGTGACATTGGCAAAAAAGTTGAGTTAATGAGACAACTCTATTTATAGCAGGTTGGCAACAGGTTTAATCGCTGATTCATCATCATCATTGGTTGGCCGAGCCGGAGCTTAAATTAGCTGTTTCCATACGGAATCACTGATCAGAACAAACATAAAACAGAGAAGACAATAAAGACGTGTGGAGAGAAACTAATGAGCCATAATGGGCTTGAGAGCGTATTCTGTAGAGACTACAAGCTATTCCAGCAGCAAGATAAATCAATAACGTTGTACTGTACTCACAGGAGACTCGAGCCAGTCACGTTAACAGAATTCCACATTCAACATGACAAACTAAAGTAAATATTCAGCTCTTTATAAAGAAAGTGCACACTATGCAGTATCCAGTATCTCTCAGTAAGTATCTACACAGTGCAGTATCCAGTCTCTCTCGGTAAGTATCTACATAGTGCAGTATCCAGTCTCTCTCGGTAAGTATCTACATTGTGCAGTATCCAGTATCTCTCGGTAAGTATCTACACAGTGCAGTATCCAGTCTCTCTCGGTAAGTATCTACATTGTGCAGTATCCAGTATCTCTCAGTAAGTATCTACATAGTGCAGTATCCAGTCTCTCTCGGTAAGTATCTACATAGTGCAGTATCCAGTCTCTCTCGGTAAGTATCTACAGAGTGCAGTATCCAGTATCTCTCAGTAAGTATCTACATAGTGCAGTATCCAGTCTCTCTCGGTAAGTATCTACATAGTGCAGTATCCAGTCTCTCTCGGAAAGTATCTACATAGTACAGTATCCAGTCTCTCTCAGTAAGTATCTACATAGTGCAGTATCCAGTCTCTCTCAGTAAGTATCTACATAGTGCAGTATCCAGTCTCTCTCGGTAAGTATCTACATAGTGCAGTATCCAGTCTCTCTCGGTAAGTATCTACATAGTGCAGTATCCAGTCTCTCTCAGCAAGTATCTACATAGTGCAGTATCCAGTCTCTCTCGGTAAGTATCTACATAGTGCAGTATTCAGTCTCTCTCAGTAAGTATCTACATAGTGCAGTATCCAGTCTCTCTTGGTATGTACCTACACAGTGCAGTATCCAGTCTCTCTCAGTAAGTATCTACATAGTGCAGTATCCAGTCTCTCTCGGTAAGTATCTACATAGTGCAGTATCCAGTCTCTCTCGGTAAGTATCTACATAGTGCAGTATCCAGTCTCTCTCAGTAAGTATCTACATAGTGCAGTATCCAGTCTCTCTCGGTAAGTACCTACACAGTGCAGTATCCAGTCTCTCTCAGTAAGTATCTACATAGTGCAGTATCCAGTCTCTCTCAGTAAGTATCTACATAGTGCAGAATCCAGTCTCTCTCGGTAAGTATCTACATAGTGCAGTATCCAATCTCTCTCGGTAAGTATCTACATAGTGCAGTATCCAGTCTCTCTCGGTAAGTATCTACATAGTGCAGTATCCAGTCTCTCTCAGTAAGTATCTACATAGTGCAGTATCCAGTCTCTCCCGGTAAGTACCTACACAGTACAGTATCCAGTCTCTCTCAGTAAGTGTCTACATAGTGCAGTATCCAGTCTCTGTCGGTAAGTATCTACATAGTGCAGTATCCAGTCTCTCTCGGTAAGTATCTACATAGTGCAGTATCCAGTCTCTCTCAGTAAGTATCTACATAGTGCAGTATCCAGTCTCTCTCGGTAAGTACCTACACAGTGCAGTATCCAGTCTCTCTCGGTAAGTATCTACATAGTGCAGTATCCAGTCTCTCTCGGTAAGTATCTACATAGTACAGTATCCAGTCTCTCTCGGTAAGTATCTACACAGTGCAGTATCCAGTCTCTCTCGGTAAGTATCTACATAGTGCAGTATTCAGTCTCTCTCGGTAAGTATCTACATAGTGCAGTATCCAGTCTCTCTCGTAAGTATCTACACAGTGCAGTATCCAGTCTCTCTCGGTAAGTATCTACATAGTGCAGTATTCAGTCTCTCTCGGTAAGTATCTACATAGTGCAGTATCCAGTCTCTCTCGTTAAGTATCTACACAGTGCAGTATCCAGTCTCTCTCGGTAAGTATCTACATAGTGCAGTATTCAGTCTCTCTCGGTAAGTATCTACATAGTGCAGTATCCAGTCTCTCTCGTAAGTATCTACACAGTGCAGTATCCAGTCTCTCTCGGTAAGTATCTACATAGTGCAGTATTCAGTCTCTCTCGGTAAGTATCTACATAGTGCAGTATCCAGTCTCTCTCGGTAAGTATCTACATAGTGCAGTATCCAGTCTCTCTCAGTAAGTATCTACATAGTGCAGTATCCAGTCTCTCTCGGTAAGTATCTACATAGTGCAGTATCCAGTCTCTCTCGGTAAGTATCTACACAGTGCAGTATCCAGTCTCTCTCGGTAAGTATCTACATAGTGCAGTATTCAGTCTCTCCCGGTAAGTATCTACATAGTGCAGTATCCAGTCTCTCTCGGTAAGTATCTACACAGTGCAGTATCCAGTCTCTCTCGGTAAGTATCTACATAGTGCAGTATTCAGTCTCTCTCGGTAAGTATCTACATAGTGCAGTATCCAGTCTCTCTCGGTAAGTATCTAAATAGTGCAGTATCCAGTCTCTCTCTGTAAGTATCTACATAGTGCAGTATCCAGTCTCTCTCGGTAAGTATCTACATAGTGCAGTATCCAGTCTCTCTTGGTAAGTATCTACACAGTGCAGTATCCAGTCTCTCTCGGTAAGTATCTACATAGTGCAGTATCCAGTCTGTCTCGGTAAGTATCTACATAGTGCAGTATTCAGTCTCATCTACATAGTGAATGTCTCTTTAGCGTTAGAATAAACTGTGAATGTCTCTAGCATTAGAATAAACTGTGAATGTCTCCAGCGTTAGAATAAATTGTGAATGTCTCCTTAGCGTTAGAATAAATTGTGAATGTTTCCAGCATTAGAATAAACTGTGAACGTCTCCAGCGTTAGAATAAATTGTGAATGTCTCCAGCATTAGAATAAACTGTGAATGTATCTAGCATTAGAATAAACTGTGAATGTCTCCAGCGTTAGAATAAATTGTGAATGTCTCCAGCGTTAGAATAAACTGTTGATGTCTCCAGCGTTAGAACAAACTGTAAATGTCTCCAGCGTTAGAATAAATTGTGAATGTCTCTAGCATTAGAATAAACTGTGAATATCTCTAGTGTTAGAATAAACTGTGACTGTCTCTAGCATTAGAATAAACTGTGAATGTCTCTAGCATTAGAATAGACTGTGAACATCTCACTTTGAAGTGTGGTCTCATGGTTGACCTCTGAGTCCAGCAGCGTTCAATGAGGGAGCGCAGTCCATCCGGACACGAATCTTCCCCTGGGATCTCTGGTCTCTTGTTCTTGCGAACCCTCTCAATAACCTGGCAACAGCAGATGCTTGTTAGTTGATCAATGTAAGTGCAATCATTGGGCTGAATAGAAATCTTACAATCTACTAATAGATGGAAATGCACCACTGTTCATCCTGCTCGTATCCAACCATCACTCTAAATGTAAAGAACCAACAACAACAAAGCTTTGTTCGTGTCACCACAATTCACCAAGCAGCGCAACTTGCACTTTATAGTGTTCAAGGAACTCTACTAACAATGGCTGTCTTAAAGAGTCAGGCCACAGAGCCATGCAAGAAAGTTTCAGTTTCGTTTCATTTCTATCATACAAAATATTCATTAGCAGAAATTGAGAATTATCAGTATCTGAGATTCCACAAAGCAGTCGTCTAAGCAACATGCGACATGGTTGTATCCATTTGTATTGTGATTGCTGCATCATTTGTGACTATCTCCAACAATCAGCTGTGACAACCAAACGCACATGATTGAGATTTCATACACTTGGTGCCAGTGGTGCGATAATATGACGTCACAGGTGGAATGAAATTAGCCATTAAACTGCCCAAAATAGAGTATCCTGTGTGCTGCAGTATTGATGACTACCTCCAACAATCAGCTGTGACAAACAAAAGCACAAGATTGAGATTTCATACGTTTGGTGTCAGAGGTGGGATAATATGCTGTCGTAATATGTGGAGTGAACTACCTGAAACACTGAGCATCCTTCGTATGGAAGCCTCCCAGTGACCATCTCCCAGAGGATCACAGCAAAGCTGTAAACGTCAGACTTGGGGGTAATCTCCCCACTGTCAAACAGCTCTGGGGCCATCCACGCCGGTGTGCCCTTCAAGTGAACTTGACCTGATTGATGCTTGTGTTGCTTAGCGACGATATCTGCATCATGTCTGAAAATGGGGAATTCACAGTTACAGTTTTTTGCACAAGTTGCAAAAAATTCAAACATGCATGCATGCATATATTATAATACATATTACAGTGGAGTGTGCCATGGGTGACTTCTGTTTAGATCTCCTCTCTTGGATAACCATTTTCTTTCTCCTTGACCATCTTTCAATGTTAATTTACCTTCCATGACCACCTGTCTTGAACAATCACTGCAGGAGTGGTCGCCCAACACAGGTTCTACTCTACTAGATCTGTGCACAAGTCTGCCAACACTTGCCTGAGTTTGGAGAAGCCGAAGTCTGCGATCTTAGCGCGGAGGTTGTCATTGAGTAGTACGTTGGTGGACTTGAGGTCGAGATGTAGGACAGGGGGTCGGTGGCGGTGGAGGTAGTTCATACCCAGGGCCATGTCCCGCGCAATCTGGTAGAAGGCAGCGTGATCCAGAGACGGGCTGGAGACAAATCATAGAGATGTGACACCATTGTCAGGTTGTTAGGTTATAGAGACACATCAATGTCAGGTTATAGAGATGCTCCATTGTCAGGTTATAGAGACACATCATTGTCAGGTTATAGAGACAGACCATTGTCAGTTTGTAGAGACACACCATTGTTAGATTATAGAGACACATCATTGTCAGGTTATAGATACACACAATTGTCAGGTTATAGAGACACATCACTGTCAGGTTATAGAGACACATCATTGTCAGTTTGTAGAGACACACCATTGTCAGGTTATAGAGACACATCATTATCAGGTTATAGACACACCATTGTTAGGTTATAGACACACCATTGTTAGGTTATAGACACACCATTGTCAGGTTATAGAGACACACCATTGTCAGGTTATAGAGACACACCATTGTCAGTTTGTAGAGACACACCATTGTTTGATTATAAAGACACATCATTGTCAGGTTATAGAGACATACAATTGTCAGGTTATAGACACATCATTGTCAGGTTATAGAGACACATCATTGTCAGTTTGTAGAGACACACCATTGTCAGGTTATAGAGACACATCATTGTCAGGTTATAGACACACCATTATTAGGTTATAGACACACCATTGTTATGTTATAGAGACACACCATTGTCAGGTTATAGAGACACAACGTTGTCAGGTTATAGAGACACATCACTGTCAGGTTAGAGACACACCATTGTCAGGTTATAGAGACACAACCTAGTCAGGTTATAGAGACACACCACTGTCAGGTTATAGAGACACACCACTGTCAGGTTATAGAGACACACCACTGTCAGGTTATAGAGACACACCACTGTCAGGTTATAGAGACACACCACTGTCAGGTTATAGAGACACATCATTGTCAGGTTAGACACACCATTGTCAGGTTATAGAGACACACCATTGTCAGGTTATAGACACACCATTGTCAGTTTGTAGAGACACACCATTGTCAGGTTATAGAGACACATCATTGTCAGGTTAGACACACCACTGTCAGGTTATAGAGACACACCATTGTCAGGTTATAGACACACCATTGTCAGTTTGTAGAGACACACCATTGTCAGGTTATAGAGACACATCATTGTCAGGTTAGACACACCATTGTCAGGTTATAGAGACACACCATTGTCAGGTTATAGACACACCATTGTCAGTTTGTAGAGACACACCATTGTCAGGTTATAGAGACACATCATTGTCAGGTTAGACACACCATTGTCAGGTTATAGAGACACACCATTGTCAGGTTATAGACACACCATTGTCAGTTTGTAGAGACACACCATTGTCAGGTTATAGAGACACATCATTGTCAGGTTAGACACACCATTGTTAGGTTATAGACACACCATTGTTAGGTTATAGAGACACACCGTTGTCAGGTTATAGAGACACGCCATTGTCAGTTTGTAGAGACACACCATTGTCAGGTTATAGAGACACGCCATTGTCAGTTTGTAGAGACACACCATTGTCAGGTTATAGAGACACACCATTGTCAGGTTATAGAGACAACATTATCAGGTTATAGAGATAAACAACTGTCAGGTTATAGATACACACCACTGTCAGGTTATAAAGACACACTATTGTCAGGTTACAGAGACACACCATTGCAAGGTTATAGAGACACACCACTGTCAGGTTATAGACATACCATTGCCAGGTTAGAGACACACCATTATCAGGTTACAGAGACACAACATTGTCAGGTTATAGAGACACATCACTGTCAGCTTATAGAGACACACCATTGTCAGGTTATAGAGACACACCACTGTCAGGTTATAGAGACACACCATCGTCACAGTATAGACACACCATCGTCACAGTATAGACACACCATCGTCACAGTATAGAGACACACCATCGTCACGGTATACAAACGTGACACCATTGTCAGTTTATAGAGATGTGAACACTGCATTCTGAACCTGAGCTCAGAGGCACAACAAAACAAGCACCATTAGAGCAAGGCACCACAACGATTTAGGGTGGGAATGCAATTTCAAACAAATAAACAATCTTGAGGTTTTTTTTTACAAAATGTTGTTATAGTTTCAGGTGAATGGATGAATTTATTCCAGATATTGGGAGCTACGACAGAGAAAGCTCGCTTGCCAATGTTAAGCTTAGTTTTAGGAACAAATAAGAGTTAGACAAGATTTAAGCTGAATAGGGATATTAAAAAAATTCAACATACTAACCAAGTAAGGCACAGTTTTCACTAAACTTGAGGTTAATCATACACTAATTGCTCTGCTTACAAACTGCTATTTCCATACAGAATTTATAACTGGCATTGATACACTGGAATTGTTACTTTGAGATACAATTGGATTTGGTATGCTGTAATTGGCTTAGAATTTATATAATGTAATTGACCACAAAGTCAGGTTGTCACGACAATGTAAGCAACGTAATTCACTTTGTCAATCACAGCTCGGTGATTAGCTTGCTAATATTCAACTAATCACATCTGACTTGTGGTCTACACCAGCCAGTTCTACTTGTTCCAATCATTCAAGTGGTCATTTGTGGCCATTACTGACTGGACAATTACTTGTGGGGGTGATGAAGGTAGAGATTGAACCATGTACTTACTTGTGGGGGTGATGGAGGTAGAGATTGGACCATGTACTTACTTGTGGGGGTGATGGAGGTAGAGACTGAACCATGTACTTACTTGTGGGGGTGATGGAGGTAGATACTGGACCATGTACTTACTTGTGGGGGTTATGGAGGTAGAGACTGGACCATGTACTTACTTGTGGGGTGACTGAGGTAGAGACTGGACCAGGTACTTATTTGTGGGGTGATGGAGGTAGAGACTGGACCATGTACTTACTTGTGGGTGTGATGGAGGTAAGACTGACCATGTACTTACTTGTGGGGGTGATGGAGGTAGAGACTGAACCATGTACTTACTTGTGGGGGTGATGGAGGTAGATACTAGACCATGTACTTACTTGTGGGGGTTATGGAGGTAGAGACTGGACCATGTACTTACTTGTGGGGTGACTGAGGTAGAGACTGGACCATGTACTTACCTGTGGGGTTGATGGAGGTAGAGACTGGACCATGTACTTACTTGTGGGGGTGATGGAGGTAGAGACTGGACCATGTACTTACTTGTGGGGGTGATGGAGATAGAGACTGGACCATGTACTTACTTGTGGGAGTGATGGAGGTAGAGACTGGACCATGTACTTCCTTGTGGGGTGATGGAGGTAGAGACTGGACTGTGTACTTACTTGTGGTGGTTATGGAGGTAGAGACTGAACCATGTACTTACTTGTGGGGGTGATGGAGGTAGATACTGGACCATGTACTTACTTGTGGGGGTTATGGAGGTAGAGACTGGACCATGTACTTACTTGTGGGGTGACTGAGGTAGAGACTGGACCAGGTACTTATTTGTGAGGGTGATGGAGGTAGAGACTGGACCATGTACTTACTTGTGGGTGTGATGGAGGTAGAGACTGGACCATGTACTTACTTGTGGGGGTGATGGAGATAGAGACTGGACAATGTACTTACTTGTGGGGGTGATGGAGGTAGAGACTGGACCATGTACTTACTTGTGGGGGTGATGGAGGTAGAGACTGAACCATGTACTTACTTGTGGGGGTGATGGAGGTAGAGACTGAACCATGTACTTACTTGTGGGGGTGATGGAGGTAGATACTAGACCATGTACTTACTTGTGGGGGTTATGGAGGTAGAGACTGGACCATGTACTTACTTGTGGGGTGACTGAGGTAGAGACTGGACCATGTACTTACCTGTGGGGTTGATGGAGGTAGAGACTGGACCATGTACTTACTTGTGGGGGTGATGGAGGTAGAGACTGGACCATGTACTTACTTGTGGGGGTGATGGAGATAGAGACTGGACCATGTACTTACTTGTGGGAGTGATGGAGGTAGAGACTGGACCATGTACTTCCTTGTGGGGTGATGGAGGTAGAGACTGGACTGTGTACTTACTTGTGGTGGTTATGGAGGTACAGACTGGACCATGTACTTACTTGTAGGGGTGATGGAGGTACTAGTAGAGACTGGACCATGTATTTACTTGTGGGGGTGACGGAGGTAGTGGTATAGATTGGACCGTGTACTTACTTGTGGGGTGATGGAGGTAGAGACTGGACCATGTACTTACTTGTGGTGGTGATGGAGGTAGAGATTGGACCATGTACTTACTTGTGGGGTGATGGAGGTAGAGACTGGACCATGTACTTACTTGTGGGGTGATGTACGTAGAGATTGGACCATGTACTTACTTGTGGGGTGATGGAGGTAGAGACTGGACCATGTACTTACTTGTGGGGTGATGTAGGTAGAGATTGGACCATGTACTTACTTGTGGGGTGATGGAGGTAGAGACTGGACCATGTACTTACTTGTGGTGGTGATGGAGGTAGAGATTGGACCATGTGCATACTTGTGAGGTGATGGAGGTAGAGACTGGACCATGTACTTACTTGTGGTGGTGATGGAGGTAGAGATTGGACCATGTGCTTACTTGTGGGGTGATGGAGGTAGAGACTGGACCATGTACTTACTTGTGGGGTGATGTAGGTAGAGATTGGACCATGTACTTACTTGTGGGGTGATGGAGGTAGATACTGGACCATGTACTTACTTGTGGTGGTGATGGAGGTAGAGACTGGACCATGTACTTACTTGCGGGGTGATGGAGGTAGAGACTGGACCATGTACTTACTTGCGGGGTGATGGAGGTAGAGACTGGACCGTGTACTTACTTGTGGGATGATGGAGGTAGAGACTGGACCATGTACTTACTTGTGGGGTGATGTAGGTAGAGACTGGACCATGTACTTACTTGTGGGGTGATGGAGGTAGAAACTGAACCATGTACTTACTTGTGGGGTGATGGAGGTAGAGACTGGACCATGTACTTACTTGTGGGGTGATGGAGGTAGAGACTGAACCATGTACTTACTTGTGGGGTGATGGAGGTAGAGACTGGACCACGTACTTACTTGTGGGGGTGATGGAGGTAGAGGCTGGACCGTGTACTTACTTGTGGGGGTGATGGAGGTAGTGGTAGAGACTGCCTTGGGCCATGTACTCGAGCACCATGGTAGGGAGGGAGATCGAGGTACACACCCCAAGGAGTAGCACCACCCTGGGGTGTCTTAACTCTCGCAGTAGATTCACCTGGCAAACATCAAAATATTTGTACAATAATATTTGAGATTGTTCTCAGGCACTTTCTATGTACCGTACATAAATTTCTAACCATCAATTATATAAAATGTAATCCATGAAATGATAGTTACTGTTTTAAAATGTAACAAATAAAATTATTATTATCATAAAAAGTAGTCCATGAAGTAATAATAATTATTGTCATAAAACGTAGTCCATGAAATAATAATAATTATTATTCTAAAATGTAGTTTAATAAAATTATAATTATTGTGAAAAGTAGTCCAAATAATAGTAATGATTATTCTAAACTGTAGACCACGAAATAATAATTATTACTATTATAAAATGAAGTCCAAGAAATATGTACCCATTACACTCATAAATAACATGTATAAAATAAAAGACTGTATATATATATATATATATACAATTATACATATATACCTGAGCTCAGATGTATGTATATATATATATATGATTAAAAATAATAATCAGCAGGTCTGCAAATCTTCATATAATTATAATATATTATAAAAAACTTACTCTAAAGATTTTTTTTTAATGTTTTAATACAGTATAAAACTGGCAATGCATTTGCCTTACAGGTTGAGTACGACAACTGATTGCAAAGATGACATCAAAGACATCGTTAATGTGAAGCGTGTCATTGTGACATGCACGGACACAGGGTGTGACATCAATGATATCTTCAGTGTCTGACGTGTCATTGTGACATGCATGGACAGAATGTGACATCAGTGACATCTTCAGTGTCTGACGTGTCATTGTGACATGCACGGACACAGGGTGTGACATCAGTGATATCTTCAGTGTCTGACGTGTCATTGTGACATGGATGGACAGAGTGTGACATCAGTGATATCGTCAGTGTTTGACGTGTCATTGTGACATGCATGGACAGAATGTGACATCAGTGATATCTTCAGTGTCTGACGTGTCATTGTGACATGCACGGACACAGGGTGTGACATCAGTGATATCTTCAGTGTCTGACATGTCATTGTGACATGGATGGACAGAGTGTGACATCAGTGATATCTTCAGTGTTTGACGTGTCATTGTGACATGCATGGGCAGAATGTGACATCAGTGATATCTTCAGTGTTTGATGTGTCATTGTGACATGCACGGACACAGGGTGTGACATCAGTGATATCTTCAGTGTCTGACGTGTCATTGTGACATGGACAGACAGAGTGTGACATCAGTGATATCTTCAGTGTTTGACGTGTCATTGTGACATGCATGGACAGAATGTGACATCAGTGATATCTTCAGTGTTTGATGTGTCATTGTGACATGCATGGACACAGGGTGTGACGAGAACAAACAGCATGGAAGACATTTGTAATAATGTCACCTACACTGAGAGGTTATGGCCATAATAAAGATGCAATAAGCTGAGATTTCAAGAATAGTTTCTTGGCTGTAGCTAATCATGAAAGAAGTGTGACTTTTACGAGGGAAGACAAACAGACAACTCCCTCATAATAGCTCTTAGGTACCTGGTGAACTTTAACCCTTGCACGATAAAAGGGGTATTTATGTGTAGCATAACATTATCTGACACTGTTTCTAAAAAATACACTTAATATTATACACACATTTGAATACAATTATTAATGAAAGTACTCACAAAATTGTAAAACAAATTGTGTACTTCTAAATATATGTTGTTCATTAACATCAAATAGGACTGAATACTGTGCAACAGTGCGTCTACAGTATTTATTGAACACTAACTGGATATTTTGAGATAGAGTGTACAACAGTAATAAGTATGTGTACGCTATATATTGTACACTGAATGGCTACACTGGAATATAGACTGTACAACAGTAGGTACATACAGTATTTAATATACACTATACAACAGTATGCATACAATATTTAGTGTACAGTAGCCAGCTAAGCTGGAATAGACTGTACAACAGTATGTGTACAGTATTTATTGTATATTAATTGGTGACACTTGAATACAGCCTGTACAACAATATGTGTACAGTATTTATTGTACACTAATTGGATACACTGTAATACAGACTGTACAACAGTATGTGATACTATGTGTACATTATTTATTGTACACTAATTGGTTACACTTGAATACAGCCTGTACAACAGTATCTATACAGTATTGATTGTATATTAATTGGTTACACTGGAATAAAGCCGGTACAACAGTATGTGTACAGTATATATTGTACATTAATTGGTTACACTGGAATACATCCTGTAAAACAGTATCTATACAGTATTTATTTAACACTAATTGGTTACACTGGAATACAGCCTGTACAACAGTATGTGTGCAGTATTTATTGTATATTAATTGGTTACACTGGAATACAGCCTGTACAACAGTATACGTGCAGTATTTATTGTATATTAATTGGTTACACTGGAATACAGCCTGTACAACAGTATATGTGCAGTATTTATTGTATATTAATTGTACTGAATACAGCCTGTGTATGTGCAGTATTTATTGTATATTAATTGGTTACACTGGAATACAGCCTGTACAATATATGCGTGTATTGATTGTATATTAATTGGTTACACTGGAATTAATTGGATTTGCGAGGAATGCAGCCACAATACAACGGTATCGTGCAGTATTTATTGTATATTAATTGGATTTACACTGGAATGCACCCAGCTGTACAACTTAATTATCGTGCGGTATTGTATATTAGTTGGTTACACTGGAATACAGCCTGTACAACAGTATGCGTGCAGTATTTATTGTATATTAATTGGTTACACTGGAATACAGCCTGTACAACAGTATGCGTGCAGTATTTATTGTATATTAATTGGTTACACTGGAATACAGCCTGTACAACAGTATGCGTGCAGTATTTATTGTATATTAATTGGTTACACTGGAATACAGCCTGTACAACAGTATGCGTGCAGTATTTATTGTATATTAATTGGTTACACTGGAATACAGCCTGTACAACAGTGTGTGCAGTATTTATTGTATATTAATTGGTTACACTGGAATACAGCCTGTACAACAGTATGTGTGCAGTATTTATTGTATAGTGGAATACAGCCTGTGTACAATATGCAGCCTGTACAACAGTATGTGTGCAGTATTTATTGTATATTAATTGGTTACACTGGAATACAGCCTGTACAACAGTATGCGTGCAGTATTTATTGTATATTAATTGGTTACACTGGAATACAGCCTGTACAACAGTATGCGTGCAGTATTTATTGTATATTAATTGGTTACACTGGAATACAGCCTGTACAACAGTATATGTGCAGTATTTATTGTATATTAATTGGTTACACTGGAATACAGCCTGTACAACAGTATGCATGCAGTATTTATTGTATATTAGTTGGTTACACTGGAATACAGCCTGTACAACAGTATGCGTGCAGTATTTATTGTATATTAATTGGTTACACTGGAATACAGCCTGTACAACAGTATGCTTGCAGTATTTATTGTATATTAATTGGTTACACTGGAATACAGCCTGTACAACAGTATGCGTGCAGTATTTATTGTATATTAATTGGTTACACTGGAATACAGCCTGTACAACAGTATGCGTGCAGTATTTATTGTATATTAATTGGTTACACTGGAATACAGCCTGTACAACAGTATGCGTGCAGTATTTATTGTATATTAATTGGTTACACTGGAATAGAGCCTGTACAACAGTATGCGTGCAGTATTTATTGTATATTAATTGGTTACACTGGAATACAGCCTGTACAACAGTATGCGTGCAGTATTTATTGTATATTAATTGGTTACACTGGAATACAGCCTGTACAACAGTATGCGTGCAGTATTTATTGTATATTAATTGGTTACACTGGAATACAGCCTGTACAACAGTATGCGTGCAGTATTTATCGTATATTAATTGGTTACACTGGAATACAGCCTGTACAACAGTAAGCGTGCAGTATTTATCGTATATTAATTGGTTACACTGGAATACAGCCTGTACAACAGTATGTGTGCAGTATTTATTGTATATTAATTGGTTACACTGGAATACAGCCTGTACAACAGTATGCCTGCAGTATTTATCGTATATTAATTGGTTACACTGGAATACAGCCTGTACAACAGTATGTGTGCAGTATTTATTGTATATTAATTGGTTACACTGGAATACAGCCTGTACAACAGTATGCCTGCAGTATTTATTGTATATTAATTGGTTACACTGGAATACAGCCTGTACAACAGTATGCGTGCAGTATTTATTGTATATTAATTGGTTACACTGGAATACAGCCTGTACAACAGTATGCGTGCAGTATTTATTGTATATTAATTGGTTACACTGGAATACAGCCTGTACAACAGTATGTGTGCAGTATTTATTGTATATTAATTGGCTACACTGGAATACACTGGAATACATTGGCACTACAGCCTGTACAACAGTATGTGTGCAGTATTTATTGTATATTAATTGGTTACACTGGAATACAGCCTGTACAACAGTATACGTGCAGTATTTATTGTATATTAATTGGTTACACTGGAATACAGCCTGTACAACAGTATATGTGCAGTATTTATTGTATATTAATTGGTTACACTGGAATACAGCCTGTACAACAGTATGCGTGCAGTATTTATTGTAATTAATTGGTGACACTGGAATACAGCCTGTATAACAGTATGCAGCAGTATGTATTGTCATATTAATTGGTTTGGTGGAATACATTTGACAACATATGTGTGCAGTAAACTTATATATTGATTGGTTACACTGGAATACAGAGTTGTACAACAGTATGAATGCATATTATTGTATATTAATTATTACACTGGAATAGTGCCTGTACAACAGTATTTTGCAGTATTTATTGTATATTGTTGGTTACACTGGAATGAACAGCCTAGCTACATACAGTATGCGTGCAGTATTTATTGTATATTAATTGGTTACACTAGTATGACATCGCAGTACACTGCTGTGAAAAAGTAACAAAATACAGTATGACGTAGAACTTGGCAGTTCGTCGCATCCAAACACACTACTGTGGCAGGATGAAGCCACGGTAACTACTACTTCTTGTACAACACACACAGAATGACACCAGTTAATTTGCTTTGAAGAATTCCTATACTGTCATTTGTTTGCTGTTGCCTAGGGCACCAGACAACAGGAAATCCTCAAGACAGTCGCAGTGCGCTGCAGCGTCGTTTGACTGCGTAGCCCTATTACGGATGAACTGTCGTATAATGCACAGCTAACAATCACCTTTGGCTTTGATGATTTCCCTCATTGACCTAACACACACAGATTGACACCAGTTAATCTGCTTTGAAGAAGTCCTCTATTGACGTTTGTTTGCTGTTGGCTAGGGCACCAGACAAAAGGAAATCCTCAAGCCAGTCGCATTGCGATACAGCATCGTCTGTTCCCTCATTGACTTAATTACTTTGGCACTGGCGCTCTGCGCAGCCACGGCATGGCTTCCAGGACACGGGCGGGAAGTATTTGCGAACAATCGGGTGATTTTCAGTTGGGCATAAATTCCTTATACGGCGATATTTGTTCAGGAAAAGGTCTTCGTAATAACCGTGAATTCGTTATACCCATGTTCGTAATATGCGTGAACGCTTATAATGGAAAAGATAGGGAAACAATCTGTATGTAAGAAATTGTTTCGTTATATCCGTCAATTCGTTGTATCCGTGTTCATTATAAGCGTGTTGCACTGTATTATGAGCTGATCATTCTACCATGACTGAAGACAAAATGGATGTCAATCTTCAAATAGAAAACTTCTTTTGAGGGTCATCAAAATAAATGCTGTGAATGAGAAACTCGAGAAACAAGATGTGGCCAATCATTTAAGGAATGAGACAAAATCTTTGATGACAGAAGGTCCAGAATTATAACAGAAAATGTCCAGTTTTTAGACAAGTAAATTAAAAGGACCTGGTAAGGGAAAGAGAAATCTTACTTCAGCAGTGAAGTAGTTCTGGTCTTGCACTTGGAGTGGAACTTTGAGACGTTTCAACGCGACCTCTGACCCCTGGAAAGAGCCGTGGAAGACCTTCGAGAACGCGCCCTCGCCTATCACTGCTGGATACAGAAGACAACATTAGCTTAGGCGTCTGACACATCATACAGCGCTGAACTACCTGTATAAGTACCTTGGTTAGGAGAACTGCATTAAAACTACATACATTTGAAGAGTGTATGTTACTAGTGCTTAGGCTTATTTTCATTCAAGTCTGTATTATATATACATAGGCATAATATAAATGTTGGCTATGCTGAGTATGCTCATTATATTGTGTTTGAAAGAGCAACATTTTGTTATGTAAAACCGGGTCATCGTGATGTTAGTTCAACCATTGCAATGTTCACTTCGTGCCAGTTTTATTTTTGGTGTTTTGAGACAAAAACATTGTGTTGAAATAAATAAATATACTGTAGAACAGAGCAGTGTAACTGCGGGATGTAACAATGGTAGACATAGAGTGGTGTAACTGCGGGATATGACAATGGTAGATATAGAGTGGTGTAACTGCAGGATGTAACAATGGTAGACATAGAGTGGTGTAACTGCAGGATGTAAGAATGGTAGACAGAGTGGTGTAACTGCGGGATGTGACAATGGAAGGCATATAGTGGTGTAACTGCAAGATGTAACAATGGTAGGCATAGAGTGGTGTAACTGCGGGATGTAACAATGGTAGGCATAGTGTGGTGTAACTGCGGGATGTAACAATGGAAGGCATAGAGTGGTGTAACTGCGGGATGTAACAATGGTAGGCATAGAGTGGTGTAACTGCGGGATGTAACAATGGTAGGCATATAGTGGTGTAACTGCAGGATGTGACAATGGAAGGCATAGAGTGGTGTAACTGCGGGATGTGACAATGGAAGGCATAGAGTGGTGTAACTGCAGGAGGTAACAATGGTAGGCATACAGTGGTGTAACTGCGGGATGTGACAATGGAAGGCATAGAGTGGTGTAACTGCAGGATGTAACAATGGAAGGCATAGAGTGGTGTAACTGCAGAATGTAACTATGGAAGGCATAGAGTGGTGTAACTGCATGATTTAACAATGGAAGGCATATAGTGGTGTAACTGCAGGATGTGACAATGGAAGGCATAGAGTGGTGTAACTGCAGGATGTAACAATGGAAGGCATAGAGTGGTGTAACTGAGGGATGTGACAATGGAAGGCATAGAGTGGAGTAACTGCAGGATGTAACAATGGAAGGCATAGAATGGTGTAACAGCAGGATGTAACAATGGAAGGCACAGAATGGTGTAACTGTGGGATGTGACAATGGTAGGCATAGAGTGGTGTAACTGTGGGATGTGACAATGGAAGGCATAAAGTGGTGTAACTGCAGGATGTAACAATGGAAGGTATAGAGTGGTGTAACTGCAGGATGTAACAATAGAAGGCATGGAGTAGTGTAACTGTGGAATGTAACAGTGGTAGGCCTAGAATGGTGTAACTGCAGGATGTAACAATAGAAGGCATTGAGTGGTGTAAGTGCGGGATGTGACAATGGAAGGCATAGAGTGGTGTAACTGCTGGATGTGGATGTGACAATAGTAGGCATAGAGTGGTGTAACTGCAGGATGTGACAATGGAAGGCATAGAGTGGTGTAACTGCGGGATGTGACAATGGAAGGCATAGAGTGGTGTAACTGTGGGATGTGACAATGGAAGGCATAGAGTAGTGTAACTGCAGGATGTGACAATGGAAGGCATAGAGTGGTGTAACTGCAGGATGTGACAATGGTAGGCATAGAGTGGTGTAACTGCAGGATGTGACAATGAAAGGCATAGAGTGGTGTAACTGAGGGATGTGACAATGGAAGGCATAGAGTGGTGTAACTGAGGGATGTGACAATGGAAGGCATAGAGTGGTGTAACTGCAGGATGTGACAATGGTAAGCATAGAGTGGTGTAACTGCAGGATGTGACAATGGAAGACATAGTGGTGTAACTGCAGGATGTGACAATGAAAGGCATAGAGTGGTGTAACTGAGGGATGTGACAATGGAAGGCATAGAGTGGTGTAACTGAGGGATATGACAATGAAAGGCATAGAGTGGTGTAACTGAAGGATGTGACAATGGAAGGCATAGTGTGGTATAACTGAGGAATGTGACAATGGAAGGCTAATTAGATGGAAATTTACCGTCTTCTGAAAAAACAATGTCTTCTTTAGCGACTTCACAAGTGCGCAGCGGATCGTTGACCTTCAGTCTAGTCAGTTCTGACTGTAAATGTCTGCAAGAGAGAAAGAAGTGAACAGAAACTAGAAAGGTCTCTCAAAAACAGAACTATTGCATAACAATCAACAATACAAAAATCAACTTGAGTCATATGTAGCCTGCCAGTGTACCAGGCCTGTTGCTTGAATTCATATTATATTACATCCTGCTATCTACTTCCTTGTCCATCAAGCCAACAAAAAAATTAAAAATTCAATGAATTAGAAATTCCACATTTTATGCTGTGCAGCCAGACATTTTTTAATATGCATATTTTTTGCGCGCTTTTCAAGTTGCTGAGATGTGACGTCACATATGACTCATACTCGCTTCAGGCCGACCCTTTCCATGCATTCAGAGCATGTTTACAAGGATAGCTTTCGGGTCGAAATGAGCATCAAAATTAGTTATTGTGCGTTATTCCGATGTAATACAAACACTAGTCATCATAGAGGAACAAGTAGTTATCTTACGGTTCCACATGAATCAAATTTTATTCAAAACAATGAATGCGAATGGGCCTACAAGTCGACTATGTTTCGCTGAGCTCGGGTTCGTTTTCAGAATAATTATATCAACACCAATAGGTAATATATTGTAATTATATATGTGAAAACAAATTGTGATCTGACAGAATAAATAAAATTTAGAAACATTGTTACACCTGTATATAATTACAATATTTTCCTTTTTGTGGTGACTAAATAATTACTACAAAAATATAACAATATTTACAAACAGTGCATCATGGTATACAAAATGATTTGGTTTATATTACTTCGTGAAAACATAAACAAAACAAAGTGTAAAGAAAATCAATGTTTTGGTGTCGGGATTGAACCGGCGTCACCCGATTGCAAAATAAACGACAAGAAACCAAGAGAGCTAGCGGCACCAACAGAAATTCACTGACTGATTTAAGTTATGATAAATTGTACAACTCCTCGTTCATACATCGATATTCTAGTGATATTATGAGATTATACACGTTACTTTCTGTAGCTGGATACACTATATGTTTGCTATGTATGTATATTGGTGTAGATTATCTCCCGTTGGTTGCATTCCATATAATTATTCTGAAAATGAGCCCAAGCTCGATGAAACCTAGTCGTCTTGTAGGCTCATTCGCATTCATTGTTTTGAATAAAATTGGATTCACCTGGAACCGTAAGATAACTGCTTGTTTCTCTATGATGACTAGTGTTTGTATTACATCGGAATATTGCACAATAACTCATTCTGACGCTCGTTTCGACCCAAAAGCAATCCTTGTAAACATGCTCTGAATGCATGGAAGGGTCGGCCTGATGCGAATGTGAGTCATATGTGACGTCACGATACCACTTGATTGCTTAGCTCATTAAATTTTTTTTTCTACAGGAATCGCTACACAGACGGGTTTAAAATCGAATTTATGCTACAAATGTATTTTTCTGTATTTTTTAATCTTCTCGAATGTTACATACAATGTTAAACTTTGTGTACACATAGAAAACAGATTTTAGTTAATGCCTTGTTTTTATTTCCTTTAAGTCACCCAGGTCTGTGCTGCAAACAAACCAAACAAATAGCTGTCTAGGTCAAGCCCAATCAATTCTCTGATTTTGACATATATACCTTGTAATCTCATATTTCAATGTCCAATTTATTTACCTTGACAAATAATCTAAACCTCGTAAAATACATGCATTTACGAACTCATAGAAAAAAGAATCAAACGTTATATTCTATAGGTACTGATGCACTGTATGTGTTAGGCAGAGATTTGTAAATGATATTGATTGTAAGATATTGTGTTTGTATCATACATAACTATACTGGATGGGGGTACCACAGATAAGTAGCACACTTCCGTTCACCTCCTTTCCATCAACACTGTATTGTTTATGTTTTCTATGTTGGAAATGGTGTTGTATTATGTAATGATAGAAGTTGTGTTGTTGGTTGATGGAAATAAATTACTGACTTACTGACAGATTGATTGATTGATTGATCAATAATAGAAAATGTAAGTCATAATGACATAGTTTCTCATAACGTCACTTTTTGAAGTTTGCTTCAATTTTAGCAATAAATAAAAAACCATTGAAGATATTTCAACAAATGAGGTGTCATTTTAACACTTATGGTTGGTGGGATCAAAAAAGGCACAGAACTCAATTTCACATTGTTGCGACTTAGTGTGCACTTTGCCGTGGCCGGTCATTTATGTTCTAGTTTAACCTGTGTACCCATAAGAACAACAGACCACGGGTAGCTATCGGCACCGTTACTGTACGTAATCCTAATCTTGTTCCCAGAGATCATGTAATTTCTCACATATTGATGGGGGATGAACCATTGCTAATCACATCATTACATCCACCAGACCCTTTGAAGACCTCGTGATGACAGTCAAGAAATGAAAGCTAAAGTGGTATGGTCATGTTACCAAGGCAAGGCACTGTACACGTGTCAGGAAGAAGAAAGAGAGGCAGACAGAGGAAGAGGTGGGAAGACAACATCTAGGAGTGGACTGGTTTGACCTTCAGCACCTCTCAGAGGGCGGCAGAGAACTGAAAGAGATTGTGGGACCTGTCAAGTCATCAGTGGTGCCACAACGACCGCCTGGTTATGGGATAGTGAGTGAGTGAGTGAGTGAGTGAGTGAGTGAGTGAGTGAGTGAGTGAGTGAGTGAGTGAATCACACCATGTTCTCTGAGAGTCTGTGAACTTCTAGGAGAATCCCTCAGAATGAAACTACAACCAAACACAGCTCAATTAGACAAAGTATCTTTCTCGAGTGAATACCACAGTTTTCTATTCATCAGAAATATCCACTGAAGCATTGAGATATTTACCTGATGTATCTCCGGTGTTCCTGCTTCTGTTTCCTCACTTCATGAAGCAATTCGCTTTTTGTCATCGACATTGAGACTGTTTTACTCGGTCCGTTCTTCTCCCCGCTCTCATTGCGTCTTCCCCTCTGCCTTGTTTCTCTCCCACTTCTCATTCTCCCATTGTCCATATAACACTGCTGCAGATCGCTCTCTGCCACAGCCAATGGCGATGGGGGAGTCGGCTGTGAGGGGCTATTCTGCAGCTGACCAGTGTCTGCTGTGTCAGTCTGGGGACTCTGCTGATTCCGCTGCTGCATCTGCTGCTGAATCTGCTGCAGCTGAAGCTGTAGTTCTTCGATCTTTGTCAGTGACATTGGATTCTCTCGGTCCTGCTGCAGTATCCGGATCTGAGGCAAATAAACAAAGTTTCCAAGCAGTCATAAATGGAACATCGTGCATTGATAAAACAGTTATTTAGGTGTCAGATCTACAAATGAAACAGGTTGGCCTAGAATATATGTAATAATGTAGAATACATTTGTGTGAGCCTTTCTCGCAATTAGTTATCCAGTCAAATTCTATAGTAACAATGACATGACCACTTAATTAATTACTCGCATATTAACTGGCACCCTGGTGTTTGCATTTCCATGTTTTAAAGGACTCTTAATTTTATCCTTAATGAATTTAGTTAATTTAGAACAAAATCAGGAAAGAATACATGTTTTTTGAAATAGCATCATATTTGCACTATCAGTTGTTCTGCAGCAAAATCTTTGCAAACTTATCGAGAAAGTGAAGAGTGTCTTATCAAATGATTAATACCTCAGTTTCCAAAGTCACAAGATGTTTCTCTGCCTTTCTGCAACTTTCCCGTGCACTCTTTTGAATCTCTGTTGCTGTAAAGAAATGCAACATTCAGGGAAAATATCTAGAAAAGTATTTAATTACGAACACTTGCCGAGGAAAAAGAATGGGATGCCAAAGGTGCAGCCTAGCGGGAAGATTAGGAAAGGCTGTATGAGATGGGCAGGCCACTTGGCAAGGATGGATGCAGGCAAACTAGCCACGAGAGCGGAGGCGGAACAATACCAGGGATGCAGGAGAAGGGGAAGGCTACGACTGAGATGGAAGGACTGCGTGAGGAGGGACATGAGAAGATCAGGGGAGAATGAAAGATGGGGGGAGGCTGCTGACAGAAAACTACGGGAAAATATATGACATAATTTATTATATTCAGACATCTATAACATATTATATGGAAGAAAATAGCAGTAACAATACAAAGGCAGCTTCTTTGTTGTCCCATCCAATATTTATATAGTACGAATAAAATACCCGTAGTTGATAATTAAAATTTTTCATTTTAAACATTCTTAACTGTGACACAACTGTAAAAGGCTTACCACAAAAAGACAATGAGGAAATAGCTAGGGTTAGAAGAAGATGTATCTAGCTACCTGAGTCCAGCATGCCCAGGTCCAGCCTGCGAGACTGTTTCGGGATGCCGCTCACCGAGATCAACGTTTGTAGGTCGCTGTCTGTGGTGGAGTCGTCCACCTGATCGCTGAGGTTCTCTACCTCTGTCTTCCCTGAACTCCCCATCACCTCATGGGGACTAGAGGCCAACCTCCCACTTCCCACCCCTCTCCCTCCTCTCCCACTCCATCCAGAGTTCATATTCCATGCACTGGGTGGCTTAGAGGTCACCTTAGGTGCGCCTGGTCGCTGGGGCGCAGATTTCCTCGTTGTCGTGGTAACGGCCCCATTCAGTTTGCAAGGATTGCGCGTCCCCCGACAGCCACTAGGGTCACTCTCCACGCCACAGTCGGCGGTGTACCCAGAATGCCGTCTGTCTGTCGCGGCTGAGCTCTCTCGGGACGAAGCTCCTCCGTTGAGGGAGGTGGCCCGGGGCCGACCACAAGACTGACGCAGCTCTCTGATGGCCAGGACCATCTTGTTGAGGGGCCCAAGAGCCATCACCCCCATTTGCTGCAGTTGTGTCCGAGTTAGTAGTCTCAAACTGGACATGTCCAGCTCGTGGTCAGCAAAGAGACGCGCGTACTTGCGAGTGTCACGCAGTTGTAGCCCCTGGAGCCACTGCAGCACCTCAGTGTCACATGACGTGTCGGACATGTCACTTGTGTCGATGTCTGTCTTCGACACCTGTGCTTCGTACCTCTCTAGAACCTTCTTAAAGAACCGCTGTTTCTGCTTCATCGGTTTTATCCACCTGGTGGTGCCACCTATGTTTCGCTGCTGCGGGCTGTCAGTCGAATCCGCCACTGACGAATCGTCTCTCTCGCCTGAAGTGGAGAACAGATTCAACGGACCTTCGCAGTCGTCTGTGACCGATGAAGTGTCTCCCATGTAGACGGAATCACCCGACGAAGTCATCTGACTCTGATACATCGGAGCTAACAACCAATCAGATTTCTTGGCCGATTTAGCAGAGTGAACTGATTTCCCTACAATGTCAACATCCTTCATTAAAGTCCTACCGACAGGTGTATTATCATTGCTGAATCCGTTCTTTGTTTCTTCTGTTGTTCGACTATGCTTCTTCTTTCCCGCTGAATTTGACTTGAGACTAGTTCGGTCCGACACATTCCTTGCTCTGTCTGTGAGGTGTTTTGTTATTAGATAATTGTCTGTCAGTTTCACAGTATCAACTCTGTTTCTTGCCTGTTCTGCAGCCGCTGACTGCCGTGTCTTTCCTGCAGAGTTTATCTTAGGATTAGTTCTCTCAGACACATTCCTTGGTTTGTCACTTAGGTCTTTAGCAGATCGGTATCCATGGATACGACCTTCTGCCCCACGCTCCCAGAGGGAGCCACCTATCTCCTTCCTGCAACAGCAAGAGTATTGAACTGAAACTAAGTAACACCCGGCTTTGCGATATTTTGTCAGAGGTACCAAGTCTACCATTTTGGCAGCAGAACTACTCTAATCTACTGATATTCCATTTTCAAGAGAAAATCTACTGTCAAACCTTAGTTGCAAGGCCAAATGATTCATTTACTCATTGTTAGTCCACATTTCAAGTAGAAAATGCACTGGTCAGGAAAACAAACCAAAATTAGGTAAATATACTCCAGAATTACAACTTCTAGCCTGGAGTGGAAACTCTTTCATCGTTTCCATTTGCAACTAAGACCGCAGCATGAGGCTGACTGTGGCATCAGATCTTCACTCCTTGCCCACACATCATGAGAAGTGATTGATGTACCGATTCTTTAGCAAAATTACTTGGCACCCTGAATTGTTCTTCACCCTGTCCCAGGATTGTTTACCTGAGCAAGTTCTTCACTGTGTCCCCAGATTGTTTACCTGAGCAAGTTCCTCACCCTTCACTCAGATTGTTTACCTGAGCAAGTTCCTCAACCTTCCCCCAGATTGTTTACCTGAGCAAGTTCCTCACCCTGCACCCAGATTGTTTACCTGAGCAAGTTCCTCACCCTGCCCCCAGATTGTTTACTTGAGCAAGTTCCTCACCCTGCCCCCAGATTGTTTACCTGAGCATGTTCCTCACCCTACACCCAGATTGTTTACCTGAGCAAGTTCCTCACCTTGCCCCCAGATTGTTTACCTGAGCAAGTTCCTCACCCTGCCCCAGATTGTTTACCTGAGCAAGTTCCTCACCCTGCACCCAGATTGTTTACCTGAGCAAGTTTCTCACTCTGCCCCCAGATTGTTTACCTGAGCAAGTTCCTCACCCTGCTACAAGATTGTTTACCTGAGCAAGTTCCTCACCCTACACCCAGATTGTTTACCTGAGCAAGTTCCTCACCCTGCCCCCAGATTGTTTATCTGAGCAAGTTCCTCACCCTACACCCAGATTGTTTACCTGAGCAAGTTCCTCACCCTGCCCCCAGATTGTTTACCTGAGCAAGTTCCTCACCCTGCCCCCAGATTGTTTACCTGAGCAAGTTCCTCACCCTGCCCCCAGATTGTTTACCTGAGCAACTTCCTCACCCTGCACCCAGATTGTTTACCTGAGCAAGTTCCTCACCCTGCCGCCTGTTTGTTTACCTGAGCAAGTTCCTCACCCTGCCCCCAGATTGTTTACCTGAGCAAGTTCCTCACCCTGCCCCCTGTTTGTTTACCTGAGCATGTTCCTCACCCTGCCCCCTGTGTCGTTGTGGATTCGGGCATGGAGCATTAAGGCGTCCTCCAGCTCCTCCACGTCTTTCATCAGCTTCACGTTTTCCTGCTCCAAGAACCTGAAACATCGCCGCACTCCCACTGACATGTCAATACCTCAATGTGATAATCACATCAAATTTTTCTTGTCAGCATATTTAACCTTGCAATGCATGTAATTGGATGTAGCAACCAAATAATTAAGATTATGGTAACAAATTGAATCCAGACTTGGATTAAAAACAGCTAAAACTATTTACACAGGTGTATATATTAAAGCCCTGCACGGGGCGGGTTTTGGCCCGCAGTCCGCGGGCTGAATTTTTATTGTTGTTGCGGTGCGGGTTAAGTTTCAATTTGTGCAGTGCGGGGCGGTCTGCGGGCTAGTAATTTCTACATGCAGGCTGATTTTTTTAACTCATTAATGGTCACCAGTTACTGAAAGGTGGGACATTCTTTGAGCTAATTAAGTGGGGATTACCAGATTGCCCTTTTGTTTGTGTTTAAACAGTGTTATGATAACATGTGCTGGCCTGCCTTGCCAGCTTGAGTCAGGTGTGATTAGTGGCTTCTTCCATGAGGAAATATCAGTTCAGGCTATCAATCTGGTTGTGTAATTAAGCCACCAGGATGTCCATAAAGAGCAGTTACCCCACCAGTTAGACAGGAAATGCCTTTGATGTGTGGAGACTGGAGACCATGCCACTTGGCACTGGCTGACAATGCCTAACTGCTAAGAACAAGAACTGTCAGTCTTCCTTTGTAGAAGTAAGATGGCTCAAGTCAAACTGCCTTCTACACTAGTATAATCCGGTGCCAGTAGCCTGGTCCAGAGGGGATTTTGAGCCTGTTATACGGACATGTGAAAAACCTCTCAACAATCAGTAGTCTACCATCAAAAAATATAAATTGCTAACTAATTCTAATATCAGCAGACTGCAAATTGCAACACTGCCTTTATGCACCAGACTCAACCTTTGAACAACTCGTGTTCATACAGTACAATGGCAAATAGATTACAAGATCATAGGATGACACTGAAATTAATGCCAGCGGTGTGAATTTCATTGTTCCTCATAAAAAAATGATCAACTGCCATTGCATATTCACTTGTGCTGAGTTATATCAATTAGATTAATTAATAATTTTAAAATACATTAAAATTTGTACTCGTACCTTTACTTTGCCCCAGGTCTGCTTATCACCTTCAGGCATTTACATTATAATGACAACGGTTCTATTTTTCTTAAAGATGGAATTCCAAGTACGACATGGTTGTCACCCAGCGCCGTGCATTTGTTAATATTGTAAACAACAACGATTAATAAAGATGATATATTTTTAATGATTCCATGTCATCTGTTGTGGGCTGTGGGGCGGGTGCGGGCTGACTTTTGACTAATTACTGCGGGGCGGGTTGCAGGCCAAGATACTGCGGGGTGGGGTGGGCTGCGGGCCAGGATGTGGCAAAATATGCAGGGCGGGCTGCGGGCTGAGTTGTAATATGCGGGGTGGGCTGCGGGTCAAATGACATAGTTGCGGGGCGGGTGCGGGCTCAGATTTCCAGCCCGCGCAGGGCTTTAGTATATATGGACACTGATTTTCCAACGGAAATTCTGCGATTGCAAAATATGGACGAAATCGCAGTATTTGCATTTTCAAAAAGATCTTCCGTGATCGCGAAAAAGAGCAAAAGCACCGCCTCTTTCATCGATAATGCCTTAACTGGAGATATATAAATATTTAATATGTAACGATGGTAATTTATTTTTGTGGATTTTTGACATAGGATTTTAAAAACGCGCAAGGCATAATATCGTTGCGAAGTGTCATGGCACATGTGCTACCTCGTGTCAAACGACGTAAACAGGGGCACGTTCAGAAGACGCTAACATAAACAGCGTTCGAAATAGCACTTGTCCGTTTGTCCGGGACAAGTGATTTTTGGCCCAGACAAAATGACTATACATGGTTATCCGGTGGACAAGTGAAAATTTACAGTAAATAGTGACGCGTGCAACATTGCAAACTTTTTATATGAGGAAATTCAAACGTAAATGAAGTTCGCTAGCAATCCCACGCGTTCCAATGTTGTCGTGTGTGTGTCGGCGTCTTGTCGTTCCGCCGCCAGTGTGTTGTACGTCGACTGAGTTTAGTGCCTGCGTTAACAGGGTCATCCGCTGAGCACACCGACATAGCTCTGTCATACACGTAGGGCAGACACCACATCAGCCATCGTTGATCGAGGGTGTATTTCACACAATCGTAAATCGTTTAGTTTGGCCGACGTACAACTTGCTTCCACTCACGGATCATATGTGATGAACTTTGGAAATAGTAGACTTTGTATCGCTACCTGTTATTTGAATAATTGTCCGTGAGGACTCGGCAGTCTTCCAGGACCAAGTCATCGAATGTTAGCCGATCCAGATCACTGACAATTTTCAAAACTTGTAACTGGCTCTCCTCTAAATCTATGGTGCTGGTTGATAAACAGGATGTTAATGACATTTCAGAAGTGTTGTTGTATCTATGTAACATTTATTTTAACCATAAATTGCGAGTTTTCGAAACCAAATTATGCAAGACGCGTGGCCGGGGACGGGGCACCAACCGCCGTTGACATGTCGGCTTCCGCCATCTGCGGCAGTCTGCGCATGGCAGCAATGTTACGACGTAACTAAGTAACTAAATCTATAAATTATATTCCGCCTGGTAAATGTAATTCGGGCACCGTTAAAACTGTTTTATCATCATTGAAATGGTAATATAACATTTAGGAAAAATATGTGTTTGTTTGCTGTTGATCAACTGAATACTATCTTCGGTTGTATTATTGTAAAGTACAGAACTTTGTTAATATTGAAGTTCATAGTAGACATAGAGGTTGAACAAAATATGATCAGATTATATATATATATATGTTTATTATGACTTTTTGTGACATTTCCTGGCTTTGCATTGATCGTGTTCCTGGTTGAGTGGCATCTTCAATGACAAACTGATGCCAACATTTTACAGCAGTGTTATATGTTATATATATATATACACCATATTAAACATAAACAGTTTTTGCAACATTATAAAACAAATAGCAAGGAAAACAATTGTCTCATTCCTATCATCGTAATAATTATTTGTTATTAATAAAAGCGTTCATATCAGCATCACTAAAATGTTGGTATACATCATGTAACGTGTCTACTTTTAATGTTCATGATGAATAATAATGGACCGGAAAATAGTTGCAAATATAATTTTGCAATTTAGAAATTTGCAGATTAAATCAAACTGTGTCTTTGATCACAAGTCACTCAGATGTACATGCAACAAAACAGCAGGAACATTGTGTTGTTGTCATAAAAATAAGACATACTTTTCACGTTTTTTCCAAAGTTTCGATTCCCCTTGACAACCACTCGGACAAATTAAAATGTTGGCGGACAAGTAGATTTAAAAACTTACTTGTCCGGCGGACAAGTAAATATTCTGGCTTATTTCTATCGCTGATAAACCATTTCGTGATCGTTGTCTGGTTGTCCGCTAAGCGCATGGAAGACATGTCTTCGATGCGCTTAGCTAATTAAATGTAGTTGTCACATCATTAGAACATGCATACCAGAAAGTGTACATATTCCGGTTTCGAACACAAAACATGAAGGAGTAACAAAGGCTTAGGTTACACTTTCTCAAAGTGAGATAGTCCGTGTTTCGTAGTTCTAACAAATTCTGTTAGATGGTGTCATATACATAGCGCTAGCTAAAAATTTAATGGTTGAACAACATTATTAGTGAAACAGCCATGATTTAAACATGCATAATTGTTAATATGATTGCTTGTATAATTTACATTTGCTAACTTATATATTAAGCACTGCTGCATTAGAAACAACCAGTCATTTATATGTAATTGTATGACAGGAATTATTTTATTAGCTAAATTGTTTTTGTACGGTTGTTACTGTGGTGCAAATATTACACAAATTGTTGTTGTTAGAAAAGTTAGCCACACCGTAAAACGGTATTATTTAAATGCAGAGATAATAACATTGTGATATTTTATATATTTCACAGAATGTATTATTTGTCCAAGTTAACTTTTAAATTATTAAAAATTCTGAACAGAAATGGGCTTCTTTAGCCAGTATGCCATTTTTAAATGGAAAATACGTCATTTGACACAAAAAATGCGTCATTTGAAAGGGAATTTGTTTTATTTGAAATGGAAAATCTGTCGTTTGAAACAGAATTTGCCATTTTTTAAACGGAATTTTGAAACAAAATTTGCCTTTTTCAAACGGAAAATCAGTGTCCTTATGGTTATATGTATGTGTGAATCAAGACGGTTAGTGGTTGCATGTGTTGGCTGCAGGTTGTGGAAACTACAGCCGAGTCTTTTCAAAACATGTTTGGTCAACCGAGTCTGAAGCCAAAGGTGCTGAGCCTGAGATGATGGATTGAAGGTTGGAACTGGACGAGGGTCTATTTATTTTCCATTATAATTTACCGTTATATGAACGAATATCAGGTGTTCTTTTTCACCAGTGCACAAGGATACTGACTGTCACTACTATGTCGTGTGCGATATCCGGCGGAGATGAATGACCGCTACGGCCTACAGCTAGGTCGTCAGTCTGCCGCGGTATGGTCGTTATATTCCACCTGAGGCTCATCACCATTCGCAATTTATGAACGCTTACTGTCCTCAACAATCCGTGTTGCTGAATACAGCGCTTCGTTTTGCTTACCTTGGATTGTTCAATCTAGGGTCGTTCGACCGAGCCATGATTATTCCTTAAGCATAACCGACGCTCAGTTGCAACAGTTAGACGTTTAAACTAAATTAGGGTGTTTAAGAACGTCAGGAGTTAGCGCTGTCGGCGGCATTTCGTGCCCGCTCCTGTCATACCTGTAGCGTGAGTGTGACGTAGGCCGTAGCTCAGCGACATCAACGCTAATTAATCTACCAAAACCTTCCTAAAACGTATATCTTTTCGCATAAGTAGCTGCGCTATAAAGTTAATCTCTATTAAACACTATTATGTAGCATTTTGTCGCGTCGTTGTTTAACTTAGACGGTATAAAAATAGATTCGTTCAGAGGAATTGTGTTTCTAACGTAAACACGCCAGCCGGCACTTGCCGAGTTGGCCAGAAAACAGACTGTTGGATCCGCAGTATTGACCGGTGGCTCTTGTCGCGAAGAAAATAGGCATTTTTTTATTTGGAGTCGGATTTTGCCTTTGTTTTGTGTATGCCTGTAGATTCATGACACGAGTGTAATGTAACTTGGAAAGTACATGTCTAATATGAGTATCAGGTGTAGGTTTCTACAGTTACATCCATAATAACTGAGTTCGGATTTTCCGAAGTGAGATATGGCATTGTCTGTCATTCAACCGTCTACTAAATTATAACTCATGTAGTGAATATATATTTAACTACCTCTGTTTTTTTTCCTGAAACCTGTTTGTTCGTCAATTCCATCTCTTATTCTGTCTATAAATGCTATCCGAAACATTACTTGGAACATAAAAAAGTAAGTTCTTATATAGCGCAGTGTCCACACCTTAGGATTGTTCAAAGCGCGTTACATTCTACACCCTGGCAGACCTGTTCAATCGAAAACCATCTAGACTTCTCTGGGAAGCATTCAGCCACGCTGCATGTAATTTGCGATTCAGCCACGCTGCATACAATTCGTACCAAAATATATACCACTGTCTGTAGTCAGGTACTAATGTATATATCATATTACAGCTACGTGAACTGGAGCAATGCAGACTGAATGAACTTACCCAAGGTTCGAAACGGCAACACAGGATTCAAAACCAGGTTCTCTCAATTTGAGAGTCTGTTGTTCTATCCACTGCGCCCTACAAATATATATGTTTTCTTAGACACTTCATATCTCGGGCATCACACCTTTACTGGACAATCTACAACACCTCGGAAGAAAAGCAACGGCGTTTATTGTAATGGTTCTCTGTCAATTTTAAGATAATATAGTTTGTTATGTCTTTTTACAAAGGAATTTGGCATATACTTCATGGACATTTTAAGAATTCAAAAGTTTAGGGTATCTGATGATATACGGATGTTAATCGATTGTTCACAACGTTACGCATGTTTTCTACCATTGTTCCAAGCTATGTAAACATTTAACAATCAGTTGTTACGTAAGAAATTGTCCGGATAAAACCACCAATGGATATTTATAAATTAAATCTTAGGGAGCGCTCCTATAATCGTGTGCATTGGAATGTGACCCATCCTCAAATCAGTTACACAGAAATCTAACAAACATTATTGGTGGCATAATTATGAACACTGAAAATAGAACAAACCCCAAATGCCCAACATTTGACTCCCATACACCCAAAAATACAGCATAAATCCATCCCACTTTCCTCCAACCTGCATTGATAAATTGTAATTGGTCACTTGCTTATATGTCAGAACAAAATTTGCCTCTATTACAAAACACACTGAAAAGTTACTTTGTTTCAGCGTGTTGTTTGCCAGAACTAGCACGTACGCGCTCACTGGGCTGTTTGCTGCCCAATGTTGATGTGACCAGCGACAGACAGACCTGCTGCAGGGCTATGCGTTCAGTATTTTCCAACGTCAATAACATAAAAAACATTCAAAATTTCTTTACGATGTTATAAAAAACATAAATTCCGTCGCCGTGACTCATTTTACATCCTTTTGGAATATTGGCCCCTAAGATCCCGACCCCGGATCAATTTCGGAAAAATATAAATCTACGAGCCATCCCAATGGACCATTGTAGATAACGTACACAATTTCAGCCGCATTCCTGCAAAACTGGTGGAGTTATAAATCCACAGAGAAACAGAGAACACATCGTTTTATAATAATATATATAACGTGCCCGATCCTGGTTTTGAACTCAGAACGATTTCATGTGTGGCGTGTGTACATTAACCCCGCTTTACATGTTATTCGCGGATCTTCGTTAATAGTGCTACAATTGTTGTTTTTCTTATAGAGTCTGTGGTTACAACATGCTACCGAATCTATCTCAACATCTACTTACAAGATCACTAGGCTCATGTGTATTTCATATATCCTCAGTGTTCTCTCCATCTTTCAGTCCTAGTTTATTATCAAATAAACATATTTCCAGATATACTTCACTGATTTTGATGTGTGTCTATGCCATTACTGGATATTTTTGGAATGAATTATATCGTAAACTTCTTCCATCCTTCCTATTCTGGTTCTATTGAAAACATATCAACCTAGTTTTATATTCTTGCCACATGTTTGTCTTCATTTCCTTATCTTTATGTTTATAATGTACAATTGTAAGCGAATATAATCACGTCTGACTTGTTTTTCTTCCTCTTGCTCTCTAGACACAGCAAGTGCTATACGTTACTGACTCACGCCAAGTCCAACTTGAACTTTGATGAAACGTCACGAGGGGTGCTGTCGCCAGTTACGATTGCTGATTGGCATTGCCTCAAAATTGCCCCAACTGTCGGCATTATTGGACCCAGCCACAATTCCACCGATCCAATCAAGGTCACTAATTGGCCTAGCATCGGTGTTTGAAATTCGCAAGAGATTAACACTGCGGCGAATGCATAGAAGAAACGGGAAGGGTAATATATGGTAAAGATAATGACGTTACATATCAGAAGTTCAACGTAACGGTGTGTAGTTCATGCGTCATATGGCCTACCAGCCTACCAGTCTACATAGTATGGCCTTGAAACAATGAATATGACAATGAGGAAAACAACTAGTCAGTTGAAGAGCGGAATGAATACACGAAGGAGAACGGATCGATGCGCTGAGAGTTATGTGGAGGGTAAAATGAGACGAGACAAACCGCGACTGATGTGGGAGGACTGAGTGAGACGATGTGGGAGGACTGAGTGAGACGATATGGGAGGACTGAGTGAGACGATGTGGGAGGACTGAGTGAGACGATATGGGAGGACTGAGTGAGACGATGTGGGAGGACTGAATGAGACGATGTGATAGGACTGAGTGAGATGATGGGTGAGGACTGAGTGAGACGATGTGAGGTTTGGCGAAATTGCAATATGTAACGGGAGTGGGCAGCGAGAGCGAAACCTGCGACGGGAGACGACAGTAAAGGGGGCAGGGACTGAAGTAGACGAGAAAAACCACCGACGACCAGTATCGAATCTAGACCATCCCCGACGTAAGGTACAAAGGGGAAAGTAACAATCGGCTTCGCGCCGGTGCTAATACGTACGACGGAATCATGCACAACGATACCACGCGACACTCCGTCTACCGACTAACTGGGCAAGTAATGGCTCGTGTAAGGCGGCCTTCACACCCTGGAGAGACACGACTCGTTAACGACAGTCAATGCGAGCATTGTTCCACACGTGTGACCGAGAGGTGATCATGCCTAATGGTGCGTGTTGCACTCTGGCGGTATTGTTCTGCACGCGTTACGCGAGCTGTCTGATACGGCATTAGGTTGAACAAGAGTGAATTGCGGTAATCCAGACAAGAGGTGACGAGTAAACAGTTGTCAACACCGATCTACTAAGCAATGCTAATGGTAGTTTCTTTTTCGAATTGAAGGGTTATGCGTACATGTTTTACAGGCGCAGATTACATATTACACACCATAATCGTGCTAGACTTTTTGCACAGGTGCCTGTAACAGACACTGCCAGATTGCATCGAGGAAGAAGAGTTGCAATGGTCCAGCTACGGTTCTCTGTTAAATCTACTCAGGCGCTAAGAATTCGACTAACGGCTAATGATAAACGTGGTCTTGCTTCTCTGTAATGTTTCCAAGTTTGCCGATCACTGAGTAAACATCCAGACAACATGTGCATGGCTTCGCATTTTCGGCATCGCCCTCGACGCGTGGGCAGACGATCGTTGGAAATGACTGCTCGGCCGTGTCAGCCGCCGGATGTTGGCTTCGGAGCATTGGCTTCTTAGTACATGACCGTAACGGTGGGGGAGAATTTGCGGGCAGTCTAACTAAACTATAATCGAACTAGCGGCGTTGGTGCGCGTGAGCGTGCGTGCGTGCATGCATGTGTAATAACGTGTTCCTCTTAGACGGCGTTCAGGTGATTTATCAATATTGGTTCCTACGGCCCCTTGGAAGAAAAGTAACACCATTTTACTCAGGATACTTTACGTTGAGCCGAAATGAACCGATGTCCGAACAGATCGATGTTAATGGTTCGATCTCTAATTCGCGGACCCCTCTCGAGAGAAACTCTAGCATAAACCTAGGAGTCTGAGCTATAGATACAGCGAGTTTGAAATACGTGTCTTACGGATGAGATTGCCAACAATGGTTGGTCCATTTTATTTAGTGTCAACGCCAATAAATAATTATTTTTTATCACATTATTTTTCTTCACACACTGCGGATGGGAATCACATAATCATATATGCGTTACCATTTAGGCATCTACCCTCTGCCGCAATGACGATTTGTCAGTTGTCACCATGCGTCGTTGCTTCCCTGTTCTTCTCTCCCAAGTTGTAAGCTATTATCCATACCTGCCTTGTCTAGAATATTTGTTAACACATCTGCACACATATCTGAGTTTTGATTATCTTCTTCCCTTTGTGCCACTCTCTTCGCTGTGCATGTATTTTTTAACAAACTCTTCATCGTCCATGTCGGCCTCGTATTTGTGTAGCACGGTAATTCGCTCGTAGCGAGTAGTCTCTCGGCGGGGATCTGCGGCTCGGCGATTCGCTATAAATGTACACTAAATTGAATGCGCGCGCGCGCGCGCGCGCTCTGCTTATGCATAATTGGCGGTTTCTGTGTAAACAGAAGACACGCGGTCGGCATTTAGGAGGACTTCCGTCCTCGGCTTCTGTTCAGATTTAGTCAACCGCGTGACAGAACCTGGACGTATACTTACGGGTAAGTTTGAAACTAGCAAAGTAAAATGCCATTTCGTGTTAGTTGGAGTAGCGTGTATCAGTTGTCGTTGGCGGTTGTTATCGTGCCGCGTGCCTTGGTGCAGCTGTCGGTATCTCTCCCAGCTCGGGGCGGCTCGGCCCAAGCCCAGGCTGACGGAGCTTGGCCGAGGCCACCTCCAGATTACGTACTGGGCCCTCCGGCGCTGAAGCTGGCGTGTGTCATTGTCTAATTATAACGGCGATGTTGTCGCAAACATCGCGTTTATTGGCGATGTTTAGCTAAATGACCGGTGCTGCCGTTTGTCACTGAAAAAGTGACAGAAAGTTAAACGTAGCAATCATAATCGAGAATGGCATGTACCAGGTAACTGTCATTTGACGGGCTTATAAATATATTGTATCTAGACTTGTATCTAGGTGTGTGTGTTAATTTATTTGTATTAATTTATTTGTTAGGCGTTATTTTGTTGGCAGTAGCAGAGTAATGTTGAGGTAATGGCTTATCCGCCTGCTACGTTTAGTTCATTTGGGTACTTCTGTATAAGTTATAACCATACAAATGTAGCAATACGATTACAATAAATTCACACACGTCGCCAATCTTCTCTCAGTTGAGTATTTGAGGGGTAGCATTGTCTTCCTTTGGAAACTTTATGTTTAATACACACACCTATATAGAAGGTGGATACTATACCCAGACTTACTGAGATGTGTGCCTTTGATGATCACAGATCCATGTGTTGACAATACTTGGAACTCCTCTGTTCATGTTACAGAATCTTACTTACACCTTGTAAGTTGTAACACTTAGTCAGGGTGATTAAAACAATGAAGGTACTGGAGGGCCTGCATAACCACAAACACAGACACCTTTAGATGTTAACAGGTGTCCAAACTTTAGTGGTCAGTTTATTGGTCACGCTCCACTGAACATTGTTCAGGTAATGGCCCTTTCCATGCACTGTCCAGTGAGAAGTACTCATTGGCCAGACTTTTGACAAACTGCTACAAGGATACAGAGAAGTGGCACTGTACACTTCAATTGTTAATGGATTATCCTCCCAGTGTCTTAAAGCTAGAGCAGCCACTCATTCTTGTAGGTTGGTTGCACATTGCATAGGTTTGTAAGATGGGAAGATGTGTGGGGCATTCCATATCAAATCAATCAAGAATTTACATGTCCGTCTTCGATTTTGATGAAACATGAATATAATACCTCCTCTCCTAGGGGACCTACATATGTGGTGTTGGTGTCAATTTAAAGGTCTTAGAATTGTCTACCTGTGTAGACAATGAATAACACATCAACATTTTAAAAACATATTTAAAAAAGATTGTTTGACCTGACCTAGCAAAAAAACATGTAACCTAAGATTTCGCTGATTTTTTTATATGTTGACGCATGCATATTAAGCAGTAATCAGTGAAAGTTTGATCATGTGCATTTGAATACTTTAAGAGTTATGCAATTTAAACGCATTTCTTACGTCACTTAAATGCTGTAATATGGGAACTTAGTACAGTTATAATGCTCTGTCAGTATGCAAATAGAGGCTGCTTTTCTAGAATTTGCTGTGTTTTTGTTATCTCCATTATACTATACCGATTTAGATCGTTATCTATAAGGTGTTGGTGTGGGGATATATACACAAGTGCTGCTAAGACAAGTGTTTCATATAGTAATATGTATAGCAAAATGATGGAATATAAATCACTGTAATTAGAAGTTAGATTAAGATTTTAACAGTGCACACACAATGCCACATATTAGGCACATGCTAATCAAGGTATCATGTATATCAGTGGTTCCAAAACTGGGGTACTTGTACCCCCGGGGATACGTGAGACGTTTTCCAGGGGGTACACGAAGGGTTAGCTGAAAGTAAGGATTTTGCCATCTTGAGTGCGACTCGTGCTTGCGCTTTGATCTAAAGACGGAGACTTTAAGGAAGAGTTCTTGTTCTATAATTCCATTGGAATTCACTAAGAGGGTGAGGGCCTCTTCCGAGAGGTCTCCAAATGTCTTGAGGCTGAAGGGTTGTTGTGGGGCAATGTGCGTGTGTGTTCATAGACAGTGAGCTGGCCTTTGTAAAGATAAGTCTCGGATAAGTTAAGGATAAATTTGTTGATTAAAGTTAAAATACGAGGTATCATCGTGAAGCTGGGGCTGTCGGAGGGTAACGTCACTAAGGAAACTTCAACATGTGTGATCATCTCAATGCAGCGTTTGTTTTTGAAGAAACTTGGAGTAACTAGTGCAGGTGCATGTACCTGTCGTCAATGCCTAACTAACTTCACGTGCGAAAGATGCAAATTTGCTCTGAGATCCATCCAGCGTGGAGGTGCAGTATCTTTAGTAGAATGACTCCACCGTTTACCATGATGCGCATGAATATCTTCTGGCCGAGTCCGTTCACATATTTATGTGAACATGAATTCTCGGCGTTTATTGAGTTTATTTATTTTATATTAAAATGATGGGGGTACCCTGACGATCATCCCAGACCTCGGGGTACGCGGGGAGAAAAAGATTGGGAACCACTCATGTATATGTATGTGATTTACCATAAAAACCACATGTGTAATATATTATTTTGATGTATCCGCTAGCTACAGGTCATCATATTATTTAAATACAATTATATTAAGTATACCAAGAGATACAGATGATTACCTTATGTGCAGAGAATATGCAGAGAGCAAAATACAGCCCATTCTATGAGGCCGCCTCCATTTTCATACTGAAAGATCATGTGACTAATTTAGTTCTTACTACATGATAAACAATTTCAGTGATTGTAGCCTAATATGTATGCTTCAACATAGAACAGAAATATGCAAGACCATCAAAGAGAAAGCGAAGGAGGACATCAGGAAGTACAAACAAGAGATCATGCAAGAAATGATTACGGCATCAAAGAGCCTGAGGAAAGCCAAAAGAACACAGGCACTAGGCCGAGACAGACTGATTACACTTCTAGACAAGCAGGATAGAGAAATACAAGACCAAGATATGATCATGGAATGAATAGAGGAATTCTACACCGAGCTATATGACAGTGATCAGAGTACCATAATTCACACCGACCTGAAAGAGGCAGATTTGGAAACGACATGTTGAGGCCTTCGCCCAACCACGGGACACTGCGGCTGCACAGTGATGATGACGATGATGATGATAATGATGAGGTTACAAGGTCAAGTCATAGGTCAAACTTATTTAATATATATTTTATGTTTTTTCCCAAACTATGATCTGTTTGATTGTCTACAAAGATTGACAATTGTAAGAGGTTTAAAATGGAACCAACACTACATCAATAGGTTGCCTAGGAATGGAGTTATGACACCTGGAAGGTCATCAGGTATCAAGGTCAGATCTAATTATGATGACCTCTATCTCTTGAAAGAAAGGTCAGATTGACATAAAATTGGGTTGTTAATATAGACTCATGAACATAAGCCAACACACAAAGTTGCATAACGCATTAATGAAACTTTGTATTTTGGTTTAGAGGAAAAGGAAATTTCACCCTGTTTATGTGTATATATTATGTACACCAACACATGCAGATAATGATATATATATAGGCAGAGAATAATGAAGATAACAAAACACACAGAATTCTAGGAAGGCAGCCTCAATTTGCATACTGACAGAGCATTATGGCTGTTCCCATATTACAGCATTAAAGTGACGTAAGAAATGCGTTTAAAATTGCATAACTCTTAAAGTATTCAAATGCACATGATCAAACTTTCACTGATTATTGATAAATATGTTTGCTTCAACATATACAAAAAATCAACGAAATCGGAGGTTACATGTTTAAAATGTTGATGTGTGGTTCATTGTCTACACAAATAGACCATTCTAAGACCTTTAGAATGACACCAACATCACATCTGTAGGTCCCCTAGGAGAGGGGTTATGACACCTGGAAGGTTGTCAGATATCAAGGTCTGGTCAAACTTTGATGACCTCTATCTTTGGAAAGGAAGGTCAGATTGACCTAAAATTTGGTTTGTAACATAAACTCATGAACATAAACCAAAAGACCAAGTTTCATTAAAATCGAAGACGGACGTGTAAATTTCACCGTGTTTTTGATTGATTTGGCATGAAATGCCCCGTGTGTGTTAGTCGAATATAGTCTAGGATTGTTTTTAATCATGGTTTGTTAACGAATTGATTTATTACTTGGGTTCTTATGATTCAGTACCCTTTGTTGTGATTTCACATGTGACTGACATTATGACATATAATTATATACATGTATATTACATTTTACACATTTAAATGTAAACAATGTCTTTCCTTATTGTATGCCTAACCTAATGTATTACAAGATAAAGGATAGTAAAACATCCCGATACAAACTTGTATCAGAGCAGTTAAAACAGAATTAACTTCTTACAAGCAATTTGTGTAGATTACTTAACAGACACCTTCACACAGCATGCATAACATGGGCATCACATGTTATTGTATGTTGGTAGAACGTGTTAAAAGCCAAATTAGGATGCACAGTTTAATCGTGTTACTGCCCTACTCAATGTGTTTCCCAGCAGATTAAGATTGTGTTAAATTTGTTGTCCCAGAAATATATTGGTTAAGTCGTGGCATTCTGACCCCAAACTATGATCAAACAGCTCCAAAGGCTGGTAGGATCGTTGGTGGGTCTACTTGTGTCTCTGTTGTATAGAACATGGTTAGTGGTTACACATTATAGACTGTTTATAGTAGATTTATTGTATTGCACAATTTTGTGATCAATACAATACAATCCTGTTGTACGCAATGCTAGATCATAACTCTCTTTTGTTGTCACTTAGTTACTCAATACAGTCATATTCTGATGTTGTAGGGTGAGAAAATTACAACTTGATTCCACTTTAGGGAAATGTTCTATTGGAGCTGTTGGTTTGATTGATGGGTTGTCAGTTTGGCAAGACCAGAATGGGGACACTAAGAACATTTTGTTGACTGGGACATGTCGCCAGTGTATATTTACAGTGTAATTGAGTTCACAGCTGGCGATGCCTTGAAATGTCAAAGCGTTCTTGTATAATTTGAATCCATTATTTTCTACAACCATTATTTCTTTATTTAAAAATTGGTAATTAAATACTGGTCTGTATAACTAGCAGTTTCAATGTATTTATTAGTGCATGTAATTAGGCCAGACAGTGTGTGATTGTCCCTGGAATGTGTGACAGCTATTTAAGACTCATTAATAATAATGACTATAACTGGGATGTCAACGTGGGACAGAATGATTTACAGCCAGTCTCCACCAGCCAACCCCTTCTCACTGCAATGTAACAGTCATGCTTTGCTTTATAATACTTCATCACAAGATTGGGGGGGCATTCATAAACTATGTAAAGACTTTTGTGCACAATGTTTACACTTTGCTTGGTCATATCCTAAATCGATCCACTTAGCTCTAAATCCACACACACCTCCCTAAATCCATATACCGCTCATTAAATCCATGCACCCTCCCTAAATCCAAGCACATCTCCCTAAATCCATATACCCCTCATTAAATCCATGCACCGCTCCCTAAATTCCTTACCAAATCCATGCACCCCTAAGTCCATGCACATTTAAATGCTACATTTATAAGTGGTATTTTTAATGAAAAATACATTTTTATTCCTTTAAAATGTATACAAATAAATTGCCAAGTGATTATACATTTACATGCAGTACACATCACTTGTAGATTAATAAAAATAATGTTTTAGATTAATGCACAAAACGTAAACCTGATTTCCAGTGCATCTGTATTATCCCTGCCATCAAGCAACACCTGGTTCAGTCCAGTTTGAGACTAAACTTTACATTGATTGATGACATTTTGATTGTCTAGTTTGAATGAAGTCATGTAACCTGATAATAGCTGTTAATGTCAGTGGCAGTAGTTGTGTAGTGTTGGGAAGCCAGTCACGTTTTAATAAGTTCTGATAAACAAACATAAAACACTTGATTAATGTGGAGTATTGCTTGGTAAGCCACTGAAATATGATATTACAAAACAGTGGATATTTTAGTTGTTGATGCTTTGTTTTGGACGTATTTGAAAGTGGGAAAATGTTGCATAGTTCAGTATTGCTCCAAGGTGTGTCATGACCGACCCAACTGACTACATTGTTTGGAGCCATACGAGCCCATGGAACCTCCACAGCCATCAGCTACTGTTTCTAGGTAACACAGACAGACAGACAGACAGGCAAACATATCTATTTAGACCATACATGTAAACAGTGAAATTTAAACAACATAAATAGAAAGGTCAAGGAGACTCCCGTTAAGACATAAAATGCCATTAACATGGCAGCCACCTTTTTGTGAATAAACAAAACTTAACATGGCATCATGTAATGAGAATAATAATCATTTAAAATCATAAAGAATGCTTTTATGTCGGCATAATCAGAACCAAAAAATTATTTGTTAAATGTTTACACAGGATGCTAAGGCATCCACATTATAAGTCGGACATTACAAATGTAAAGTTGTGTAACTATAACTGAGGAAGAAAACCCATGTATATACAAATAACTCTCTCGTAGTGTTGCAGTGTACTCATTCTATGACATGTTGAGTTTCAACAGTTCGCTTTCTTCAAAATGAATCCTAACTGGTCACCTTGGTGGGCACCCCATTTGCCAAGATTAAAATATCAATAAGACCCTGTCAGACCAGATAAGGGTTAGAAGGGCACTGCAGTAGAATTTGTCACTCACTACTCATACCATACTCCGACACTCCATACTCATACAGTACTCCGTCACTCCGGTACTCCGGTACTCCGTCACAGTGTCATTTGTTTTCTGAAACCAGTTTTATAATGGTAACACTATTTAAATGTCATTGTTACCATGACTGGAGGGAACGGCCTGTCGTCCCGATGAGGGTGTCTCCTCTCATCCCTCCAGCTGCTGGCTGTGTCTTTCTTCCCCCTCTGGCAGTGATTTGGTAGAATCGCTTCAACGGAGGCCACTGCTTTTTTTTAAGGAATTAAGAAGAAGTGAACTGAAGAATTTCTTCACTGTCTGGAATTTCCATAAGAAGTTGTGCTATTGTGAAGACAGCTGTTTGTACATTGTAGGCCCTGAAATCTTACCTACAAAGCACAGCTGTTTGTACATTGTAGGCCCTGAAATCTTACCTACAAAGCACAGCTGTTTGTACATTGTAGGCCCTGAAATCTTACCTACAAAACACAGCTGTTTGTACATTGTAGGCCTTGAAATCTTACCTACAAAGCACAGCTGTTTGTACATTGTAGGCCCTGAAATCTTACCTACAAAACACAGCTGTTTGTACATTGTAGGCCTTGAAATCTTACCTACAAAGCACAGCTGTTTGTACATTGTAGGCCTTGAAATCTTACCTACAAAGCACAGCTGTTTGTACATTGTAGGCCCTGGAATCTTACCTACAAAGCACAGCTGTTTGTATATTGTAGGCCTTGAAATCTTACCTGCAAAGCACAGCTGTTTGTATATTGTAAGCCTTGAAATCTTACCTACAAAGCACAACTGTTTGTACATTGTAGGCCCTGGAATCTTACAGCCGTATTTGGTTATTTTCTCATCATTGTCATCAGTGATTCTGATGATTTGATACATAATGTTATCCTGGTGCTCCCTGTTTTGATGTTTTCCACCTGGAATTGAACTGCAAACATTTTGTAGTTTTATGTGTACAAAATGTTAATTTCACCTTACCTCACAGATAATAATGTCACATGACAATATCTCACTGGTCACAATATCACATGAAATTACCTCACTTATCATAATGTCACATGACATTACCTCATTTATCGTAATGTCACATGGCATTACCTCACTTATCAAAATGTCACATGACATTACCTCACTGGTCAGAAGTAACTCAGAAGACAGATGGACAAACTGTCAGTGACCAAAATGCACCTGAATAGTTTTGTTGACGCTGTACGTGTAGAAAAAAAAGAATACTTTTACTTGTTCTAAAAATGCTGACAACCTGCGAGTGCCTCAATGGAAAAATCTAAAACAGGAAGAGAAAATGGCTTCTTCTAAAGTTAGATCTTCAGAGACTTGAATGGACCATAAATAATCACTAGATTATACTTATGAAAGAGTAAAGTTGGTGTACTTAACAGTTTAACTTTACATTGTTGCTTTGTAACAAAGCTGTCATGAAAATCTGTTGCATAAGATGTTTTGGGGAGAAATGGCAGCGATTTGATAAAGCCTCTCTAAACACCTGGCATGTCCTGCCATTTTTTACACCCTGACCTTTAGAGCTGATACCTAGGGCAGGGGTTGGGAGTGGAAGACAGCCCGTGACGTGGGTGTGGTGGGAAACATCAGAACCCTCACTCCAACCAGAGATGAGTCTCAGGGCAGTTAATTTGTTAATTTGTTACATGTTAGTGACATTTAGTGTCCTACTCTGTAACTTGTCTGCAGCTGGTGCTGTTATGTCATGTCAGATAAGAAACATATTAAACAGGTCATGTGTCAGGCTTATCTGCAGCTTTATGACCTGGACAAGTCTGTGCAGACTTCTCCCCAGGAAGGGATGGAGTTTATATCTCCCTTGCAGGGTTCATATCAGTTGGACTGATTACTGCTGACTGTTTAGGGTTCTTATTGAAGGGCACTGAGAGGGGTGGTAAAAGTAGATAAATACCCACTTGGTTCAGTTAGTTGCATTAGTAGAGTTCTGGTATCATTGAGTGATGTTCCAGTGATCTGTGATTATAAATGTAGTTTTCAGTTTGAAGAAGTCACTTTGTATTGGTCAAATTGTCAAAGCTTTGTTACGTCTTTATAAGTTTATTAAAAGAACATCATTTTCATAATGTTTCAAGAAAGTGATACTGCAAATCTAGACAGCCACAAGACAGTTCCTAATTGTCTGCAAATAGATCTAGAATAAATAAGATTTATCTAGAATAAATGTACACAAAAGTTTATTAATAACATCTGAGATTTTGATTTGACATATTTTCTGTGGTTGTTCTTTAGTTAAATACACAACCAACAATATTAGTAAATAACTAAATGTGGTGATAATGAATTGACAATTCTACTTAACATATGGGGACATGTTTGTGATGACATTATCTCATGTGTGACACTGTGCTGGTTCCTCTGATTCCTCTGAGGTGTTGTAGATTAGAAACATTTCCTGGTGCAGTCAGTGGAAACATTTGTATGCCCCAGGCCGTAGATTAGACAGAGATAACTTGGTCTTGCCACATCAAATTGAGTATTTGGAAATGGGATATGGCAGCAAATCAAATTGGTATTTAGAAATGGGATATGGCAGATGTTTTTGTTGCCATCAAATTATTTTTATTTGCCTATGAATTTTATATAAATAGATTGTAAACTCCAGAGGTTATATTTCCACACTAGACATTTTATTCATGTACTAAGTACTAGTGACTTCCATGTAGCATAAAAATAGAACTACTTCATGATTTTGTAACATTAAATTCATAATTACCTTGTACATAAAATTGACACTTTGATAAATACCCGAATAGCTAAAAGTTCCATTGTGAATAGATAATAGTAGTTTTGGCTGTTAGTTGCCAGTTAGTTGCCAGGTTTGCATCCATGTGATACTACCTTGGCTCCAGAGTGGTACATGTAATGAACTTACACAAATAATTTTTTTAAAATAATCCTTGTCTGAAAACCTCATGACAGGAGACGGGTTGTATTATTTAGACAAGCTTGTAAACCAACTTGTTTTTTGTGAACAGTGCACGCACACGGGGTCGCGCACACCTGCATGCGTGCTTACAAGTGCATGCATGTATGCGGATAGGGTAGAGACTTACCCTGACATAAGTGTAGGGTAGATGACAGTGCTAACAGGGCTACTGACATAACTACAGGTTACAAGACAGGATTATGACACCTTTAGTTTTCACCGTCAGACAACCCTTCCACTGTAAACGTAAATGTTTTAATTAAAATACCCCAGTAGGTTTGTAGGTACCCCCTCATCAAGGCTGGCAGAGGGCTTGTAAGGGGAGCCCCCTGATTGCTGACTAGACTCCCTACTCTACACACAGTGTAACTCTACCCCTTGCAACCCGAGCAGGGGGTGACTTATGCCATGCCCTTACTTTACCACAGGTGACTTGTGGTTGACAGTGATCCATTGATCTATGAGTCATTGTCTGCTCCCTGTAAATGATCCCGTGGTTCCCAGGCTACTGCCAAAGCCGCATGCAACACTGTGATCTCATTTTAATTGTAGATTTGCAGTTTACAAAAACCTGAGCTGCTCTGCAAGTATAAATCACGTTTAGACACTCTTTGTGATTTACCCAGTTTATTTAATGGACATAAAAACCAACAGTGGCAACATTATCGTGGTGACAGTGAATTGTTGGTGGTTGGCCGTCAGAACAAGAGGACTGCTTCTGTGGGGGAAAGGGGACTGACCTGGGTCACTGAAAACATAAATATCTAATGTTCAGTATACCTAGCATAAAACCATTTCATGTTCTGAAGTACATGTCCAGTGTTACAAAACTATCATAATCGTTACATATCCAGTGTTACAGTCTATTGTACTTGTTACATGTCCAGTGTTACAGTCTATCATAATTGTTACATGTCCAGTGTTACATATATAGTGTACTTGGTACATGTCCAATGTTACAGTATATCGTAATTGTTACATGTCCAGTGTTACAGTCTATCATAATTGTTACATGTCCAATGTTACAGTCTATTGTAATTGTTACACAACATGTCCAGTGTTACATGTCTATCATAATTGTCCCATGTCCAATTTTGCAGTCTATAATAATTGTTACATGTCCAGTGTTATAGTAATCATAATCATGATATCATAATTGTTACATGTCCAGTGTAACATGTCTATCATAATTCTTACATGTCCAGTGTTATACATATATTGTACTTGTTACAACTTACATGTCCAGTGTTGCAGTCTACCGTAATTGTTACATGTCCAGTGTTATAGTAATCATAATCATGATATCATAATTCTTACATGTCCAGTGTTATACATATATTGTACTTGTTACAACTTACATGTCCAGTGTTGCAGTCTACCGTAATTCTTACATGTCCAGTGTTACAGTCTATTGTACTTGTTATATGTCCAGTGTTACACATATATTGTAATTGTTACATGTCCAGTGTTATACATATATTGTACTTGTTACAACTTACATGTCCAGTGTTGCAGTCTACCGTAATTGTTACATGTCCAGTGTTACAGTCTATTGTACTTGTTATATGTCCAGTGTTACACATCTATTGTACTTGTTACATGTCCAGTGTTACAGTCTATCATAATTGTTACATGTCTAATGTTACAGTCTATTGTAATTGTTACACAACATGTCCAGTGTTACATGTCTATCATAATTGTCCCCATGTCCAATTTTGCAGTCTATAATAATTGTTACATGTCCAGTGTTATAGTAATCATAATCATGATATCATAATTGTTACATGTCCAGTGTAACATGTCTATCATAATTCTTACATGTCCAGTGTTATACATATATTGTACTTGTTACAACTTACATGTCCAGTGTTGCAGTCTACCGTAATTGTTACATGTCCAGTGTTACAGTCTATTGTACTTGTTATATGTCCAGTGTTACACATATATTGTACTTGTTACATGTCCAGGATTACAGTCTATCATAATTGTTACATGTCCAGTGTTATATATATATTGTACTTGGTACATGTCCAATGTTACAGTATATCGTAATTGTTACATGTCCAGTGTTACAGTCTATCATAATTGTTACATGTCCAATGTTACAGTCTATTGTAATTGTTACACAACATGTCCAGTGTTACATGTCTATCATAATTGTCCCATGTCCAATTTTGCAGTCTATAATAATTGTTACATGTCCAGTGTTATAGTAATCATAATCATGATATCATAATTGTTACATGTCCAGTGTTACAGTCTATTGTACTTGTTATATGTCCAGTGTTACACATCTATTGTACTTGTTACATGTCCAGGATTACAGTCTATCATAATTGTTCCGTGTCCAGTTTTACAGTCTATCATAATTGTTCCATGTCCAGTTTTACAGTCTATCATAATAATTTTGTTACATGTCCAGTGTTACAGTCTATCATAATTGTTACATGTCTGTTGTAATCATTACATGTCCAGTGTTACATTTCCTGTGTGCTAGTATTTAGTGAATGCGAATGCTCTGTTCAAAGGCAATTCGAAGGATGGATGTCTTTACGCCCTTCAAGTGCTGTATTTGATGCCATCATTGCCATGGTCCATTCTATACCATCCATCGTAGACTACAGCCAATGTTGGTTTCTTACTTCAGACCCAGATTATAATTAGACACTGCTACTGTTAAAATAGCTTCAGTCCGTAAGTTCAGATGACTGCCTTTGAAAATGGGAATATCTTCTTGAAAAGTTGTGTATGAGTTGAGTTTACTCCGTGCGTATTGGGAGCAGAAAGTAGAGCTGCGTTTTGTTGATGCCTAGAAACCTTGCCAGAAGTGGTTTCCATATCAGAAATTCTTTGAACACTGGTAATTAAATTAGGAAGTTCCATTAAATTAACCTAATAGGCTCAAACCTGTCAGAACTAATTCACTCAAAGTCAGGAACTGCAACATGAATACATTCTCCACATATGTCAAAGACCACAAACATCAGCCCTAAATACTTGAACTGTTCATTTTGATGGCATTTCATCAAAATGGTGTCTTCAGTTCTCATTGGTTAGTGAGTGTCAAGTTTCAATCGCTGGAAACTGAATACTCTCTTGTTGATTAGCAGTCTTGCCCTGCCATTCTGCACCCAACTGCTACATCATATATAGCTTATGAAGTGGAGACTAGAGTACATTGAGGGAAACTTTTTTTATTTCTGCACATCACCAGCAGAAAACACAGATCTAGATACTGGTTGGGGGCTCGTCAAGTATTCATTGTAAGAGCAGCATATGCATTGTAGTAAAATTTATGTTTAATATCTTCTGTGAGTTTCACTTGGCTCATCGTCATGATCTGTATTTGCATCTGCATTTTTTAAATACAGACAGATTTGGAAATAGGAAAGTGATATGTGAAAGAAGACAGACGCACACAAGTTGTGACAGGAGGCAGCAACAACTGATAATGCAGGGATGTCACCAGCCAGGCTGTGGGCATTCAAGGACACAAGACAACTGCAAGTAGAATTAATATTGGCTCTGAAAGTGGCCAAATTCATCTGAGAACTCCAAATAAGCGCATTGATACCAGACTCCATTGGAACCACTGACTGATACCTAGCTGTCTGCAGTGTGCTGGCTGAAATACAAGACGACAAGCTCTTTCATTATTCCGGTGGTAATTAGACCCTCCACAAGTCTTTGGGGATTGTAATGTTGTACTTTAACAGTGCTTCATTTAATTTTCAGGGCACATATTGATGTAATTTTACACCTCTCAGGACAATGATGTGTTACTAGTGTTCTCCTAGCAACAGTTACTACAGCAACAGTTACTGTAGCAACAGTTACTACAGCAACAGTTACTACAGCAACAGTTACTACAGCAACAGTTACTGCAGCAACAGTTACTACAGCAACAGTTACTACAGCAACAGTTACTGCAGCAACATTTACTGCAGCAACAGTTACTGCAGCAACAGTTACTGCAGCAACAGTTACTGCAGCAACAGTTACTGCAGCAACAGTTACTGCAGCAACAGTTACTACTGCAACAGTTACTACTGCAACAGTTACTGCAGCAACAGTTACTGCAGCAACAGTTACTACTGCAACAGTTACTACAGCAACAGTTACTGTAGCAACAGTTACTGTAGCAACAGTTACTGCAGCAACAGTTACTACAGCAACAGTTACTGTAGCAACCGTTACTACAGCAACAGTTACTACAGCAACAGTTACTGCAGCAACCGTTACTACAGCAACCGTTACTACAGCAACAGTTACTACTGCAACAGTTACTGCAGCAACAGTTACTGCAGCAACAGTTACCGCAGCAACAGTTACCGCAGCAACAGTTACCGCAGCAACAGTTACCGCAGCAACAGTTACCGCAGCAACAGTTACCGCAGCAACAGTTACCGCAGCGACAGTTACGACAGCGACAGTTACCGCAGCGACAGTTACCACAGCGACAGTTACCGCAGCGACAGTTACTGCAGCAACAGTTACCACAGCGACAGTTACTCAAGATAGCAATGGTGACCATGGCAACATATAGCTGGTAGCAGTTTGAGATACCCACTACAGAAGACTGTGAGAACTTGTCCTTTTGTCTGTCTATCGACCATTTGTTCACATGCCTTTGATGAAGTTAGACATCTCTTGAAATATCCCCTCGCCAATTCTTTCCTATATGCATTTCCGATGAGACATAAATAAAAACTACACAACTACTTTCATTAGCTGTGAGTCATAAGGAAAGTGTGAGACGTTTGGGGCAGGAGTCTGACGCTTCAATTCAGTAGTTTGTATGTTCTCAATGTTGGAGCAATCACGCAGCATCTGTTTCTCTCATCCCACTGTGGCAGACAGATCGAGACAAGATGCCCCGTCTGTGGATCACATCACGATAGACGGGAAATAGTTTTCCGTAGAAAATGTATGAATGGAATGGTTGTACGGGTAGTTTAAAACACTCTTTTAAAATTAATGTACTCTAAACTTATCTTTTCTAGAAAGTTCCAGTCTGACAGATTATCGTGGCGCGATTAAATTGTTGGTGTTTTTAAATGAAAATACAAAACCGTAAAGAACAACTCTAGCTTGAAACTGAAAATGTGCAAGATTGCAACATAGACATAAATCATGGCATGGCGTCGCCGTGTCAACAGAATGATTGCCTCAACAAACTTTCATATTTTCCACCTGTTTTTTAGTTTTATTTAATTAAATAATAAAAGGCATGGTTTGGAATGAACACTGAATGTATTTAATCCTTCAGATAGACACAAATTAATTTTGTTGAAATTTGTAGTTGTGAAAATAATTCACACATACATGGTGTTATGTCATGCATGCTTTATGGTTTAACCTTCTCATCTCTCACTGAACACATCAGTAACAAACATCTAAACGTTGAGTAAAAAAAACTGTCTATTAGAAAATAGAAGTATGTTGTACCTACTGTAATGTGTGATAACACACTCCATAGAAGCAGCTATGGAATGTAGTGTGTGATAACAGCCTCCATAGAAGCAGCTGTGGGATGTAATGTGTGATAACAGCCTCCATAGAAGCAGCTGTGGGATGTAATGTGTGATAACAGCCTCCATTAAAAGCAGCTGTGGCATTTAATGTGTGATAACAGCCTCTATAGAAGCAGCTGTGGGATGTAATGTGTGATAACAGCCTCCATTAAAAGCAGCTGTGGTGTGTAATGTGTGATAACAGCCTCCATAGAAGCAGCTGTGGGATGTAATGTGTGATAACAGCCTCCATTAAAAGCAGCTGTGGGATGTAATGTGTGATAACAGCCACCATAAAAGCAGCTGTGGGATGTAATGTGTGATAACATCCTCCATTAAAAGCAGCTGTGGGGTGTAATGTGTGATAACATCCTCCATTAAAAGCAGCTGTGGGGTGTAATGTGTGATAACATCCTCCATTAAAAGCAGCTGTGGGGTGTAATGTGTGATAACATCCTCCATTAAAAGCAGCTGTGGGATGTAATGTGTGATAACAGCCACCATTAAAAGCAGCTGTGGGATGTAATGTGTGATAACAGCCGCCATAAAAGCAGCTGTGGGATGTAATGTGTGATAACAGCCTCCATAGAAGCAGCTGTGGGGTGTAATGTGTGATAACAGCCTCCATAGAAGCAGCTGTGGGGTGTAATGTGTGATAACAGCCTCCATAGAAGCAGCTGTGGAATGTAATGTGTGATAACAGCCTCCACAGAAGCAGCTGTGGAATGTAATGTGTGATAACAGCCTCCATAGAAGCAGCTGTGGGGTGTAATGTGTGATAACAGCCTCCATAGAAGCAGCTGTGGGATGTAATGTGTGATAACAGCCGCCATAAAAGCAGCTGTGGGATGTAATGTGTGATAACAGCCTACATAGAAGCAGCTGTGAATGTCGCCACAGTTTGGTTCCTCTCATAGCCCGAGTGCCTCATTCAGTGGCTGTGGTTGAACAAGCATGGAGACTTGTAGACGGATCAGTTTACATCTAGAAAGCACCCAGGACACTGAAGTGTTACATTGTTGCTAAAAGTAGCCAGGAGTGGGACTTGTGGAAGTCATCTAGAGGAAATTTGGTTCCATCTTTCTTTGTCTCAGACTATTGTTGCCCTGTTGTTTCCCTGTATGTCTGGGGTGAAACTGGGCTTGGTACTCATTCTTGATGTCTCCATTCCCCTCTGTCTTCCACTCCTCTCCCAATCTCTCTTTATACAATTCTCCCATTGCAGTCTTAGTCATCTTTTTCACCTTTTCCCCTCCACTCTCCGGGCATCTGCTTTCTGTGCCACTCATTCTTCTCCCATTTGCTCCATATGTCCAGCCTGCTTTAGTCAGCTCCCCATCAGCTTCTTCTTGAATCTCCCTTTCCCACCGACCTCCTCCCTCAAATCCTTCATTCTCCACTTGTCAAATATCTTCATTCCTGCAGTTCGTCTGATCTTGAACAGATTTTATTAAATAAAAATCTTGTTATGTATATATATATATATGCACGATAATGTGTTGTGGTTTATATCGTGTTTGTAGAATGACTTCAGTATTACTGTATTCAGTATGAGAGAATATTAGTGAATAACAACCTCTGTTGGAACTATAATATAAAAATCAAGTTTCATGGTAAAACTCTATAAATGCTATGCATGAAATTTCATCCAAACAGGTACGAAACATTTGTTTAACCAGCTAGTTTAATATATAATATATATATATGAAAACATGACAGATATCCTTTAAATAATGTGTACAAATGAGCATTTATTTTCAAAAACGCGACAAAAGCCTGTCTTTTTGTACCAAAATGCAGTTTATCCGTTTCAACCAATGAACATTTCAGTGCTGTTCTGTTCTCCCTGCCATATGCAGCGGTGGCAGTCAGTCTATATCAGGTTTTTACATACATTGCACGTTTTTATAACAAAATCATTTAGTAAGATCACAGTTTGTATAACAAATCTGCGAAAAAGCATTTCAGCCTTTGCAACCAATCTGACTCTATTCCAACTTCATATACCAGTTTTTATTTAAACTTTGAGGATGAAACACACAAACAAATTTTTCTCAAAATCTGCAAAATAGATTAAAATTATGTAACCTGTCAGTCGTATACCTAGGTAGGGCAGCTGGGAAGTCAGCTAGGGGTTATGATGGTGGAGGTGAGAAACTCTGAGAGACAAGGGGTGATTGATTGTTTTGAAATACAATCCGATTCAACACCACCTCTGGAATGACATGTTGACAGCCAATGTCAGCCATGCACCCAGGGTGATAGTTATGCACCCAGTTGATCTTTTAAGGCATTTTTAACACCCTCTTCATCACCCTGTTGTTTGTGTGACTTATTTGAAAGGGCCAGTTGTCCTGATGGACCAGTTAATTCATAATTTGTCCTACACAACCCCTGTGGGTAGTAATTATTTTGGTGCACATTTTCTCCATAGAACAAAGGGAATACCTGCACAACTAAAAAAGCCTGAACATGATGAATTATCTGGCATTGATAGAAATTGTCAGGCGTTGGCAGCCAGTGATCAAACTGTACGTGAATATCCGCAGTATTTTGAGGGTCTCAGATCGTTGAATTTATCAATATTTTAAAGAGAAAGTCAATATGTCAGATGTGTAGTTGTACAAATGGTTAGTGTATTGTAATCAGCTAAATTACCTTGTAAATATGTGTAATTTTAAAGAAAAATTTCGGAATGAGAACAAATGTCCGACCTTAGAAGAAACTGCCATGCCAGGTCAGCTAATGCAGGACATTGAGGAAACAGGAAAAACATTTAAGCTACCACAAAACAGAATTATGCCACCAACATATATTGCGTGGTTAGAGTGTTTTTAACCATGTACTTTCATGGTTTATTTACCTTAATTAAGACACTGAGGGATAGCTTCCTCTTTATAATTTACCCAGAGTCATTGTTGCTAGCTTACTGAAGCAAGCATGGATGGCCATCAGCCGTATAAACTACATCCATACCACAGTCCAGGGCACCTTTACTGAGGCTGAATAACTTAGTTCACGCACCATTGCTCCTGTTCACTCAGGCGTGTCAGTCACTGCTGGCAGTGAAAGGTGGTGGCCGTAAATGGGTGAAAACGTCACTGGTTTCATTCACTTATAATCAGCCTTTTTAGAATTAATACTTTCTTAAATATGCAATTATTTTACTATTAATACTACTTTATATCTACTTCTTGTAGCAAGGCTGAATACAACCCACAGAGGGCGACGTGAATGGTGGGGCTTTTACCCCACAGTCCTAGACGTGAACATTTATCTTCAATTTTATGCTGCATTCCAACATATTGGGTCTATTGAGAAAACTGTTTTTGGTGTGTATATATATATATATATATATATATATATATTATATATAATTGAAGATCTTTGTAAATTATTAGTTTGATCAGAATACTTTTTAAAAAGAAATATTACCATAAAGATTCCTAAGTTATTACTGTGATTCAAAATCTAAAAAATTGGCTTATTATTTCAAATACTGTTTAATTTTTAAGGAGTAACAGTAAAGATATGTTGATAAAAAACAATTGTGTTTTCTCGTCATTTAAGACATTATGTTTTTTTAAATTTTGTTATTACTAATTAGGGTTAGGGTTCTAAGTGTCCATTCTCTGTCTACCCCCGCAGTTTCCTCCAACTTCAAGATGACCTTTTCATTGATTGTCAGATTTGTTACCTGTCCTTTGTGATTGGACGGATATTAGATTTACCTGTGCACGACCATCGTGTGCCTACACTTATACAAGCTGTTGCTTATGGGGAGTTTATGATGCTTAATTTAAAGTGATTTGTATATTTTAGTCATAAAATCTCGCCATCCATTGTTTCACGTGTCTGTCATAAAAACAGTAATTATTGTCATTCATGGTGATGTGTCATCATTGTTGAGTGTTGTGACAAGATAGAAGTCGGTTCTCACGGTGTCAGTTCTCAACTTACTAGTAGAACTCCCTTATCAATTCTTTCGACAATGAACATTTTGTACATACAGATATTATTTAGTAGTATATTTTTAAGGACCTCTTGATAATTAATATTAAATTGTTCCTTGAAACTTTAATTCATCAACATTCCTTATATTAATAAAGTATTGGACAGCCTTTTACTTGTGAGGCTTAATAGATACAGTCCACCCGTAGTTGTGGAGTGAAGCAGATGACATCACATGACCAGTGGAAGGAAGCAGTCATTGAAAGGGAGCAACCATTGGAAGGGAGCAGTCACTGAAAGGGAGCAACCATTGGAACAGAGCAACATGTTCCACACATCTACCTATGACTCTCTAGATGTAGAAATGTGATTAAAAACCCAATTATCAAATCCACCAGGGCCCCAATGCTGGTCCAACCCCCATCAACCTCCCTGGTGCACTGTAGCATCCCTTGCTCCCCCCTTCCCATCTTAACCCCATTCCAGCCAATTACCTTCATGGGATCAGCTTTCACAGCACACCTACCCTACAGTTCCTTCCAGACTGCCACCCCTCCGTTATAAAGTGGACTCTTCTATGTCCTATTGCCTGCAGCTTCCTTGAAGGTAAACAGCAGATGTTGGAGGGGACGGAGGCTGCAGTGTGTCTAGACTCAGAGACACAAGGCCCTGGTACAGACTAGCTTTGTATCAAGGCACATGTGGATTACTCAGATATCTAACTACTTATTGTGGCTGGTATTAACCAATCTTTGCCACACAGGAAGTACACAGGACATGTATACCACACTTGATGTGTCAGTTAGTACACAGGTCTTACCACACTTGATGCGTTGTTGAAGTCAGCAAGACTGGGTATGTTATTCCTCTACTCTAGCCCAGTTCCTATGTGTGTTTATATCCCTGTTCAGTGTTCCTGTTTCTGCTGCAGGTCAGCTCCAAGACCAGACCTAGAAGGGGAACTAAGGAGGGGTGGGCTCCAGTTGGGGGATTCCTCATTGGAGACAGGATTTAGCATGGGGCACAGTGTTTAGAGTTTCGGACTGTCAATCGAGAGATTCCAGGTTTGAATCTTGAGCAGCCATTTCAAAAATTGAGTCAATTCATTCACTTCATGTTGCTGCAGTTAACTCATTAATTTTGTTTGAATGAGTACCTGGCTATAAACAATGGTGGATATTTGTGTATGAATAGTTTTCGCCCAGTAATTGTAGCATGGCGGAAGAATTCTTCTCTGGAAGTTAACATGATGATCAAACGAACAGGTGTGCTAACGAAGTGTAAAATGCTTTGAGCAGTCTTAAGGACCAGATGATGTAGTCATACTTTCTATGAAGCATGTATCATGTGTTGGTATCAAACTTAAAGTTTTGCAAATTATACAATATCAATTAAGATACTTGCATTTTGAATTTATGTTCACTTAATTAAAACCAATATTTTTAGATAAAATGCATGCTTATGTGTCCATGCATTTTGTGTTCTATCTTTTCTGTATCGCTCTTATGTTAGTACAGATAGAAGCTACGAACATGACAGCAAATATTGACAATGAATCAAGCTAAGTAGTGAGACATCTTCCGTTTTAGTGTAGGTGTGTTTGATTGGTCTCCATTTCCTTTGATGTCCAGTGACAACCGGTGTATTATTTACCTTGGTGTGATGTTAAATTGTGCTGATGTTGACATATGTCTCTGTTGATTCAAGATGGAAGACTTTTATGACTCCCGTCCTTATGGAAATAGACATATCAGTTTTATAGTAGATTGTGAATGTTGTTTGCCTGGGTCTATTTACACAGTACTTTGGAGATATCAGGACAGTGGTTAACTTTAATATTAACTATTGGAAGCTGTTTTAGTGACAAGTATATTTATGTTGGCTCTACAGTCTCTGCTGAAGTGTAGATACGGTATAACTCTCCAAAAAACAAATGAATTTGTACTTTGTAAACCCTACCATCTGCAAAACAGATATGATTTTGTCAAAATAAAAGAGATGGTCTAAATATTCCAAAACACAGCAATTGATCCTTTCTATATACTGTTATCTAATGATTCTTTAATTGTCAGTTTGCCACACACAGAGTTTATACATGTATTTATAAACATGAATAGTCTTTATGCAGTTACTGCATCTTGGCTGAATGCTTCCGAGAGAAGTCGAGATGGTGGTTGAATGAAAAGGTCTGCCAGGGAGTAAAGTGTAAAGCATTTTATAAGACCTTACCTTTTTGCCATGACACATTGTTTAGAAATGGAAATATTACCATTTATTTTGTTTGTCTGAAAGGATGCAGCTTGAAAGTGTTCAGTTGTGTGAAGTATTAGTCACTAAACTACTGGCTTGTGGAGAGTTACCAATGAACTTTCTCGAGTGTTCTTTTGAGATGCAGTTCACATCCAGTGATTTAGTTTAGCTCTTCCCTGTCTGGGGAAGCAGGGAGTAAGAGGCATGGTTATAATTAGCTGCAGCAGATGCAGAGGTGCATAAAAATAGCTGTGAAGTAACCCATGGTGCTATACATAATGTCATGTGACTGTTACATTGGTGTTGCACAGAATGATTTCCCACTGATGTGATGTGATGTACAGCTTCCATATCTTTGGTAATCAGGAACAACATTTCACAAGCAGGAGTTAGTCAAGAAGTCCAGATGTTTATCAGCCAGCAGCCCAGGGGTGATGTGGGGTTGCTTACTAGTGGAACTGTTTGAGGTGTTTTGTTTGCTGGGGAGAGCTTTGAAATGGAGCTGCCCTTGGAAACTGGACTCCAGACTTCCCCTTCAGTTGGGGTGAATAGTTGGGGTGCCCAGAGGGGGTTCAACTGGGGGCTTTTATGCAACTCAGGATGTAAGTCAGCTACTGTGAACACCCATGTGCCATCAAACTTATCTCCCATCTTGAGGCTCTTAGGGAATTAATTCACCCCTACAGTGATTTCCTGAAAGGGTTTCCTGATGCCAGGGTAGATAGTACCATCCAAGATCTAGCTGTTGGCCTGAACTTATCACATGTCTAGCTTGAACCCACCTGCTGGTTTTATGTTATAGACACTTTTTATTGGTAACAAACCACACTTTGCTATTTATGATTGCAATGTATTTTTAACGTTTTTAACAGTTTAAGCTGTGAAAGTTGGCTAAATGCTTACATCAGATGGTGAAGTGACAGGAACTATGACAGTGTTTGTGATGTGTCATTTATTTAGGCATGAGATAAGCCTTGTCCTGGTCAAAGGTTGACTTCCTGTCCTTTGTTTAAACCTGCTACACTTGGTGGGTCCAAGTAAAACACCTCAACAAACTGTATCAGTGTGTAAAGTGTTGACAAAAGATCTCACCTTTAGTACACCTGTCTACATCCAGTCAGCTACACAGGTGAGATGTTAACGAGGGACTTGTTACTAACCCCAGGAGGAGAGTTGCACACAAGGTGTAGATCTACCCCTTTACACAAACCCGCTTTATTCTCGACACAGCCGAATGTGTTAATGACGCATGTTTTTTAGCCCTCTCTTGTCAAGGCCCGGGACCAAACTTATTGTGGTGCAGGGCAACTCCTGTCATGGCCCGGGCCACCCCAACCAGGGACTGGGGTAAAAAGTGTGAGAGACACAGCAGGATTCTCACTTGGTCCCTTGTGTTTTATTTGACAGGAATTTGAAACTAACAGGATCTGGTGAAGACAGGAAGAGTAAAGTGGAGGTGTGGGGTGGGGTGGGTCAGGAGGGGTGGCCATGGGGTGTAAGTAAAAAGAAACAAACAGGAAGTAAGCGAAAAGGCAAAAATAACAGTTTTTGCTAGGTAAAAAGTAACAGGAAAGAAACAATACTTTTTCCCTACAATGTAGGATGGGGTCTGTTGTTACATGGGTAATAATTGTGTGTGTGCGTGCATGCGTGTGTGCGTGCACATGTGTGCAAGCGTGTGTTAGTACATTCAAGCAGTATTTACACGTTTAGATCTTTTGTATGTGTAAAAGTAGTGTTTTTCTATGTAATTTCTATGAACACAAACATAAAAAAATTATGAATACAAAGTCTCACAATAGAAAGTATGACGAATACAAAGAATAGTAAATACAAAATATAATAAATTACAAAGTACAATTAATACAAAGCATGATGATTACACACTATGAAAGATGATTACACACTATGAAAGATGATTACAAACTATGATGAATGCAGATTTGCTGTATCATAATTATGGATTTCCTATATTGAATATAGATGTTTTAGATGTATACTGTTTTATACAATTTTTTCCAAACAAAAAAACTTGATTAAGTACATATTTTCTAAGGTCAATCACATCAGTTTTAATTACAGCAGTCGAAACACAAACATTTTTGAAGGTAGTCATATGGCCAGTAGCTTTATAGAGAATGTCCAGTAAAAATAGAGATTAAAAAATTAGGAAAATCTAAGCACCATTCTCAATGTCTGTCCGTCTGGTTTTGAAGTCTGTCTTCTGTTGGTTCTGATTATAGTGAGCATATCTGGTGGTGGGAAGGGTTCTTACTCTAATATGTGTATGCTGATGTAATACACTTGAACTGTAGTGTTATAACTTTGACTTTATGACCTGAGACCTGTTAGTGTGTTATCTAATCTCCCAAGTCTCCTGGGAGTGAGTTTGGAGTGAAGCCTCTCTACCAGAGCCAGCACACTAGAGCCAGGACTATGGCAGGGCTAGGGCAGGGCTAGGGCAGGGCTAGGGCAGAGCTAGGGTTGAGTGGAAGTCTGACTGAGGAAGCCAGAGAAGGTTATCAAGTGTGGTCTGCTGTGTGGTCTGTGTTTATAGAGATTTGTCTCTGGTTTCTAGCAGATAGGACAAGGTAGGGTCTGACAGGGTGTTCTAGCATGAATTCACAGAGAAAAAGTGAAATCTTTAAATAAGTACTGTACTTTGTGTTTAGAATATATTATGTTGATGTAAACTGTACTAAATACAGTCAGGTGGAATATACTTTTTAATAATAAAAATTAAAGACACAACATTGTCTTATCTTTAATGAAAAGTTAATTATAATTAATAAATTGCAATTACAAAATAAAAAGTATACAACTGACAGAATTTCATAAGTGTATTCGCATTAATCATGTATCAAACTTTGTTGTGCTCAGTTACCAATGAAAATGTGTCTTCAAGTAAAACAATGTTGTAACTTTTCTACCCAAAACTGTGACTTTATTTCCAGGTCTTTTTCCCTGGAGTGAAATGTCTTGTGTGTCTGTTCACCATTTCTACTCATCATCTTGTCATTGTGAAACAGACACTTTCCACTACCCTGTGTTTTTTGGAAGAGATACAGAAAGTAAAAGCCATAGATTAAGCCAGGGGAAGTAAGAGATCCCACAGAGGGGGTCAATGTGTAACATATCTCCAAGTGCCTGACTCTAATCTGAAGATAGGATGAGCATTGCGTTAGCGGCTGAGTAAAAACATTCTACAGCCAGCCGTGGTGCCGGGTGCCAAGACCCAGTAGTTATTGGGTCTTGTATTTCTTACATCTCAGATGCCATCAAAAACAAGACCGAGTACAACTCATGCAGACTGATGATAATATGGACTGAAGTCATGAAAATATATCTACCCAGTTCATGTACAGATTTTTGACATGTTCCCCAAGAAGCTAGTTTAAGGAAGAGTAAACAAAGTATCTCCACAGATGCAGTTATTTATGTGTATGACCAGGGCCTGAGCACAGACCTGACAGTGGCATCAGACACCTGGTTCAGTGTTGGTGTTAGCCTTGATTACCCAGGCTGCTTAGAAGTACTCCATCGGATTGATGTTTTTGCTCCTTGCATTTCACATGAATTTCACAAAAAAGAAACCTACCTAGAATACACTCTGATGTTAAGTTATTGAATAAAAGCAACTTTGTTTGCATTTACATGAAACATTTGAACAAACTCTTATTGCTGCACACATTGACACAAGTCACACAAAAAAACATAATCGCAAAATTATAACGTTTAGATTGCAGGTTCAAATGCCATGATACTCAACTTTTTCGGACAGTGCCTTTTATTTTTTTTAAACAATTAGAAACATAACTGCATTATCTAACACACTTATAATATCACATTACGTATGTATATTTTAATTGTACACGTAATTACAGGCTCAGTTGCCGAAATGAAGTGATGCATTGTGGGTGTATGTCATCAGACCCTCTTTCTCTGCGGAGTCTCCAGCTGAAGTGATACTGTGCTAAGTCGGACACAAAGAAGCAGCAGGACTCCATTTCTGGTCACACTCCACACTTACATGATAAAGAAGTGTTTTGACTTGGATTTAATGGGTCAGTGATGCTGTATACATATGCCAAGGGACTGTGTACTCAGACCAGCTTAATGGCAGCTGATTATAGCGCCTAGACACTGTCAACAATAGCACCAAGGTGGTAGCTCTGTGACAGAGTCAGGGGGGTCACACAGGTGTGACAAGGTCTATTCAATAACCCTCCCCCTGAGCTGCTCTATTATACCCTGTGATTGGAGCTAATTGAGTCTTCACCTTTGTGGGAACTGAATAGAGTAAAGTACTGTTGTATGGTTTATGTAGTTTCATTGCATTCCAAATCATCTTATTTGTGTATAAATAATCAAATATAAGGAATTGAAATAAATATTCTTTACAAAATAGAATTGCAGCTAAATATAATGGCCGAAAACTAAGCACAGTCCCTTATTATCCTTGCCATTTTTGACATGCTCCCCTAAGATGGCCAGCTGGCATTACACATGTGGTCAAGTCCTGTCCACCCTATTAGTCCACAGCCCCCCTGGGTGGGACTGAATGGTCACTGACATTATTATGTTTCAGATGTTCCAAGGTGGACACATTTTCCTGGGGTCACTTAATCTGGTTGCTATAGTAACACATCTGGTAAAGCAAAACCATTTCCTGGCAACATTCTTGTCATTTCTATAGAAGACATCAATTACGTGGTATTTTGGGGAATCATTAAATACAACATTATGTTCTCTCCACGGCTGCTATATGATGTTGATATCTTATACTGCTCCAACATGTTTCAGATCTGTCATTCTCGTTTGCAGAAAATGGTTAGTTTAAAACAAAATCTATAATTTTACGGTTTTGTATTGATTAACTACATCACTATTTAAGATTTGTTTGTTGTCAAAATAAAAAATTATTTGTTCATTTATTAGTTCAAATGGGACCAACTTCCGTAATTCTTTCGTAAATAAAATAACTTATGTTAATAAATGTACGATTACGGACAATTAGGTTTATCATGTTATGGTAACAAACTAAAACGATTGCAGTTTTACATTGCTGATGTATTACAGTGTACAGTCAAACCTCCGTAATACAGCCACCTTGCAACTAAGGTCACCTGAGAGAGTCCCAAATTATTTCTGTAACAGTGAAGTACAGGAAGTTAATCCTGCCAATAAGGTCACTATTCAGGTCATTTTTGGCCAGTCCCGAGGCTGACCTTTATAGGAGGCTCCGCTGTGTGCAGTATTTTGTTTTAAACTTATTTTTTTGAAAGTCAAATTATTCTAACCTATTTGTTAGAAGTTAGTTGATGCTGTTGACAATACGTTCTTCCAAATTTATGCAATTCCATCTCTTCTAATAAACACTTGTACAAAATTGTACTAAGATATATATTAATAGAGTGCTTGTACTTAAGACAACATGAAATTATGATGACGTCTATTTTGTTCTTCAGCCCCGTGGGAACGACAGCAACTTAATACTTCAGAAGTGTTCATTTGTATCGGAATACGACACCAGAAATACTGGATAGCAGCGAGGTAAGAGTTTGAGATGTTTCACTGTGTGACTTGTTTCATGTTGCCATATTTATTAGTAACAAAACCTTATTTATGATTACTTTTAAACACCTACATCCACATCGTATAAGAACACTTCCTGTTATGTTTTTTTATAAAGAAAACTCATTTGTTAATTGATACTTATTTATTCATTACTTGATAGTATCACCCTCCTATTTCCTTTGGCCTGCCCCCTATAGTCAGGTAGATTCAGAGTTAAGATGACACAGAACCAACACGTCGAAGACACGATGGTTGCCCCCTGTTACGTACGCCCTACCAGACAGTAATTCAACGGTTTGGTTTTTGCTATTATTTGTGACATTCCTTGGCTCGGGAGTCACGTATCTTGCACTGGGCTCCGACAGATGGCAGATAATCATTCTTTATGTGACAGTCTCGTCTCCAAGAGATAAGTTCTCACAATACCTCAGGCATATTCAGCGAGCATGAAAACACTTGACTCTTGCTTTCAATGCGCTTTCTAATTGTCCACTTACTTTGTTACTTAAATAGTAGTTATCAAATGGTATCTGTATTGCAGCTGATAAACCTTTCCTTTGTGAGTACTTAGGAATGCTAATGATGCTAAAAGACACAGGTGGGATTTACAGTGGCTTGTGAAGAAGTTGGTTAACACTTTCAGTGTTTTATAAATTAATATGTGACATCACCTAATATACTCTAGGTGTTTTGTACTGAAAGAATTATGCCCCTTTCCTGTGTGTGTTGTGGTGTGTGTGTGTGTGTGTGTGTGTGTGTGTGTGTGTGTGTGTGTGTGCGTGTGTGCGTGTGTGTGTGTGTGTGTGTGTGAGTGTGTGTGTGAGTGTGTATGTATGTCTGTGAAATAGGACAGTCAGTTTTATTTTATGTCGTTTTATGGAATCAAAAGTGTACGTTTGACCATAGCTGTTATTGGAAATTCTTACTTAGTCGGCAGACATCTTGCGGTTTTCTTTTGAGTCGTTTATGTATAAAACTGTAACTATTTTCTAGCCAGGAAGTTAGTGTGTTGTTTAGTGTAAACAGAAGTCACAATCAAGAAGACACTTGAATAAACTATGACTGCAGTTGTAGGAATAAACCCACTGATGTCACAACTAACTAATGACCTGATTATGGCTACATTGATTGATGGGGGAATAAAGACAGGGCTTGTGTAAGAATATTCCACCACAGAGACCACATGTCAACCCCCCCCCCCCAGTAGTGTACAGCAGGCAGTCACCACCCCCAACACCACAGGGAGAATCAACACTTATCAACAGCAGTAGATTGGATGTCAGGGCATTGAGCCATGCAACTGGGGTACTGGGGATGGGTAAGGGTGGGGGTGGATTGTGGGTGGGTAGGGGTGGGATGGTGTGGGTAAGGGTGGGGTGGGGTGAAAGCAGGGACATTGGGACAAACAAGGAGACAAGATATCAGCAATGGTGTAGACAAGCAGCATATTTCATCCCGCACTAGTAAAGGGTGTACGGCTGTGTTTGTGTTTGTAACACTGACTTTCTCATAAATGTTGTAGTCTTCAGATATGTCCTTTTCCCTGTTCAGAACAATTTTTTAGGGTATAAAAACTCCTCGAAAGGGTAATTAATTAATATTTCAGAATCACTGGTACTCTACTTGTGTAGCTCAAGCCCAGAAGCAAATTAGTTTCATTGTGTCAACTGTGGCTGAGCAGGCTTTGATGACATGTAATGATGATTTACATCTGGGGGTATAACGCACACCCTCCTCCCACCTTAGTATGTGCCTACTTCCTCTCCCAGCCTGTCTCCCTGCCCACACCCAGCCCCTGGTCTCTCTCCCTTGATTTACACAAGCCAGCAGCACTTAAGTCATAAGCAGGTCTTAAGTCATAAGCACCAGTATCAACAGCCAGGGCCTGGGTCTAGTTATCTCTTATTGGCCCATTTCCACCTAACTCTGTCCCAGGCTTCTGACAGCCCCATTAATCTGTGAGAGGATGCTACAGATTGTACCTACAAGGATCATTACGGATCATCCCGTCAGACTCACTCTCTCGATTTCTCTCAACACAGGGGATAGACCCGTGTTTTATTCCTGGGTCCATGGTTTAAGAATAAAGTCCCTAATTTTAAGATGTTTTTCTAGGATCTTTTGCACTTGGAAAAAATAGTTTTGAACAAACTACAACTGTTATAAGGAACCTGAGATTCTCAGCCGAGAGATTCCTTGGGCAAGTTCATTCACGCCTCGTTGCACCAGCACACTCAGCTCTATGAATGAGTACCTACCTATAGACAGTGGTGGATATTTGTGCATGGGTAGTCTTTATGCAGTAACAACAGCATGGCTGAATGCTTCTCAGACAAGTCAAGATGGTATTCTAATGAACAGGTCTGCCAGGGAGTAAAGTGTAAAACACTCTGAGCAGACCTAAGGACTGGATACTGCGCTATATAAGAACTTACCTCTCTGTGTAGATTAGAAACCTACAAGTCTGGATGCATGCTGACAGTGTGTGGGCCTGGCAATGGTACAATGTCCCCGGCATATGGAGACAAAATCTTGTTTTGCAACATCCGACAGGGAGATGTTGATTTTTAGGAGAACAAATTGTAGGATTGAACAAAATCTCTACAGTAGATTAGTGACATGACAGGCACCGCATGTGCTGGATGGAATGAAATCAAAATTGTCATTTTGCGTACAGCACTAAATAGATAAACATGGTTGCCGATGGAAACACAAATGCCGATCTGTCCCCACTTGAGTTGGCTTTCCCAGTGTATACTTTGGCATTCATTAGTGGTGTTTGCCTTAAATTTTTTTGGAGAATCGTTCCAAAGTGCAATCTCCTATTCCACATCTGTATTTTATAAGAACTGGAATGCCAGTCTTTTTATCACATTTCGTTTTTGCTTGTATATGAACTGGAATGGCTGGCAGTGTTACTTAATGCACTGGATAAGAACCATTTTGATCCCACTAGACTAGTGACAGGCCCTAGGCAGTACATTTGATCCCACTAGACTAGTGACAGGCCCTAGGCAGTGCATTTGATCCCACTAGACTAGTGGCAGGCCCTAGGCAGTACATTTGATCCCACTAGACTAGTGACAGGCCCTAGGCAGTACATTTGATCCCACTAGACTAGTGACAGGCCCTAGGCAGTACATTTGATCCCACTAGACTAGTGACAGGCCCTAGGCAGTACATTTGATCCCACTAGACTAGTGACAGGCCCTAGGCAGTACATTTGATCCCACTAGACTAGTGACAGGCCCTAGGCAGTACATTTGATCCCACTAGACTAGTGACAGGCCCTAGGCAGTACATTTGATCCCACTAGACTAGTGACAGGCCCTAGGCAGTACATTTGATCCCACTAGACTAGTGACAGGCCCTAGGCAGTACATTTGATCCCACTAGACTAGTGACAGGCCCTAGGCAGTGCTTTGTCAACTTAGGTAAAATAGACTGCATATCAGGCAGTGAACATCTTTAATAAAATAACACTGTTTGACCACAAAATGAATAAATGTGTCCTCGATAAATGGGGTATTTGCAAAGCGATTTTAAAGAGCAAAACTGGACTAATGAGTTCATAAGAGTGAGAGAGAAATGGTTCCCCGGTCACTCTGGTCATTCTGGTCACTTCGGTCACTCTGGTGTGACCGGTCATTCTGGTCACTCTGGTGGGACGAGGTGGTTAGAAGATTAGACTTGGCTCGAGTTTGACCACTGACGCTGGTGGAATATCAACAGGCTTTAAATGTCACCATTGAGGAGTCGGTGGCACTAATCTTCCTGTATGTCTTCAGTATTATGGATTAGGTGTAACAGGTGACATAAGTAAGTGTGTGTTTGTGCGCGTGTGTTTGTGCGCATGTGTTTGTGTGCGTCTGTCTGTGTGCATCTGTTCGTGTGCGTGTGTGCGTGCGAGTGTGTTCATGCACGTGTTTGTGCATGCATGTGGTGTGTGTATATATGTGTGCAATATAATAATAATAATAAGATAACTTCTATTGTGCCTAAATCCTTGGAAACCAAGCTCAGAGGCGCATCAAAACAAAAGGATTGGTCAATCTCAAAATCCATAAGTAGTATTCCAATTGTCAACAGATGGGTCAAGGCGCTAGGGAGCTACGGTGGATAAGCAAGGTTGTAAAGATAATTTTTTATATGACAACGGAATTTTGTAATATTTTCAACTGATCTAACACTAAGAGTTGATGCAGCAACAGAAAAAGCCCTAGTTCCAATGTTTGTGTTGACTCTAGGAACAAAAAGTAGGTCAGAACTAGATGATCGAAGCTGGATAGGTTTTCTTACAGGAGTAAGTAATGAATGCAAATAAGATGGTTGCTTACTGGACAGTGCCTGGTATGTAATGGTACAGATCTTAAATATTATACGACATCGTACAGGAAGCCAATGCAAAGTAATACAGAACGAGAAAAACGAGGAGATCTTGTAACTACTCTTGCTAGCGATATTATAAAGGAGGGAATTGCAATAGTCAAGTCTGCTGCTAACAAGCGCTGTTGCAATAGTTTTAGCAACAGAAAATGACATATACCGACGAATACGGCGAAGATCACGAATATGATAAAAGCAGCAGCGACATGTTTGAGATATGTGTTGTCGGAAATTGAAGTTACTATCAAAGATCACTCGTAGATTCCGCACCGACGTTGCTGGCGTGATATACTGATTCAAAATACACGTAGGGAAAAAACATCCAGTTTACTGCGCTGCATTGGAGTACCAATAATGATCAATTCAGTTTTATTTGCATTTAATTTCAACTTGTTGTCAGTCATCCAGTGGAAGATATCTTGGATGCAATCACTAAGTTGGTTAAGGGAGCGATTTGTATCTGGGGTAGCCAACGAAATGTAGATCTGAGTATCATCAGCATAAAGATGATGATTCAAGTTATGTCTTTGTGACATGCGTACATGTCTGTGCTTGTACATATGTGTACATCCGTAGCATGTATGTGCAGTACAGGTAACAAGAGTAAAATTAATGTATTTATGCATACACTTTGTATGTGTAAGTGTATTTCTATGTCATCCGTGAATAAGGAAATTTGACCGCACTAAGGCTGGCAGAACTCAAGCTGCATATGAAAACACATTTATATTTATAATAACCACAGTTCTACAGAAATTGCAGTTTATAGTTACTCAGTTGCCACACAATTTGATACCGTTTAACAAAGAGAGAATCAAACCAGTGCTTTTTTCTGATTGATCACTCTGAGCCTGTCAGTTTGTCACCCTTCGTTCTTATTTCTTTTATGTTTTATTACCAGTTGTGGTTCATCGTGCCTAGGCCCAAGCCCTGCCAAGATCTCTGTCTTGCCAGGGCAGATACCGCAAGACACAAACTCATCTATTATTGTGTTTTTTCTTTGTCATTTCAACATCCCTTGATAGTGTTATCTCCGAATGGTGCATCAGTGGTTAGTATCGTCAAGAGTAAAGCTTTTTTTATTGCCACCATTAGGGGGACATTTGATCTGTGGAGGTTGAAACATGTTTTTTGGAATTTACGATTTTATGACCTGACCCTTAACATCTCTAGGTAAAGAAGATATTGTCAAATTTGAGGTAGAACAGTGAATTTTGCAACTGTTGAACTTGTGGGTAGCTTTGATTGGTGTGTTTATTGGTGGGGTACACAGGTATGATTGCAGTGAGGGGGAGATGAGAGTATGTTGGTAAACACAGGGTGTGGGGGGGTGGCAGTGAGGACATTCAGTGGAGTCCTCACCCAGACAGTCCTCTCGACATGTGGTTATACATCAGTGGTATATGAAGCTGCGGTGACTTTCATAGGGAACTTGCATTTGTAACACAAACATAGTTTGGCAGCGTATCCTATTGAATGGTTGAGCAGTTTATCAAGATTAGTCCTACCATTAATTAGTAATAAATAACTAGTTAACATTCTGTCAAACAATGATCAATGCTAATAGTGACAGTGTTGAGTTGGTCACACATTGACAGTCTTGAGTTGATGACACATTGACAATTTTGGGTTGTTGACACATTAACAGCCTTAAGTTAGTGACGCATTGACAGTTCTAAGTTTATGACACATTGTCATTTTGAGTTGGTGACACATTGACAGTCTAAAACTCTTGCGTTGGTGACACATTGACAGTCTAAAACTCTTGCGTTGGTAACACATTGACAGTCTTGAGTTTAACACACATTGACATTTTGATATGGTGACACATTGACAGTCTTGAGTTGGTGAAACATTGAGAGTCTTGGGTTGGTGACACATTGGCAGTCCTGAGTTTATGACATATTGACATTTTGAGTTGGTGACACATTGACAGTCTTGAGTTGGTGAAACATTGACAGTCTTGAGTTGGTGACACATTAACAGTCTTGAGTTAGTGAAACATTGACAGTCCTGAGTTTATGACACATTGGCATGTTGAGTTGATGACACATTGAAGTCTTGCATTGGTGACACATTAACAATCTTGAGTTAGTGACACATTGACAGTCCTGAGTTTACGACACATTAACATTTTGAGTTGGTGACACATTGAAAGTCTTGAGTTGGTGACACATTGACATTTTGAGTTGGTGACACATTGATAGTCTTGAGTTGGTGTCACCTGGAGGCTCCCAGTATGTATGTGCGTGCATGTGCGTGCATGCATGTGTGCGTGTATGCCTGTGTGTGCATGCATGTATGTGTGTGTGTGTGTGTTTACTGTCTGTACTCTGTACATATTCCCATGACGTAATCTCTATGTACTTTTTACCCATCATCAAGCCTCACCACTTCATCAAGTCTTGGCAGCCGGTTTTTATAATTTTACATTAACTTTTCACAGGAATTACGTTGATGTGTCTTCAATCTCGCCGTTGTAAGCTGTGTTTTTTATTATCTGTCTCAACAGAATTTGTTTCGTTAACATGATGTGACACTTTGTCACATCTTCTCGGTGTGTTGTATTCCATGTTGTCATAGTTCCCCTTCCTCTGTCCTGTGTATTCATTCCTTAAATGATTCCAGCAAGTTGAAGTCAAGGTATTTGACGTATAAGCCATACAATAGTGTACCCCTCATCCCACACCATGGAGCACAAACCAGGGCAGCAATTGTCACAAGTACAGTATTTGACCTACCAGCCATACAATAGCGTACCCCTCATCCCACACCATGGAGCATAAACCAGGGCAGCAATTGTCACAAGTACAGTATTTGACCTACCAAACATACAATAGCGTACCCCTCATCCCACACCATGGAGCATAAACCAGGGCAGCAATTGTCACAAGTACAGTATTTGACCTACCAAACATACAATAGCGTACCCCTCATCCCACACCATGGAGCATAAACCAGGGCAGCAATTGTCACAAGTACAGTATTTGACCTACCAAACATACAATAGCGTACCCCTCATCCCACACCATGGAGCATAAACCAGGGCAGCAATTGTCACAAGTACAGTATTTGACCTACCAAACATACAATAGCGTACCCCTCATCCCACACCATGGAGCATAAACCAGGGCAGCAATTGTCACAAGTACAGTATTTGACTACAGTACAGTAGAAATAGTGATTTTGTTTCTCAACGTCTTTTAATATTTTGTACATTTGTTTTCATATTTCTACACCGGTTATCTTTGATTTCCCTGAAATATAGAGGCGTAGCATGAAGCATATGATTAAGTATGTTATTACTCCTTACGGAGACATTATGTGTGGGGTGATTTGTTGTCCTTTTCAGTTCAGAGTACACTTTATAAGTATATGGTATTTACTTTCCACCCTGGATGCCATAAATTATGTTCCATAAAAATATCCTCAGTCCGGTTAATAGATGGTTAAAAATTTGATATGGGACATTAAATGTTGCTGAAGTGACATGGAATGTCTGCTGGAAATAAAACCCTTGTTAGACCAACACATTATCTGTAGGTTTTGTGTTTAATGCGTCCTCAAGTGCGTAAACCATGCTTAATGTCAGATGTGTTTTCCCACAGTGTTTTGGCTTTCAGGATTCGATCACTCAGCCAGTATGGTGGGAGTTAATGTGCGATATGTAAGATGTTGTTGTTATCCTCATCGCTCCCTGTCTTCGGGGTGAGGCTGGCTTCGATATGTCAACATTTTCTTTTCTTTCTCTTCCTCTTCTTTCTCTCTCTTCCTCCTCATTGCACTTGCACTACTTTCTCTGCCACCCTTCTCCATTCTCCTCGGTCTTTTGCTCTTTTCCTCCATTCCCCTTTCCATCCCTCCAGGTCTCTCTTCTCGCAATCCTCCCAGCTCAGTCTTGGTCGCCTTCGTCTTCTTTTCCCCTCTACTCTCCGGGAACGGGGCATCTGGTTTCTTTGCCATCCATTCTTCTCCCATTCGCTCCACATGTCCTGCCCAGTTCAACCGACTTCTCACCAACTTCTTCTTGAAACTTTCTTTCACACCAACATCCTCCCTCAGCTCTTACACTCTTCACTTATCTATTCTCCTTACCCCCGTAATTCTACTAACCCAGTTGTTTTCGTACACTTGTGCCCTCTCCTGTTGTTTCTCTGTCATTGCTATAGTCTCTAGGCCATACAGGTAGGCTGGTGTCACACTTGTGCCCTCTCCTGTTGTTTCTCTGTCATTGCTATAGTCTCTAGGCCATACAGGTAGGCTGGTGTCACACTTGTGCCCTCTCCTGTTGTTTCTCTGTCATTGCTATAGTCTCTAGGCCATACAGGTAGGCTGGTGTCACACAGGTGCCCTCTCCTGTTGTTTCTCTGTCATTGCTATAGTCTCTAGGCCATACAGGTAGGCTGGTGTCACACTTGTGCATAGTACCTTTCCCTTTTCTTTATTTGATATTCTTTTATTAGTTCAAATGGTACCAACTTCCGTAATTCTCTCATAAATAAAATAACTTATGTTGATAAATGTACGATTACGGACAATTAGGTTTATCATGTTATGGGGACAAACTGTTAAACGATTGCAGTTTTACATTGCTGATGTATTACAGTGTACAGTCAAACCTCCGTAATACAGCCACCTTGCAACTAAGGTCACCCTGAGAGTCCCAAATTATTTCTGTAACAGTGAAGTACAGGAAGGTAATCCTGCCAATAAGGTCACTATTCATGTCATTTTTGGCCAGTCCCGAGGCTGACCTTTGATAGGAGGTTCCACTATACTAACTTGGAGAATATTTAGTAAAGATAGCAAAGGTACAGTCAGATGTGAGAAGATTTCAGGGACAACAGAAGTATTGGTGTAATTTAATAATTTCCCGTGTGTGTTTCCTTCAAGCCAGCTGTCCTTCTCTGGGGAAGCAACTCTGCAGGGAATCACATCCTCCTTGTTTCTGGCAGCCCATCAGCTGAGAATGCTACACCCAGTCCTCAGACCCCCCCCACCTCTCTCCTCAACCCCTTTCCCTCTGGTGACGAAAAGCAAGCTTGCTAAATATTTAGTTTAGTAACATTACCTGGAGCCCAGAGGGAGTTCTGGAGAAACTCTGAGGCTCAGGGGAAGAGGAATGATAACAGCAAGCAACAGGAGGGGAAGGGAGGGTGGGTGACTGAAGGGGTTGGGGGCATTGACACTTTGTAGGGGAAATGTTGGGGAAGATAACCCCAGTCAGTCCTGCGGGTGTATAATTTGAGTTTTGGATGTGGTACGGGGAATAGGGGCATGATATGTAGATGAGGAATAGAGGTTTGGATATGGCAGGGAAATATGGATTTGGGGTGTAGGAATAGAATAAGGTTTTTGGGATGTAGGATAGTGATAAAGGGCTTAGGGTGGGGGCGTGGAATAAAGTTAAAGTAAACTGGAGCAACGTAGAGTGAACGAACTTGCCCAAAGTTCGACACCGCAGCATAGGATTGGAACCCGGGTTCTCTCGGTTGAAAGTCCAATGCTCTAGACACTGCACCATTACGCTCCACAAATAAGGGCTTGGGTTAGAGGACGGGAATAGGGGTTTGATATACAGTAGTGGAATAGGGGCTTGAGTTGTGTGAGTTGAGAAGGGACTTGGGTTGTGTGAGTGGAGTAGGGGCTTGGGTTGTGTGAGTGGAGTAGGGACTTGGGTTGTGTGAGTGGAGAAGGGGCTTGGGTTGTGTGAGTGGAGTAGGGACTTGGGTTGTGTGAGTGAAGAAGGGGCTTGGGTTGTGTGAGTGGAATAGGGGCTTGGGTTGTGTGAGTGGAGTAGGGGCTTGGGTTGTGTGAGTGGAGTAGTGGCATGGGTTGTGTGAGTGGAGTAGGGACTTGGGTTGTGTGAGTGAAGAAGGGGCTTGGGTTGTGTGAGTTGAGTAGGGGCTTGGGTTGTGTGAGTTGAGTAGGGGCTTGGGTTGTGTGAGTGGAGTAGTGGCTTGGGTTGTGTGAGTGGAGTAGGGACTTGGGTTGTGTGAGTGGAGAAGGGGCTTGGGTTGTGTGAGTGGAGTAGGGGCTTCGGTTGTGTGAGTGGAATAGGGGCTTGGTTGTGTGAGTGGAGTAGGGGCTTGGGTTGTGTGAGAGGAGAAGGGGCTTGGGTTGTGTGAGTGGAGTAGGGGCTTTAGTTGTGTGAGTTGAGTAGGGGCTTGTGTTGTGTGAGTGGAGAAGGGGCTTGGATTGTGTGAGTGAAGTAGGGACTTGGGTTGTGTGAGTGAAGAAGGGGCTTGGGTTGTGTGAGTAGAATAGGGGCTTGGGTTGTGTGAGTGGAGTAGGGGCTTGGGTTGTGTGAGTGGAGTAGTGGCTTCGGTTGTGTGAGTGGAATAGGGGCTTGGGTTGTGTGAGTAGAGTAGGGGCTTGGGTTTGTGAGTTGAGTAGGGACTTGGGTTGTGTGAGTGGAGTAGGGGCTTGGGTTGTGTGAGGGGAGAAGGGGCTTGGGTTGTGTGAGTGGAGTAGTGGCTTGGGTTGTGTGAGTGGAGTAGGGACTTGGGTTGTGTGAGTGGAGTAGGGGCTTGGGTTGTGTGAGTGTAGTAGGGGCTTGGGTTGTGTGAGTGGAGTAGGGACTTGGGTTGTGTGAGTGGAATAGGGGTTTGGGTTGGGTGAGTGGAGTAGGTCTTGGGTTGTGAGTAGAGTAGGGACTTGGGTTGTGTGAGTGGAATAGGGGCTTGGGTTGTGTGAGTATAGTATGGGCTTGGGTTGTGTGAGTGGAGTAGGGGATTGGGTTGTGTAAGTTGTATTAGGGGCTTGGGTTGTGTGAGTGGAGTATGGACTTGGGTTGTGTGAGTGGAATAGGAGCTTGGGTTGTGTGAGTGGAGTAGGGGCTTGGGTTGTGTGAGTGGAGTAGGGACTTGGGTTGTGTGAGTGGAGTAGGGGCTTGGGTTGTGTGAGTGTAGTAGGGGCTTGGGTTGTGTGAGTGGAGTAAGGGCTTGGGTTGTGTGAGTGTAGTAGGGGCTTGGGTTGTGTGAGTGGAGTATGGACTTGGGTTGTGTGAGTGGAATAGTGGCTTGGGTTGTGTGAGTGGAGTAGGGGCTTGGGTTGTGTGAGTGGAATAGGGACTTGGGTTGTGTGAGTGAAGTAGGGGCTTGCATTGTGTGAGTGGTGTAGGGGCTATGTGTAGGAAAAGTACGATATGAGCCTGGGGTTTGGCCTTGCGAGAGTGACCTGTGTGCTAAGTTAATCTAATTGATGGTCTCCTCCACTGGTGACTTCCTCTGTCTGTCTATCCACATGTCCAGTTGTATTGATCAAGTGACTTTTGACTGCACTGTATAAGATAAGAATGGTTACCATGGCTACCGCATAGTTTCGATGAACGCTCATGACTGCCTTGGGAACACCGAATAATTCCCCAATGCATCATGCCATGCAGACATCCCTGGCTGCAGTCTCGTGGGTGCGCTGCCCTCCTTCCCTATCCCCCTGCTCCCAGTCCAGGGCCCACAAGGGGTTTAGGGCTGCAGTAGGGATAGATCACAATTATACTTCTGTGTTTATTCAATGCAAATCATGTGCGTGTGGCATCTAATCGCGTTCAGGCATCATTTGTACTGTGAAGTTGTTTTTGAACATGGGTACCTGTGTGTGCATGATGGCAGACAGTGGTGCATAGAATTCTACCATGCATATAAAGCATCGTCCACAGATTTGGTGCCTTTATTTGACGGTGCCTCTGACCTGAGGTGACCTCCGACCCTAGTAATGAAGTCATTGGGGGAGAGAGAGAGAGCGAGAGAGAGAGAGAGCGAGGTAGAGAGAGAGAGAGAGAGAGAGAGTGAGAGAGCACGCGCGAGAGAGAGGAGAGAGGAGAGCGAGAGAGAGAGAGAGAGCGCAAGAGCGAGAAAGAGCGCGCGCGAGAGAGAGAGTGAGAGAGAGAGAGCGCAAGAGCGAGAGAGAGCGCGAGAGAGAGAGAGAGTGAGAGCAGAGAGAGAGAGAGAGCGAGAGAGAGAGCGAGAGAGAGAGAGAGAGAGAGAGAGAGAGAGAGAGAGAGAGAGAGAGAGAGAGAGAGAGAGAATGAGAAATGAATTCCTGCAGGAGCTTGATGAGATGTGGACAATAAGAGAAGGTGATGAATTAGGAACAATCCATCTTGTTGTGGCTATTGATGTAGTATCGTGTAACAGGTCGATGCTGTATCATGTAACAGGCCGGAGATGGAATGTCTCAGTCAAGTGTTATTGTGTGGGAGGCTTCGTTCTAATTCCATTAGTCTTCAAACAAATGATATTATAATTATAGTGAAATTACTCAAGTCAAAAATTATTCTTTCATCTTTTTGAACAATGCTGCATCTGAACTTTCTGTAGTTATCAGATACGTCACACTATTTGGTAGATATAGTTCACCTGGGGACCGTTTCACTAAAATTCTTATCGGGTTATAAGTCCAATTTTGTTCTGTAAAATTGATTTCACTCTGTAACAATGACTCGTTATACGGAAAACCGAACACCAGGATGTGCCACCAGGACGCATTATCTTGTGTCTCATGGAAATAGTGTCCTCAGTGATCTGATAGCAGCTTTTTGCATTTTGCAAAAGCTCCTTAAATTTTACAAGGATTCAATTTAATGATGGATTTTCTTCTTGATCTCCTTATTGTAGTTAAATAGTCCACAGAAACATCACACTACGTGGCAGGTAGAGGTCTCCTGGTTCATTCAGTGGCTGCTAATTATTGTAGTTAGATGGTCCACGGATACATTACACTACGTGGCAGGTAGAGGTCTCCTGGTTCATTCAGTGGCTGCTAATTATTGTAGTTAGATGGTCCACGGATACATTACACTACGTGGCAGGTAGAGGTCTCCTGGTTCATTCAGTGGCTGCTAATTATTGTAGTTAGATGGTCCACGGATACATTACACTACGTGGCAGGTAGAGGTCTCCTGGTTCATTCAGTGGCTGCTAATTATTGTAGTTAGATGGTCCACGGATACATTACACTACGTGGCAGGTAGAGGTCTCGTGGTTCATTCAGTGGCAGCTCGTTATTGTAGTTAGATGGTCCATGGATACATCACACTATGTGGCAGGTAGAGGTCTCCTGGTTCATTTAGTGGCAGCTCATTATTGTAGTTAGATGGTCCATGGATACATCACACTATGTGGCAGGTAGAGGTCTCCTGGTTCATTCAGTGGCAGCTCGTTATTGTAGTTAGATGGTCCATGGATACATCACACTATGTGGCAGGAGAGGTCTCCTGGTTCATTCAGTGGCAGCTCATTATTGTAGTTAGATGGTCCACGGATACATCACACTATGTGGCAGGTAGAGGTCTCGTGGTTCATTTAGTGGCAGCTCATTATTGTAGTTAGATGGTCCACGGATACATCACACTACGTGGCAGGTAGAGGTCTCGTGGTTCATTTAGTGGCAGCTCATTATTGTAGTTAGATGGTCCACGGATACATCACACTACGTGGCAGGTAGAGGTCTCCTGGTTCATTCAGTGGCAGCTCGTTATTGTAGTTAGATGGTCCATGGATACATCACACTATGTGGCAGGTAGAGGTCTCCTGGTTCATTCAGTGGCAGCTCGTTATTGTAGTTAGATGGTCCATGGATACATCACACTATGTGGCAGGTAGAGGTCTCCTGGTTCATTCAGTGGCAGCTCATTATTGTAGTTAGATGGTCCACGGATACATCACACTATGTGGCAGGTAGAGGTCTCCTGGTTCATTCAGTGGCTGCTAATTATTGTAGTTAGATGGTCCATGGATACATCACACTATGTGGCAGGTAGAGGTCTCGTGGTTCATTTAGTGGCAGCTCATTATTGTAGTTAGATGGTCCATGGATACATCACACTATGTGGCAGGTAGAGGTCTCCTGGTTCATTCACATTATTGTAGTTAGATGGTCCACGGATACATCACACTATGTGGCAGGTAGAGGTCTCCTGGTTCATTCAGTGGCTGCTTATTATTGTAGTTAGATGGTCCACGGATACATCACACTATGTGGCAGGTAGAGGTCTCCTGGTTCATTCAGTGGCAGCTCATTATTGTAGTTAGATGGTCCACGGATACATCATACTAGATGGCAGGTAGAGGTCTCTTGGTTCATTCAGTGGCAGCTCATTATTGTAGGTAGATGATCCACGGATACATCACACTACGTGGCAGGTAGAGGTCTCCTGGTTCATTCAGTGGCTGCTTATTATTGTAGTTAGATGGTCCACGGATACATCACACCATGTGGCAGGTAGAGGTCTCCTGGTTCATTCAGTGGCAGCTCATTATTGTAGTTAGATGGTCCACGGATACATCATACTACATGGCAGGTAGAGGTCTCCTGGTTCATTCAGTGGCAGCTCATTATTGTAGGTAGATGATCCACGGATACATCACACTACGTGGCAGGTAGAGGTCTCCTGGTTCATTCAGTGGCTGCTTATTATTGTAGTTAGATGGTCCACGGATACATCACACCATGTGGCAGGTAGAGGTCTCCTGATTCATTCAGTGGCAACTCATTATTGTAGTTAGATGGTCCTCGGATACATCATACTACATGGCAGGTAGAGGTCTCCTGGTTCATTCAGTGGCAGCTCATTATTGTAGTTAGATGGTCCACGGATACATCACACTACGTGGCAGGTAGAGGTCTCCTGGTTCATTCAGTGGCAACTCATTATTGTAGTTAGATGGTCCACGGATACATCATACTACATGGCAGGTAGAGGTCTCCTGGTTCATTCAGTGGCAGCTCATTATTGTAGGTAGATGATCCACGGATACATCACACTACGTGGCAGGTAGAGGTCTCCTGGTTCAATCATTGGCAGCTCATTATTGTAGGTAGATGGTCCATGAATACATCACACTACATGGCAGGTAGAGGTCTCCTGGTTCTTTCAGTGACAGCTCATTATTGTAGTTAGATGGTCCACGGATACATCACACTACGTGGCAGGTAGAGGTCTCCTGGTTCATTCAGTGGCTGCTAATTATTGTAGTTAGATGGTCCACGGCTACATTACACTATGTGGCAGGTAGAGGTCTCGTGGTTCATTCAGTGGCAGCTCGTTATTGTAGTTAGATGGTCCACGGATACATCACACTATGTGGCAGGTAGAGGTCTCCTGGTTCATTCAGTGGCAGCTTATTATTGTAGTTAGATGGTCCACGGATACATCACACTATGTGGCAGGTAGAGGTCTCCTGGTTCATTCAGTGGCAGCTTATTATTGTAGTTAGATGGTCCACGGATACATCACACTACGTGGCAGGTAGAGGTCTCCTGGTTCATTCAGTGGCTGCTAATTATTGTAGTTAGATGGTCCACGGATACATCACACTATGTGGCAGGTAGAGGTCTCCTGGTTCATTCAGTGGCAGCTTATTATTGTAGTTAGATGGTCCACGGATACATCACACTACGTGGCAGGTAGAGGTCTCCTGGTTCATTCAGTGGCAGCTCATTATTGTAGGTAGATGATCCACGGATACATCACACTACGTGGCAGGTAGAGGTCTCCTGGTTCAATCATTGGCAGCTCATTATTGTAGGTAGATGGTCCATGGATACATCACACTACGTGGCAGGTAGAGGTCTCCTGGTTCTTTCAGTGACAGCTCATTATTGTAGTTAGATGGTCCACGGATACATCACACTACGTGGCAGGTAGAGGTCTCCTGGTTCATTCAGTGGCTGCTAATTATTGTAGTTAGATGGTCCACGGATACATTACACTATGTGGCAGGTAGAGGTCTCGTGGTTCATTCAGTGGCAGCTCGTTATTGTAGTTAGATGGTCCACGGATACATCACACTATGTGGCAGGTAGAGGTCTCCTGGTTCATTCAGTGGCAGCTTATTATTGTAGTTAGATGGTCCACGGATACATCACACTATGTGGCAGGTAGAGGTCTCCTGGTTCATTCAGTGGCAGCTTATTATTGTAGTTAGATGGTCCACGGATACATCACACTACGTGGCAGGTAGAGGTCTCCTGGTTCATTCAGTGGCTGCTAATTATTGTAGTTAGATGGTCCACGGATACACCACACTATGTGGCAGGTAGAGGTCTCCTGGTTTATTCAGTGGCAGCTTATTATTGTAGTTAGATGGTCCACGGATACATCACACTACGTGGCAGGTAGAGGTCTCCTGGTTCATTCAGTGGCAGCTTATTATTGTAGTTAGATGGTCCACGGATACATTATACTACGTGGCAGGTAGAGGTCTCCTGGTTCATTCCGTGGCAGCTCATTATTGTAGTTAGATGGTCCACGGATACATAACACTACATGGCAGGTAGAGGTCTCCTGGTTTCACATCTTCAGTCACTGGTTCATTCAGTGGCAGCCGTTGTCCATTTCCTGTCAAGGTGATTTGGTAAATGGCCTGATTGGTCAACACAAACTTTCTTTAGCTAGATCAGGTAACACAGTTATCTTTAATAATACTAATAAAACATACAAGTGTAGGCTGTTTCAGTTAAATCATTTGTGTGTGCATGTGTGCACGCACGCGCATGTGTGCACGTGTGCGCGCATGTGTGCATGGGTGTATATGTGTGTGAGTGTATCATGGAGGTTAGTTAATACAATACCTAATTAGGATAGTAATATATTCAAATGGATTATAACTTTACAGAATAAATTCTATAACAAAAAATTGGTTAAAACTTGAAATTATTGAAACAGTCATTAATACTAGTTAATAGAAAAGTTAAACTATATAACAATATATAATATACCGACATCTGGCAAATGAATATATGTATTTGCCAGACGCCAATAATCAAAATGACACAGCTGACATATCAAAAGAAATCCATAAAACCCACTCTCTCAGTGACTCGTACTTAGCAGGGTGAATGATGACACCAATCCTGCGCCAGATAAACTGTGGAGTCTGTTTGTCTCTCACTCCGAGCACGACGCGCTCCACGATAAATTTCTGTCACGCTCAATGTGTTTCAAATGTAGATTGGTGATCAGAAATTGTCTTTTGCATTTGTGTTCATGAAATATTCATCGCTCTTGCACGGACGGCAGTTGGCCAACTAATTCTCGTGAAAACACATTTCCCTTGGAGACCGCGTGCTTTGTCCTGTCCCATACACTCTCCCTGACTCGATTCCATGCGACCAATCCTCCCACTCGGCTGGTGATTGGTCACTTCTCTTACTGGGACTGTCATGTCCACCTACGACAGAGCTAACATCAAACAGGAACACATAAAACATTTTGTTAATCAGCCCACTGTGCAGCTGGTCTATGATGGAATATCCCTCGCAATGAGGTCATATTGGGGAAAACTTGACCTTGACCTGTTCTGCACGGTTCAGGTCATACTCACCAGATGGCATTGTCGTCTCTGATTCCAGTCTCGGGTGTGTCGCATGTGTAGTACTTAACAGGTTATGCAGTTCTACCCGCAGTGCATTATATGCAGTGTAAACAAATTCCCAAACAAACTTCTGAAATACTCTTGGACAAAATCACATATATCGTAAAGTAAAATTGTAAATAATTATATAAATGGCTGTATGTGTTTAAATTGAATTAATCATCAGTGGGACACAATTGGTGTATAAAAATATAAACTGGTTTATAAATATTTTATACATTGATGCAATGATAATTGCCTTGATATGGGAGAAATGTGTGTTCGTATGAAAAACACAGGAATCACAGCAGCGATGCCATTGTTATAAGTAACACAACACTGGCAGAGTTGCTGTGGATTCCACAAACTGATATGGACACCTAGAAACACTTCTATATCAACAATCTCATTGGACACAATTGGCGTCTACATTAATGGCGAATAGCGGAGTGTGTTAATGAAGTGCTTGGATAAATATTTAATTCCCCGCACATTTTCTCCAATAGCCATTTGTGTAGCGAGTGGTTTTTCAGCTGTTCGTGTTTTCTAATATCAGCTTATTAACTATGTCATCGATCACAGCAGTCGAGGGGGGGAAGAATTAATCACGCAGTGGGCATAAAACATTAACCTGGCTCCTGGAATAAGTTGCTATCTTGATAATATTAGTATTCTTGGTGAAGTCCTGGTCGCAGTGGTGTGGATTAACCATGCTTGATATTGCTAATTGTAATGCAAGATGTGCTACTGTTCATTTTGATCAGATTATGATTGTTAGTTTATTTAAAGACCACCAGGTGGCAGTAAGCTTCCTCGTTTATATTTGTTGTGAGTTAAACTTTTTTGTAAGAACTATGTTTCAGATTGTGAACAAGTTTTATTGTAATAAGCGCGGCAATAGACTTTGGCCAGTTACCAGAGATAATGGCCCGAGTCATTTCTTTTGACCATTTAAACAAATGTAAAACAAACTTTTTAAACCAATTAAAATATATATTATTCACACATTGCATATTTAAACACGACAGAAGCAGATTCACAATTGACTGAATGTATCAAGGAAGCGGCGTTAATTATGGCTAGTTGTCTACTTTAAACCCACCCAGAGGGTGTAGAAAGAAACACAAGGGAGGGTGTGTTGCTACAGGGTGACACCCCAGGACCCAGTGACAGTTGCCTTGGTGCAGAAATATCATCTGTGGCTATTTTGAGACGGGAGCTGTTACAAGCTTCTTCCAGGGCTGTGTATGTATTTGAATCATATTGTGTCAACTGTGGTGACACAGAGTGACAGTGACTCACACGGTGACACTGCCACACAATGGAACTAACACATGTTGACACTGGCACATACTGACACACAGAATGACAGTGACAATGGACCTTGTCACATGAAATGTCCTCTGTCCAAAGCAAATTATTTATAAATGCATTCCCGGTCAACAAACTTGTTTGTCTCAGTACACTTCCTACCACCAGAGGGCAATGTTGTCCAGCATTCGTCGTGATCTGTCCTGTGGGGTTAGTGGTTGTTGAAGACATTGATTGCGAAGATCCAAATTGAATGCCCCCAATCAGCCCTCATTTGACCCTTGGGAACACGACTGAAAATGCGTTTGAAATCGATCAAAAGCCAAGCAAAATGTTATTAAAAAATGTTGCATAGTCAAATCATTCTAATCAAATCTGTTATCATTTACAGGGTATTTGTCATGTTTCTGGCAAGATTTAAAACTATATTCACATTTAACACATAGCATTTTCCTGGTTTGTTTAATTTGACAGTTGAAATAAATCTGCATAGTTACATGAACAGAAATAAATGCTATTTGTTGCTGCGAGATCTTTTCAGCATCAGGTGTCAAGGTTTCCGCTGTTAAGTAAAGGTATTTCTACTGTTTTTTGTACAGTGACTGTTATGTCATTGACATTTTTGTTCTATGTTTAGCAAGAAATGACTTGATTGAGTTAGTCGTGAAAGGTTTGGGTGGCAATGATCAGGCAAGGCATGGAGTCAGGTGAGAAATTATATATATCAAGGTTTTACCTTCCCTTCGGTCTGTGAAATGACCTTGTGTCAGTGACATGACCTTGTGTCAGTAACATGACTCAGTGACGTGACTTTGTGTCCCTGTTTTGAAGTTTTCCAGGAATGGTTTTAAACTTTAAACGAATTATGTTGTGGTGACTGGTTAGAAGGAAATCGCAAATGCTAGAATATATACATAGTGCCGTCTTAGTATATGTAAAATATTACATTTAAGGTTGATACATTTGCAGTGTTGTTCTATCCTGGCAAGTTTCAGAGTTCACCTAACCTGCTGCTGTCATTGGGTAGGGAATATTTATTACCTCAATGTCATCATGATAGCAATTATAATATATAGGATAATAACAGATTCGGGTATATCTTTAGTGTATTTGACAAGTGACTGGATATCTATACTCTGGTCCACATCTTGTGTGGACACATTTTGTTGAGAAGCCACTATGAGACTTGTAAACACATTTTACTTAGACATGCAGCGACAGATATGAGTTGTTTCAACATTGCCCCATTACGATTGGTGTTTAGTCAGCTGGTCACACACGGGGAGTCTGTGTCCACTGTTTGTCCACTGTCTGGCCAGTTATCTGTGTGTTATGGGGTAAATGACACTCATATACACTGGGATAATTCATTGGAGCCCTTTAAGACACTGTACACTAGGAAGCCGTGCTGTGTGTGTTAGTGAGTAATGCACCCAAGACTTCTTCTTCTTGATCTTACAGTCTACTCGACTAACAAACATGAACTGTGGACATCGGCTTAGAGACTAATAACTTATAGGGATGTTTCTTCTGTTTTACAAGAAAGAAACGGGAAGAAACCTCAATTCCTTCACTGCGATACATGAGTGGTGAAATATGTGACGACCATGCAGCATGCATGCATGTCTACCTCAAAGACACCTCAATCTTGTTATATGCGGTATATTTTGTAGTAGACACAACAAGGTCAACCATATTTGAAAGAAAAAGAAAAGAAAACATCAGCTATATATTATTAATAAGAATGTTTGTCAGATTGGGATAGAACAATGAGTAAAGAATCGCCGCTGTATCAGAAGAAATGATCAACATCGCTGCAAGGCTGACACTATCCCCTCCCGGCACATTATCAGGCATTAGCAGGTGTGTGTTGTGATTATGACTGGCCACATTTCAGAAGGGCTGAGATGCGATCCATGCCTGTGTCTCAACATTGACAATAGACCATACAAACCTCTCGACGCTAATACGACACTAATTTGATGTAATATCAGCCAGCTACTAATGATGCAATGGCACATAATTGACTGAAGGCTCCAAGGCTCATATGGGATTATTTTCTAATGACACAGTAATATGACACAGGTAACGTGTATCACATGGCAGATTCACGGTAGTACAGGTACAAAATGGTTTATATTTAAACATTTAAATTATGAGATTCTAATTGAAGATAAATTGGATGAAATGTAATGTATAATCATTAAATTGATGAAATTATTCATGTTATTAAACTCATTATTCATTACAATAAATCCACATAGAGAGGTCAGTATTATAAATAAAATAAAGAATTTTCTACTGAAACTAGTTAAAGAAAATTTCTCATCACATAGACTGGTAGTTGGTGACATGGCCGTTAGATGCAGTGACCTACATGATACAGCTGTCATGTTTGATGACACAGCATTTGCAGTGACATGTTATGTGCAATGACACTTCATGTGAAATGACATCTGAGGCGAGATGACACATCATGTGAGATGGCCTGTTGTGTGCAATGACATGTCATATGGAATGGCATGCAATGTCATGTGTAATGACATGTCATGTTATATGACATGTCAGGTGTAATTACACATAAGGTGCATTGGCACATCATGTGCAAAGACATGTCATGTGCAATGATGTCATGTATGATGACACGTCATGTGTGATGACACATCACGTGTGATGCCATGTCACGTGTGATAACACACCATGTATGATGACGCAGTGTGACATGACAGTTGCACAGATATTCAGTGTGGATGTTGTGATAGTGATCCAGTAGATGGCAGCACTGCTGAGAGAGAGTGGTCAATATTCTAGTTTCTCTGACCACTGCTGCCTGGAGTGGTCAGTGTGAACTGGACAGTGCGCAGTGTGAAGCGCTCACTACAGGTGATCCTTTAGGATGCATGTTACAGTATCTGCATTGTTGGTGTTGCCATGGTAACCGCCTCCATAGCCAGTGTAGAGTATGACAGAGGATGGAGTGAGCGTAAGGAGGAGGTAAGTAAGCTTCTGGCCACTGGTCAGCTGTGGTCACTAACACCACGGCACTGTGACAGACCACGATCTCAGGACATAATATGAATTAACACTGATTATCTTGATTAATTAATTATATATATATATATATATATGTAATTTATAATTAGAAATCGTCATTTTTATTTATTTGGATAGAAAACATAAATCTAATGATTATTTCGGTAAAACATAGATCATCTATGCTTATTTAAATAGAAAATGGGGATAATCCTTACTAATCTAGGTGACAGTCATGGATAATCCTGTATTATCTGCATAGACTAACATATAATAGATGTGGAGCTGTACAACAGAGAGGGTGAAGTTTCACATAAGAACAGGAAAAAGGCTTGTCAACATACAGATACAAAGATGAAACATCATCAAAAACACACCGGTAGCAACCAACACATGGAAAAACAAGTCCAGGCACATCAACTTTGACATGTGTAGTCTCTGCGAAGGAAAAGACAAACATAATTAATGTTCCAAGGGGTATGGAATGGTTACACAAGTTTCCAGTCACAACATTTAAACATTACATACAGTAGATGAGATAGCTTGGAACAGTCAAAGTAAACGTGTGTAATGTTGTGAACAATTGATTTATGTCCATCTGATGTTTGGATGCAAACCCTAAAACTGTTAAGAACCCCCTGAACCATTGGAGAATTTAGAACAAATAAAGGTGTTTCTTTTCTACCAAATTGTGATAAACTAAATGTAATCCCTGAAAGTTTGGTATCCGACATGCAAGCTGACTGGGAGAAAAATGTTAACATAACCGCACCCATGCATACATGCACACACATGCATGCATGCACACATTTGCACGCACGCATGCACGCATGCACGCACGCATGCACACACACATACACACACACCACACACACACCACATACACACCACACACACATACCACACACACCACACGCCATACACACACAACACACACACACCACACACCACACACACCACACACCACACACACCACACACCACACACACAAACATACACACACAAACACACACACACAAACAACACACACACACACACACACAAACAAACACACACACACACACACACACACACACACACACACACACACACACACACACACACACACACACACACACACACACACACACACACACACACACACACACAAACACAAACACAAACACACACACACACCACACCACACACATGCCACACCACACACACACACACCACACACACACACACCACACACACACACACACCCACACACATGCACGCACACACAGACACACACACACCCACACACACACACCACACACACCACACACCATACACACCACACACACACACACACACACACACACACACACACACACACACACACACACACACACACACACACACACACACACCCACACACATGCACGCACACACAGACACACACACTAGCTTGATTACAATTAAATTACCCAGCCGTCCTAGTGCCTTGGACTGTCCATGACGGTCTGGTCAAGCTATGGGACTGGTCACCACTAATAGTCATTATCAAGCGAGTTCTTGTTGCATAGACATCTCCTCTTGGGCTTCCCACTTTGTCGGTGGCTTTTCACTGGGCTCCGTCGGCTCCCATGTTTCTAAACAGTGCAACTAGAAAGGTTTCCGTTAGGAAATTGCCTGAATCGTGGACGGTCAGTGCAGGCTTCAGTAGTGGACTTTGGGGCTGTGTGGAGGTCAGATCTACAATGACTACATAATTCACCAAAACCTTGAACGACTCTACAAGAGTAATCTTTGTCATCCCTGTGTTGCTGAAGTATACAAACACTGTATATTACAATGAAAATAAACAATGTTAAACTAGCTCATAAGTGGTGGGTTTCAAATAACCCGTTGCTCCGAATTTATTGCACATAAAGTTACAAATGTTATGTACAATTAATTTATTTTGATAATGTTTGTGCAGATGAAAAATTTGTCTGCATACAATTCTTAGAATTACTAATTACTAATTATTAATTACCATTCTTTACATGCCAACTTTAAGTCATCATTATTAATGAGTTTAAATTTGTTGGTAATACCTGGATGTATTTAAAATCATTCTATATAGTGGTATTGGTCAATTATTATGACAACTATTGGTGACTTGACAGATGGCGGTTATTCTGTCAAGTGTTTGTGTTTCCTGCTGGCAGACAGATGTAGAGCATCCACAGGAAGTCCTGGAATGCTTAATTGACAGCTGCAGATGATCGACTACTGTGTATGATTGACAGCTGTGCAGAGAGAGAGAGACAGAGAGAGAGAGCCACTTTTTGCCTCTATAAGCACATGGCAGATACCAGCAGGATACAGATGTGTCATCTGCAGCTGTCTCTGATGGCAGATAATGATTGACTATTGTATGTCTGTCTGACCACCAAGACAGCCCACTAAATAGGAACTGGGGATAACAGGCCAGTTGATGGTCTTTAGTTTAGTTCAATCTTGTTTACATATGGAATAGATGATTTCGCTTAATGAATTGTTATGTTTCAACATGGATTGAGTATTTGATGCCGAGGCTTACATTTTTTTAGAGAACTTCTGCATTAAAAAGTTCTTGATGCCAGGCCAGTGATAATCCTCAACTTTCTTTGATGTTGTGAGAGTTTTGTTTCTTTGGTTTATGATTTCAGTCAATAATTGGTATCGTTAATTGAGTAGTTTTTGAGGTGATCAGTAGACATGAAGGTTTCTGGATCTTCTGGAAATATTATATTGTAGTAATCCGTAGTTCAACTACGAACACTAGAAGATAACAGTTGTGCATTTTCTATTTTTCTAGTGCTTCCTTTTAGGTTTTGTGGCATCTTATATGCATCAGTTTATGTACAGTTATATGTGTTTTTGATAAAAAGTATCAAAATTAGAGACTTCATAGAATAAAATAGAGAAAGTTGATCTAACAAGAAATTATGTGTTTATATAATAATCATCCTAATATGTTTAATACAGATACAGATTTATTATAAATTAGTAGACAATAGTTAGTAAACTATTTTGTTTCCGCCCAGACCGTGAATCAGGGTACTAAGCTATTTTTCTTGCAGGCAAAGAAGAAAGGTTAGAGCTAGTGACAGTCTGTGTTAGTTGTTCTCAGGAATGCTCACTGATTTCTATCTGCGTTGTTTTTATTGGTGGATTTTTTCTTCCGGTTACACGCTTTTAAACCACCGTCTTAGTGTGGTAAAGGCTCGTGACTGCGATCTTTGACAAACTGTAATAGCCGGAGCAGAATCAACTGCTGATAAAAACATATAAATGCATTAATGAGCATCATTGCTGACAACTTTGAGGTTTCAAGCCAAACATAACGCGGTTTGCATGACACTAAGCCGATTATAAGTCGATCCTGACACTGAGCCAGGATACTGTTAGATGATATACCTTCTTCTGTCCTTTATTAATAAACCCACACACGTCTTTTGGCAAAATTATGTCCACTGGCCAATTCTTGTCATGAGTGGACGTCAGCGTTGGGCTGAGAAGCCACAGTGAGATTCCCTGAATAATTGATGTCGTCTCCTTGTTCACTAGCGCAGTTGTTTTTTCCGAGTACAATGTAATCTATTCTTAAATGAGCATAGAAGAACCCACGAGTGTTACTGCTGTGTTATCTTCTCTCTGGCTCTAGTCACTGATTACTCATAGGGTACTTCCCTCATCCATAGGGTACTTCCCTCACCCATAGGGTACTTCCCTCACCCATAGGGTACTTCCCTCACCCATAGGGTACTTCCCTCATCCATAGGGTTCTTCCCTCACCCATAGGGTACTTCCCTCATCCATAGGGTACTTCCCTCACCCATAGGGTACTTCCCTCATCCATAGGGTACTTCCCTCATCCATGGGGTACTTCCCTCATCCATAGGGTACTTCCCTCATCCATAGGGTACTTCCCTCACCCATAGGGTACTTCCCTCATCCATAGGGTACTTCCCTCATCCATAGGGTACTTCCCTCACCCATAGGGTACTTCCCTCATCCATAGGGTACTTCCCTCATCCATAGGATACTTCCCTCATCCATAGGGTACTTCCCTCATCCATGGGGTACTTCCCTCATCCATGGGGTACTTCCCTCACCCATAGGGTACTTCCCTCATCCATAGGGTACTTCCCTCACCCATAGGGTACTTCCCTCATCCATAGGGTACTTCCCTCACCCATAGGGTACTTCCCTCATCCATAGGGTACTTCCCTCATCCATAGGGTACTTCCCTCATCCATAGGGTACTTCCCTCACCCATAGGGTACTTCCCTCACCCATAGGGTACTTCCCTCACCCATAGGGTACTTCCCTCATCCATATGGTACTTCCCTCATCCATAGGATACTTCCCTCATCCATAGGGTACTTCCCTCATCCATGGGGTACTTCCCTCATCCATGGGGTACTTCCCTCATCCATGGGGTACTTCCCTCACCCATAGGGTACTTTCCTCATCCATAGGGTACTTCCCTCATCCATGGGGTACTTCCCTCATCCATAGGGTACTTCCCTCATCCATAGGGTACTTCCCTCACCCATAGGGTACTTCCCTCATCCATAGGGTACTTCCCTCACCCATAGGGTACTTCCCTCACCCATAGGGTACTTCCCTCATCCATAGGGTACTTCCCTCACCCATAGGATACTTCCCTCATCCATAGGGTACTTCCCTCATCCATAGGGTACTTCCCCCATCCATAGGGTACTTCCCTCATCCATAGGGTACTTCCCTCATCCATAGGGTACTTCCCTCATCCATGGGGTACTTCCCTCATCCATGGGGTACTTCCCTCATCCATAGGGTACTTCCCTCATCCATAGGGTACTTCCCTCATCCATGGGGTACTTCCCTCATCCATGGGGTACTTCCCTCATCCATGGGGTACTTCCCTCACCCATAGGGTACTTTCCTCATCCATAGGGTACTTCCCTCATCCATGGGGTACTTCCCTCATCCATAGGGTACTTCCCTCATCCATAGGGTACTTCCTTCACCCATAGGGTACTTCCCTCATCCATAGGGTACTTCCCTCATCCATGGGGTACTTCCCTCATCCATGGGGTACTTCCCTCATCCATAGAGTACTTCCCTCATCCATGGGGTACTTCCCTTATCCATGGGGTACTTCCTTCATCCATAGGGTACTTCCCTCATCCATGGGGTACTTCCCTCATCCATGGGGTACTTCCCTCATCCATGGGGTACTTCCCTCATCCATAGGGTACTTCCCTCATCCATGGGGTACTTCCCTCATCCATGGGGTACTTCCCTCATCCATAGGGTACTTCCCTCACCCATAGGGTACTTCCCTCATCCATATGATACTTCCCTCATCCATAGGGTACTTCCCTCATCCATGGGGTACTTCCCTCATCCATGGGGTACTTCCCTCATCCATGGGGTACTTCCCTCACCCATAGGGTACTTCCCTCATCCATAGGGTACTTCCCTCATCCATGGGGTACTTCCCTCATCCATAGGGTACTTCCCTCATCCATAGGGTACTTCCCTCATCCATGGGGTACTTCCCTCATCCATGGGGTACTTCCCTCACCCATAGGGTACTTCCCTCATCCATAGGATACTTCCCTCATCCATAGGGTACTTCCCTCATCCATAGGGTAGTTCCCTCATCCATAGGGTACTTCCCTCATCCATGGGGTACTTCTCTCATCCATGGGGTACTTTCCTCATCCATAGGGTACTTCCCTCATTCATAGGTGCTTCTCTTATCCATGGGGTACTTCCCTCATCCATAGGCCATTTCCCTCATCCATAGGGTATGTCCCTCATCCATAGGGTACTTCCCTCATCCATAGGGTACTTCTATTATCCATGGAGTACTTCCCTCATTCATGGGGTACTTCCCTCATCCATAGTGTATTTCCCTCATCCATAGGGTACTTCCCTAATTCACATGGTTCTTCTCTTATTGATAGGGTACTTTCCTAACCCATAGGGTACTTCTCGTATCCATACCATATGTCTTGGATCCTTAGGGTACCTCTCTGATCGTCAGGGTACTTTTCTGAGCCATCGGGTATTTCTATGACCCACATGGTACTTCTCTAATCCATTAGGTTCTTCCTTGATTGACATAGTACTTCCATGGTTCACTGGTTACTTCCGTGATCAATTGGGTATTTCTCTTACTCACAAGGTACTTTCTAGTTCCTTGATTTGCAGAATAATTCCTAGATCCACAGGGTACTTCCTGGATCCACGGTTATCTACATGATACTTATTTGATCCACAGGGAATTTCCTTGATCCACAAGATGTGGGTGTGGTTTGTCACCATCAGGTGTTAGTGTGTTCTGTGCGGGTGTGATCTGTGGATGTGGTCATTGTGGATGTGGTCTGTGTGGATGTGGTCTGTGGAAGTGGTCTGTTTTGGTGTGGTCTGTATGGGAGTGATCTGTGTGGATGTGGACTGTGCGGGTGTGGTGTATGGATGTGGTCTGTGTGGGTGTGGTCTGTGTGGATTTGGTCTGTGTGGGAGTGGTCTGTGGACGTGGTCTGTGTCTGTGGTCTGCGTGGGTGTGGTCTGTGTGGATGTGGTATGTGTGGGTGTGGTATGTAGTCTGTGTGGATGTGGTCTGTGTGGATGTGGTCCATGTGAATGTGGTCCGTGTGGGTGTGGTCTGTGTGAGTGTGGTCCGTGTGGGTGTGGTCCATGTGGGTGTGGTCCATGTGGGTGTGGAACGTGTGGTTGTAGTCCGTGTGGATGTGGTCCGTGCGGGTGTGGTGTGTGTGTGGATGTGGTCCGTGTGGGTGTGGTCTGTGTGAGTGTTGTCTGTGTGGGTGTGGTCCATGTGGGTGTGGTCTGTGTGGGTGTGGAACGTGTGGGTGTAGTCCATGTGGATGTGGTCCGTGCGGGTGTGGTCTGTGTGTGGATGTGGTCCGTGTGGGTGTGGTCTGTGTGGGTGTGGTCTGTGTGTGGATGTGGTCTGTGTGGGTGTGGTCTGTATGGGTGTGGTCTGTGTGGATGTGGTCCGTGTGGGTGTGGTCTGTGTGGGTGTGGTCCGTGTGGGTGTGGTACATGTGTGTGTGGTCTGTGTGGATGTGGGCTGTGTAGGTGTGGTCTGTGTGGATGTGGGCTGTGTAGGTGTGGTCTGTGTGGGTGTGGTCACAGTAAATTATGGTTCATGTTGGTGCCTGTAGAGTGGCTGGTTTAATCAAGTAAACACTCGCCTGCGTTTATAATAATTACTGACAGTTGTCGTTAGCATGCGGGATCAGTAAGGCACTGGACTCCAGTGCATCTCTTTGTCACGGTCTGTCATGCTGTGCCTGTGATGGTGTGATGTGATGCAAATAACCAACTCAATCTGGAGTGGAAGCATGTTGTGTGTCATCCCAAGAACTCCTACAAAAACATACCTTCGGGTGTTTGCAGTAATAATTACCAAAATAATCGTGATTAGTTACTGTGATGCCAAAATTCCATGTAGTTATTTGCATGTAGTCCATTGTCATGAAGCAAGCTGGTGATTTTATCCGCTTGGAGCTTTGCACCTAATCGAATGATCGAGATAATTAGTGCGGGTCGAGATGGACATTGTGTTATCATGGACATTCGATTAGGTCAAACTGACGACATTCGCAGATCGCAATAAAATATTCCATCAACTGTGTCTTGCAGGCGAAACCTATTGATCCCATGTGGGATTAAGTATTTATTAGAGGCTGATAAGTAGATTTTAATAAATATGTCAATCAGGGTCACATTTGTATTGTTCAGCGACAGATGTTGGCTTCACTTTCTGTCCTTCACTTTCATTTCACAATTGCACAATTATACAAAAATAGAGAATTTTTATGTGGGCATTTTCAGCGTGAATGTGATGGAAACATGCCAGTTGTAATATTATCATATAAATAATCATGATAAAGTAAGGATGACGTCTACAGTCAGGGAGAGGACTAACAAGGAAGAGAACATTTTTTCTTGGGAAATTCAGATAATTATTTTGGTACCACAAGTTTATAAAAAATGGATAGATCTGTAAAATGGATAAGTCTGAGGCCTCCTAAAGGTCCTCCAGGACATGTTCAGTTTATTTCTTTGTTGCTACACAATCAGACCACTCACTGACCAGTAGCTTGACCAGTGGGAGTTGAGTAGCTGAACACTCGGACAGAAACATCTTCACATTTCAGGTTACCCCTGTCATAGGACAAGGCAAGTAGTGCCGTCTTTTTGCATATATCTACATTATTTTCCTTAATTCCTTTTCTTTACAACAGCTTCTTTATTTTCTTTACATTATTTTAGGTTATTTTCTTTACATAACATGTTTTCTTTACATTCATTATATCTTTTTAAGCTATTTTCTCTCCAGAATTGTCATAAGTACATTGTTTTGTTGACATTAGTATTATAATTTTACATACATTACCAGGTGACTCCTGTGCTAGAGACATTCCTTGTCTTAATGGCAGTATCCTTCACCATACTAGGATTTAAGACAATATTTGATTGTTGCCTATGGCCAAAGTACAAACAAGTCTGCGTATACTGTCTTCATCAACGCTGTTTTCCCGCAGTACGCTGTTTTCCTGTAGTATGCTGTTGCACGGCTAATGCAATAGCAGTAATCATTAGATGCAGTGCCACAGCTAAACAGACATCTTAGATGCAATCTAGGCGCCATAACAGTCTTGTCACTTGATGAGATTAAATTGTGGATCAAATTGACTGTGTTGTCCGTATTGGATTGTGTGAGTGAGATCGAAGGGCTGCATCAGAGGGCCGCAGTGGCGGAGTATGTGTCGTGTCTTCCTGTCTCTCTTGTTAATCGGCTCAATGACAGCATGTTTCTTGATGGTTTGGTTGGTAATCCAAAGATGGAGATGTTCAGTACAATTCAATTCTTTATTTCCGATTGAACAAAGAACAAAGTGGATGCTTACAACATATGTACATAAGGTAAATTTAAGAAGTTCAAATGGAAAAGGAGAACGTTGAAGCATATTGCTTATTAGCACTTTCCCCCAAAATCAATATTACATGTGCATAATATTAAACATAAATGTATAGTATAATTTTATTAACTAAATGATATACATGAATTGCAAAGTGAAATCCACTTCACTTTCCGTGACAGTTAGCTGTTGGTATTGTACAGCGGAGAAACAGAATCATCACTACATGCGTGTGTGTACCGCCTGCTCGCCTGCCCGCCCGCCCGTCCGTCCGCCCGCCCGTCCGTCCGCCCATCCAACCATCCAGCCATCCACCCATCCGTCCATCCAACCATCAGTCCATCCACCCATCCGTCCATCCATCCATCCATCCATCCAAATGTCAGTCCATCCACCCATCCATCCGCCCATCCATCCGTCAATCCATTGTCCGTCCGTCCGTTCATCCATCCAACCGTCCATCCATCCATCCACCCATTTGTCCGTCCATCTGTCTCTGTCCTGTTGGTGCATCCACTGAGTGACCTGCCATTGATCCCCCTACAGCTCCGTGTGGAGGAGGTTACTTGGAGCACCTCTGCTCCGTCAATGCAGTATTGACTTATGCTGCGTGTATAATCCAAATCCATAAAGAAAATCTCTCGCTGAATGCACGTCTGTATTCGGGATGTAAACACAAGGCACTCGATGCACTGATGCACTAAATACGCACCACAGGTTGTGACAAGACACATTAAAGCGTTGATTCGATGTAACGACAGCTAGCATGCAGCTAGGATGCAGCTAGGACGCAGCTGGGACATAGGGGCAGGTCTGTTTCGTGTCACAGTCATGAACCATGTGTGCTAAGCGATACGCTGCTATTGTCTACAAATACAGCTACAAACCTGCGGGCCGTTGATGCGTTGATGTCACTGACAACAACGCGCCTGTCAGGTTAGATTTGGTGGCTTCACGGTGGATTGATAATGTTGTCAACTCTGCAGGTTCACAGTGTTGTGTCATGGAAAACATCGCACCAGTCAGATTAGATTTGGTGGTGTGATGGTGGATTGACAGTATCACCAACCCCACAGATTGACAATGTATTGCCACAGAAACCAACGCGTCAGTCACACTGGATTTGGTGACTTGCTGGTGGCGTGATGACATCGCCAACCCTGTCAGTTGACAGTGCTGTCAACTCTGTGAAGGGACATGGACCTCTGCCGAAGTAGATTGGTTGCCAAGGTAGGTGTTGGAGGTGACAGGCGTCATGTCTTTGATCAGCTAACGAGAGCAGACTGTGACTCAGCTGGGGACCAGCGATGTTTTTGTCTGCGATGTTTTCTGACGTTAGCCCACTTAGTTTTCTCGGCTGATTTTTTATCTCTGGTTTACATCTAGTGTAAGTGAGACCATTGGGAGATGGAAGGAGGGGAGATGAGGGGAAATGAGGGGAGATGAGGGAAGATGAGGGGGTTCAGGCGATGGCCGGTGTTTCACTGGTTTCTAAAGGTGATGAGAAGAAAACAAATTCAGATGCTCAAACATGGCAGGATGGCATTGTCTAAGACAGGAACATGGCAGGACATCATTGTTTAAGGCTGGAACATGGTAGGGCTTCATTGTTTAAGGCTGGAACATGGCAGGACATCATTGTCTAAGACTGGAACATGGCAGGATGTCATTGTCTAAGAATGGAACATGGCAGGACATCATTGTTTAAGGCTGGAACATGGTAGGACGTCATTGTCTAAGGTTGGAACATGGTAGGACGTCATTATTTAAGGCTCAACATGTCAAGACGTCATTGTTTAAGGTTGGAACATGGCTGATAAACCAATGTAGTTGATGAGACCTGATCCTTAGACCAATGTATTTGATGAGACTTGGTCCTTAGACCAATGTAGTTGATGAGACCTGATCCTTAGACCAATGTAGTTGAAGAGACCTGATCCTTAGACCAATGTAGTTGATGAGACCTAATCCTTAGACCAATGTAGTTGAAGAGACCTGATCCTTAGACCAATGTAGTTGATGAGACCAGGGGCCAGGTTCATGAAGCGGCTAAGAACGTTCTTAACGCTAATATGATTGTTTTAGTAAATGGACGTGATTTTTTAATATAATCAAGCATAGCAGTTTACGCAAACACGTGACGCTAAGAATTTGCGTAACTTTAAGTACACTTCATGAAACTGGACCCTGGTCATCAGACTGACGTAGTTTACAGGAGTGCCAATGTGGTCCTCAACTGTCTGGTGTTTCTTTGCCTCCTGCGGGAGATGGATGACCAAAGCCACCAGGGCTGATGGATCACTAAGAAGCGTCTGTCTGGCAGGCGATGACTGGGTGATAATGAGGGACAGTCACTTTGTTAGGCAACCAACGGCAAAACGTGTGCTAATACTCACTTTTTGTGAAATTCAAAAGATGTGCCATTTAGACATCGAAACAATATAATAATAGTAAATGTTAGCTTCATGGTATTCATTTTCTTATTTTGATGAAATGGACGGACATGAGGTTTATGTAGTTTTACACAACATTTCTGGAAATTAATATTTAGCTACTATTAGTTGGAAATAAAACATTTCATTTAATGACCTGCTGACATGCATTCACGCATGCATGTACACACACGCACACACATCATTAAGTGTTGCATGCCGATCGTTAAGTGTGTTTCTTTTTTAACCTTTAAACAAACACTTCACTTTCAGTATAAGCACCCGTAGACAACGGACACCTCTTTTATGATATCCACAATCCTCTGATTGTATGAAACCAGAATTCTGCCAAATATTGGTGCAAGGCACCCGGAGGAAGTGTGAACCACGCAGTCGGTGCACACTATGGGTCTCTGGTGCGCACCGCTCTCCCTGCCCCATGGTGCCGAGGCTTCATCAATTATGTACGGCGCTGTCATAGACGGTGGATACATATGCCTCCAACAAGACAGGAGCTGGCAAATTACTGCAAAGAAATCACAACCCACCTCACGAGGAAGCGGGCGTACTTTAGTCGTCGGCAGTGCCAGTGGCGTCAGAGGGCGGTGCAAGGATTCTCAGCACCGGCGGTGCCAGCTAGCTCTGTGGGCTGTCCACGCGGATCTCTGTCACGAGTGATCCAGTGTGTGGGATCTCTGAGGTGTATGCTGTGGAACAGGATAATCTTGTTACATCTGTAGGATCCATCGGACTTTATCGTTGTTTGTTTGTTGGATTACTAGGACTCTGGCTCAGGTTTGGTTTTCTCGTGTCTTGTGCCTCAGATGAACAGGATGATACCAATGTGGATAGATCTTTGTTGCATTATCAACATTCTTGTTAAGTTATCTTGTGAAGAAGGGACAAGTGTGGGTGTGGTGTAGTATTCTGGCATCAGACTTGGTGGAGAGACACTTTGCGAGTTATCTACCATGTGCTTATATGTAGGGGAGAGTAGGAACAAATGTGCAGGTGTAGGGGAGAGTAGGAATGAATGTGCAGTTGTAGGGGAGAGTAGGAATGAATGTGCAGTTGTAGGGGAGAGTAGGAATGAATGTGCAGGTGTAGGGAGAGTAGAAATGAATGTGCAGGTGTAGGAGAGAGTAGAAATGAATGTGCAGGTGTAGGGAGAGTAGGAATGAATGTGCAGGTGTAGGGAGAGTAGGAATGAATGCGCAGATGTAGGGAGAGTAGGAATGAATGTGCAGGTGTAGGGGAGAGTAGAAATGAATGTGCAGGTGTAGGGGAGAGTAGAAATGAATGTGCAGGTGTAGGAGAGAGTATAAATGAATGTGCAGGTGTATGGGAGAGTAGGAATGAATGTGCAGGTGTAGGAGAGAGTAGAAATGAATGTGCAGGTGTAGGGAGAGTAGGAATGAATGTGCAGGTGTAGGGAGAGTAGGAATGAATGTGCAGGTGTAGGGGAGAGTAGGAATGAATGTGCAGGTGTAGGGGAGAGTAGAAATGAATGTGCAGGTGTAGGGAGAGTAGGAATTAATGTGCAGGTGTAGGAGAGACTAGAAATGAATGTGCAGGTGTAGGGGAGAGTAGGAATGAATGTGCAGGTGTAGGGAAGAGTAGGAATGGATGTGCAGGTGTAAGGGTCAGTGGGAATGAATGTGCAGGTGTAGGGGACAGTGGGAATGAATGTGCAGGTGTAGGGGAGAGTGGGAGCAAATGTGCAGGTATAGGGGAGAGTAGGAACGAATGTTCAGGTATAGGGGAGAGTAGGAACAAATGTTCATTTGAAGTACAGGAACAGTAGTAAAATGGATTATTCAAAAGTGCACCAAAACAGTAACACAATATTATATTCCATTATCAGATAGCCCCTGTCTTCCCTATTCCATGCGTTGTGAATATTACTTAGAGAAAGCCTGTGAGCATTCTGTGTCTATTTCGAAAGTAAATGTACTTCAGGAGATTGTCATTATTATAATTCTTCCTTTTCTTTCCAGGTCTAAAGTCATGGTTGGTTGTCAACCCTACAATCGGTCTCCGTTGCCATAGTAACTGAGAACCATGAATGCAGCTGCCAAACAACAATGGCCGGTGACGTCACGTCAAGTTCAAGGTCACTCGATGGCCGGCGAGAGTCGTTACAGCTCGTCTGACGACGATGATGAAGAAGAGTGTCCAGAAGGATGTCGTAAGTGTTTACATTATTATATACATTACAGTTGTAATGTAAAGTGGTAATCAAAATCGCGATATTGTAGATGTCACGTGGAAGGATGACTGTTGATGATCCAGACACCCTGGATCCAGGGTGTTATGATTCCCTAGATTCAGGGTGTTATGATTCCCTGGATCCAGGGTGTTATGATTCCCTGGATCCAGGGTGTTATGATTCCCTGGATCCAGGGTGTTATGATTCCCTGGATCCAGGATGTTAAGATTCCCTGGATCCAGGATATTATGATTCCCTGGATCCAGGGTGTTATGCTCCGATTCCAGTGAGAGGATTGGTCACAGCACCTTGGCCAAGGGTGGCACAGTGCTGCCAAAGAAGACAATTTCTGGTCTAACGGATGCATAATGGATGCTTAATAGATGTGAAATGGATGCATGGATACATAATGGATGCATGGACACATTATGTTGTTATGAATTTACAGAACACCCCTAAATCTGAGAACACCCCTAAATCTGAAAACACCCCTAAATCTGACCCACAAACCAATCAGAATACTGGACAAACACCCAGACAGCAACACAGGAGAAGGTCACAACATTCCTTCAATTTTCATGGAATTGCTGTCATGTGACAACCACCAAGATGATCACATGACGATCACATGACACCCGAGAGTGGCTCGCACTAGTGTAGATGAAGGGAACGTCCTTGCGCTCTAGCGATTCGCCCAGGTTGAGAAACTGACAGTTCATTATCTTGACAACACTTATATTATGTCCAGGATCAATTGGCGACATTTATGGTATATTATACCCCGTTAATTCTCAACAATCTGGACCAGGTGACACTTATATTATCTTGTTAATTAGTGTTAATATCTTGATAATGCGTATATTATGTCCAATTAATTATCCTGATACTTATAATATTATGTGTGGTGTTAATTATCTGCATGACACTTATATGTGTCTATTCATGAGATGGTGTAAAAGACTGTGTCACAGTAATTAATTGCAAAATTAAACATGTAAGGCAACTAAATATTAAGGGGTCATTCAGAATTGTCAACACTTGCCTATTTGTACAGGATGCTAATTTTCAGCCCCCCACTATCCCCCGAATTAGTAGTACTTTAAAATGTTGATAATTGTCCACATTGAAAGTCGCATGTAGGTATGTAAGAGTTTTGACATTTAGCACATGCGGAGGATATTCACATTCACAATTTTGACCAACTTTTTTTATAATTGTTATGCAGGTCTAGACCCCGTCCCCCTTTTTGTATCGTATGAATCTAGCAAATGTTGACAATTGTGGACAACCTCTAATACGTTCACGCATGGAAATACACGTATATGTCAGAGTGGAGTGCTGAAGTATCTATCAAACTTCATGTAGTGATGTTTGTTTAAATGTTGTGTCATAATAATTAATTTCTGTATAATCTAAAGCAGTACAATATTTTGTTAAGACCATGGGTAGTTAAGGTTTAAATTAGCAACAGATGACAGCACTGATCTCTACAGCGTGTGTTTAAACTGCAGCTTACAAAATTATTTTTTTATTTAATTATCTTTTTTTAAACGCATTTCTCTTTCCACTGGGACAGTTTGATATTTGACGACACTGTCTTGAATGACAACTCATGAATGAATGATACTAAACTTCAGCGCCAGGAATACGGCGGTATTTGCGGACTACTAGTACAAGTACAATTGATAAAATACCTACAATTTGTGTTGAGTGTGATAGAGGATGTGGTTATCTGCCTGATTCCTGTGCCCACATTATAGTGCATTTAGCGATGACAGTTGCATTTATTGTCACTTAAATCTGTTGATACAACCCCGCAAACACGTCTCTCAAAATTGCTCCTGCTGCATGGAATGTGAAGGCACGGTAACAGAGCGACAGGTTTCAAAGCAACACGCATTGGGCATGGCATGAAATCGAAATGCTGACGATGACAGTGCAGCCAGGAATGTTCACGTACTGGAACACAGATGTCTGAGTGTAATGCATCCTGATTACTGCCTTCCTCTGTTTGTAACATTTCTTACTATAATCGAACTGATGTATGTTTGTGTGTGTGTGTGTGTGTGTGTGTGTGTGTGTGTGTGTGTGTGTGTGTGGGTGTGTGGGTGTGTGTGTGTGTTTGTGCACGTGCATGCGTGTGTGTTTGTGTATGTGTGTATGTATGTACACATGTATGTGTGGGGTATGCTAACATATTTTTGCTACTCTACATAATTATAACATTTTTTTGTTTTTTACAAACACATGAATGACCGGCAGAAGGTAATCGTATAAGATGACTCTGTCAGACTTATCGAGTAGAGAACCAACAGCTGTGTGTAACAATGCCAGTTAATAACAATTAAATGATGAGCTGTATCCATGGTAACACTGAAAGTGCAAGTAGCTGTATGTTTGTTGTAATCTCTGTAATAAGATGTGTCAAGGTTTCCAGAAGACTTGATGAGCAGTATTTCAGTTCGCGAGGCAGAAAGAACTTGTGAATTGGTTAATCAGTATTGAAGTTTTAGCATTTTAGTCAAAGGTAAACATTCCTGAACAGAGTCTTACTCTGGATATGAAATAAATAACCTTCATTATTAATATGTTATTGTTAGTGTAAGGTGTGGATTGGCTCGGAAGAGAAAGCTCTTAATAACTTGATGCATTCATGTGTTGCCAGTGGAGAAATGAGCCAAAAATGTGACGTGCATGCATGCATGCGGGTGTGTTCCTTGTGGTGTGTGAGCATGTGTCCGTTCAATTGGGCTGTTGGTGTCGTCTGTAATTGCTGTCAGAAAGAGGCTGTCTCCTGCCATGTTAACAAGGTCTTACTGAAGGAGCGGAAATCATAGTTAAGTAATCACCAGCTCATTTCCTTGAGAATATCATGGCCTGTCTTGACACATTGACATGTGTTTGTCAAGACACATCTGACACTGACATGTCAATCATGACCTGTCTCAAAACAGTGACATCTCTTTGTCATTACATGTCTGACGTAGTGACATGTTTTTGTTTTTGACCCAGTGACATATTTTTTTATCACAAACTTTTATTTTCACGTAGAATAATGTTGCAAAGAGAAACAGTTTTTTAACCCAATATTGTTCTCTGAAATTAACTACTTTTTGTGACACCAATTTGTGTTATAGTTTTATAATCTATGGGTTGGACCATGCAATCAAATGCGATGAAATACCCTTTCCATTTGTGTGTTCCTAGCAAAAAATCATACACAGTTTAGTTGAATATAACGCAGCCTTGCACATCGTTTCGGTGCCATGTAATTTTGTTATTCCCGACATTTAAAAATTAACTAAATTTCTTCATTAGTGTTTGTTAAAAAATAAATGAAATGGCTCTTTAAAATGATTATAAGGAGTAGATGATGGATTCACTGTTAATGTTGATTATACTTAAGAAAGACGTGTAAAAAAGGTGATGATGGATCTGCTGTTAATGCGAGCCTTTGTGAGATCATTAGAGATATTGGGGCGCTTTCATGTGACAGGTGATGAACGAGAGAAGAGACAAGCGGAGGACAGGGCCAGGGCAAGGACACTTAGGAGAAATGTGGGAACGAATATTTGGGAATTGGTTGGGAGGTGATTTAGTGCGAGTGAATGAGAGCGCTGTCGCTGAAGCTTCGACATGACACATGACGCGTCATGACACATCAGATGGTGTCACATCCTGGACGTCATGTGACGGTTGATGATGCCAACTGAGTGTTCCCTTTACTGTGTGGGTCAGTTCATTCTGATATCTCGTCACAAGAAGTCACTACTGGGGATGGTCAAGGACCAGTTGCCAATGTAATCATAATTGTCTGTGATTTCTATTACATCATATAAGCTTGTGATTGAATGTGTAATCACTGTTTGACAGTTATACAGTATTTGTAATCATATTATGTCATTGTTTAACAGAGCACATAATCAACTGTCATCAGATTAATGGTTTTATAATGACATTGTAAGTTGAACAAAATGTCTGTGCCCCTAATATATATCTCCTTATGTTTACCCCTCATGTCTACCCCTTCATATCCACCCCCATTGTGCCTACCCCCTCATATCTACCCCCTAGTGTCTACCCCCTCATGTCTACCCATCATATCTATCCCCTAGTGTCTACCCCCTCATGTCTACCCCTTCATATCTACCCCCTCATGTCTACTCCCTCGTGTCTATCCCCTCATGTTCTTCCCCCTTTTGTTTACCCCCTCATGCCTACCCTCTCGTGTCTACGCCCTCATGTCTACCCCCTTGCATCTACCCTTTCATGTCTACCCCTCGTGTCTACTCCCTCATGTCTACCCCTTCGTGCCTACCATCTCATGTCTACCCCTTCGTGTCTACCACCTCGTGTTTACCCCCTTATGTCTACACCCTCGTGTCTACTCCTTCATGTCTACCCCCTCATGTGTACCCCTTCGTGTCTACCACCTCGTGTCTACCCCCTTATGTCTACACCCTCGTGTCTACTCCTTCATGTCTACCCCCTCATGTGTACCCCTTCGTGTCTACCACCTCGTGTTTATCCCTTTATGTCTACACCCTCGTGTCTACTCCTTCATTTCTACCCTCTCATGTCTACCCCTTCGTGTCTACCACCTCGTGTTTACCCCCTTATGTCTACTCCTTCATGTCTACCCCCTCATGTGTACCCCTTCGTGTCTACCACCTCGTGTCTACCCCCTTATGTCTACACCCTCGTGTCTACTCCTTCATGTCTACCTCCTCATGTGTACCCCTTCGTGTCTACCACCTCGTGTTTACCCCCTTATGTCTACACCCTCGTGTCTACCCCCATGTCTATGTCTACACCCTCGTGTCTACTCCTTCATGTCTACCCCCTCATGTGTACCCCTTCGTGTCTACCACCTCGTGTTTATCCCTTTATGTCTACACCCTCGTGTCTACTCCTTCATTTCTACCCTCTCATGTCTACCCCTTCGTGTCTACCACCTCGTGTTTACCCCCTTATGTCTACTCCTTCATGTCTACCCCCTCATGTGTACCCCTTCGTGTCTACCACCTCGTGTCTACCCCCTTATGTCTACACCCTCGTGTCTACTCCTTCATGTCTACCTCCTCATGTGTACCCCTTCGTGTCTACCACCTCGTGTTTACCCCCTTATGTCTACACCCTCGTGTCTACTCCTTCATTTCTACCCTCTCATGTCTACCCCTTCGTGTCTACCACCTCGTGTCTACCCCCTTATGTCTACCCCCTTGAATCTACTCCTTCATGTCTACCCCCTCATGTGTACCCCTTCGTGTCTACCACCTCGTGTCTACCCCCTTATGTCTACCCCCTCATGTCTAACCCTTCGTGTCTACCACCTCGTGTCTACCCCCTTATGTCTACCCCCTCGTGTCTACTCCTTCATGTCTACCCCCTCGTGTGTACTCCCTTCGTGTCTACCACCTCGTGTCTATCCCCTTGTGCCTACTGTCTACCCTGTTGTGATCAACCCCAGGACATTTTCCCAATTAATGAAATGTACAGTTCTAATTAAATGCCTGAAACTGGACCTGCTTAATTATCTTACACATAAAATGAAGTGTCAATCAAACACAATAAAGTTTTAATTGCCCCGAGATGTTATACCTCGGTGTATGAGGTGTTTGAGGGTGGAATGTCTGATGAAGGAGGTGTGTAAGTTGACGGATATAGTGAAGGAGATGGGGGCGAGACTCAACATAGAAATAGATGGAGCAGAGAGGGATGACGCGGAGAGAGTTGAGAATTCTACAACACAGAAGGAGCAGAGTTGTGACACGGAGACTGAAGAAAGGAGACTGAGAGAAAGGAAGGTGATCGGTGTGAAGGAACAAGACATTGAGAAAACAGAGGGATGGAGGAAAAGTGTTCGGCAGAGGAAAAGAAAACGGGCCAGTGGGGATAGATCAGCAGGTAGTCAGACTGTAGAGAACGAGGAGAGACACGACAGCGATACAGGTGGTGAAGAGGTAGATACCACAGAGGCAGTTGGTAAGACTGTGAGACAGAAGACTGGTGGAAGAAGACAGAGTGTTCAGCAAAAAACAGAAAACATGACAGGCATGAAGGGGACAGGGGAGAAAGTGACCGTAGTGAAGGAGGTAGCCGGGGAAAAGGGACGGGAGAGGAGAGAAGAAAATGTGATGGGAGGAAAGAAGAAGGGACGAAAGGAAGTGAGAGTAAATGTGCTAGAAGAGAAGATGACAGGAGGAAAGGGGACAAGAGAAAACGCGACAGGAAAGAAGGGAATGGAAGAGAATGTGACAGGAGAGAAGACGACAAGAGGAAAAGACAACAACCAGACATATGCAAACCGGAGGAGCTACTCCGAGGCAGTGATTGAGGGGGCAAGGAGAAAAGAGAGAGTGTTTATGGGCGATTCAATTCTGAGAAAAACAGACAAGACTATATGCGAGGGGAAGGACATTGTTGTATGTCTACCGGGGGCTAGGATAGAGCATGTGACCGAAAGGGTAGAGAAGGTATTGGGGCATGGCAAGGGAGGGTCTATACTAGTACACGTTGGGACAAACAATGCAGACAAGGAGGGAACAACTGGGATAGTTCAGAAGTACAGACATCTAGTGAGGAAGCTAAAGAAGACCAGAGTGGAACAGGTTATTCTCTCAGGAATTTTGCCAGTAATGGGAGGAAGGGGGGCAAGATACAGAAACTGTAAGAGGATGGCGATCAACGCACTAGTTGAGCAGATGTGTGAGGAAGAGGGCGTGGGATTCCTAGATTTATGGGGGTACTTTGTTGGGAGAAAAGATATGTACATGAGAGATGGCCTCCATCTAAGTGGAAAGGGGGCAGCAGTATTCTCAGAGAATCTGCTGCGATCTGTTGACAGTGGGACAGGTTGCATCTATTTAAACTAAATTCACAGGGGGGACTCGCAGAGAAGCCTGAAACTGGAGGCATAGATAAAGGCAGAAAAAATAATTCAGCAAAGAACAGTCTGGAAAACTGTTCTGAAGCTGGGTATAAATGTGTTTGTTTAAATGCAAGGAGTGTAGTAAACAAAAGAAATGAACTAAACATTATGGTAGAAGATATTGAACCTCACATAATAGGTATAACCGAATCATGGGCAACCACCGGTATATCAGATGCCGAATTGGGACTGACAGGATATGTAATGTTTAGGAAAGATAGAATAGGAAGAAGGGGAGGTGGGGTTATTTTATATATTAAAGAATCTATCCAGGCTGATGAAATAAAATTAGACAGAGAAGCAGATTGCGAAGAAGCTGTTTGGTGTAACATAGTTACAGGAAACTCAACGTTAACGGTTGGATTAGTTTATCGAAGTCCAAACATAAGCATAGAAGAGAATGAAAAAATACAAAACGCTATAAGGGAAGTGAGCAAACTGTGTTATTATGGGGGATTTTAACCATGGGCATATAAAATGGAAATCTCTACAGAGTATGGGTAGTGAGGACCACAAGTTTTTAGTTTTAGTACAAGATAGTTTCCTTTCTCAACATGTGCTAGAACCAACCAGGGGAGAGAATGTGTTAGACTTAGTTTTGTCCTCACAGAATGAATTAGTTGACAATGTTAAATTATGTGAGCCTCTGGGAAGTAGTGATCACAACCAGATACATTTTACCATCAAAGTAAAATCAGAAAGAAATAATAAAAAGCAGTTCAGGAGAAATTTCCACAAAGGAAGATATAAGGAAATGAGGAAATATTTAGCAAAGATAGACTGGAATAATACACTGAAGAATAAGACAGCAACAGAATGCTGGAATATCTTAAAGAATGAAATAGAGTGAATCGTAGATAAATTTGTTCCCTTCAAAAAACAAGGGAAACGGACCAGATTGAAATACTTATCGAAAGAAGCCATTAGAAAAATTAAGTATAAACAAATGATGTGGAAGTCATGTAGACGTACTGGAAATGACGAAGACTACAACATTTATAAAGAAGCACTAAACCAAGCTACAGCTGAAATTAGAAATTCAAAGAGAAGCTATGAACATAAATTAGCTTGTAATATAAAACATGACGGCAAGAGTTTTTATGCGTATGTTCGAAGCAAACAGAAAGTTCAGGATAAGGTCGGTCCTCTAGAAGATAGTGCTGGAAATATAATATCAGAAGGATTCTTAATGGCAGAAGACCTAAATGAGTATTTTAGTTCAGTGTTTACCAGAGAAGACACTAGTTCACTGCCAGAGGCTAAGTTCAAAGGGGCAGAATCAGACTATTTAAGACAGTTAATTGTAACCCCAGAAATGGTAGCTAAGAAAATTAGGGCTATGAAGGAAAATAAATCAACTGGAGTGGATGGTATTCCACCCAAACTACTAGTGGAAATTGTAGAACAAATTAGCATACCGCTTGCAACAGTTTTCAACTTGTCATTAGAAGAGGGAGTGGTTCCTTTACAATGGAAAGAAGCAAACATTATACCGTTATTGAAAAAAGGTTCGAGAAACAAGTCAAATAATTATAGACCAGTTAGTTTAACATCGGTGATTTGTAAATTATTAGAAAGACTAATTAAAGATCACATGGTGGATTTTCTTGTTAAAAATAACTTGATAAACCCATCTCAACATGGGTTTCTAAAAGCGAGGTCATGCTTAACAAATATGTTATGTTTTTTGGAAGATATCACTAAGTGGGTAGATGATGGATCACCAGTAGATATCATCTACTTAGATTTTCAAAAAGCTTTCAACAAAGTGCCACATCAGAGATTACTGCTTAAACTAAAAGCCCATGGCATAGGAAATGGTATAATTAACTGGATAGAAAAATGGCTGATTGACAGAAGACAACGGGTAGTTGTTGATGGGGAGGCTTCAAACTGGAAATCAGTTTTGAGTGGGGTTCCACAGGGATCAGTACTGGGACCTATATTATTCTTAAATATATAAACGATTTGGACGATGATATAGCTAGCAAGGTGTTGAAATTTGCAGATGATACAAAAGTGTTTAGAAGGATTAAAAGTGATGGGATAGACAGCATTTACAAGATGATCTTGACAGTTGATCAAATGGTCTGAAAAGTGGCAAATGTTGTTCAATTTTGGGAAATGTAAATGCCTTCACACAGGACATGGGAACGAATATGTAGAATATACAATGGGGGAACTGTACTAAGTACTACTGTAAAAGAAAAAGACTTAGGGCTGACAATTAGTGCTGACATGAAGGTTTCAGAGCAGTGTGGAATTGCAGCTTCAAAAGGAAATCAAATCCTTGGATTGATTAGGCGAAATATAGCATATAAAGAAAAAGAACTAATAATACCGCTGTACAAAACAATAGTTAGGCCTCATTTAGAATATTGTATACAAGCGTGGAGGCCATACCGCAAGAAGGACATAGATATGCTAGAAAGAGTACAGAGGAGAGCGACTAAAATGATACCAAAACTGAGGGATCTTAGCTATGAAAAACGCCTAAAAGAATGTGGTTTAACAACACTAGAGACCAGGAGATTGAGAGGAGATCAAATAGAAGTGTTTAAAATATTGAATGGTTATGAAAATATTGATAGAAATATGTTTTTTTCAGTTAAGAAAGATAGAAAGACTAGAGGACATGAAGTTACATTAGTAAAGGAGCAGTGTAGATTAGACGTGAGAAAGTTCTCATTTTCACAAAGGACTGTGAATGAATGGAACAGATTATCTGATGATTGTGTGGGTGCTAGTAGTGTGAATATGTTTAAAAATAAAATCGACACATACCTCAGAAGGGCTGGATATATGTAGATAAAAGGGTTGGACTCTTGATAAGCCAAAGGGCTTCCTTGTCCACCTGCCATCTAGAGTTAATTCTCTGGATGGCAATCTTGTTAAATCTTGTTAAATCTACCTAGACTACTGATAACAGCACCGATGTTTTTATCTGTCCTGGTTACATATGGAATTTTCACCCCTTAAAATCTGGAAACCAAGTGAGAATTAGTTTTCTGAAAACATGTGGGTGCTTAGTAGATATGCTTAGTAAATAACAGAAACTAATTCAGCTGTGTAAACAAGACCGATAAAGACCATTGTGTTTTAAGCTGCTTATAGAGAGATTGCTTACTCATTCACTTGCCTACAGTCACACATGAGAGGAACCACATCTATATGAAGGCGATGGACTCAACAATGGCTAAACACCTGGAGGGATTCAGACTGGGTGGGGGGGAGTGAGGGGGGGGGTGAATGGCTGGTTATGTGAGAAAATCACGATAAGGCAAACAGATATATGTGATTGCTGTGTAGTGTCAGCTTCTGTCATGTTCAGGTGTTGATTTTTTTGAGCGATGGTGATGGAGAGAGGGACAGAGGAAGATTGGGAGAGAGGAAGAGGTGGAGAGAGAGAGAGAGAGAGGGAGAATGAGAAAGATGAAGAGAGAGGAGAAGGAAAGCAGAAGATAGGGAGTGAGTGGGAGATGGAGAGAGGGAGTGAGAGGGGAGAGAAGGAAGAGAGAGAGGGGAAGCGCGGGAGGAGGGAGAGAGGAGGGATAGAGGGAGTGAGAGGGGAGAGAAGGAAGAGAGAGAGAGGGGAAGCGCGGGAGGATAACTTAATGATGATACTTTTGTAGATAATTTTAATAATGACACTCGGTAGGTAATTTAACGATGACACATTGGTAGATAATTTAATGATGACACTTTGGTAGATAATTTAATAATGACACTTTGATTGATAATTTAATGATGACACTTGTGGGTTCTGTCATGTTGTCATGAATTGTC